>CM054377.1:61900530-63100530 GCA_028858755.1 Ara ararauna | reverse complement strand
GTAGTTTGCTAGCACAGCACAGCACATGGTTTTGTTAACACAAAAGCCACAATGCCATTGGTTGTAGGTGCTACATCCTGAACTGTAACTTCGGAAGGAGCAGATTTCCCTTTCTAGCAAGCACTAGCACCCTACACTTTTAGTTAGTCCTAGTTTAAGTTTGGAGCAAACCAGCTTTGCGTATCCTTCAAGATAATCAAGAAAGGCTTTACAAGGACTTGTGGAAAATATGCTGAAGAGGCTCCAGGGCTGTTACCAGACTTTCGCTGGCTACTTCTTCCTTATGTGAAGACAGACTCTTCTCAGACAGAAGACACTCTTTTTACTCTTGCAGACATTCAGCCCCATGGCACAGACCTAGGGAATGCAGAACTGCCTACTGAGCAGTGCCAAAGCTGCAAAGAGGACAAGGCAGCTCTATGAGTACCATGCCAAATGGAACATATAGCTACTTTCATCTCACTGTGGTTTAAATCCACCTTTTAAGAAGTCCATTAACCTAAAGCTGATCTGCTACACCATTAAAACCATTAAAAAATATGTATAAGCTCATATGAACTAGGCAGGAGCAAATCCTCCTGTCAATAAAGTCAATGAGGAAATTCACAGGAATTTAAGTAGGAGTGGTTAGGCCAAATTCAGTTCCTGTTGCCCTGAGACTGACAAGCTTGAACCTGGGACACAGATGTAGAGAAGCTAAATTCCACTTTGAGTGTTAATACTGTGTTAGAAAGCTAACAAAGAATCATGCTTTACCATGATTCGTGAACATATAAAATCACACTCTCAATTTAAGAACAAAACCAAACAACATCCCCATGACCCCAGGGTAACAAACCCTTGAAAAAGTGAACAAACTTTGAAAGTTCCAAAACCAGAAGGCAAATAAAAAGGAACAAGCACTCTGTCTCATAAATTACATGCTTTTATGCTTGCAGAGCTGACAGTGCTGCCCTTTACTACCACAATAATGCAAAACCTCTCCTTTGTAGACCAGGAAAACACAGACCTGTAGAGGTGAATGTAGCAAGAAGGATGCTTACTAATGAGCAAAGAATGAACCAGCAGCCAGTAATTGTAAGTTACACCTTCCACTACATCAGGTTGTTTAAAGCCAGGTTGGAGGGAACTTTGAGCAACCTGGTCTAGTGGAAGGTGTCCCTGCCTATGGCAGGAGACTTAGAACTAGATGGTCTTTAAGGTCCCTTCCAACCCAAACCATTCTACAATTCTATGACAAATCCTCTTTTTCAGGGCTGCAGCAGGTTGACTAGAACAAATTTAAAGGTCTGGGCTGCCCCAGAAAAATACTTTAGGAAGAAGTTCCTGTACAAAAGTAACTCGGTAGCAGCGCAGACTTTGGGGACAGGGAGCTTATCAGGAAAAGTCCACTGGGAAAAGGGGTTTGCCTGTTCGCTTATTTTCACTTCATGCTTTTCATAGCTATGGTGGCTTTCACTACCCCTGCCATGCTGTTATTGTCTCTTCATATTCTGCCTGGTAGATATAAACCCACAGTACCTCTATATTACTCTAGCTACAGCCACAGCGTAAGTTGGGCTGCCCAGAGCTTCATGTTACTATTAAGACTCCTCCTTGTCCCCAGTATACCTTCAGAAAAAGCATCTACTATAGCTTTATCCTATACTGCAGTCTGTTATATCCAGGTTATTGCTGACTTCAAGCATTCAAAATCAGGAGTCAATACAACTGCCAGGCTACATATCTTAAATATGGACTCCTGCTTTGCTGATTTGCAATGGAATTATCCCAATAATAGGATGCAGAGCACCCTCTCCAAATGGCTGCGGTGTCCCTGAGGGTATGGCAGAGGTACAGTCATACCCAAGGGTTTAACCTTGAACACAGCCGATTACATTTCATTTCAGGTGGCAGATCTGCAGAGCAGCAGCAAACTAAAGTTTCTCAGAACACCATTAGCACTTGGTGAACTACTTTGTGTTGTCACAAGACTGGACAGAGGAATTAACAATACACAGTGAACACTTTCTGCTGAAGAAAATCATAACAATGCAATTCAGTCTCAAGAACAACAGAGCATGGGAAACACAAAGCCTTGGCAGATTTGCAAACCACCTGCTTAGAATCTCAAAACCAGTTCTGAAAATAAAACAACCTCAGACAGCCCTCAAGGAAGAGTACATGAATATGCATCATGCTTCCTTGCAAAAAATTGATGACCAACTTCACTACTTATGCGACACATGACAACACTGTGGGCCCTCATGTAAGCAACGCAATGCCAACCACCACTGAGTTTCAGTTGTTCAGTCAAGTAGTTATTACAGTCCAATTCACTTCTCCACGCATTGTCTTAAGTACAACACGTTTACACCAAAATCATTTTTTTGCTGAACCAACTAAAAGCTTTTCCTCTCACAAACATCCACCTCACAGTTTGCTTATCCCTGAACAGCAGCTCCCATCTGCAAACTGCCCATCTCCTCACACTTCAGACTTACATGTCTATAATTGTCCTGTTGGGGCACACGTTTTACGGGAGAAGTGCCGGGATGCAGCAGGAACATCCCACTTCTCAGCAGCCACAGGAAACTTCAGGGGAAAACAAGAGTGTGGCCATAGTCCCTGCACTGAAAAGGAGTCAGCATGCTGGTCAAGCCAGTGCACAAAAGCATTTATGACTTCTCAGAAAGAATCACATTCTGCAGTTAGGTTCCAGAAATGGTAATTTTATTCTGCTCAACAGAATGGTCTCTGTAATTTAACTAGATATGAGATGTCCTTGTCTTCAGTGATGCTGATTTTCAGCTGTTATATAGCTATGTTTCAGTGGTAAACGAATTTCCCTATGTAATTAAACAAAGATAAAAGGTCAGATGGTTGTAAAAGAACTAATTACATATATTTCTGTACAATTACTACACATTTGACAAGCCTTTCACATCTGCATACAAAGTTTCTAGGCTATGTAACATCATTCTATTGCATGCATGTTCCAAAGAAAACACCTGGGAATTTCAGGAAAATAAATGAAACTTGTTCCTTTTTGACATGCTTAAGCACTGATTAATGCATCACTATAAATCTTCTGACAACACTATACTTCTGACATAATAGGCCCAGGGAGATTGTTCAATCAAAGATCCAAAACATCAATGACAGAGACTGAGCATGTACATGGGTTTTATTTCTATACCACACTTGAGCTTTTACACAAACTTGTCCTGCACCACCTTTATTTCAGGACTTGATACAGCAAACTATTCTCTCTAATGAGTTCAAATTAATAAAACCATAATAGCCTTGGTTTGAAGACTTTAGGTGCAGGTGCATGCATTACTACACAGCACATGTTTTTCTGATGTAAAAAGTTCTTCAATTCAGGTGGGCCAAATGCTGCAATATTCCCCTCAGGTTACAAGGATAACTTGCATGACTGATTGATTTTGCACACAACACGTTTCAAGAAAAGTAGGGATGCAGCTACTTAGAGGAGTCTTTTATTTAAATAAATAAAAAAATAAATCAAGAAAAAGCACAAGATTTAAGTCTAATAAGTGTTTTTCTTGCCCATCTTGATGGAAATAAGGAAACGCCAGATGTAGAGAATGCACACAAATCCTGGTTCTAACAGCAGGACTGTAATACAGCAGTTCCCAGAGCAGGTGGTGAAATGGTGGAAGACAACTTGCTCTTGCTGTCTCAGTTGCACTGGTCAGCTATTATGCAATAGTGCTTTCCTCCCTCCTTCAGTCTCTGCAAAATATTCCTGATGTTTAAGAATAAAGCCACCTCTGAAAAATGTCTGTTAACTACAAATACCTCAAACTGAATTGCACTGCATAACATTGTAACTAAAGTTTCATGCATTTCCTTATTTACTATTGTTGAAGAACCGCTGACATTAAGATTGCTTAAGAAACAGAGATAGATGTTTGTCACTTGACAGCATCATCTATTTCTTTTCAACAGAAAAGAAAGGTTACTCTACAAAGCAGGTATCCAGCATACAGCTGTTTTCTCTTAAACACAGCATCAGTACAAACTACAGGACACCAATTTGTCACCATTTCTGCACTGTAATGCAAAGGATTACATCTAAGCATGTCTAGAGCACAAACTGTATGATGTAATCCTTTGTTTACGAAGTTCCCAGGAAAACATGATGCCTCATGTTGTGGCTACCAGATTCAAGGTGAAATGGAGGACAGAAGGAGTATTACTTCCTGTAATGTTTGACATTCCCCAAATGTCACAACTGAAATGAATTGTGAAAAACTTATTAACTTACTGACAGAGGCGGGGAGAGAGTAAGATATGGAAAGAATCTAAAGGCGCCCATCCAGTAAACTCCACAGATTTTCTCATGCATACCCTGAAGCACCCATTTTCACAAAGCCTGATGGACTCAAACAAGAAACTCTCCAAGCACCTCAGCCTCCAGAAAGCCACTCAACTTTAAGATCTTCACTAGATATTCCAAAGGCAGCTACCTTTTAAAGCCCTTTAAGACCTTGTTACAGAACTGCTGAGTTCACTCAGGACTGGAAAACTGTATTTAAATTACTTTCTACCTCAGTGCTTTCAACTGCAAGCATTTTTCACCTTATATGAATGCCAGATAAGATGCTCAAAGTTCCAAAGTGTGCTTTATGTTCCTGTAAACCCTTCAGAACATTAATACCTTGGTAAAAAGGTGCTTTATCTCTTGGTAAACACCAGAGCAGTACTTTGAAAACAGATATTGGGTCTCCTTTCAGACTAGCTCTCAAGGGGAGGCAGTTGCTTTGTCTCCATTCAATTTTTCAGTACAGCTGCTATTAGGAGCAAGAACACACCACCTTTTCTTCACAAGCCAATAAATGCATTCCTAAAACACACTTTCTACTTAAGCTCTGATCGATATATCTTGGAAAAGGCCCTCTTAAAAGACAGAGGCAATCATTTAAAAACCCAAAAAGCATAAATCTAGACTCTTTATTACCCATTCTTTACTTTCTGAAGCCTCACCAACAGCACACAGGTTTTATTTTGCTTTCTCTATCCACCAGAACCATTCTATTCTCCAGAATTCTGGAAGTCAGAGTTAAAAACTGCCCAGGTAGTCACTAAAAAACTTGAAAGCTTCCACCTATACCAGTCACAACTGATTTAAACCTAGAACTAGCAATTTCCCATTAAAATAAGAGACAGTTTTAATAATGCAACGATTCATTTATCAACTTTCATGTATCATGTCAGACCAACTGATATTTACGCAACAATTTGAAATACACAGTATTTGTATTTTATACAAGCAACTAAGCACAGCCTGTGGTAAGTTTTGGATGCAGTATCCAGGCACTCCCACTGCACATAATTCCAGTTAAAACCAACATCTGTAATGCTTTCACAAGAGTTTCTATACCTGAGAAGTTTTAGTATATCCTTTCAAGAGGAAGTCTGCAATTAAAAGCCACATATATGAGCCTATTTAAAGGTTGTCATTCCTGTTGCAAATTATTTGTTTCCTTTGAAGCAAGATCTGATATACTCCCCCGTACACCACATGATGCTTGTGATGTTCCTTCTTCAGAAGCACTGTCTGCATGATCTGCACAGTTAAGCTCTTCATTTTCTTGTTTGGACTCCTTTAGAGCCGGACTCTCCAGTGCCTCAAGATTGTCAGGTGCTTGCCCAGTTAGCCTCTAGGAAAAGAAAAAGGAGACAGCAAATTGAATGCTTTCTACTTAACAGCCAGTGAAATAAGAATATGCATATTAAAATAAGCAAGCTAATTATCTTCATTTGGAGACTGTTGTGTAATTTAAACATTCCTCAGTCACAAAAATCTTAAGACACTCTAGTTTAACTCAGATTGCTACCTCTAACTCACAGACCACATCTGCTGCTTCGCTGACTGTTAGGTCTTAGGTTCTTCACAGAAGGACAGGTTTTATGTTAGGAAACCTAAAATATGGGAAACAGCTTCCCACGTTAAATATTATTATAGTATTATATAGGTTTAAATTCAGAAAAGTTACTATATAGCAGGTGAAGCTCAATCTTTAAGCAGAGATAATGAAGCTACATTAAGTCTAGACAAATTAGAAGACCCAGCAGTTTCTAGCACTCACTGATCAAATTAAAAGTTCCTTATCTAAGGAAGAAAAATAGGACTTTAAGAGGCTGCTGTTAGGGCTTCTCGTTGTTTGATGTACCACTTAAGGCTCATTAAAGCCTCAGAAGTTAGCAGCTTACAACTAACAGGTGAACCATTGAGGACCTGTAGAGAAGTTTCCAAGTATATTAGTTCTTTAATTCCGTAAGTCATTTAACTTTTGCCTGTGGGTTAGTCATAACAAGCAACACTCCCTGAATATCAAAAATAGTAATTCAAGTGTAGCAAATTAGTGGAGTCTCTCAAGACTGAGTTAAATAACTGAACTAAGAACTAACTTGTTTACTTCAAGTTGCTTGCAATAATTTTTTATTTTATTTCCACCTCTTCAGTCTAATCAGAATCAAAGTATTTGCCAAGCATCCAGCTACATACCCCAGTTGAGAGCTCAGTCCCTACAAAAAAACCACCTAGCTGGTAATTACAGCATCAAGGTTTTTATAACTATATATTTATTACAGCTTCAGAGGCTATTACAAACAATCTACCCCTGCTAGAGGAGTCATGGAATCAGTGACACAACTACCTATCCCAAGGACTTCACAGTTCTGAAATTTACAAGTTTATGAACACTACAGACTTCATCCATTAGACCTTTCCACAAAACTGGCAATTCCTCAGCAAAACCTTAAGAAGCATAGGTGCTTCCTTCTCCCTCTTGCTGGTCCTCTTCATGTGTCCCCGTTCCAAAAAAGTTAAGTTCCCCAAAGGGCACAACCAGTGCAAATACTTCATTTAGCCAGCAGCCTCAGTCTATTAAGCATTTGAATTCAAGTCATCTCGAAGTGAAAAAGAGTCTTCTTTCCCCTGTCACCATCTCTAACATGCAAAGCCTGTGCTATGACAATGGGTTGAATCTTCCCTTCAGGAAACGTCCCTCTCCATACTTTCTTTTTACCCCTGTGGGTTCCAAGGTGGAAAAAAAATAAAAGTCATCCCCTAAAAGAGGCTCTATGTCTCTGAATTAGAGCAATCCTACAGGAAACAGACGAGTAATTTAAAAACGAGTGTTCTGGGAGCACACAAAAAAAAGAAGCCACGATTCATTAAAATTATCTTTGCTGGTCTCTCATTTTCATTCTACAACTGAAAAGTCCACTAAGTACCTCAATCATGCTGGTCATAAAATGCACGTGTTCAGCAAGAGACATCAACTCTTCATTTTCTTCTTTCAGGCGGGCAATTTCACCATCTTTCTGCTCAATTTCTCTGTGCAACTGAGTTCAAATAACAAAATGTTAAAACAGAAAGACACCAGCCAGTAGTAAGGAAGTTGGTTATCTTTCACTAGCTACCTTTTCATTTTCTTGAAGTACTTCATACAGAGCTTTTCTCCTTTCTTCAGCCAGTTCCTTCCAATACTGAGGTGAAGGACTTTCTGAAGAAAGAAACTACAGTGAGCCTGTGCTAAGACTGAATTATTGGGATCACTTGAAGATATCTAATTTGTATACAAGTATTCTATGAACTGTGATAGTAAGAGCTCATTCCATGTATCCCTTTCCCAGAAATTAGTCTCAAGTTGACAACTAGAGACATAAGCTTACAGAAAAGAGAGCCTACAATATATTAATGGCTATACAGATGGTCAGATGTGCAAATGGCAGTCTTAACATGTACTTTGTATCTTTGTACTTTGTAGAAGACAAAAGTCGTATTACCAAGTCACTGTCCATATTGGGCTTAATGGTTCTGAGAAACTGCACACACAGCATACTATGCCAGAACAGGCTTTCACCTCAACTTAGTCACTTGAAAGCTCACAGCCAAGCCAAATAATGAGCTAAAGGACTTCTTAACATGTGCTGCACACATCACTTCTCAGCTACTGGCAACAAACTCATTCTTAAGCATTGGTTATCTATACTGCATTTAGTGCTGTATAGAGAATAAGTATTATTAATTCCTGCTAGGCATCACCAAAAAAACCCACCACAAAGCCCACACCCAACTGGCAACAGGAACAGCATTTCAAGTTCTATTCCAATAGAAGCATAAAATGTGCAAGAGAACATTTCAGGAATTACCACATACCTTTGGTCATGAGATCTGTGGCTTCAACAGCATCATTAATATTCTCACTTTCTTGCTCCTTTACCACAGACACCTCAGCTTTACAAGCCTTTGAGGTTAACTTGCACTTCCTTTTGACTGAAGATTTTTTCTACATAGAACACAGGCAGGCTTAACTTCAGAGCAACATTTCAGGTTTGTTTGTTTTTTTTTTAACAAAACAAACAAAAAAACCCCCCAAAACAACCCCAAAGACTTTTAAATCTGCTTGCTATGACTGAGAATAAGTCTTTGTAAGCCCTGCTTTCTTCACATTATAGTTCTAATTTACAGACATAATCCTTGATACCCATAGGTTTAACAAAAGAAAAATATCAAACTTTTTTCTGAAGTACTTAGAAATTGCTAGTTTTTAATATTGTTAATTACTAAAATAATAGTAAGCTTAAGTTGCGTCATACTTATTAGCAGATTATGCTTTTCAAATATACTGGTTTTCAGTTAAGAGCTCGAAAGCATCTCACTACAAGTAGAAATAATTACACATCTACAAGTTATCTTTTAATTCATACCTCATTACGTCTGCCAACCAGGCAACCTGTTGCTGAAGGCTGGATCATTTTAAGAGTCCGTCTTGGGACAGCACTGCTTGTGGTGTCTGTGAGGTACTTCTAGAAAGAAGAATAAAGCTTCAGACATTTGCCACTTATCTCTCCATAAAATGAGGCTTCTGAATATGTCATGTTTCTATTAAGGCAACTCATGGTTCATCTTTTCAAAACAAAAAGATGATACCCTAGCCTATATTAAGGCTTGTGTAAAGGAAAGCTAGTTATTTGTAGCAGAGATGGATCTTAATCACATGAAGCTATTCTCAGTCCTTGCCTCTGGGAAATCCCCTTCATGAAGGAACCTGAAAATGTCTTCTAGCAGAAACATTCCAACTGGATTTCAAGGCCAGTTACAATGCAGTGACACACAAACTTTAGCTGAAGCTCTCAAAGTTGTATTTGGCAACAGCAGTCTCAGACTTCAGGGGACACAGACAAAAGTGACTGCAACTGCAAATTTATGTGGCTAAGTCACACTTCAGGCAGTACCTGACTTCATTACCTGTGAACACACCCCTCAAGTGGTGTTCATTTAAATAAATGGGTTGCTTCAATTACCCATTAAAAGGGATCTAAAACCTCCTTGCTTCGGTCCAGACATGCTATTGTTTTGTATAAACAGTATGTTTATCACCTTTTTTGTCATGCATAAATACTTCTTTTCTGCATTAAAGCTTTCTGATTGGGTTGGTTACACAGCCACCATGAGATAGTAAACAATGGCAGACAACCAAGCAAGAACAGCCAGAGTACAATGCCATACCAGCGTGAGAAAGTTCCCGATTCACACTGTGCTTCAGATGACAAGAGCTTGCATTTCCCACGGTAGTTTCTGCCACCAATCACCCTACTGTTAAACTAAAGGACAAACACTAACTGCTGTGGGAACAGGAATCACACCATGTCAGACACTGCTTGCTGCCATTGAAGGTTAAAGTAAAGTATACTCTTCTAAGAAATTATTAACTAATACCTGAGTTAACAAACTGAAAGCACAAAAAGCCACACTGAGAAACCTATACCCTAGAGTCACTACAGGACAAGATTACCATGTGTATAAGTCAGACTTAACAATTGGCAATTTTCATTAAAACCAGAAGTTTTCTATTACAATCAATCTACTCCTCATTATAGAAGGCTATTAGCCTCTATTTGCATTTGTGCTATTCCAATTAGGGCCTACATTAAAAGGTTTAACAAGGGAACACTGTAACAAGACTGGAATAGGTATAAACTTTAGTAACTTCTTATAAGCCACCTCTTAAAATCTGCATTATTTAAGCATTTCCACCAATTCCACAGCAACTATGATTCATGAGGGTGACTTCAGAGACATAACTGCCTGCATGAATACTTCAGTTAAAGCACGCTCAAGCCAAGACAGGTTCAACTCTTAGGCCCTACTTAACGGCAGACTGCAGAACCCACCCTACAACCCCTTAGCAGCCAGACTGATTCAGCAACCAAATCAGGGCAGGTAGCCAGCACCTAAAAAACAGTCACATGGAAAGACAGCAAGCTCAGTGTCAAAGTAAAAAGGACTTGCTGAGCAGTAAGAAAAAAGCAGCCTTAACCTCGCATGCCCAAGCAGGACAGAGTGCTCTCAAGCCACATTGCCAGTCGTGAGGATACCCAAGCCACCAGGATATAAGCCAGGCAGAAGCACATTGCAAAAGAACACCTTCTATTCCTTCAGTGGATATGAAACACGCGTCAGAGTGACCATTTCCCACAGAATTGAGCGCAAACCTCAGAACAAAGAAAACCCTGTGTTTGAGATACTCTTGATAATCTTTCATTTTCCATCCCCTATCTGCCCCATCTTCTAGCTTCAAGACTTTAAAGCCCATACCTGCAAAGGTCCTGGTTTTTCTGCGTTCTGTTTCATTTTGGAATTCATAGGATCACTGCAGAAAAAAAAAAAAAAGTAAGAATTTTTAACACTCAGCTGCAACGGCAGCTCAGGGACACTAGTTACAGGCCCCTACAGCTTCCGCTCATCAACTTTTATGGCAGCATTAAACATTCAGTCATGAACCCCGCGGCTCTCCCAGAGTCCTTGGAGTCGCTCTCGGGGTCCCTCCCCGACACACGCACTGGTACGCAAAGCCCGAGGACACACCCCCCGTCGCTGCCACAGAAGCCCGCTACAGACACCACCGCGAACCACAGTCCCGCCGTCCCTCCCTACAGGGATGAGAGGCGGCAGAGCGCCACAGCCGCACACCCAAGATGGCGGAGGGGCGCCCCCCTCTCCCGCCAACCAAGCCTGCAGCACCCCTCCCAGCCCGCCGCCGCCGCCAATGGGGAAGCGAGGCAGGAGCCCGCCAAGACCCAAACGCGGGGATGAAAACCTGCGCCCACCTCGCTTCCAAAAGCTCCAGCGGGAGGGAGCGCGGCCCCCATCCCCTCAACTCACCGCATGCACGCGGCGAACTCCCCGAGCTCGGCCCTGCTCACCACCACCAGTCACTCACACCCAGCCAGCCGCCAACTCCCGCCCGGCGCGCGGCTCTAACGAGTGCCGGAGGGGAGGGGAAGGGGGCATCTCTCCGAGCCAATCGTGGGCCGCGCTCTTTCATCCGGCCGGCGGAGCCACGCCCCGCGGGCCACTGGCGGGAGGAATGAGGGCGGGGCGGGGAGGGGGGGGGGGGGCGGAGCGAGCGGGGGATTTGAGGGGCCCTGAGGCGTGTGGGGTAAGCGGTGGCATAGAGCTGGTGGAGCAAGTGTCCGAGGGGAGAGTCTCACCTTGAGGACGGTGAGAGGAACACTCGGAGTAGAGCACTGGGGTATGAGACACTTCAGCTGTGAACCACACATCCTGGCCCTGTCAGTGCCTTGAGGAGCGGCACAGAGCTGTCCGGTGCAGTCTGCGCCTAGGTGTTACCTCATACTCGACGCGAAAGAAATACTCTCTAAGACTCGTATGGAGGTTTTAGAAAACAGGCATTCTTTATTTAGCGCTGGGGACACGGGGGATCGCTCCACATAGCGTGTCAAACTCCAAAACGAGTCTTAGAGAGTATTTTGCACCAAATTTCAGGTAATATTTTGGCGACCCAGCTGGGACAGGTGCTTCTAGACCTCTATGGACCCTGGGATTGCAGAACACCCAGCTGGCACCGAGGACTTTCTTGGGAAGAACCCTGATTCCTGAGAGCTCGAAGTAAGACCCCTGGTGAGTACAAAAGGTATTGTTTATGGAAATTCCCATCCACCTAAGCCGTGAGGATTTATCCTACACAGCGGTTCGATATTTTGGGTTTCTTGTGCACTAGGTTTGGTAATCGTGGGCTAGAGTCCCAACAAAGAGCTCTTTTAGATCGATTTGAATATAAACTTCTGCGTTAAATTTGTTGTTTGTACTTGTGCATTGTAAGTGTGATATAATGGGTAATAAGCCTTCAGGGATGGGGGAATTTTAAAGAAAGCTCCCTTGGGATGTCTCCTGAAACGCTGGGAAAAGATTGGAGGACCCCAAGGAGGGACTGCAAGGAGACAAAGTCTAATAAAATATTGCTGTCAGTGGTGGCTGCTGTACAAACTAGGGGAGAGAAATGGCTGAAGAAGGGAACATTGGATTATGATATGTTGCTACAGTCAATGTTGGTTTTGAAAAGAGAGGGAAAGTGGCATGATGAATTGTGATATGTTCTTCACTTTGTGAAATCTCCCAGGGATATCTCAGGAAAGAGAAGAAGCAGCGCTCCCAATTGTGTGGGCTGGAGAAATACCTGTGAGATTGAGCCATGGCAAACTAATAAGAGTTGAGCTTAAACCAGGATCAATACAGGTAAGGTTGAAACAGTATGCTTTCAAATTACAATCTAGAATGGGGTTAGTTTCACTCAGAAATTTCTTAAATACAATTTGTTAAAAGAATGTAAATCTAAATATAGTACCAGTGAAAAAGGCAGATGGAAAGAACCTTAGGTTAGTTCAAGATTTAAGGGCAATAAATAAGGCCGTCCAAGATACTCATCCTGTAATAACCAACCTGTACACTTTATTAACTGCCCTTACAGGGGAGCAAGGTTGGTTTACAGTTTTAGATTTGAAGACTGCCTTTTTCTGCACACCTCTTGATTTAGAGAGTCAGGAGCTATTTGCTTTTGTACAGAAAAACCCTGAGGCCGGGAGGAAAATGCAATACACATGGACAGTCCTTCCACAGGGGTTCAAGAATAGCCATACAACGTTTAGAAACCAACTAACTAAAGAGTTGGAATTACTGAGACAAGAAAATACAGATGGGACGGTGCTGCAATATGTAGATGATATTCTAATAGCAGCAGAACCTCAAGAACAGTGTACCATATTGACTATCAGCCTGTTAAATTTTCTGGGACTCAGCAGATATAGGATATCGAAGGAAAAAGCACAAATTGTGCAAGAAACTGTAACCTATTTGGGCCTTGAGATTGTAGAAGGCAAAAGACAGCTGAGCACAGAAAGAGAGGAGGCCATCTGTCGCCTGCCGGCGCCACAGAGTGCCTATAAATTGCAAGCATTTCTAGGAATGGTCGGATGGTGTCGCCTGTGGATTGCAAATTACGGGCTTTTAGTTAAACCGTTACATGAGATGCTCAAGAACGACTGCAAGACGCCCATCTGGAAGGGACGGAAAAAGGCAGGGCTGTCTTTAAAAGATTAAAACAAGTCCTGACGAAAGCTCCTGCTCTGGGGCTCCCTGATCCCACTAAAGCTGTTGATTCGTTCACTTATGAAAGGCAGGGAGTAGCATTGGGAGTTTTATCACAGCTTCTGGGAAATTCAAGATGAGCTGTGATGTATTTTTCCAAACAATTGGACACTGTAAGCCAAGGATGGCCAGGATGTTTAAAGTCTGTTGTAGCAACAGTAATCTTAATACAGAAGGCTCATGAGCTCACTTTGGGACAGAAAATGATAGTAGATGTTCCACATACGGTTTTGAAAGTACTGGGGCAGAAAGGAATGCATTGGTTGTCCCGTAGCAGCATGTTGAAATACCAAATGGTATTGTTGGAACAGGATGATATCATGCTTAAAACAACTGCCACTGTCAATCCTGCCATACCCCTTCTGTCAGCTGGGCTGAAAGAAATATCTGAGCACGACTGTCTATAGACTATTGAAGAAACCTGCTCCAGTCATCTGGACTTGAAGGATGTTTCATTAGGAAAACTGGACTACAAACTATATAATATAAGAAGGACATGGAGCTGCTGGATCAAGTCCAGAGGAAGGCCACTAGGATAAGAGGGCTTAGAAAAGACAGGCTGAGAAAACTGGGGCTGTTCAGCCTGGAGAAGGCTGCGTGGAGACCTCATAGCAGCCTTCCAGTATCTGAAAGGGGCCTATAAGGATGCTGGAGAGGGACTCTTCATCAGGGATTGTAGCAATAGGACAAGGGGTAATGGGTTAAACTTAAACAGGGGAAGTTTAGGTTAGATATAACGAAGAAGTTCTTTACTGTGAGGGTGCTGGGGCACTGGAATGGGTTGCCCAAAGATAAATGCTGACAGTGTTCAAGGCCAGGTTGCACAGAGCCTTGGGTGACATGGTCTGGTGTGAGGAGTCGGTGCCCATGGCAGGGGGGTTGGAACTTGATGATCTTAAGGTCCTTTCCAACCCAAACCATTCTATGATTCTATATACGGATGGTAGCATTCTTATATGAGAATGAAGGCATATGTTGGGCTATGCAGTGATCGCTGCTAAGGATGTAACAGATGAAGGCCCTTCTCCTGAAAACATCAGCACAAAAGGCAGAACTGATAGCTGTCACCCATATCTTCGAATTGAGCAAAGCAAAAGATGTCTGTATTTGGATGGACCCCTGGAGTAGTTCATAGCCATGAAGCCATATGGAAAGAAAGAGGATTACTTTCAGCACAAGGGACTGAGGTCAAAGATGCTGACCACATTATTTAGACAGTGTCAAGACTTCCTAGAAGAAAAGCTATTATGCACTGTAAAGTCCATCAATTGTGAAAAAACATTCAAGAACAGGGAAACAGATAAGCAGATTTAGCGACAAAACTGGCTGTAGAAAAAGGCGTTGAAATGGAAGGTGAAGTGTTAGCTCTAATGCCAGAAAAGAAACTTGTTTCAACTGAAAACCCCAAACATGACCAGATAAAAAACTAATCGACACTTCACTAGCACAAAACCAGGAAAAAGGATGGGCGGTGACCCCTAGTGGATAAATAGTAATATCTCACTTTCTGATGAGAAAAGTCGTGAAAGAGGAACATGTTAGAGTACATTGGGGATTCAAAAATTGATTGAAACACCTATGGAAAACTGTTATTAGCCGAAATATGATAGAAGTTGTGAGATCTGTTACAGAGAGAGATGAAATTTGTAGTAAAAATAATCCTAAAACTCAGAATAAAATGTTATTAGGGACCAATAAACAAGATAATTTACCCAGAGAGTTTTGGAAAATAGATTTTACTGAACTGCCAAGAAAGGGGGGATGGAAATACTTGCTTGTTCTAATAGACACATTTACTGGTTGGCCAGATGCCTTCCCATGCACACTAAAAGAGTGAGAGAAGTGGTAAAATGCTATTAAAAGAAATTATTCCATGATTTGAAATTACTTTGGGAAAGCCATCATATAAGGGCTTGCATTTTATAGCAGAAGTTCAACAAATGAGTAAAATATTGGGAATTTCTTGAGATTTGCATACACCATATAGACCTCAGTCAAGCAGAATGGTAGAAAGAATAACACAAAACTCAGTTGGGAAAAATATGTCAGGACACATTTATGACTTGTGTACAGGCTCTAGCCCTTGCTTTGCTGAGAATAAGGGTTAATATACACTTATCTGTAATCCAAAATATTACCCAATTCCTGTACAAAAATGAGATTGTTGGATTTGCACCCAGTGCCTAAGGATTCTAGTCAAAGGTTATCCTTAATAGGAATCCCACTTCCACTTAATTTCTCTTGGACAAATAGCACATTTTGGAGCAATACTATTCTTGAAAAGATACAGTGTCAAAAAGTGGGAAACATAATGGAAAAAAACCAACTATATTAGAAGAAAATAGTACATTGACCTGTTTAGTAAGTTCAGGAAATGGTATCTCTGTGGAAAACTCTCATGTTGTAATAAGACGCTCTCTTAACATGACAAACATAGACTCTGAATTCCAGTCAATGAATTACACTGGTCTAGTTCCAGCAGGAACAGGATGGGATTGGCTATGTGGCACAACTGCTCGGAAAATATTACCCTAGGATGGAGAGGAGCTTTAGTTCCTAACATCGCAATTATTGACAGACCATACCCACAAGGAGTACAGTAAACAGGGCTTGTAGTGCTATAGCTGACCGATCCTATGGGTTTCATAGTTTTATGAGATGGTTCTTCCCATGGCTTGGGGTAAGTGAATTAGAGAAAACCATAATAAGCATTTCAACAGTAATAGAAAACATTGAAAATAAAACTGTTTGTGCCATATAGGCTTTTCAGATTGAAGTATCTAGCCTGTCAAAAGTAGTGATCCAAAACGGGATGGCCCTTGATTTGTTACTGGCTTCACAAGGCGGTGTTTGTACAATCATAAATACAGCTGTAGTATGTATATTGATCAAAGTGGCAGAATTACTACATACTTGGAAGAGATCTGGGATCACACTAAAATTTTACTTGACATTACCAGAGATTACACTTCTTGGGGATTCCAAGAAATACGGGATAAACTTACCTCCTGGCTGCCAAACTTGTCCTAGTTAATTTTTTTTTTTGTTGGAATAATCTTGATTATCCTAATCTGTATCCTTGCCTGTATGGGGATACAATGTTGTAGTTGTTACAATCAGGTATGTTTTAAAATTAGGTACAAAGGTTTGGTATGAGGGTCTCTGATGACAATCCATCAAAGACTCCCATCAGAAAAGGAGGGACTTGATCCTTTGAATTATTATACTTGATTCTGAGTGTGCAGCTTCCGTAAATAATCAACCTGGAGGCAAGGTCATGTTTCGAAACATCTGCGATAAAGAATGACAAGTCAACATTCTGAAGAACAAAACAGGAAAGATCACAAGAACCTGGTTTCCACAGAAGGAACTGTAACCAGTTCAGACTGGTAGTCTGCAAGCAACTACCCTGACAAGTTATGCAACATGTCTGAACAGCACATGCTCATCATTTTAACTGAAGGACACTGTGTACAGACCCTAAAAGACCACCACAGCCCCACAAAGGACCCTAGCCTCAATTAATGGCACATGTGGAATGTGAATGTAAGTATTTTAATTAGTTCTCAGGAGAGAATGCCTCTTTCCAAGAAATGTGTTGCATATGCATGTTTTGTACAATAAAAGGAATGAATTTTGTATAACTCAGTGGACACGCTAGGTGGAGCAATCCCTTGTGTTCCCAGCACTGAATAAAAAATACCTGCTTTCTAAAACTCCAAAATGAGTCTTAAGACAGTATTTCTTTTACACCAAATTTTAGGTAACAGGACTTGAGTCACCTGGACTGAGTAAAGCTGTAGGAAATGAAACACACAAGCACTGCCTGGTGCTCATCTCAGCTACTGAAAGATTGCATAGAAGGTCTACTGGTTCCATATTCAAAATCTCTCTGTAGCTTGAAAACAGATGCAAAGTCTGACTGCTTTGTCACTCCCCAAGCTTACCGTATTTTATTAAGATATTGTACCAAACCAAATTGAACCATGTATCCACTTCATTGTCATCACTCAGTACAATTTGCAAAAAAAAAGGGGAGAAAATTAACATGGTTAAGCCACAGCAAATGATAAACAACAATAATTTTGCATATGATATAGACTACAAGTCTCTATTAATTATGCATAAGGTATGCTGTTAAGGTTGTTAGGAGCCACTTTATGATTATGTTCTTGCAAATATTTGCATTTTTATCTTCTTTTTATGATAATAGAATCTTCTGCTGACTTGTCAGTAAATGGTTGTACAGTTAAGGACACATTCCTTCCAGTGAAGGTCTCATAGCTAGTTTAGAGCAGCTATCAACACTTTTTCCAGGCAACTTGATGGAGCTATTAGAAATTGGGATCATTACAGAGAGAAGCAACTATTTAGCATGCCACTCTATTAGTCTTCTGTTTGTGAAGAAACTGTAGTACTTAGGAGCATGTCCTTAAGGGGAATGTGATGGTCTGACGAAAGAAAGAATGGCAGAACATAATTAAGGATGAATTAGGAAATCTGTAAACAAGGATAAGGAAATAAAACTAATCTCTCATGAATAAACTTGTTCAGT
The DNA here is from genome assembly GCA_028858755.1 of Ara ararauna. Lineage (NCBI taxonomy): Eukaryota > Metazoa > Chordata > Aves > Psittaciformes > Psittacidae > Ara > Ara ararauna. The sequence continues at coordinate 63,082,507 of CM054377.1, read as the reverse complement.
TTCCTATTGACCCATTTAAACTTTCATTGCCCACAATATCCTTTGGCAAGTACTTCTAGAGTTCAAATAGCAATTGTCTAAAGAACCTCCTCCTTTTTTTTGGGGGGGGCAGGACACCAGTATAATCATACAAAAATCTCACAAAAAGGAATCATAGAACCATAGAACAGTTAGGGTTGGAAAGGACCTTAATATCAGCTAGTTCCAACCCCCCTGCCATGGGCATGGACATCTCACCCCTCAACTGTGTCACCCAAGGCTCTGTGCAACCTGGCCTTGAACACCCCCAGGGATGGAGCATTTACCACTTCTTTGGTCAACCCATTCCAGTGCCTCACCACCCTCACAGTAAGAACTTCTTCCTTATATCCAGTCTAAACTTCCCCTGTCTAAGTTTGAACCCATTACCCCTTGTCCTATCACTACAGTCCCTAATGAAGAGTCCCTCCCCAGGATCCTTGTAGGCCCCCTTCAGATACTGGAAGGCTGCTATGAGGTCTCCACGCAGCCTTCTCTTCTCCAGGCTGAATAGCCCCAACTTGCTCAGCCTGTCTTCCTGTGGGAGGTGCTTCAGCCCCCGATCATCCTTGTGGCCTTCCTCTGGACTTGCTCCAACAGTTCCATGTCCTTCTTATGCTGAGGACACCAGAACTGCACAGACTTAATTTCCACTTTGAAAATCACATCAGCAAATACAATTTCCTTGATAACTACAAACTCAGATACTTTATTGTAATAATTCCCATTTTTATGACTGAAGGTTAACTTTAAATAGGGGCTATGGCATTTTAAATGCAAAATTCTGTCAACCCAATGCTAGGAAAATACATATTTATTCAGACTGAGTGCAATGTAATGCGTTTTAGCTTGTTTGTTTCATAAAAAAACCCTCTCTGTCATGAATACTTAGAACTATACGTACTTCAGATGAGCGTAAGTAAACACAGTGAGGTTTCCCATACAGCCCAGCCAATTTGTTAGATTATTCCTGGCAGTATGGGTAGTTTTTAGAGCTTTTGTACTCCATTGCTACTGATAAATGTCATCAGTTTTTATAGCAAATGACAGCCAAAAAAAAGCCTCTTAGGAGTTCGTCATGTACTTAGTGGCATTGTTTAGTGATGGACTTGGCAGTCCTGGGGTAAACGTTGGACTTGATGATCTTAAAGGTCTTTTCCAACCTAGTTGATTCTATGATTCCAGGAATATGGGAACACGGCAATAGGTGGGAAGGCACTACATAGTCTCTACCACCTCTGGGATCCGGTCTTGCTTAGATACCGGTGTGTGGAAACTTCCTCAGCATTACACAGAGAGAGTTTGGACCTGGCTATCTGAATCAAGTACTGGCAAAATGGTGTTTCTACTTGACAGTCACATTGTACCTTTTGTCAAGGCCTTATGTCAAGGCGCTGTAACCCACAGATAATTATCTAGCTCTAGGGTGCTTAAGGACTCTATTTCTACCTGCTACATTAAGTGCAGGTAAACTACATTGTAATTCTGTGTTTCATAAATGACACTTAAGTAAATATCATACTTTCCTTTTTTTTAGTATTTAACATAAACTACTACTGTAACTATTTTAGATGCAGAAAACTACTGTGGAGAGTGCCAAGGGAATCAGTGCAGTGTTGTGCCTCTGAAACACATAAAACATAGAATCATAGAACGGTGACATTTATGTGTGTCTCAGTCCTCCTCTGGGTGCAAGCCCTGCAGAGGGCTGCAGGAAAGGAAGCCCCGAGATCGCTGAATCAATAAAGAGGAATTGTGGCTCTCGGGCCTCTTGCTGTTGGTAGTTTTTTTTTTTTGGCCTTTCTACCCAATTAAAAGGTCATTTAGTTAAGGGATAAAAGGGCTCCCCGAAATTTGCCGGGTGACACTAGGTGGCAGCGTGGCATCACAGTACCTAACGCTTCCCGTCCCTCAGCGTCTTGTTTCTGGGGTATTATATCGTACAGAGGACTGTTTCGTGTATTACCGACAAGAAGTTCATGATTTGTCTTCTTTTCCCTAGGTTAACCAGGACGGAAGGCTGCATGAAACTCTGTCCAAAGGAATGGTTATACTAATTTAGATGAAACAAACCCACCGACAGTAGATACAAGTTAGTATCTCACATGCCCAACAACATATGGCTGCTTTCATGACCACAGCCCTACAGCTAGAAGGCAGGACACAGGGAAGTGATGAATGAAGCTTAATTATGTAGCAGTAGTTGTGCAGTAGATATACAGTCATCCACAGCATGATATAAGGAATGTTTTATGCATTAAACATTGCCATTTCTCTGCACAAAAGCATTTCTGTTATGTCTTGGAAACAAATGTTTTCACTAAAGGCAGAAAACAGTGAATCACACTATATTCCAAAGTATATGAAAGACTTTTAATTGCCATCTAATTTGTGTTGTTTGAATTTATAAAGAATATTAATTTACTTTCGTCTCATGCATAAACATTTGGCACTGAATTAATCATAGTTCTGTTTTTGAAGCAAGTAGCTTCAGGGCTAATACTACTTCTAACATACACAGCCAGTACAGTATGCATGGAAAGCATAAACAGAAAGATAACAGAATCCAGCTCATCTCTTCCCAACTATATCTATAACATATACATCAATTTGACACAATCTGTTACAAACTAATTATTAACCAGAAATTGTTACATTTTAATTAACTAATTATTAAGCTGGAAATTAAGAACAGAGGCATTAGCATACAATTCTGTCCACATGCTTATGAGTAAACATTTAATTATGGAAACAGGAACTAGACTGTGAAATCACATAAGTTGGGGGAAAAAAGACAACAAGGTCTTTCTATAAAGTTACCAATCCTTTCCTAACTAACAGGAGAGAACTCCACAAGTTATTATGAAACTGAAATGTGAAAAAACAACAGTGTTTGGTTTCACTGAAAACAGCATGGAAACAATAAAATGGTGAATAGAAAAAGTTCTTCAGAGAAGAAAAGTTAAAAATACACAAGCAACCAGATATTCCAAACTCACAGTACTTCTCAAAACTACATTACTCAGACACCTTCTCTCCCAAGAAATATAATTTTGTGGCCAGGTCTCCCCTACCTCCACATAATTTATTGCACATGCTGCCTGATACTCTATTTTTCCAGGATGACAGCTGAACACTGTCTACCCCCTCTGCTGCAGAGACTGAAGTCCCTAGGGATATACAAGCATTTCATTCCTCAGAGACCACTGGACTGCAGCTACATGGTAACCTACCAAGTTCTCCTCACTTTGAGTGGGAGAAAGACTAAAGGACACCTAGCTTATTTGTCTCCGCTGTGTTAACCAAACAGAAGCTGACCCGCTTTGACTGTTGTGCTCAGTCTGGATTTAATACACACAAGGAACACTGTTTTTGCTGTACTAATGGGACTGAAGCCTAGAAAAAAACCCTATTATGTATTTTGCATATACTGCCACAACCTACTTGTTGGGTTTGTGTTGCATACCATGCACATTTCTCTCTTCATTATAAAGCTTACGTAATTTTAAACTAGATTTGAAGAGAGGCAGTCTGTCATTAGACCAAGTATTGTAATTGCAAAACACACACCAGCTTACAGGCACAAAGCCTTTCTTACAAATGGTACAACATTGCATAACCATTAAGAAGCATGACAATAATATACAATTATCAGCTCAAGAGAATTATGGGTCAGTTGTATATAAATATTTATTTTGATAATTCTTAACTCTCCCATTCAGTGACGTTACCTAAAAAAATGTATATTTTAACCAAGATGCTGGTATTTTCCTACTGTATGAGCTTCATCATTGTGCATGATGGACGAAAAGCAGCAAACTATAAATGTAGGACAAGACTCAAGTTACTACTCATGGCTTTAATAGTGCAAATATTTCTGCACATATATGTATAATAAACATACTTTGGCTGGTTGATGTACTCGTTTGTGTAACCTGTCAGGATATCTTTACTAGCCCATGAGTGAAAAGAAAAAAAAAGTCTTATCTATGTTTGGTAAAGGTGGTAGTTGCCTATATAAGGAGAAACAGCAATCTATACACAAGGAACCTGGAGTGATTTCAGGTCCCCATCCCCTCCTGAAATGTTGTGGAAATATTTCGAGCAGCCCGAGTTTGCATGAGACAGCTGGCAGCTGCTTAACATGTAATACTTTCTACTCAATCTGTTTCCTCTGCATATATGTGTGTATATATATATATATTTCTTCTAAGTACGTATAGTCCTCATAGCTCTTCTAGAAAGTCCTCCAGAAACAAAACTAGTGCCAGCACTACATTTGACAGATTTTTTTGGCTGCATTCTTCAACTCGGGGCTGGGCAGCTGCCCAATCCCTTCTGACAAAGAGCAGGAGCTGCGGCCACATCCCTTCGCTTGAGAGGGCAGCTGGAGTTACTGGGCTGGAAGAAAACTCCTTCCCTTCTCCTCTGCAGGCAGGAAAGGCGCCAGTTCTCTCAGAGGGTCTTCTGTGCCGGGTAATCCCTGTGCCCTGCAGTGCTGCTGCACCCGCCCGTCCTTGCATCGGCAGTGCCAGCACAAAGAGGGTCACAGGCCAAGTATGAGTCACGGCTTAAAATAGCAGCAGGCACAAGACTGCAGCACAAAATGCCGTGTGAGGCGGCACGGCAAACAAAAGCGCTCTGACTGGAAAAAAAGGGCATCTAATCACAGCTCTCATTAAGGCCAGACTGACAGTATAGTTTAAAAATGCTGGCATTTCTAAATAGTTCCAGTACTAGAGTATTCCTGTGTAGAGGTTTTGCTTTTTGCCTCCAAACAAAGGGTGATTTCCAACAGGCACTGCCATTAGTAGTGAACACCAGTCTGTAAATAAGTGGGTAAAAATTACTCCCTTTCTGCTCTGTTCCAGTTCAAACAAAAGAGGAGCGTCCTGGGTAATGCCTATGAAGGGGAAGGCGAGATGGAGTGTTTGCATCAGAGGGCCTGACTCACGCTGTGTGAGGACAAGGTCTAAAGGCTGTGACATGGCGGCTGCTTGCAAGGCAGGCAGGAGGAAAATCCAACAGAAAGGTGTCCAAGGGAAAGTGTGCAACAAAAAGGAGTACAAGAGGGGAAATAGTTCTCAGGAGAGAACAAGGAAAACTAGCATGGAAAGTAAAAGGGGAAAAAAAGACTGAAACCTATGGAGTCTGGGTCATTTTGAGCGGCAAGCCTTTCCCAGCAGGGATACAGGAGGGGTGGGCACCAAACACCTGTGCCCAGTCCTGAAGATAGTAATTCTTCCTTCCCACCCTGGAGTGTTCTGATATGAAGACCCCAGGTAAAGGTGAGGCATGTCCACACTGCACTTCCACTGCAGGGAGGGTGGAACGAGCCTTTCCTAATAGTAGAGACAAACTCGATTACTTTTCTCACTTTTTTGACTTTTTCTCCGAGGATTAGGTTTGGGTCTCTGGAATAGCGATTACTGCTTTACAACAATTAGCCCTCCCCCTTGGAAGCACTGCAACTACGACCACAGAGGAACACAGCCTGTTGTAAGCACATTACATATAGAATCATAGAACAGCCAGGGATGGAAAGGACCTTAAGATCATGCGAGATCAGTACTGCAGCCAGGCCACAGCCATGTAAACTTTTCGTAAACGCTGGATTTACATTCTTTAATTTGCAGTTTACTTCACACACGTACGATGGGCTGAACACAAACCCCCAAAGAAAAAAACTGAACCAACCCTGCTGCTACCAGACTTAAAAGCTGTGTTTACCAATAGAAACACGTTTAAGCATTCCCTTCCCGAGGAGTAGCCGGGAAAGAATGGAGCGACCCACTGCGCGGAGCAAACGTTTACCGCGGCAACAACGCCCTCGCTTCACAGAACTGCTGTTGCGCAACTCCATCCGGGTCCTCGTCCGCCTGGAGTCACATGGGGCACGAGGGCGGTGACACGAGGCGCGACAGTGGCGGAGGGAAGGAGCAGGGAAGCGTCACCCGAACTCTTACCGTGAGGACTGCTCGGGGGTCCTCTGCCCGCTGGATATGCTCTCCGCTTGCCCCGAAAAGGCGTACCCGTGGCTAGCGAGGCTACCGCTGAGCCTCGCTGCGCGGAACACAAGCTTCCATCGTGTGCTCCCCCCCACCCCGGGGCCCGCGGCGCTTGGTACGTGCCGGCAGCACGCGCCTGCGGTGTGCGGGCAGGGCGGTGCCTGTGTGACTCAGGCGCTGCCATTTTGAGTGGTGGGTGCCGGCCGCGCAGCTCCGCTCCGCGCTCGCTCCCGTGCTGAGCCACCGGCGCACGCCGCGGCGCTGCCACTCACTCCTGCCGGCCGCCTGCGAGGACGTCCCGGGACCGCCTGGGCGGAGAGAAACTCGCTTTAGCCCTTTCGTCTGTCTTCCGGCCGTCCCCATCCGCCGCTCCGGCATCTCTATGCCCGCCGCCCTCCGTAGGAACCACTAGCGCAGGGACCCGCCGTCTCCTCCTCCTTCCGCTGCTGCTGTTGTCGCCGCCGCCGCCGCCTCTTCCTCCTCCTTTTCCTTTCTCCGCCACCATTTCCCCACTCCCCGGCACCGGGGCGCTGAGCTAGACTATGGGGACCAGGTTGGGGCTGCGCAGCGGCAGAGCGGGCGGCCCGGTCATCGTGTCCACTGCAGCAGGCATGGGGGGGCTCCGCGGTTTCGTGGCTTTATCTTGACATGGCTCCTCTCCGTGCTGCTAGCAGCGCCGCCGCCTCCACTGCTCCTCCAGCGCCCGCTGGCTGCGGGTAGCGAGCGGGCCACGGGCTCGGTCTTTTGTCTCTCAGTCTCTTGCCTAAGTGGGGGGGGGAGAAGTTTTGGGAGGGGTTGCTTTTTTGGTTTTGTTTTCCTTTTTTCCTTTCCTCACAAGAGGAGGAGGGGGGAATACTTTTTCCTCCCTTTTCTTAACTTGGTCCGACGAATTTCCTAACCTAAAAACTTCTTAACCCCGACTAATCAAACACCAGGGGTGGGGAAAAAATGTCTGGAGAGAGGAGGAAAATAACTTGATAATTGGGGTTTTACTTTTTGGGGGGAGGGTGTTTTAGAGGTTTAAAATTGCAACCTAGAGTTGCAATTTTTTATTTTTTTTTTTAAACCTCTCAAAAATTTGACACCAAAAACCTGTGTTGCGAGAAAAGCAGGAGCAAAACTCTCCCATGTTTCCCAAGTCGTGACCATGAAGTGAGAGGGGAGACACCGTCCTCCTGCGGGGTGTCCCGCAGCCCTGGGCACAGGCCGCCGGCCTGCCTGCTGCAATCTCTGCCACTCTGTAGGAAGAGGCTTAAGGAGAAGTGAGAAGCGTTGGCCATGCACAGCCTCGGCTAACCGTGCTCGCTGTTGAGTGGAGCAGCAGCTGAGGGAGAAGGATCCCCGGGGGGTCAGCAGCCCAGGAAGTGTGTGAGGTGCTGGGGGATGTAGGGCTCTCCCAGTGGTAAGGAGCCTGGGTTTGGGGCACTAATTTGAGTCTTAGTCTCTAGGTGAGATAATACTGTCCCTTAAACCCCTGCCCGCCCCTCATCTATGGCCATCATGATCCCTCTTCTCTTTGGCAGCAGCAGCCGCAGGTCAGTGATGTGCCTGATGATGAGCAGGATGAAGATAGAAATGAGTCCGCTGTTTTTTGTCTTTGCTCCCCTGCAAGCCATCACTGTGTTGTCTGTAGTTGATTTTGTCGTTGGCAGAGAAATGTACCTCCTAGGATGTGCACTTGTCCTTTGCACCCTTTTCTCTGCTCTCCACCAAGTGTAATAATTCTGAAGGGGGAAAAATTATAAGGCGGGCAACACAACAGTAGTGGAAGGCTGAGAATAATAATAATCAGAGTCATGGATCTGGCTGGGGTAAAACGCAATTTGTAATTTCAGCTTCACTTTTTTTTTTCTTTTGTAAGCAGAGCAAAAGTACCCCCCTCCCCATGGATTGGGCTTGTGCCAGTTGCTTTTTATTGTACACATAAATTGCGATAACATTTGTTTGTTGGTTCTTTTTTTTTTTTCCTTGCCCACTTATTCCTGCAGCTAAACAGTTAAATTTTTTTTGTCTTCAAATTTCTTAGGGTTTTTTCTTCTTGGTTTATTGTAAAATCCCTTCTCCAGCTATGGCTGGACAACTACTTGCTTTGTTCCTTGACCCCTCCGAAAGGCCTTTTTCGTAAAATATTGCCTGAGGTGTGGTTTTGGGTTACATTAGCGTTCTATCTGTTTAGTCGTATTAGCAGGAATCAAACGACTTGTTTCTGTTGTACTTGAGTCTTATGAAAAGGTGCCCATAGTTTAGCGACAGTTTCCAAGGCTTTAGTACCACCTGTGTTACAAAATGGGGGACCCAAACTCCCGGAAGAAACAAGCTCTGAACAGACTTCGTGCTCAGCTTAGAAAGAAAAAAGAATCTTTAGCTGACCAGTTTGACTTCAAGATGTACATTGCCTTTGTGTTCAAAGACAAGGTAACTTAGATTTAATCTTTTTTTTCATGCTGTGTTGTCTGTTGTGATGCCTATTAACTATGCTGTGTAAAGTCTTGCTGCCCGATTGCATCTTGTGGTTTATCCTTAATAGATTACATTTTGTTTTTATCATTTCTAATCACCATATTTACTTAGGTCATGTTTGTCGTTTTGGCTTTTCATGTATTTGTAGTTTTGTGATGTAGAGGTGTCAGTGCCTCATTAAATGATTACTTGGTAACTTATGAATTGGGTAAATGTTTTTCAAAGTTAATATTATAATGTGTTGAGCCTAATTGGAGTCTGAATTGTGTAGTTGTTGGCTGTGAACAGTTGAGTTGAAGAGGGAGATCTGGTTGGTTCAATTGCTAAAGTAACTGCATTTATCTGGTTAAAGCAGAAGGGAAGACCTGGCAGTTGAAGGGAGGGGTTGCAAAATGCAGTATTGAAATGGCCCAAATGTGCAGGCGTATGTGAAGCTGCTGCTACTATTTGAAAGGGAGGGAGTGGGGAAGCGAGAGAGGAAGACCTTGCTTGGCTGCTTTTGCTGCTGCTGAATGCGGTGTGTGTGGGCTAGGGTGGGGAGCCTGGTGATATTTCTAAAGCTAACTATAGATCCACAGTTTTAGGAGAGTTTCCATCCACAGATGGTGAAGAAAAGTAGGTGCTTGTAGTAAGAGAATGTGCTGAACAAACGATGAGGAAGTAAAGATAGAAGCAAATGGTAACAGAGTTCATAATGTGCGAAGTGCATGTAGATGAGCAATGAAATTGTTTAATCCCCTCAAATGTATAGTTTAATGTGCTTTAATAGCTGTGTGCTTTTTAGTGAAGATTATTCTCTGAACTTTAATTGAAAAGTTTACTTAATTCTTCAGTTTGCTTTTGTTCTTCAGTTCTACTGCAAACAGATGGATATAGTGGGATGTAATTTCCTGGTACTGTCACAGAAACAGAAAGAAATGTGAATGTTTGAGCAATGGTAACAATTAGGTTTTCTTAGATGATATGACTGTAATGGTTTCAGCTGGAGCATTAATAGTACTTTCTGGTTGCTTTGTAGAAATTAGTTGCAGGTGCCTGTTTTAAATTCTACACAATTTGCTTATAGTGAACTGAAGATGTTCATCAGTGCCAGTTTGCTTAAAGTAGGAGTTTAGCTCAGCCTAGCTTGGCTGTCACGTAATTGCCCATTATGTATGTTCTGGCCAGGGGTGTAGGGGGTTATTTGATAAAATATGCTTTGCCTATCATGTAGTTCTTAAATAGGTCAAGACTTCTCATGAGCTGTAAGCTATAACAGATATTGTCTATCTGTTAGAAGCAGATACATGACTTTAAGCAATTTTGCATGCAGCAGAAACTGTTCTTCCAAATTCCCTGATAATGTTTTGGCCTTGCTTGAGAGAGACTAAGATATTTATAGTGACTATAAAAGTTACTTAGCAAATCAAAATAGTCCTCCTAAGGTTATGAATTACAGCTAACTTCAGAGTGGACCTTGATCACGCCAGTTAGCAGATGTGGCTTTGAAACACTTCCATTTTCATGAAAGGCCAGCTTTAAAGTATTGCAAAGGGGAAAAAAAGTGTTGCTTGATTTGCAGAGGACTTTTGGTCAGCCTGAAGTAATGTATTTACATGATAAAAGGGCAGTTCTGTTCATGTTTAGATACAGCTTTACTGTATGCAAGATTGTCATGTAAATCTGCATCTTTGGAGACTACAAAAACCATGTTAATTTTTTTTATAAAAGTTGTTGCACTGATTCTGTGTTATTTCTACAATTTTGCATGTACATTTTAGTGTTGTTTTTGTCAAAGTCCTAATTGACGTGATGTGCACTTCGGATGTGAATGCTAACAGAAAATGACAAATCCTGACAAATTTATCTATAATTGCATAGAAAGGATTGTAATCTTCATGTAACCTGTGCTTCTTTCAGAAGAAAAAGTCAGCGCTTTTTGAAGTGTCTGAAGTAATACCAGTCATGACCAATAATTATGAAGAAAATATCCTGAAAGGTGTGCGGGATTCCAGCTATTCTTTGGAAAGTTCCTTAGAGCTTCTGCAGAAGGATGTAGTACAGCTTCATGCACCCCGCTACCAGTCTATGCGCAGGGTAAAGTTCCTCTTTACACTTGCTGGGTTTTAGTTTTCAACATTGTGCTGCTCTTTGTGGCTCTTAAGGCTAATCCTGCTTTTTTTTTGTCTTGTCTCTTTTGCTGCATGAGGATTTTGTGGGCTTGTGTTTATGGGGCCTGTTTTGAAGGGTAACAGCATGTGTATTCTTAAAGTCTGTTTAAATACATAGTGTTCAAGCTTTACCCTTCATCTATCTCATTCAACTATGCCTAGGGAATTATATCTTCTTGCCATCCTTGTTCTTTAGGTATAGTGTTAATTCTTGCAACAGCTCTTACTGCAGAGCTAAATGGTTTTTCATTGCAAATATTGGAAGATAGTCTTTGCTAATGTTTTCCTAAAAGTTCCTTAAAAGGGAATTTATGTTAACTGGATACTGATACTAAATTTCACTGGAAGGTAAAGGAAGACTTTTAGTTGGGCTACAAGTAATACAACTGGAGCATTACACAAATATGGTATTAAATACCACCTTTCAATTGTGTGCTTGTGTAGATAAGTTGCTGATCTGTATTTTTTACTAATGGAGGGAATCTAAGTACAGAACTTTGCTACTTTCAGGATGTGATTGGCTGTACCCAGGAGATGGACTTCATTCTTTGGCCTCGTAATGATATTGAAAAGATAGTCTGTCTCCTGTTTTCTCGGTGGAAGGGATCTGATGAACCCTTTAGGCCTGTTCAGGTAATTATTTTTGTTTAACTTCATTCAGTAACTTTCACTTGGAGGGGAGGATAAGTACTCTCTTCTTAACCAATTCATTGGCAAGTTATCCATCTTCTGTAGATGCTAAAGTGTGTTCTCTGTTTATGAACCGGTCAGTGTTTTGAATGCCAAATTCTGTTTCCTATCTTTATGCACTGTTTTTTAGCACTTCCAAAGTTTATGTGACTGAAGGACCTTTGCGAATGATGTGTTTGCAGGTGCATTAATCATGTTAATATGTGGCTTTTAGTACAGTTGAATCTTGGCTAAATATGATGCTGTCATTAAGGCTTTCAGAGTATCCCAAGTTGCTGTATTTTATTAAAGAGAATCTGAGATGGATGGAATTCTTGCAGTATGATTTTACCTTGAAATAAATTTCAAACATTTTAGACTAATTTTTTTTTTCAGTAGCTGAATTTAGCTGTTTGCATTCAGATTTTTGAACAGTGTTATATCTATTTTCCGTGCCAGTTCTGCAGTAGTAGTTTAAAGCAATGTGCTGTATTATTGATGCACCAGGATGTTCTGCCACAACAAGCTAAATCCAGTTTTGTAAATGCTGTTGAAGTTGGACCTTTGAATTGCTAGTACGTCATTGCAATGACTGATGTCAGTGTTGGCAGGCTGAAACATGGGAATTCTTTAAATTGTGCCAAGAGTCAAATGTGCTGTCGTCTCTGTGGTCCCCAATTTCTGCTTTTCATAAATGAGAGAAGGAAAGAAATGAAAGTGATTGTAAAGCTCCAGATGGGAGGAAATCAGTTGGTTAAATGTGAGCTCTAGTTTCTTAAATATTTTATTCCCCTCATTCATGCAATGCAGGCCAAGTTTGAATTTCATCACGGTGACTATGAAAAACAGTTTCTGCATGTTCTGAGCCGAAAGGACAAGACTGGAATTGTTGTCAACAACCCTAACCAGTCAGTGTTTCTCTTCATTGACAGACAGCACTTGCAGGTAATCACAAAATGCTTTTTCTTCTGGAGAATGTCAGTGATCTTGCTGAAAAATACTGAGGTAGAAAAGTTGCTCATGCGTTCATGCTTGAATTTCAACAGTCTCAGAGGAAACGTGCTATAAATAGGATTAATACGTACAAAAACGAGCTGTGAGCCACAGGTGTGTTCACACAATTAATTTAAAGGTTTTGTATTAAAAATTAAGGTCTAAAATAGGTTTAACAGTGGTTTGGAAAAAATAAGAATCGGCTTAACTTGGGTGATACTATAGAAATTATTCAAGTGAAGAATGAACAGAATAGTGAAAATAACTTTAGGTATTAGATGTCAGCCTAATAGTGAGTTCAGGCTGTTCATATGAGTGGAACAGTGGCTTTTAAATGTCTATATTGTTCTTCTGCAACCAGAGGCAAGCTAAGGATTGGGTTTGCTGGGCATCTGCATATTAGTCTTGAGTTAACTTTCATGTTTAATAGATTTTTTTCTTTGCCTTTAGACTCCAAAAAACAAAGCTACAATCTTCAAGTTATGCAGCATCTGCCTGTACCTGCCACAGGAGCAGCTCACTCACTGGACAGTTGGTACCATAGAGGATCACCTCTGTCCTTACATGCCAGAGTAAGGTTCTGGCCAGCAAAATGGGGAAGATCACAGAATGCAGCAGTGGATTTTCACTTTCCTCACCACTTTATTCTTTCAGAATTTAGAAGAAAATGGACTCATGTTCAGAACACTGTACGTTGTGAACCTTGATCATCCTGGATTATTTTTATCATTTGTATCTCAGAACTTTACAATTTTTTTTTAGATGTTTTCTGCATGGACCTTGTGAAAGAAAGGATGCTCTGCACTTTCTGCACTGCATCAGCATATTGCTAAAATGTGAAGGGACTGTACACTGAAACAAATGTATCTGGAAGCAGAAGGTGATCATTTGTGGTGGTGTTCCCATTTGTGCTGGTCATGCCCCCTAACATCTGTAATGTTAACCATCAGTATTCGGAGGGTGAGAAGTGATAGTAATGGATATAAAAGCCTTACAGCTTTGCTGTTAATGATTGTATCAAAGAGCACTATCAATCATTTTAATGAACAGAAAAGTGGCTATTACAATAGGAAGTAAATGTGGGAAGGAAATCTGTCTTTAAAAAAAAAAGGCATCTCATTTAATGTGTAGGCATTTCTTGCCTCTTTTATTTTGCTGGGCCATGTCTAAGTTTACTGGCACTTTTGTTTTGGATCTCTTTCCCCAAGTTGCTGTGTAACTGTATGAAGTATTCTTTCAAGTCGAGTGCATTTGTATGGAGGCAGACCTGGAGTCTGAAGTTGCTAAAGCAGCTAAAAATAAAGTAAAATGATAGCTGCAGAAACAGTGTTGGTAGAGGATTATTTTTTCTTGAGAGTTGAGACTTGTAAACGTGCAGGTGAACTGTGCAGGAAATACTGGTTTCTAAAACATTTCTTATGGAAAACCCATCGAGGTTTTTGTTTTGTTTTTTCTTTTTCTTTTGCAATAGACGTTATCAAACAATGTAAAATAGTGTTTGGAGTGTCAAAAGTTGGTTCTGACAGAACATTTTAAGATTGTGCAATGATAAAAGGAAGACTACTGCATAGTTCTGATGACAAAGAAGGCTCTGCTTAAGGGTTGAGTACTTTACTGGAGTAAAACTGCATAAGCCTGCTCCCTTTGGATAAAACTAGTGCTTACCTGTTTAAAACTTGTATTTAGCTTTTATTTGGAATTGGAAAAAAATTGGAACTTAAATAAATTAGATGAAAGATGACTGGTTGTATTTATGGAAATCCTATAAACTGAATTTTAATAGTCTTGCATCTTGTCAGTATCACCCACTACAAACACTGAAAATATACATACTTTAAAATGGTATTAAGAAAGATTAGTGGCTGAGGTGTTCTTACATATGTGGGTGAAATGTTTGTTTTCAAAAGTAGCTGTCAAACATATTACTAGCATACTCTTGTATAGTGATATGTCAAACATATCACTAACATACTATTCTACTATAATATTGTGGATATTTCTAGTTCTTTGGTCATAAAGTCCTCGAGGATAAACTGGAGCACCCTAGAAAAAACACCACCTGAAAGCTGCAACTTCACTCTAAATGCCTTAGGTCACAAAGAAATATCTTGAAAATGCTGCTTCACAGAATGTGGAGACTTTCTGGAATGTTTAGTAATCAACACACCTGCTAATAGTACTTAACATTTCCCTTCTTTGAATGGTCTGTAAGACATAATACCAAGCATTCACATGAAGGTCAAGATGGGTTTTGTAAGGTCCTCTATGTTCAAGTTTCATGAGTTTGGATTTTGCTTTCCAAGTGTAATCCCTCTGTTTCTTAATGTGTCATTTTGGACATCATCTGAAAGCAGTGAGAATATGGCTGTAGTTATCTTGGTTAGCAAAGGAAATGACAGTAGTTCTTGCATTAGGAATTTTCTTCATTTGGGTTTCTCTTAGCAACCTTGAGGTGTTGGCCTGAATGGCTGCATACAAATGCTTTTTAAGTGTTGCCAATGGTAAGATTTGGCATCTTTGAAAGGTCTCCGCACAAAGCGCATGTTCACAAAGCAGTTTGTGACTAAACCAGATTAGCTGGTTCAGTGAAGCTGTTTATAAGAGCTCTTTTATAAGACAATTTTGGTTGCTACCTGCTGCTGTGGCTCCTTTGGATATGCTAATAGCAAGAATTGAAATATGCTCTATCCCACCTGAATATGGGAGTTTTGCCAGGCTATTGCTTGAGGATTTGTCATGTGAACTTGGCAAGTGCCAATGGGATAAACTTTGAGGCAGCGAAATGAAGTAAGCAGAGGCCCATTAAACCTTGCACTGAAATAGTGTCCGTTGATGGGAAGCTTGTGTCAGGTGCTTTCCAGATAAGGAGGAGAAACTTCTTAAGTGTCATAGCCTGTACATGGCTGTATAGTTGCCCTTCATTTGTCAGACCTCTTAAGCTGCACAAGTGGTTTCAAAAATACAGCAAGATGGATAGAACTGCTTGTACAAGCATTGCCCAAGCGTAATAGGTCTGTAGCTAGTTTGCAGTTGATGCCCTTTGTCATATGTCTCACAGAACAAATCGCTTCTCAAAAGCTATTTTGTTACACTAAAATTGCTGTGTTGATAGATCAGGTACTAGAAACACATTGGGGATATCAGTGTTTCTGTTGCAAAAACGAATTGGTTACTCAAAACCCCTCCTGACCTTTGAGCATTGGAAGCTTTAGATCAAGGTACTACTCCCTTGCTAGAAGTTGATTATTATTTTCTTTTTTCATATCAGAATGTTAAGCCTATTGGAAACAAAGCTGGTGGAAAGATGAGAATTTTGCCTGTTTCAATTTTCCAGATTTCTAAAAACATATCTCTGAAAGACATAATTGATCCTCTTCTTTTTTTTGTTGTTTGTAAATATGGATCAGTTCACTACAGGTAGGTGCTCTGGTCCTTGTGAGCGACTGCATCTCTTTGTTGATATGTTAAGGCATAATGTATTAGCTTTAAAGTTACTTTCAAATCTCCTACAAGTGCCATAGATTCCTGTTGCTTATTCGTACTCCTGGCTTGAGGGCTCTGCAGGCGTCTGTCCTTGCCTGTGTCTGTTTTGCTGCTGGGAGAACATGGTGTTTTCTGGCACTCACCACAGGCCGAGTCCTTCAGTTACTCACAGTTAATGAACACCATCTCCTGTTACATCTGAATCTCTGGGGGCTGAGAATGGTCACTTAAGGGTTTTTTTTGCTCCTTAAGTGTGAGATTACTCTAATGCACTGTTACAGGCTTCATTTGAGACTACATTAAGATTCCTGCCGCTAGCATGGTAGCTGTTAGAGCCAAGAATTACTAGACTACATTTACATGCATTAAGCAGATACGTGCTGTGAGTTCACTTAACTGCCATTTTCTTTTATTAGCCTGGAAAAGCTTCTCCCTTTTTAGTTTTGCCCTTAACTGCAGCAGCAAATTTGGAAGCTGCATAAGCTTATGGATTCTGGAACAGCTTTCTGAAAAGAAGCAGTAAGATAAAGGGTTTTAATAATGTCTTACAAAAGGGGAACAGTTTAGCATGGGTGTTTGAAGAATGGTACTAGCCTGAGTGGTGTTTATTCTGGAACACCTTTAGTGGAATTTTTCATTTGGATAATCTTTACATGTAAACCACTCTTTCCCTAATCATAAATCCAGTTTATTACTTGTCCCTTAGTATTGCTAGCACACAAAAAGGATATTTCTGTGTAGGGTTTGACTTTCGTTCTTACTGTCAGGAATGCTAAGGAAAAAATGGCAGTTCCATCTAGAGCAGTAGGTGCTGCTTCCTGACAAAGGCACCGCAATTCATCATGAAGCTGATGAGACAATATGGATGTGGTGGAAGGGTGCGTCAGCTCTACAGGTTAGCTGAGGCAGGCGAGCTGGTGAGCCTAATTCCTCTTCTGCATGGCTGACTGAAATGCTTTTTAGGGCTGAAGATATCTATAACCTACTTCTGCTTGGAAAGGATTTACATATGGCAAGGTCCCTTAATTTGAGCACAATTACTTCACGCTAGAGCACCCACTCTACAAGCTGCTTTTCTGCACTCTTGAAATCTACTCAAGCAGCTACTGCTTCCAAGCAAAACAAATCAAAGATTGGATGGCACTACAGTGGCACAGCCCCAAGGCACTGGTTTGGTGAACAAAAGTTAGTTGGTTTGTTTGTGTTCCGGAGGATAGCCAATGTGTCTTGTTTGATTAGAGCCTCCAGGTAATTTACTCTGGTTTAGGTGAGAACTGCATATGCTGCAGTGTCGCACAACTGTGGCAGCTTGGGACCAGGGGATCTGGCAACAGCAGTCATTCAGTGCACATGTTACAGAATCACAACGTAGTAACTGTCATCACCTTGTCCCTGAGCACCTGAGTAACACAATAGGAATCGAAGTAGTGTTTTTCTTCATTCCCATGGCCACTGAGGTAAGGGAGAGGTTTTGGGAGTCTCTCTGCTGTTCAAATGGATTCTGCAGATAGAGAATTCTAAAATGGTTAGTGATAAAATGCAGTTGGAAATTCTTCCGTATGCCCTGGAAGTGGCTCAGAGCCAGTCAATGAAGCTGAACAGAATTAAACTGCTTTTCAGAACAGTTACTTAACAGCCTAGTTCTCCCTAGCTGCTTCTTCCTGAGAGCTGGCATCCTTAATGACTAAATCCCTCCTCACAGCACCTTAATCTGTTATGTGTGTTTGTCCTGTATCTGGACTCTTGGTTTTCAATTCCAGTGGGAACAACTCTGTTCCAATTCCTCATTCTCTCAAGGGCTCTGTATTGCCCAGTTCTACTCTGGTGCAAATACGTGGGTGTCTGCCTGAATGCACTCGTGCAGTAGTGAAACCACACAGAACACTTGGCTGACCGGTATGTTGCATGAAAGGAGAAGCTACAATTACCTTCACAGAGATGCAAACTGTTCCACCACATCACGTATCACTATGTGAAATGCGTGGCCCTCCATAAGGACAGAATACTAGGCATCAGTGAGTACAGTGCAGGTGTCTGGTATGTTTAAAAAATAAAAACACTAAGATAAAAAAACAGAGCACAATATAGAAGGGACGGTGTCATTTGCAGCTGTAAGAAGATATGGAGCTTACAGATGTCTGTCAGTTATTGGATATGTAACCTGGTGAAAGACGCACAAGATGGTGTCATCAAGCCACTTCATTTGCTTGCTTGTAAGGGAATTATGCCTCAATCTGCAGTGATAGAACCAGGTCAACCTCACAGGAGATTGTTTGTTCTGATGCCAGGTGGAGCTATGTACCATTTGTCCTTAGAACAGTAATTTTTTCCCTTGAGACTCAGCTAAGGTAAAATACAGATTTTTCAACATGTAGGTTAGGGTGAAATCAGTTAGGAATAATTCCAAACATTAAGCTTGATGATTGACGGTTTACTCCCGAAGCTATCCAAGCTCAGTGGTGACAATTCCGTCTAAGATCATCTCCAAGCCTAAGTTACGTTGTGAAATAAATTAGGTCAACATGCTGCTGCTGGTGGAGGAGTAACAGACAAGGTTGTCTTAAAATAATCAGTTCAATGAACCATTTTAAAATAACTGGCCTGAATAATAATGATGTCCCTCTTATTAATTAGGCAGCACTAAAACACTGTACTGAATAGTCTGTTACAAGGGAAAAGAGAATTCACTTGTTACTTCAGGAAGGGGTTGTTCTCTGTTTCCTCTCAGCCCGCAACAATCCTTGCCAGGCTTGAAAGGGAACAGGAGGATACTGTTGCTTTCCTGTTGAGGTTTGCTGCTCTTAATTTGCCTGGATGCTTTTCAGTTGTAATTATGTAGATATAATGAATGCTCAGTGATAGAATGGGACCATTTAACTATGGTAGGCTCCCGAGGCAGCCAGCCTTGATTGAGGGAAGTCATGTGAAGTTGCAGTGGGACAGTTGCGCAAGGACAGAGCAGCCCGAGTACACGGAGCTGCGAGCATTCAATCTTTTGGCACATATTTAATTTGTCACCTCCATCATTCTCACCCTCTGCCTTTTATTTCAGATAATAGACAAAATCCCTCTTGTGTCCAGTGGGGTTTATAGTAGCTGGGGGGAGCAGTTTTAATCCTCACTTCCATTTCCTTGCACTCTACTACATGGGTAACCTATGAAAGAAGGCGGCCAGTAAAGAATGAGAAAAAAGATTACTGGAGATGGCAGAATGTGTTAATAGGAAAACAACTAGAACAGCAATTGCTAAACCACTTGTTGTGTCCACATGCTATGACAGATCTCCGTCTGCTCATCCTAGTAATTGTAGAGGAGCTGGAAATGTTTAATACTCACAATAGAGCTCCACGCAAAGGAAGCTGTAAAGTGAGAGACAATTCAATACAGTGAAGCATATCATTCTGCTAAGCAGAAAAGATTGCTCCTGCAATAAGTTGCTCCTGTAATCTCTGGAGAACTGCTTTAGCAAAGCACTGTGTTTCTATAAATAGGACTGAGAGATGATTTTGAGCATGAGTGCAAATACTGGGGAAAAATAATTACAGATGCACTGCTGGAGAGAGGATGCTGCTATTAGTTCAACTACCCACAGGCATGTTAGGCACATAAGCTTCTGAAGACAGCCTCAGAGAAAAAGCCTTAGTGAGAATGTATATACCACAAATAACTGTTATAAACTCACATCTAAAACACATGCTGACAGCCTGAGCCCACAATAGATATTTCTTTAGAGAGCTTCCATTAAAGGTTATCAGCTGTATCACTTGTTTGAAAAGACTTCTGGAAAGTCTGATACACTCGTAATCTTGTTCAACTTCATGCTGAAACTCAGTCTGCATGAACAGGTTGCTTAACTCATGGGAAATTATTTCTTAGGTTTAGAAATGCATAAAAAGCCTGCATATTTGATAACAAAATTCAAAGCACTAAAGACAATGAGTCAACTCAACTTTTTGTCAACAATGACAAAAAGAATTCTGCATGCCTTTTAGTAGTGTAGGTTAACTTTTTCAGCTCTTCCACAAGAGACTGAAAACTAAGGTCATGGCTTATGCAAACTTGCACTGCATACATAGCATCACCGTTTTTATCGCAGTGTAATAGCCCTGCCAAGGATCATTTGTCATCAGTTTGAAGAAAGTGGCTTAACCTGTCCACAATAGTGCATGAGGAGACAAGTTTTCAGCTGAAGAACAGCAGCTTAACTGCACCACATTCATCCCAGGTCAGGCAATCTACACCCTTAGCCTGATGAAAGGTTCACCCAATTTATTTTGATATGTCTCTGAACTGATGATATTTAAACAAATATAGCCAGAACTCAGGTAGTTAAAGGAGAAAAGCCCCAGTGACATAACTGCATTTTCACATTCAGGAATCACAGGGGGATGATGACATCTCAGGTGAATTTGTGTACAAGGGTTCTACCATACACTCTCTAAACCACTCCATGCTGGCAAGCTTTTACTCTGTGCAAAAAGATTACAAAACTATTAAAAAATCCTTAAAAAGGTCGTTTCAGAAATCTTTATTTAATACTTTTGAATTTGTTACAGCATCAGTAAATCACATTTTGTATTACCCTGCTTTACACTCTCAAACCATTTTCACACTCTGTTACAGGAACTCCGTGCTACTACCATCTTACACAACGAGTAGTTTAGTTCGTAAGCATATATAGTGTTTCTCGATTGTGACTGTAATGGGCCTGAAGACAGGGTTACTTTATCACACGACCACACCACAGGCAAGGAAAACAGATCTTCTAAAACACTGTCATACTGATAAACCATATGGCTGCTCCAAAGGTTTGTTCCTTCTGCTATCTTGACCCAAAAAAGCCAGATGCATCCCCATGCTATCACACTCTTGTTCATCTCAAAATAGGCACTAATTTTAGGCTTGTAGCCACTGTAGTGGTAATTAAGAAATTTGTTCGTTTATTATGAGTGAGACAAATTCACTTCATATAGATTAACACAACTTTGTGCAAATGTCTTACTGCATAATGAAAAAAATAACTCTATATGGGATTCTTATGCCCAACATTATTATTTTTTAAATTACTTTCTTATCCTAGATACTTTGTATGTCTACCTTGTGCAATTAATTTTCCTGTTGCCTTATTTGTTAAATCCACGGTGGCAAATGCAAGATTTCTTCCTTGCTTCAAAATCTGAGCTGTAATCAGTATCTCTTCTCCCATCTTAGCAGCAGAAGTATATCTTCAAGGAAGAGCAAAAGGAACAGGTAAGAGGCTTTATAGAGCACAAATCCAAGATTATTCCTGCATTTTTAGATTATCATGAAGGGAATTAACAGAAGTGAGTAATAAAGACACATTATAACTGCCTGCTTGCAAATCCCCAATTCTTAAAGTCCCTGAGTTCCTCTAAGTACTGTAGTGGTAATTCAGTTAAGAATTCTCTGAGAAAATAGAGGACTGAAAGAAACCCATTGGCTTGATTCTGAGGAAGAGCCCATTTTGGAGCAGAAACAAATAGCTACCAAAGACCTCAGTTGGAAGGTCAGCTCCAAGTCCTATTGCAGCCACTGCTGGCTTCCTACAGCCTTTCTAAACTAGTCTGGCTGGTTCAGCTGCAAAATGTCTCTACTACAAAGACTCCAGAAGGTCATTTCTGTTATGGAACCCAAGCATAGGTTAACTGCTTCCCACACCATGATAAGAGAAAAGTAATGGAAATCTGGGAGGCCTTCAAAACTTCCCAGGTTTGATGCTGTTTCCATTAATTAGATAACTCTTTGTTTTTATTTTCATGAGTAGAAGGGTGTGCTTTTAAAACAACCTCCCCAAGGAATAGGAAGAAATTCCCCCACAAATAGCCTGGAAAGAATTAGGATGAATATGATCCAACCATGTTCTGAGGTAAGGGAACAATATTTGCATGTCAGAATTATAGAGGAAGATGTGTAATTGCTGGATATAAATCTTATTGAGATTACTTTCATCAACCAGTCCATTTTTATCCATGACACCATGTCAAAAGTATTGTCAGTCACACCTAATACTGGTGTAGCACAAGCTCTATCAGTTGACAGGGGGTATGGTTTCAGTCTTGTTTCATTCTCAGAAACTGCTGCTGATCCTCTTGTGGTTTAAAAAAAAAAGCAACAAAAAAAACCCCAAAACCAAAAAGTTTCTGTCTCTCTCTCTGTTCTTTCCATTACTGACATATCTCCCTTGTGTCAATGTTTTAAAAAGCTCCTTCCCCAAAAGGAACAAGTTGTGTTATAGCAATATTCAATATGTAATATCTCACTTGTTCACGTAAAGCAGTAGTCTGGGTTAAACAAATCTATCAATATTGCTTGACATAACATTTCCAAAAAGTTATGCTACTCAGTCATCTCGGATCACCTCCAGAGACAGCATTATCTTAAGATTTTAACCCTTCTGTAATTGGGTAGGCATACTTGGTAACATAAATAATTCATATGTTGGCCTCTTGTTATATTGCTGCACAGAAAAAAACCCAGAATCATAGAATTTCAGGTTTTCTTTTCCAGTAAGCTCCTAGTCATCACAGTGGCAGTATAAAGCTTAAATAGATGCTCCAGTCCCACCCATCTAGTGGAGAAATCAGGAGATGCTGGGGTGGGTGGGGGGAAGGCGGGAACCTGGTAAAGATACAGATCACTCCCCAGCCACTTTTAGAGCTTACATTTTCTTTTTGAGTTTTGATGAGGGGACATTTTCCCAAGATTTTTAATGCTCTGTGTTAGTTATTCCAAGCAGGATTGCTTTAGTTCCAATTAGTCATAATCTCTTCATTAAAAGTAATGAATCAAAGCTGACAAGCTGTAACAGCATGAGCAGAAAAGGTTTTAGAGCAACTTTTTTTAAAGACACCGTGCTTTAAAATTTGCATTACAGAAAGAACTATTCTCAGTATAAAACTACCTTTAAATGACCTAGAGCAAAAGAATCTTCCTCCACTGAGAAATTCTGATCCAATCTGTAATTTGCTATGTGAGCATGCAACAGAGCTAAACTGTTTCCCATTTTAATATTTTCCTTGTTTCAATATTTTATTCAGTAATATTAAAAAAGGGCTTACAGAAAGCTGCTTACCATAGATCTTGGTGTTTGAGGACACGCTAACATATCTTTACAAGCGAAGACAGAATTTGAACCAATTTCTTAAGACTAAAATTCACCACACATCAACATCCCTTCATATTCTATGAATGTGAAGCACCGTTTCTTAAATGTGCTCAACAAATAAAAGATTAAAGTCCAACTCTTAATTTTACAGCCAAATGGCAGTGTCACCAAATACAACCTCCCCTTTATCAAAACAAGACTTCTAAAATCACAGAAAACATCTTTTTTTTTTGAAGTGAGTACTACAGCACAGAAATGATGTACAATGGACTCAATACTGTGTCAGGGGATGAAAAGTTAGCATGTTCTGATAAATATCGTAGCTGATACCTACGTGATGTTCATGTCCACACTGACCCCTGGCACTGCTCTTTCTGTGTACATCAACGCTGCTGTTGACACCACATCCACAAGCGTGGCTGTCAAACCTCCATGTAATGTGCCACCTCTGTTTGTGTGCTCCTCCTCTACTTTCATTTCACAAACAATTTTTCCAGGAGTTGCAGAAAGAAGTTTCATCTGTATAACCAAAACAAGAATAAAAAAAGCTTACTGACAATAGTACCAACACCCAATAGTGCCCTGAATCAAACTGAAAGTAAATTTTATTTAACTCTGGACTCATGAGACATAAGATAGAAAATACAGTAATTAAACTGTCATATTAGGTATTTCCATAAATTTTCAGCACAAGATTGTTGCCTTAGAAAACAAATGTCTTTCTAGTGCAGCCAAATATTTAAACTGACAGCTTAACATAGCTTCAATACTTGCTATGCTCTCAGGAATTGCTTAGGAGACAACATTATTCTCCAGTTTTCCTTTTGCTTTAATCTGTGACTGAAAAGCCAGATTAGAGGGAACACAAAACTGCTCTATCTGTGTGTACCACACTTGTGAAGGCATATTTGTTAGCTCACTAAATGGAAACGAGACTGACAGTAATTCATTAATAATCATTCTACCAGAGCAACCTCAGTAAAAATCAGTATTTTGACAGCAGCACTGGAAATGCTAATCAGATTGGTCTCCCTGAACTGAAATTCATATTCCTTGGCAGAAGTCTCCAAGGCTGTATCACACTGTATTACACACCATGATTTGTGTATAAACTTTTATTCCAGCCCATAGGTATTAAATAGAAAATTACAGTACACCTATGGCACCATGCTTCCTCCTGTAACCACAACACAAGCAGCTGGAATTTTGAGACCACAAAGTTACTGTGATTCAGTTAGTAGCATTACAGTCAAAATCCAAAATATGTTCAAAATCTGAAAGCAGATGCAAAACCGAGGTAAGTTCAACATATACGTTTACATCTACAACCAAGACTTTGAAGTACCTTTAGACTGTCATAAGTGAAATATGGGCATATTTATTATAATTCCTACTGATTTTTTACACTTTTTAAAAAAGTTACATGTTTCCATACTGTATCAGCTGAGTTGACTCAAATCTTTTTAATCTTACAATTAAACTTAAATGTCTCTCATTTTGCTATTCCTTATTTATGATGCACTGTAAGTGCTCCGTTTCAGTCAATGTCCCTTTCTGAAAGGCCAAAATTTATCCAAATTTTGCAGAGAAATGATACTAAGATAAACGATGATGTAGTACACAGTCTGTCTACAAATACAAAAAGCTGGAATTAAGCAGAGGGGAAGGAAATCACTGAGGCAGTGTCCTAATACAGAAATAGCACCTTGACCAACAGAAATCCTAAATCCTAAACCAGGCATGCTGTGCTGCACTGACTGAAGGCCTAAGTTTCTGACAGATCTAACGAGGACTTCACTGATGCCTGACACTGGGAGCAGATGGCTTCCAGTACCATCAGGGAGTGCTTCAAATCCATCATCAAGGCAAGGAAAACAGCTGGTTTCATTTGTCATTGCTGTGATCTGGCACTAGCTGCCTGCTCTCCTTGATGAAAATATTTCTATCTATGAATGCTTCCAGGACTTGCACAGCTAGACCTGCTGGTCTCTACTCCTCACAGCCCTCCTGAGCTTGTCTTCCCATGCCTCTGCCACCGTGAACAGTATGGTGCTTCAGCTCCCAGCCACTACTGTGATGCACTACTTCCTTGGAGAAAGGGCTTTAAAACCCACAGTCATTAAGCCCTGTGTGGATGCCACATTGGAATGAAACCAGAAACTAAGTCTGTTGCTGGAGCTGGAAAGTTTCAGACTGGAATCTGTCTTACACAGAACAGGAAAAATCTTGAGTCATTTAATTACAGAAAGAAAAGGTTCAGGTACCTCCTGGAAAAAAAAAGGCAAATAGTTCAAATTCAAACAGAACTGTATTTCTGTTGTTGTTATGATTTTGTTCATAGCATCATAATTCTAGGAGATTGCAGAAAAGGTCTAAAAGTATTGCAGAGCAAGCCTGTCTTATGAAGCCAGTCTCTTAAGGCTCACTTCCAGACAGTTACCATTATGAGCTGAAATACTGCATTTGCTCTCCACTTAGTAGAGTGGTAAAGTTTTAAGGTTGTCATGGGTTCAGCAGCAGCAGTCATTTTTCTCCTTCTTGGTAGCTGCTGCAGCGCTATGTTTTTGATTTTGGGCCTGGGAACAGCGCTGATAACACCAGTGTTTCGGTTACTGCTTAGTGATGTTTTGGTCTGATCAAGGACTTTCTGAGTTTCATGCTCTGCCAGGGAGGAGGGGAGCCGGGAGGAAGCAGAGACAGGACACCTGACCCAAACTGACCAAAGAGGTTATTCCATACCACAGCACGTCATGCCCAGGATGGAAAGCAGAGAGCAGAGACCTGGAAGGGTGGGGGTGCACTGCTTGGTCAGGCTTGGTATTAGGTGGTGAGAATTGTATTCTTTCCTTGTATTTGCCTTGTTATTATTATTATTGGTGGTAGCAGTAGTGATTTGTGTTATACTTTAGTTACTAAACTGTTCTTATCTCAACCTGTGGGAGTTGCATTCTTTTCGATTCTCCTTCCCATCCCTGCGGGAGTGGGGGGAAGAAAGAGGGGGAAGTGAGTGAGAGAACGGGCTGTGTGAGTTAGAGAGGCTTAAACCATGACAAAGGTAAAGGAGAGTAAATTATCACAGTGAAGGGGTGACTAAGAACTACTTTGACTCTTTATAAATAAATGAGCTTCTTAAGTTTCATATATAAGACCAAAACATCTTGGGAAAACAAGACGAGTTGCTCTGTGAACAGTTACCTTCATTAAATATACCAGATCATGAAGCTGTCAATGAAAACAATGCTTCATATTGCAAAATGTGTACATTTTGACCTGGTTGGTTTTCTTACATATATTTTATTGCATCCCATTATGTCACAGTTACACAAATAAGAAATTAAATGGAGAATTCTAGTGTTGCAAAATTTAATGAAACTGCTTCACAGGGCCACCCTACACAGAAGCTACACTACTGCACACTACAGATTTTAGGACAACACAGTAAAGCCATTTCAACTTTTTTGATCATAACATAGCGTTACAATAGAGCCATACCAGTCAAATACATTTCTTCATACTGGGCCTTGTGTGGAACCTCACAGAGCAGTGAGATGCTTGTGCTTTCAGTCTGACTTCAGGGTAAGCTGTGAGATGTTGTAACGAGCTATGTTTAATTTTTAAACAGAGAAGAGTAATAATTTATTTCATACTTTCACGGTCCTGGAAGTTAGCTTATGTACTGTGAAGTGAAGAATATTAGTTACTAAATAAGTCACAGCAGGTTATTCAGTAGAATCCTTAGAGAGGTACTGGAAGGCAGCTCTTGTATTTTAAAACTTACTGAATAACAATTGTGCTTCTATGTGTTACCACCATGGCTGCACAACCCCTTTAGAGACCTTGAATCCAGGCCTGCACCACTGCGCTCCTGAAGTACCCACAGCCATGACACCAGGTCAGGGTTCAGCTAACACACCACAGCCATCGGCCTCCTCCAGCTCCAGTGGCCTGGCCCGTGGGGCTCAAGGGCCCTGTCTGTCATGCTGCTGCCTGCCTGAGGCGGAGCCTGAGGAGCTACTGCCCTGCCAGGATAGAGCAGCTTATCCAGACTCTGGGGTGAGAACGTGTGAGAGCAACAGCCCTGCAGACACCCAGATCACTGCAGGAGGGCAGGAGGTGAGACAGGTGCCAGAGCAGAGATTCCCCTGAAGCCCATGGTGCAGACCATGGTGAGGCAGCTGTGCCCCTGCAGCCTATGGAGGTCCATGGGTAGCAGATCTCCACCTGCAGCACATGGAGGACCCCACACTGGAGAAGGTGGATGTCTGAAAGAGGCTGTGACCCTGTGGGAAGCCTGCACAGGAGCAGGGTCCTGGCAGGACCTGTGGCCATGCGGGGGACCCACACTGGACCAGTCTGTTCCTGAATGATGCACTCATGGAAGGGACACACACTGCAGCAGTCTGTTCCTGAAGAGCTGCACCCATGGAAGGGACACACACTGAAGCAGTCTGTTCCTGAAGGGCTGCACCCATGGAAGGGACCCCCACTGAAGCAGTCTGTGCCTGAAGGGCTGCACCCATGGAAGGGACCCACACTGGAGCAGTCTGTTCCTGAAGAATGCACCCATGGAAGGGACCCACACTGGAGCAGTCTGTTCCTGAAGAATGCACCCATGGAAGGGACTCACACTGGAGCAGTCTGTTCCTGAAGAATGCACCCATGGAAGGGACCCACACTGGAACAGTCTGTGCCTGAAGGGCTGCACCATGGAAGGGACCCACACTGGAGCAGTCTGTGCCTGAAAGGCTGCACCCATGGAAGGGACCCCCACTGAAGCAGTCTGTGCCTGAAGGGCTGCACCCATGGAAGGGACCCACACTGGAGCAGTCTGTTCCTGAAGGATTGTACCTGTGGAAGGCACCCACACTGCAGCAGTCTGTTCCTGAAGGACTGCACCCATGGAAGGGACCTACACTGAAGCAGTTTGTTCCTGAAGGGCTGCACCCATGGAAGGGACTCACACTGGAGCAGTTCGTGAAGAACTGCTGCCTGGGGGAAGGACTCATGTTGGAGAAGTTCATGGAGGACTTTCTCATGTGGGACCGACCCCACACTGAAGCAGGGGAAGAATGTGAAGAGGAAGAGCAGCAGAGACAACGTGTGATGAACTGCCCACAACCCCCATTCCCTGTTCCTGGAAGCTACCAAGAAGGAGAAAAACGACTGCTACTGCTGAACCCATGACACCTGCGCTGCTGGCAGAGAGGAGATAGAGAATTTGAGAGTGAAGTGGAGCCCAGGAAGAAAGAAGGGGTTAGGGGAAGGTGTTTTTTTTAAGATTTGGTTTTATTTCTCATTATCCTACCCTGATGTGATCGATAATAAATTAAACATTCCCCCCCCCCCCCCAAGTCGAACTTGCTTTGCCCATGACGGTAACTGGTGAGTGATCTCTCTCTGACCTTAACTCACGACCCTTTTGCCGTATATTCTCTCCCCCGTCCAGCTGAGTGGCTTTGGCGAGCACCTGAATCCAGCCAAGGGCAACCCATCACAACACCTCATCCCAGCTTAGCCTTTTACTCTAGGAGGTGAAAAAGCGGCTTTTAAACGATCAGCCCCGCTGCGGCCAACCGCCGTCTCTCCGGTCACAGGCTGCCGTTACCTGCCCGTCGCCGGCGGGTCGCCCTCCCGTATGTCCCGCTCTGAGGCCGCCCGTACCTTGTTGAGCACCCTGTCGAAGCCCTGCGACTCTACCATGTACTTCATGGCCTGCTTCAGGCTCTCCACCGTGAACCCCATGCTACCAGCTCCGCCGCTGCCCGCGCTCCGGAACAGCAACTCCGCCGGGCGGAGCTTTCTCCCTAGTTTCCGTCCGCAGCGTCCCGCCGCCGGGCAACCATGGAGGCGGTGGCGGCGGCGGAGAGGCGGCGGCCGGAGGAGGAGGCGGCCCTGTACCCGCAGGCGGGGAAGGCGGTGGCGGAGGAGGAGCAGGAGCAGGAGCAGAAGCAGAAGGAAGAGAAGGAGAAAGAGAAAGAAGAGGAGGAAGAGTCTCCAGTCGCTAAGCGGAGGAGGGTGCTGTGCTCCGAGTTTACCGCCATCACCAGCAGCGACTCGGCGGTGGCGCGCAGCTTCTTGGCCAGCAACGACTGGCACATAGAGGTACGCCTGGCCTAGGGGCCACGGTGAGCTGCCCCGGCAGCGGCCCCTTCCTTCCCTGTCATCTGCCTTTGTGTTTTCAGAGGGCGCTGAACGCTTACTTCGAGCCGCCAATGGAGAATGAGGATGAGGCTGCGGGCGGGGTGCCGACGGCCTGCGCGGGGCCCGGGCGCTGGTAGGTGGTCATGGAGCCGGGAACAGCAGGAGGGCTCGGCAGGGCGGGGTGAGGGGAGCGGTGCCTCTCCACCCGTCTGTACCTCCCGGGTGCAGGCAGAGTCCCCCACACCCTAGAGAGCTGTCCCCGGGTCGTAGTGTACCCCTGGGGAGCAGCGCTCCTCTCCCCATTTGACCTCGCGCCCCTGCTGACATGCCGTGAGGCAGGTGGTTTGTGATCTTCGCACTGAAGTTTCTGCAGGAGTTCTCATTGCTCCCCAGCGCTGTCCTCTTCGAGGGGAATAGCTTCTCTTGGGAGACTGTCGTACTTGTGAGATGCACTTTCCCTCAGTGGATGCTTCAGCTACCTTCCTCTGGGATTGTGAGTCTTGGAGAAGGGATGAGCTCTTTTTCCTTGTCTTGTTCAGTAATGCATATGCAGATTTTACTGCACACACACACATTTGTATATATGTAAACTGTGCATATATGTCATATACTACATGTAGTTGACAGGACAAGAGGTAATAGCCTGAAGCTGTGCCAGGGGAGGTTTAGATTAGATATAAGGAAAAACTTCTTCACCGAAAAGATGGTCAGGCATTGGAATGGGTTTAGAATCATAGAATAGTTAGGGTTGGAAAGGACCTTAAGATCATCTAGTTCCAACCCCCCTGCCATGGGCAGGCACACCTCCCACTAGACCATGCCACCCAAGACTCCGTCCTGCCTGGCCTTGAACAGTGGCAGGGGTGGAGCATTCACAGCTTCCCAGGGAAGCGTTCAGAAACTGTAGATGAGGCCCTCAGTGACATGGTTTAGGGGCAGACTTGTCAGTCCTGAGGTAAAGGTTGGACTTGATGATCTTAAAGGTCTTTTCCAACCTAGCTGATTCTGTGATTCTATGTGCATTTGTATTTCTATAAATAAAATTGACAAGTAACATGCGCACATTGTTAAATGTACCTGTGGAAGTTAGAATCTAAGATCTGTGCCTCGTACATGCGGATTATCTCACAGCGTACCCATAGGGCATACTGAGAGGATTGAACTGCATGTAGAATTGAACTTTTACAGATCCCTGCCATACACAGTCCTGAGGGAAGTTTTTTTACTGTGGATTTATATATTAGGCTTGCGTGTTACATATGGAATTATGGAATGGGTTGGAAGAGACCTTAAAGATCATACAGTTCCAGCCCCTCTGCCATGGGCAGGGACACCTTCCAACTAGACCCATCCAACCTGACCTTGAACAATGCCAGGGACAGGGCATCCACAGCTTCTCTGAGCAATCTGTGCCAGTGTCTCACCACCCTCAAAGTGAAGATTTTCTTCCTAATATCTAATCTAAATCTCCCCTCTGTCAGTTTAAAGCCATTCCCCCTCATCCTGTCCCTACACTCCTTTGTAAAAAGTCCCTCTCCAGGTTTCTTGTAGGCTTCCTCTAGGTATTGGAGGCCTGTTACAAGATCTCTCCTGAGCCCTCTCTTCTCCAGGCTGAAAAAGCTCAACTCTCTCAGCCTGTCTTCAAAGCAGAGGTGCTGCAGCCTTCTGATCATCTTTGTGGCCTGACCAGTTCCACGTCCTTCTTATGTTGGAAGCCCCAGAGCTGGATGCAGAACTGCCCGAGAACAGAGTAGCGAGGCAGGATCACCTCCTTTGACCTGCTGGCCACATTCCTTTTAATGCAGCCCAGCATACAGTTGGCTTTCTTGGGTGCAAGCGCACACTGCCAGCTCATGATGAGCTTCTCCTCAACCAAGTCCTCGTCAGGGCTGCTCTCAGTCAACCTCTCATCCATCCTGTAGTGGTTCGGATTGCCCTGACCCGAATGCAGGACCTTGCACTATAAAGATCATAAGACCTCTTATAATCTTTATAGTTATAAGCTGTATTTGATAACAGCATATCAGCTTTTGCTTGATATGTATGTATGAAAAAATGCAAGCCTACTGAACATTAACATTAGTCTGTAGGTAGTCCATGATGAGTTAGAATATATCTGTATCAAATTGGCAGCACCTTTTTCATTACTTGCCTCTGTCTTTTTGCACTGTGGGTTCTGTCTTTGTATGGCAGGATGTGTTGGGAGGGAGGGCTCTTTGGAGACCTCCCAGTCACAGGAAGATCACTGCAGACCACATAGACTTTTATATTTCATCTCAGTCGTTCAGGTTACAGTATAGATATAGAAAGTCATCAAGGAGATACTGGAGGCATCTACCACATTGTTTACCTACTTAAATATCCCTTAGCTTCCTCTTTTTTTCTCTGCTTTCCTTTTTCTGTTCAGTTTAGATTGCATGTCTATGGTAGTGGACTCTTAGGTTGTTTATGCAGCACTAAGTACAAAACCAGTACTAAGATCTAGGGAATAGATTTGGTTTGGTTCCAGGCCTTATTTTCATGTGTGCATACAAATTCTATGTTTAAAAGAAAATTCTGGTATTCCTACTTTGCCAAAATACAGTTTATCTAGTCTTAGCTATACTGTTTAATGTATTTTGTTACAGATTTTACCTTTACTCAAGGAATTTACTTTGGATCACTGTTGTGATTTAATCCCAGTGGGCAGCTGAGACCCATACAGACATTTAGCTCGCTTCTTCTTGGTGGGATGGGGGAGAGAATCGGAAGGGTAAAAGTGAGAAAACTCATGGGTTGAGGTAAAGACAATTTAATAGGTAAAGAAAAAGCTGTGAGTGCAAGCAAAGCAAAACAAGGAATTCTTTCAGCGCTTTCCATGGGCAGGCAGCTGTTCAGCCGTCCCCAGGAAAGCTGGGCTCCATCATGTGTAATGGTTACTTGGGACGACAAGCACCATAACCCTGAACGTTCCCCATTCCTCTTCCTTTCCCCCTGCTTTCATTGCTGAGCACAGTATTGTATGATGTGGGATATCCCTTTGGTCAGTTGGGGTCAGCTGTCCTGGCTGTGTTCCCTCCCAGCATATTGTGCACCTCCAGCCTGCTTATTGGAGGGACAGCAGGAGAAGCAGGGAAGGCCTTGATGCTGTGTAAGCACTGCTCACAACAGCTAACACATCCCTGGGATGTCAACACTGTTTTGGTTACAGGATAGACAGGGTCTATGTTTTTGAGGTGGGATTTGGCGTGAATATTCCCAAAGAAAAGGGCTATTGATTTGTTACATAATGAGTTAACACATTTATCTCCCTAGGGGTTCGCCAATTGAACACACTTGGCTGTACTACAAAGATGAGCACATAAAAGCAAGTCATGGCTGCAGTTGTTTGTTCCTAGTATGCTGGAAAGTGTTTGAAAAACTAATACACCCAGCCTGTCTCCAGCATGGGGAAAGAGTTGAATTACTCAAGTGCTTTGGATTACATTGGTGGCTCTGATTAACTTAAATCAGAATGGTAAATGTTATTTTGTGTGTATAAGGAGGAGGAAAACCCACTTAACTTCTCCTGTGTACTAAGGCTATGGATGACTGAGGTCTGTATGTTACTGTGCTTTTAAATTATATTGAGATCAATACATGTTAACTTATTCGTTGGGAAAGTTTTAATGACCACCTGTGGGTGAGCTATTTAGATGAGTCTAAAACATTTTGCTTTAGAATATAAGGGAGATAATTGCAGGAAGAGTAGTATAATGCATGTTGTAAAACAAGTAAACTCTCTCTTTAGTATTGACCTCACAGCAGATGCAACTTCTAGTGATGCCAGTGTCAATAGTGCAGACTCAAGGAAACAAGAAGATGACAGCAGCTTCTCGCTGATAACCTGGAACATCGATGGGTTGGATCAAGGAAATCTAAAAGAACGAGCTGGAGGAATCTGTTCTTACCTGGCATTGTAAGTACAGCTTCATCTCTGTATTGTCACATGCCTAGCTTTAAAGGAAAAAGCAAGCTTCTTGGTTTAGTTATTTACAAATCTTCGTGCCCATATTATCTTAATATTAGATACAACAATACAATCGCTTTATAAATCCTAAATAGCTGAAGAAACATTGACATACTGGTTGGAAGAGGTATGAGCCCATGCAGCGTCCCAAAGGTTAATTATTTTGTGGTGCCTATTTTAAAAAGCCTTTTTTCTGATGATCAATATTGTGCAAGTTGTAGTCGTGTATCAAGAGTGTATTTCATACTTCCATCCTGTATATGAGAAGTGTAAAACTGCAAGAAATTCATCTCATTCCAATAGTATGAATAGCATCACTCTAGAGCAAACTGAAACAATGGAGACTTTTTTTTAGTAAAATTTGAAAAGTGGGTCTCTTGCTGTAACTGTTACTTGTCTATTAAAAAAGAAAATGGGCAAGGTAAGATAAATGCAGTAGAATTTGTGATTATAGTTCCACCAGTGGAAACCTTCCATGAATATATCTGTGAGCAGCTTAACAATTACATAAATTGATTTATCTTAACACAGTAACTTTATCAGTGTAAATTAATAATTTAAGTAATTATATTATTAATATAATTAAGTAATAATTTAAGTTCTTCTTAAACCAGCAGAAACCCCTTAACTAAATAAATTTCTACTTGTTTTGTGTTAACCTGGGGTGGCATATTTTTCTTCTGTAAGTAAGGTGATAGGATTGTCCTTTACCTGCTTACAGTAGGGCTGTTAGCAGTATAGCAAATATAGGGACAGCTGTAAAGCCATATCTAAATCAGTATTTTCAGGACTGCTGCCCCACACAAACTGTTGCTGACTGAAAAACAAAGGAATAAAAGAGCTCGTCATTGATGAGACTGGGGAAAATGCATGGCAGGTTACCTGCGGGGATCTGTTGTATGGGACTGAGGTGACAGTTGGAATCTCCTGGAGAGCTTAGATGTTGCAGAACATGTTCCAAAGCTACTTTGCAGCTCCTTAAGTTGAATTCCTTGTGTATGCAGTGTACAAAACCTGTGCAGATGTTTGCAAGATCAAGGTGAAAGGAAGTAGTGAATTTTTTTACATCGGTTCCATGCCAGTAATATTTTTTCTTCCCTTTTAACAATGGTGATGTGTCTATATGCTACTAAATAAGATGGAGTGAGTTTTTTCTTTTTTTGAAAAATGGATTATTAAAATATCTAAGAAGAGGAGCACAAAGTGTGCCTGAACCCGCTCCGCTGACCCTGTTCCGTTTGGCCTGAGTGTAACAGTCCTACATTTCAGTAGTTAATTTAAGATCTTATCTTGCCAATTTCAGATACAGTCCAGATGTTGTGTTTTTACAAGAGGTTGTCCCACCGCATCTCTGTCTTATACAGATGAAAGCCAGCAATTACACTCTGATTCCAGGTAAGAAATAACCCTCACTTTCAAATAGAAACCAGAGAAGTAAGTTTGGTTTTATTCTGTCTCCTTTGCTGAAATCTCTGACCATTTGCAGGAATGAAAGGAATAAAGTCAAGAAAGAAGCACTTAAATCACTTTCTGTGTTCTACTATCAGGATATAATGCAAGTTATGCATGTGAAAGACTTGCTTGCCTGTTGGTTTGGAATCATAGAATGGTTTGGGTTGAAAGGGACCTTAAAGATCATCTAGTTCCAACCCCCCTGCAACGGGCAGGGACACCTTCCACTAGTGTTTTGACAGGGTTGCTCAAAGCCCTGTCCAGCCTGGCCTTGAACACTGCTATGGATGGGGCAGCCACAGCTCTAGGCAACCTGTGCCGGTGCCTCACTGCCCTCATAGTAAAAATTTTTTTACTAATATCTAATCTAAATTTCCACTCTATCAGTTTAAAGCCATTCCCCCTTGTCCTGTCACTACATGCCTTTGTAAAAAGTCTCTCTCCAGATTTCTCTTTTTTTTTTTTCTGCGTTTTGAGAGACTGGATAGCAAGGGTAGCCAA
Source organism: Ara ararauna (assembly GCA_028858755.1). Taxonomy (NCBI): domain Eukaryota; kingdom Metazoa; phylum Chordata; class Aves; order Psittaciformes; family Psittacidae; genus Ara; species Ara ararauna. The sequence goes on along the minus strand of CM054377.1, from coordinate 63,047,518 downwards.
AAAAAAAAAAAAAAGTTCCATAGATAAGTAATTTGTTAAATATTTGCATTTACAAAGTCTGAGAAAGTCACACCCCTATTGTGAAACTTCTAACTAATGACTCCATGCATCTTAATGGGATTCTCCTGGATCATGGCAAAGAGGTCTCTTTCAGAACCTTCTTTATGGCACAGCAAAAGATATCCTCGACCATGTCTTTCCCTGTTCCTCTTTAGGTAACATAGATGGCTATTTCACTGTCATAATGTTGAAGAAATCAAGAGTGAAGCTACTGAAACATGACATAATACCTTTTCCAACAACCTCTATGATGAGGAACCTTTTGGTTGTGCATGTGAGTGAGACAGTATGTACTTAACAGCTGCATTTCTGCTTTTCTCAGGAAAGGCTGGACTGGCTTTACTCTATGACAGTCTCAAACAGCAAAAAAACTTCATCAAATATTCAAACTCAGCTGCATTTGATACTAACAAACTTAAATCTTTTATGTAAGTTACTGGTCATGCTTTGTTTTCAAGTCTCATAACATCTGAAAACCAAGCTAAAACTAAAAGTCTGTTATCCTCCTGTAAGCCACTTTTCTTCAATGTAAAATTAATATTAACCAGAGCTCTGTCATTAAGTAATTTACTTCAACATTAGACTTTTGTCTTTGAACTTTTTATCGTAGTGTGGACAGTAACCTTGCCTCTTCATTTCACACACAGGTGAGCATATCTGGTAATGAACTTTGCCTTATGACTTCTCATCTGGAGAGCACTAAAGATCACTCCAAGGAGCGTATGAAGCAATTACAAATAGTGTTTAAAGAAATGCAGAAGGAGTCTGAGTCCACCACTGTAATATTTGGAGGGGATACAAACCTTAGAGATAGTGAGGTAAATAGAAATAAGCAACCTTGTTATTTTGGGAAGGTATTCTGACAAAATCTTCTCAGGCTTTTCTGTTGTCTTCATGAGAAATGACCTCCTTAGACAGAACAGAGATATGAGACATTTATTCTTAAAATGTGGAAATGTGAGTAAGTAGAAGCTACGGCATTGCTATGCTGAGGCATTATTATAGTTGAGGTGATACATATGAAGAGCCCCCACCGCCCCAATAGCGCAATGCTTTATTAGCAATATTTATATCTGAGAAGATGCAGGGATATATCCGCTGATGAAGTTTCAACTTCAAAAGCATCTTCTCATTTTGAGAGCCTAATCTTTTCTTGCTCAACTCTCTGATTCTCAGAGGGTTAATGCTCTGGAGAAATAGATCTCTGGAGTTCAGAATTAATCCCCCATCATCAAGACATTCAAAATTAGAAGTCATTTTTGGCTGCTGATATTAAAAATAAAATTTGTGCATTATTACTAAAAGGTCAGTGTTTCATCTTTCCTTGTCATAAAATGCCATTGCAGTGAAGTGGAATGACATTGATTCAAAGAACGTGGTGTTGAACCCTGTATCTCAAAATTTCAGAGGTATTCTTTTAATGTATATTTTGTAACAGGTTTTGGATTTAGAAAGCACTACAGGAATTGGTCATGCTTTAGAGTATCCTGAGAAATACCACGATTTAGAAACATCTCCACTCTTTTTGTTTTCCACAACTTATGCTTTCTAGAAAAAGTGATGTTGTGACAACTCAGATCTGGTTTTGAAGGTAAAATATATGAACTCAGTGTCTTGTGTATTCCCCCCCCCCCCCGCCTTCTACTTTCAGGTTGCTAAACTAGGAAACTTACCTAACAACATTATGGATATCTGGGAGTTTTTGGGTAAACCCCAACACTGCCGCTACACTTGGGACACTCACTCCAATACCAACCTGCATGCAGCATACAAGTGTAAGATGAGATTTGACCGTATCTACTTTCGGCCTGCAGGGGGAGGGGGACATATTATTCCACGAAGTATGGACTTAATCGGATTGGAAAAACTGGACTGTGGCAGATTCCCTAGTGATCACTGGGGTGTTCTGTGTAATTTTGATGTGATACTATGAAAGAGGCTGGCATTGTTAGTTTTTAAGTGATTTGTTCTTGGTTTTGCAAAATTTTACCCTCTCGGTTTAAGTAGGGCATATTTAAATTTTCAACCCTAATGCAGCCATCCTCTGCTCTTGACTTTTGATGGAATGGCTTCATTTCAAACCAGGGTTTCCTTTTGGTTACTGTATGCATCTGTTCTCAAATCACATTTTTAAATATTTATTTTTAATAATTATGCAAATACAAAAAACAAATTCCAGTTTAAAAATAGGAGGAAAAACCTGTAAACACAGTTCATAAATATAGTTGATGGTTTAAAAGCCCCATTTATTTGGCATGTATTATAATCTCATAATAAATGCTGCTTTTACTTATTTTTTTAAGAATACTTATTTTGTGTTTGTGTTATTTCTTTTGTAACTATTTCTGTTGTCCTTTGCAATGCTGTCTTGTGTAGGGTGTTTTGTATTAGCTTCTGAAGTTTGTGTTGCACATATGTACCCCTTCAGGCAAGACAGTAAAGTAGCTGAGGAAAGAATTACTAGATTTTCACAGAATAAGGGTTTCTTAAGTAAGAATTAAACTAATATCAAACAGTTTTAACAACAATATGACTTCTATTTGACAAGAAAAGGATTATAGACAAATGCATGGAAATTATTTACTTGGGATAGTGTATAGCTTACTTTATATTAACTGTTTATTAATCTGGGTATGAGTTGCAGATGAAAAAGCTTTATCTTTCCGGTAAGCTTCTAGAAACAATGCTGTTACAAGCTGCTGTGCAAAGCTTGAGCAGCTCTAAGTCTTACTGACTTTGCAGAAGATCAAACAGACTTTCTTACTCAAAGAATTGTATAACCAATTTCATTGAAGCTGTGATTTTGTATATGTGCAAACTAATAAGCTGATTTAAAAGGAAAGGTCTTTCTCAAGTGAAGTTTATTGCACAGTTGTGGTGAGGAAGCACAGACAACTCAAGTCAATGATGCAAAGTGGGCACGGAGACTGACAAGCCTAAATTACGTGTTGTTTATCTTAAGTCCAGAGTTTACAAACGACTTTTTATTGCTGATCTTCTGTGCTGGGTTGGCCCTGGCTGGTAGCCATGGTTCCAGCCAGCTACTGGTTCAAGTATCCCCTTTAATGGTGAGGTGGGAAAAGGAAATGGGAAGAACAGAAACAGGAAAGCTCATGGGTTGAGATGCATGTGGGGGAGATCACTTACCTGTTACTCTCATGGGCAAATCAGACCTGATTTGGGGAAATTAATTTATGGCCAGATTATATATATATATGTTTAATTACTGATTTGGGTATTGGGAAGCAAGAAGATGAAGATGAGCATTAACATACTAGGGGGAAACACCTTTCCTTTCCTCTTTTCCAGGCTCAGCATCACCCCATGCTCCTCTCCTTCCCTTGTTACTTCCACAGGTCATGCTCTGTCCCTTCAGCAAAGTAAGAAGTGGCAAGAGAGAAGGGAATGACTGGTGCACACAAATGCACCTTGACTGTGCCCTGCCTCTCCCCTTTCCTCTGCTCTGGGGTGGGCCCTCCACAGGCTCTGCCATGGAGCACCTCCTCTGACCTTGGTGTTCCCTGCTCATCTGCCTGCCCAGCATTTTCTGCCCTGTCTTACATATGCCTTCTCTGAGGAGGTACCACCTTGACTGTAGGGCTCAGCTGTGCCCTCTGGTGGGTCCATCTGAGCTGGCTGGAACTGTGTATCTGTGTCTGGCCGCCCTGCAACCCCCCCTGCAAGTGCCTGGGCACCTGCACCCAATGTAACTTAGAAATAAAAGCAAGCTTCTCACATAGGCAAACAGCACTGGCGTCCCCCCTGCGGCCTACCTGCCCAGCAAGGAAATGTCCACTGATGCCATTATTGCTTTGCCTGATGTTTCTGCCTGCAACCAGCTAAGGGCTGGGGAAGGAGGAATGTGTCCAGATATTGCCCTGTCTTGCACCCTGCAAAAATGGCAGGTGGGGCTTGGCGTGGTACAGGGCAGCAGAAGATGTATTTGTGGGTGCCTATCTCTAGAATAGAATAAAATAGAATAGAATATTTCCATTGGAAGGGACCTACAGCAATCATCCAGTCTGACTGACCAATTCAGGGATGGCCAAGTGTTAAGGCACGTTATCGAGGGCGTTGTCCAAATGCCTTAAATGCTGACAGGCTTGGGCATCAACCACCTCTCTAGGAAGCAGGTTCCAGTGTTTGACCACCACCTCAGTAAAGAAATGCTTCCTAAAGTCCAATATAAACCTCCCCCCAACAGGATCCTGAACTGGCTCCTCCTTGTCCCAGGAATGGGGAGGCCTGTGGTAGGTGTGGTTTTCTGTTGATTCAACAGGAGGGCTAGGTGACCTTACTAAACAAGCAAATAAACCTCAGGAGGTTAATTCATCTCCACCAACATCAGCTGCAGAAATATCCAGTTCTGGTTTTGCTTCTTTGAACACCAAACACCCAATTCTCTTTGCTAAAGGTGAAAGAGGCTGGCCTGTTTTGGGAAGGATCTCCAAATCCTGTCATGATTACTGTCAACATACCCCATTATTTTAGAATAATTCAGCTTCAAAAACAAGGAGGGAGAAGTTCACTGGTACTTTTTTTAACTCATGTTGAGCATGTGGTCTCTTTTTTCTATTCCCAAATAAATAGTTATATAAAAATGTGAAAAATATCTAAAATGGCCAGGATTTTCCTTCTAAGTTTAAAATGGGGCTGGTCCAGTCATTGCTTTTGGCTTGCTGCATGCTCTTCTTCTTCACCAAGAGCCTTCAATGAAATACGGGGTTTGTTTTAGCCACTTACGCCTCGTATCCCACCCTGGTAGTTACATCCAAAGGATTTGTGGGGAAGTGTCATGGGTCCAGCAGCAGCAGTCATTTTTCTCCTTCGTAGTAGCTGGTGCAGTGCTGTGAAGGCAGGGCATAATGGTTTAACTTTCATAAAGGTGTTGGAGAAGGGGAAAGCACAATAAACTCACAAGAAACATCAGTTCATGTGGCATTCGGTATTATGGCTGCTTTTGTTTACATGGCTGCACCTTCTGGACTATTTGGAATATATTAAAAAGTCTGATTGCTGCTGTTCTAGAGTAGGTTTTTAATACGGCGAAAAAAGAGCAGAGAAAAAAAGAAGATTCAGAGCAGTGGGTGACTTAGGTGGGTGCCTAAACTCCAGACCCATCTCTAGCATTGACTTACTGATTGGCAGTCTTTCTTAACCTGGGAAATAGATAGTGTGTGGGTACATAATTTTTTCATTAGGAACAAGCAGAGATGTAGCACTTTGTAAAGGCAAATTAATTTTCTAATTATAAAAGGCCAGAGGAAGACTCTATTCAGTGCAATTAGTGGTTAGTCTTTCTTTCAGAATGAGGAAATCATGAATACTGCCTTTAAAACTCTTCTTGAACTACAGAAAAAGTGATAATGCTTAAATAAATTTAAGATGTAAATGCTGAATATTTTACTGACTATTGGATGTGAAGCAATACATCCTTAATTAATTATACTTTAAACCACTTAATAAGCATCCAAATTGCTGACAAGAGCAATCAGAGGTCTTAAATTAATTTGCATCTTAATTTAATCAGTGATGTAAAAGGTAAAGTATCTGATGAATAGAGCAACTGAAACTTAAAGGGATAGAAACAACAAAGTTAAACCAAGCAAAAGATTTCTTGGCCTACAAGAATTGTAATTTGATTTGTTCTCCTGATTCAGTAACATAATATTATGGCATCTGTACATCCCAAAAGACATACAAACATGTGAATGTGAAAAAATGTAATAATTGTCTCCTATTAATAATCAACAGCAACAATGGGCCTTGTGGAAATCAGGCATTATTGGAGGCATTATTTTAGTAATACTTTGACTCAGGTATCAAGAGAAGCAGTTTCTTCTGAGGACCCCGCCAGTCTTAAGTATTTCTACATCAAAAGAGCCTGAATTTACTAACAGAGAAGAGATATACATACAACAAAATAAATTATACACATCTAGGATTGCACATGATAAGGAGATGGCTTTAAAAAATGAGAAAAGAAATGGTAACAGGCAAACCCACAATAGCAGCAGATAACTGTGTTATCATGATAGAAACTGTATACCTAAAGAATATGGATGCTATTTGTTGTAGGGAGCAACCTGAAATTATAACTAACAAAAATTTGTTTTAGAAAGAGGAAGTGCATAGAAGGTTAAAGCTATTATGATCACACGTCCTGTACAGGCTTAGACCTTAGTTTGATACAAGAACAGACAAGACACATCCAAAAAATGACTAAATCAAAATGCAAACATGATAACCTGTATTATGGCAACAGCTGCAAAGCCTATTGTTATGTACAAATTGAAAGATTAGAACAGTTACACAAACAAATGGATTGTGTTTTTATGGGCAAGTACCATGATTTTCAGTTGCATCAGCTCACCACGGTTGCAAAACTCCGCAAAGGTTGTGTTATCACTTCTGCATATCTTGATGTGTTTTTACCTGGTAACAGCCAATCTGGTACAAAATCCTGCTGAAGACATAGTGACTATGGGTTCTGTCTTGAAATACCCAAGGTAAACCCCAAGCAGGGGTTACAATGACTTCACTTAACATCATTAGGGTAGATTTCCCAGAATTTTGTTCACTTAGAGTATAATAAAGACTCATTAATGAAGATTCATAAATAGCACCTTTTATTTCTTGGAGACAAGGCTTGTTGTGTAACATTAGCTCAGAGAAGAGACTCCCAGTGACTGAGAAGCCATCAGTGCACCACTGCCATTTTGGTAACGGCTGAGAAAACAGGCACAAAGAGAAGCTGCAGTAGGCAGAAATGTTGCTAAATTACAACAACTGAAATGAAAATAATACTGTATCTGCAACAACCCACTGTAGAATCACTGCTGTGTAATCTTTATGTATTTATGCACATATTACAAGAAATTGGCCTACTGACGTAAGGAGACAGTCATTGCACTTACGTAACAATACGGTTACTGGTGGGGCAAAGAAGCTAGTGGAACCCTATTCAGAAATAATTTGTTGAGGGACAAGCTTTGCCTAGACATGGTAGTAGATACTGCGTGCGAGTACAACTGACAGTGCTGGACAAGTATGGACAAGAAAGGGAACTTACCTCATTGTGGCTTTCAGAAATTCTCCCCATTATTGAAGAATTTGAAGAATATCTATCTCAGATGCTGCAGAGGTGAATGCAACCCTCCTCCAGTGCTGGCAAGACACTTCCCTGAATTGAAACAGGTCAAGATTTTTATCCAGTCAAGATGGGCAGTGTGGAGAAAGGGTATTTCTGGAAAAGCACAACACAGTCTAACAAAGGTTTGGTAACCAATAGAGTTCATCTCCCAGACCTCTTTGGGACAGATTTCATGTGAAAAACTTCAAAGCAGCAGGTCGAGTTGTGGACACACTAGGTGAGAAGGGGAAAGGAGTGCGGGGTACCCGGAGGTCTGCGCCAGCCCCCTGCAGTGAGAGGAACTTCCCGGCAAGCTGCAGTAATCTCAGTCCTCCAGTCAGGACTTCCCTGCCACTGCCACCAAGCGTATAGCAGAATGGCCATCTGGAGGTGATGGGGATTTGGTGGTGAGGGGTGGCTGCTTGTCAGTTATCCACTGGATGTGTGGCAGTGAGCTAGCTGTCCTCGCTGATGACAGTTTAGCAGAGCTGGTTTCTGACCGGCTGAGTGCACCTATTGCAGAAACCAGCTGTAGGTAACCAGATTAATATTTACCTATTGACTACATTTGGAAGCTTTTGTGATCTTTAGATAGCTTACTACAGCACAGTCAGCCTATTATTTCATCGATATTAAGCCTATCAGCTCATCAGTGTTATGAAAGGCAAGATTTAGCCCAGCAAGAAAATACCATTTAAGCCTCAGCCGTCTGTGGTAATCCTGTTTTCTTGGTCTGCTCCTCCATTTCATAGCGTTTTGCACATAGTGAGTAGGGAATAGCTGCTGCTGCTAGGTTTATGGAGTGGGAGCTGTTTGCTGACACCTTTGTGTTTGTATGGGACTAGCTGCATCCTGTTTGTTCACTGGAGAAGGAAGTCTGTTCAAGAAAGTCCAGGGCGCTGGAACAGCTATGGCCATGCAGAGAATGCAGACAGGGATAGTTGCTGCTTTCATCCTTTCCCCCTGCTTTCGCTAAGATGGTGAGAGGTGCCTCCTGACAGGAAGAGAAGAGGGCTTGTCTCCCTAAGCCTGCGCTGTGCTGAGGAGCCTTTTGCATACTTGCACAGATGGTTCAAAAAGCACTAGCATCAAGTATAGAAGTGAATAATCTTTCCTGCAGAAGAAATAATAATAATAATAATTAAAAAGTGAAGCTATGTCTGGTGCTTTTATAGTCAGTAAAATTAGGAACTCACATCCATGGAAAGCACTGGAGGACAATCATGCTCCCCCACTGGGTCTGTAAATAAGCACTGCGTCAGTGCTGACAGGAAGGCTGCAAGGCACGGAAAGATAGCCAGGCTTCCTCTCACCACACACACTTCCTCTTCAAAGCCAAGCAGTCCTAGTCAGCATCGGAAAAAACTGTAACATTCTTACTGATCCTTACGGCTTGTTATTAGAATAATTGGATTTACATCAAATACGCAGACTTCAGTCTCCGTAAGTCTGGCCTAAACACGGAAATCACAGAAACTGAGGAATCAAAACTGATACGAAAACATAGCATGAAAAAAATATAAAAAATGCCATCAGACAATTGCTTTAGGTTCCTTCATATATATGCCCAAGCATCCCAGTATTACAGTTCAGAGATTGAATTCCTTGTGTTACAGAGCAGGTACATGAGTTACTGACTCCTTGTATCAAGGCAGATTTGAGTAGCTACAGGAAATGTCATACAGCCTATTGTTGAAAACCTTGGTAAGGTGGGAATCAGAAGGAAAGTAAAAAGAGGAGGTATAAACAGTCGTATGCTGAAGAGATGACATTTTTACATCTTCAGAACACCTTTTCTTTCCAGTCACCCTGTAGCACCTGCAAACTACCATTTTCCTGAGTCAAGCATTGTCAATTTATTGAAGACTAAGTGAACTCAGCAACTGATGGGAGAAGCCATAAAGACAGCCTGGTTGCAAAGGGAAAAATGCAGAACAGGCGATGCCTGCTGAAATATTGACAGGGAAAATGCCTGCCAGCCTGGAAACCACAAGTATCCTGGAGAAACTCAGCTGGCATCTTTGAAGTGCAGCTGAGTGCCAAAAAACTGGAGACATCCTGAGATACCATTGAGAATAACAAAACTAAGGAGCTATAACAGGTGAAAAATAGTCTGGAAAAGGAAGGAAACATCATGAGAAGCTAGGAATTGTCAACTGCTATTGGCTGTTCTACATGGAAGAAAAGGAAAGTAGCCTGGAAAGATAAAAATTGGTTTGAGAAAATAGAAATCATCATAATCTATTGGCTGTCCAAGGTGAAAAATATATATGGGTATATATTGTTGTGTAGGTTAGGAGAATATAAGCATCTTTGAACCATTTTAGCTAATAACTTTAATGAAATACCATCTGTTCATATTACATGAATTACAATATTTATTTACCCTCCGTTTGTTCTGCCACCACAATGACATGCTCTGCTCCTAGGTCTGTGCTGATGTCCTTCATTATGTTGCTTCCAGACAAAGCTGTTTTGACAAGCAAGACAGACCATGATGGCGAAAAAATCTTGTTCCCTCCCTTCACAATAGCCAGCAGGGTGCAATGCCCTTGGGTGCTGTGCTCCTTGTGCCAGAGCCTGCAGAGAGACTTTAAAACACAAGACCAGACAAATGCAATCTGAAGAATTTGTGCCTGGGATGTATCCTCATCATAAATGTACTCAGGGGTGTGTGTGTGTTCTGTACATGGCTTTGGAATTTGTCCTTTAACTGAGTTATTTGGCTTTTGGGTTTATCTTCAGGTTTATCTTCTAGATTGATACTATGAATACATTTAGAATTCTGTACAGAGCAAACACTGTCAAGGAGCCCAAGACGAAATTCTACAGTGCTGTGCATCCTTGAAGTGCAACATCTGAGATGGATAGTCTTTTTAAAATTAGCAGTTAGCTGCTGATCTGTTAGCAGGGTAAGGTTAGGCTGGTCTGCCTCTTGATTGTGTTGCATTCTTTAACTCTGCTGTACCATTTTTGAATGGGTAATGTTAGTAAATGCAGTGATGTAACGATATTATTATTTTACTTCCACTCCTGTCCCAATAATTCCTAACAATTCTCGTTGCCTTTTTGACTAATGATGACAATCAAACTGATTTTTTTCTAAGACCTAGTCATACTGACCCCCATACTGCTTTCACTAGTACTAAATTAGTCCAGCACTGCATAGTTAATCATGGTTATGCTTCCACGGTGGCACTATTCTGCAACATGCCCTTGTTTTGGTCAACCAGATAAAAGCTTATCTGATGGGCTGTGAAAAAAGAACAAGTCAGGGAGGAAACTTTTTCCTGAAGCAAATTTTCCATTGTACCTCAGCAGCTTTCACTTCTTTGCTGACCCCTGACTGATGAAACTAGGAAAGAAATAAATTCTATGTTCCATGCATCTCTCCTATTCATCTAGCTGCTTCAGTACAGTTTCCACAGCTAGAGTACAAATGATCTTGTGCTTTCAGGAAAATCGTACTTTACTGACATCTTTCTTTTGGGGATGCCCATAAGCACAGCGAAAGAGCCAGGTCTGTGAGAACTTGGGAAGCAGGTTTTGGATCAGGGTTGGAGAAATTCCCTTCTGCAAGCAACAGATTACAGCTTGCTACTGCAAGGCTGCTGCCTTTCTAATGTTTGGAGAGCAGAGGAGCCATTATTCTCCTCTTCCCTTCTTTTACAGAAAAATAAGTTCTAAAGTAACAGGGATCATTCACACTTATGTGCAATGTATTTCCATAGACCACCTGCTCCACTGATAAGCAGTTTGGAACAGATGGTTAAAATTTGCTCATCTATCTAAAAGTTCCAGCACATCTGAATTGGTTAGTTAGGCACTAGATATGCTCCATACTGTAGTCTTATCTGCTGTTACAAAACATCCCAGGGAGAACATGGGCACTGAGAGAAGTGCAATGTTTTTGATTTCCTTGCAAGGGGGGAGAGTTTATCAGAACTGTAAGGCCAGTCTAGCAAAGAAAATAACTTTCTGAGGTAGGCTTCTTTTAATTCTTTGCATGCTTTCTCCCCTCCTGAGCATGAGGCAGGGGAAAAAAGGGGACATTTTTGTTATGCTTATTTGCAATCTAATTTCCCTGGCCAAAGGATAGCCTGACCTAATTCTCAATATATTACAGGACCAAGGTGAAGTATGAATCATAGAGGATCCAATAATTCTGTTTCAATGGGTCAGCTTCTCAGGCAGTATGCTTTGGTTGAGAATTTTCACATAAGTAAGCTGGGCTGCAAACAAAATTCTACTTTCTAAAATGTGGTTTTCATAATGTATTTTTGGTCTGAGGAGATTGTTAGCTTTTTTATGTCTACTTAAGTCCTGCTGATCTCCATATGCTGTGTTCTCTCAAACCTCAGTTCTTTGCAGCTCTGAGAATAAAATAGTGCAGTTTCTCCCATTGACTGACTGAAATAATCTGTGATGCATGAACAAGTCTAAATGAAATAATAATATCCTTAGCAGTGAAAACAGGATTGGTAATAACAATAATTGAGCAGATTTATTGCCATCTCCTTGGACTTGCCTGCTGAAACAGTCTGCTATTTTACTTAATCTTGTATCAGAGGAATTACTGGTTGGTAATCCATCATTAAACATCATTTAGAATGATGGATGAAACTGTCATCTTTTCCAACATAATCAATCTATATCTCATTAACATATTGTTTATGATTTTTATAATGGCAACTGCAGGGGTTTCCAGGGGGAAATGGAGACATCAGCTGTTGTTGAAATGAGATGAGATATACTGTATCTTATGAGTTGATAACTGCATATAAAAAGTACTTGCCCATAGTATTGATTGTTCTTCACCATTTTACAAATGAATTGAGTGCCTTGGCTTTCCCTCTTGTTGCGTATGGCAGCTCTTCCTTCTATTCATTTTGTTACCAATAATTCAGCGAGAAAAATATCAAGAAGTATGTAAAAATGAGCACTTTGAAATGGTTTCTGAGACATGGTGTGGGGAAAAGCCCTTGAATGTAAAGTAATAAGAAAGACTTTACTGTTCTGTTGCTGTTTGCTAAGGACTTTGGGCACTTTTTCCTCCCCTCAGTCCTTGTGCTGACAAACTGCTGCATTTCTTCAGCCACAGCATAGTTGCTTTTTAAGGATACTTTCTGCTGTGTGCTGCCTCAAAGGTGAATGAAAAGCAAATCTTGATCACGGAATTAATGCAGCTGATGGTGCAGCAGCAGTCATGGTCACAATGTCAACTGTTGCCTCAGTTAAACTACATTTGAGAATCATTTTATACCTCAGCTCATAAACATTGTTGAATGAAAATGAGTGGTAAATGGCTGTCTAGAGTACAAAAGATCAACTCATATTTCAGATGAAAATGAAGACAAAAGGTAGCTTTGGAATTCCCATTAACTGCACCATTGGCAGAAGGGAATTAAATCAATAGTTGGCTGGCCACACAATACAGTTACTGTCCGTTCAGCAGCCAATGCAAAAGAAAAACTGTCATAGTGCGATCTTTATCAAGTTGTCTTCATTACACCAGACCAATGATAAATGTACATGCTAGAGAGCAAGAGGCGCTTTGAGTTCCTGGTCCTGTTTGTGCTCTGAGCGCAGTGTGATCACAAGTTATTTATTTATAGCTAGGAAATACCTTCAGTGTTAATCTCTCAATCTTTTTATAGGCAGTCCATAACCGGGAACTTTCTCTTAAGACTACCTTACTCAGAATTTAGTCAAAAAGGGCTGTATCAAAACTTACCTTTCTTTCTGCTGAAGAAGAATCTGCTAGCACTTTTTGTGGTGGTTGTTGAAGCTTGCCTGAAAGATTTATAGTGTGTCCTTCAGAGGGTATTTCTACATTATTCAAAACATTTCTGAGCTTATTTGATCAAAAGCAACTGCTGGCTGTGAAGGAAAAACAAACATTCTCTACCAGCTGTTAGCTTTCCAGGCGGCAGCTTGTGTGTATGGCAAACAATACATAAAACACTGTGTTTTCATATTTTACCCCACCCTAGATCTGGAGAGAGAGATATTTTGCTTCTTTTCAGTTTTCTATAATTCATAGAGCTTGCCCTTTGTGAATGTGAGGTGAAGATCTGTATACACAAGACAGCGCTGTTGGCTTGGTTGGTGCATGGTTCTTGGAAGAATAGGATTTCAGAGCATAACACAGATTTAAAAAATGTTACTCCTAACAGATCTAAAGTAGGAAGAAAAAAATAACTTCCTCATCCAACGATAGCATAAATTACTCTAGCCTAATTCTAAAAGTAACCACATTATTTTTACAGTTATTCAGAACCCCATTCATGTAGTAGTGAGCTACTGCAAAACTGTGTTTGTAAAATGTGTCTCGTTAGAAATTACGGCAATGTCGTCTTCAGATTAAACAAAGGTACATTTCACGGCAGCTGAAGGAGTCGCACATTGGAAGGTGGCAAAGATGTCTAACTATGAACTGTTGACAGTTTTAAAATGGCAGAACAGGAATATTTTCATTTTATTAAAATATTAACGTTTTAATACCATTTTAGCCCCAGAAGTTTTTAATTGCGTCAATGGTCTCATATGTTATTACTATTGCAGTACATTTCAACCCAGTTGAAAGTTGAAGTTGCAATTTTCCCATCAGAATGTGGAGATTAGGTTGAAGAATGTCTAGCCAGCAGAAGTTATCTGTGATAACACTACCACAGAGCATTATGTAGTTTAATGTATAGCCAAGCAGCTGCTTTTTGTATGCACTTACATTGATAAAGAGAGAGCATTTTGAGCAAAATTCCGGACTGGAAAAAAAGCTCATAGCTATATTAAGACATTTGACTGTAGCTAAAGACTCCTACAAAATGAGCTTTTTTTAGATAGTATTTCACTTTCTGTCCAAATCTCAGCAGTGAACTCCAGAACAGAAATGGGAATACGTATTATCACAAAATGATGGAAGTCAGAAAACAATGTTGGTTTCTCTGAATAAACCAGAAAATGTGCACATATCTGGTTTAGCGCCTATCTCCAAAATGCATGTATACATCACAAAGAGTATGAAAGTGACATTTGGAGAATTTTTCTTATTCATCCTTCTCAGGGGAGGGAAAATAGAATAAAGTATTTTATATCATGTTCTCTCCCACACACACAAAAAAATCCTTTAAGACTAATCCCTAAGGATTTGTTCAGTCAGCTTTATGGCAATAATGAGACAGATGCTGCCCTTGGCAGCCCATGTAAGATGGTCGTAAAAATATTAGATGAGGCCATCATGCTTAGCTATCCCTTTTCAGTAAGGCTACCGCTGGGGCCTATTTGCTTTTTGTATCAGTTAAGAAATATATCAGCAAAAGGAGACGCACAGTCTGCCTTTTTGAGCAATGAGAATCTTTTTCCAGAAATATTCAGATTCTTTTTTAAAGGAATGTTTTTCATTTCTCTAAGCTTATTTTTGACAATGCTGTAAAGACTTCCAAGCAACCTGATGATTCAGTGAAGTTGTTCCTGGCTCTCTCGCACTATTGTGCTTTCCCAGCAAATGAGTCGTTTTCAAGAATTACCCAATTCACCATCAGAATATTATGGAACAATTTTAGTCTGATCTTTTCAGTTGAAATTTGTTTTCTAAGTCTAAGTACAGGGCAAGTAAGAAAGCACCACTAGGGTGTAGCTTTTGGAAAGAAGAATCTGGGCAGCCCTGATCACAGCAAGACAATCATTAAAGCCAAATTTAATTCTGCTGCAAAGCAGGGCAAGTTTTTAAATGGAGAACATATGACAGTCAAAAACAATGTCTGAAATGAGAAAAAAGTGTTGAGAATCAGCAGGCATTGATGGTCCATTTTAGTGTGTTAATGTTTCTCACTTAAAGTGAATGAGAATTATCTGTTTAGGTAACTGAATTGTGTTCTTGAGAAAAGATGGTGCTGAGAAGAGAAGTTTTCCTGTTCATTGCATTAAACTAGGTATCAGCTCCAAACAGAGCCACCAGATAAGGTAGTTTTACAGTTCTAAAAAACTGAAAAGTCAGAACTTGAAAAAGCGTCATTGAAAACAAGCAAGGAGGAAGTAGGACAGAGGACCCAAGGAGCAGAGAGGTTGCAACAAGTTTGGAGTGAGAGTGGGGGGTCTGCCAGATGTGAATAGATAAGGTATTATTGCTCTTTGGACTGTTATTCTGTGATAAATTTTTGTGATAAATACTTCAGGGCATTGCTATTTTTCATAATTTGTTATGTGGCTTATAATAAATGCTAGATTACTCTTTATCATTAGACCACAGGAACAAAGGCATGTCCTTCTTTTCTAGTAATGGCTGATGCTTTAATTAAGTCTTGAAAAAAGTGAATGGTAAAAGAACAATTGGATGGTGAGCTCTGAGATCTCTAAACCACTTCCACAGATATATTTAGAGCACAGCTGAGACACAGATGATGTGCACTTAAAGGCGCAGTTAAGGTGGTACAGCTTTTATAAATGTTTTACAGGTGGTTGGAGGATTTGGTAGTATTCCACCAAATATTTGTGCTAAAATATTATTTCTGAAGTAAGATAAACGAATTATGTAGCATCCACTTTGTTGCTTATATTCATTACATGCATTATCTCTATGAGCCCACAATGCCTCAGTCATGGGTCAAGCGTCTTTTATATCGCTGATTTTACAAATTAACATTCTAAGCCTAAAATAACAAAATATAAATATTTACTACCCTTTACACTCTGTATAAATTAGTTTATGGCTTCTTTTGCCAGGAAGAAAACGTCCCTTTTTGCACTTATTTGCTATGTACCTAATGTATTGAATGAGAGACTTCATCAATCAGTTATACAAGGGATCATACAAAGCTTTTAGTGAATCTCCAAAGAGCCATAATACCTATAAATCAATGTATTTTTGATTAATCAACTCACAATATCAGTGATTTTAATTAATTCTATTTGCCTGTACAAGATTGCAGTAATGATGTGTTTTCAACATTTCTCTGAAAACTTCATAATGACCTCTGTTTTGTGTATAATGGTGATAGCTATTCGTGATACTGCGCATCCACAATGCGCCAAGCAAGTCTGATTTAAAGCCGAAGTCTCCGGAACTGAATTGTGAGAGTAAGGGGAGATTAAGACATTAGAGTAAACTGAAGGATGATTTCTACAGAGTAAATTGTGCTGGGTAGACTTTTCCCATCATCAATAGTGACAATCTGAGGAACATAATTTTTAACTGTAGTGGGCTGACCCTGGCTGGATGCCAGGTACACATGAGGTAGCTCTATCACTCCCCTCTTCAGTAGGACAAGAGGGGAGAAAACATGGGAAAAAAACCCTTGTGGGTCAAGATAAAGGCAGTTTAATAAAGCTAAAGTCAAGTGTGGAAGCAAAGGAAACCAAGGTATTTATTCTCTGCTTCCCATCAGCAGGTGATGTCCAGCCACTTCCCAGGAAGGAGGGCTTCTGTATGCATAGCAAAAGAGGAATTACCTCAGCCTGAAGCTGCTGGTGGTGTAAACACTAAAAAAGGCCTTTTACTTCACCTACAGTGCAACAGGAGTGCCTGCTTGCATCAGTTTTTATCTGACCTGCTCCAGCCAGAAAGGAAAACCTAAGGATTTTTATTACACTGTTATCTAGAGATCAACAGTTTACCTGTTGCTACTGTCTTGACCTAAACTTATCTTAAGACCAATGATTTACCAGACAAAAATTGACGGTGAGTAGAAGTACGTTTAACTTTATCCTGTCATTTTCTACCATCTGGTTATGATCACTGCTTGGTTTGTTTCTAAATGTAACTAAACATTGCTTGTGTATGGTACAGCGACTTTACCAGTTTCCTAGCACAGGCTCTGGAAATTTGAGAATTAAACATGCACAGATTACATGACACCACTATGGCCTCAGCTGGAGTGACTCTTGGCTAGGCTATGTGTAAATGCACTGGAATATGCAGGGGGGGGCTGGTATGATACTGGTCTAAAGGCAGGAGAACTAGAGCTTTTTGGTTAAAGTACTTTCTTATTCTCACCATAGCCTTTTCTCCTTACACTTTCTCTGCATCACCTATTTTGCTGAGCAACCTTGGATCATCAGCAGCCACATGAGCCAGGGCTCTCTTCAGAGCTGGACCAGAGCCTTCTCCAGTTGTTTTGAATAGGGCTGAGCTTCTGGGCAAATTGTTCCACTGCGTGACCACTCTTATCATGGAGAAATAATAGCCTAATCCAGGAATTTTCCTTGCTGCTTCCTTGTGTTTGTTGTTTGACCTATGACTGTGCA
Source organism: Ara ararauna (assembly GCA_028858755.1). NCBI lineage: Eukaryota > Metazoa > Chordata > Aves > Psittaciformes > Psittacidae > Ara > Ara ararauna. Next base: position 63,030,084 of record CM054377.1, on the reverse strand, counting down.
GTTGCTTTTGGCAAGGGATGAGTTGCTGGTATAAAAATAACCTCAATAAAAGATAAAGAGTAGCAGCTTCCAAAGGAAGAAATTTGGTGACATTAAAGTGTGATAGACACTTCAAACTGGGTGGTCTGACCTAATAAGTTATTAGCTGGGAATCACTATGCCTCATATATTTTTTTATTGGTAAGGCATTACCTTTTTGTCAAGATTAGTGGATTATAAAATATTTGTGCTACACAGTACAAATAATGATCCTACCTACTAACAAGTCTATGGAAAGATATGCTAAAACTGAATTGCATTAAGAAGAAAAATGCCAACAGAAAATCAGGCATAATTAATGGGAACACATAAATAAACCAGAGACAAAGGGAAAAGGACATTCTCTCCATTCATCTTTAAGGATTAATTTCTGATATGCTGTTTTTCTAAGGCCCATTTCACAGAAGATAAAATCCATGTAACTATGAATATGAATTGCAATTTATTGCCAGAAGATAATTACAGTGTTCACATACCTCTAATTAGTCATTATAATTTGAAGACTAGAACATAGAGCTTAAAATGTAATATACAGCAGAGGCTTATTAATGTCTGCCAGTGAGATAGATATATACATATATTTTACTAATATTCGACTACTCCATCTTCTCTACATATTTGCAGTGCAATGGCCCAGGACAAGCCGCACCAAAAGCCAGGAGGTGGGCAACGTAACTACTACTGTTTTACTGGGGTTAAAGCCTTGGAGAGGCAGGAAATTATTTTGTCACATGTCATTCACATAACTGACAAAGCGAGTGGAGTTACACAGTGAATGAGCACTCTTGTCTGCTCCATTTCCCACCATATGTAAGGTTTCCTTGGGTCTCAGCGCTTCCTCTGGGGTTGTTGCAGTTGCTTTTCAGTTTTCTCATGGCAGCAAGGCAGCTGCATGGAGCCGGTCAGTGCCACACACGCCTCAAGACAGTTAGCAAAGAAGAGACTGAAAAACCTGGTCACATCCCTAAAGGAGATCACTCTTGAGTTAATGACAACTTCACTTTCACTCACAACATTGTACTCAGAATTGTCTATAAATTTAGTTCAGTATGCCCATTAATTATTACTTCATCTTTTCAGTTTGTGAGAAGATAGCAAACTTGTGTCCTGTATAAGACATCTGAAGTCCATCTAAGCAAAAAGCCTTTGTAGATTCTTATTCAGCACTTATTCCTGTAGTTTGCAATACTCATAATGTAAAACCACGTAAAAGAATACCACGCCTGACTAATTTCTTTGTCTTTTGCCTTCTAGTGGCTAGGATAAGAAAAAAGCATGAAGCTGTGAGATGCTTCATGAGCTGATTGTTTACATCTGAAGCATTACAGTACCCCAGAATAGCTACTTAGAAACCCTGCATTGCCAAATTGTGATTTGCACATGAATGTTTCTATAATTAGAAGGAGAAGATATTAACTGGAAAAAAGAAGTGCATAAGTAGTAAGCAATAAGGACAATGCTTCTATTTAACTTTGCTAAGTAAAAAAGTTGTGACATGACAACAGCATTCATATTCTATTGTGTATATGATCCAATCAAGGGTTGTTTGTCTCTTACAGGTTAACTTCCTTAGTCTGTTCCACATGGATCAGGACCTTGGATTTGGGCATCGTAGAAGAATTTCCCAAAATGTGATATGCTGATGAAACTTCATGCTTTTGATAAACTTCTGGTGCATGACTGTAGTAACCTTACTTTATACATTGATGTTTATAATCAGCTCATCATTTCCCAAACATAAATTTTTCATCACATACGTAGCTAGCACATAGATGATCCCAGTCATAGGCCTTAATCATTTGAATGAGATTCATCATTGTTTTAATACACTGAGATAATTGATGACAAAACCGGCATGATAAAACATGAGTCTGCCTGGGAGGAGGGTGAGAATCTGCCTCCCTGGAAGGAGGGTGAGAACTTGCCTCTTCTCAGCCAGTTCGGTTCTACTGCATGGGTACCTTGGAGGCTTCAAGTCAGAAAAAAAGAGAAGTCTAACTTTCAAATTAATCTTAGAAATCAGAAGCGTGCCATTGTTTAAGACAAGGCCTTACTTACCCATCAGAACATCATGCTTTCCACCAAAACATTGCATGAAATGCAAATGCCTTCTGGATCCCCACTGCATCAATACTGTTTTATTATCTTTTATACTTGCAAGTCACTATCTGCTTGATCTGTCCTTTGTTGAATGTGTTCATACACGTGACCCACATGTGAATTATATCTAAGAACAGTTTTTATCCTTCTAAAGTGAAGTTTGCATTCTAAACCAAGTAAACAACACCCCTCATGCTTATCTGAAAACAGAGCACTTACCTGGAGGGGTCTCACCAGCACCTATATTCCAATGCACGCTCTTTGGCTACAAGATTATGTGGGTCACCTTCCCATTTATGGAAGCTTTAATTAATTTTTGACAGACTGATATCTACCCATGCATCCTTTAATTTGAAGAATATCCCATTTGACTTCAGAGGGAATTCTCCTCTGAATAAAAGCATGATGATCAGACCAATAAATTCTAGGAAATATGAAACAGAGCACTGAAGCGCCTGTGAGGTCCCAGCATAGCACAGAATCTAAGAGTAGTTAGTACTGCCTGTGTAGTAGACCGAATAAAAAATTAGGACAAAGAAGAGGGGAATCAATTTAAATCAATTGTCAGATAATATTTATTCTGTCTGTCAGCCAATGTGTGTTATTTAACCCAACATGAAGGGGTTTTGTTGATTTTGGCTTATTCCCTTTGCTTATCTTAGCAACAAAGATATACAATGTAATTTTTTTAAAGTTAGATTTGGAAGTCAAACAAAATAGTTGGACATTATTCAATGTCCAGCTCAATTCAGCTCAAATTCAATTCAATTCAGCTCAAAGCCTTTCCAGTTTGGCAAACATTTCAACAGTTTTCCACGTCCTCAAAATCTTAATTTCCCTTGGTAAATAAGCTGGTAATCTACACATTTCTGTCCAATTTGAAGTTTTGCCATCATCCCAAGTAACAAAATATACAGGTAGTTTTATTCTTTGAACACTAATGAATTCAAATAAGAAACATGATCAGAAAACAAAAATCTTATTTGATACAAAAAACAGTGCTGTGTTTCACTTAAGGATTTGGTAGTCAGGATGCTCTGCTTCCTTACAAAGACAATGTACCTTGACTTTCTAAATATGCTGTCACATCACAATAGGATAAAACCAGTGAAACAATTCCCAAACCCACATACATGATTTAGCGATGTGTTTCTCAATGCTGCTGTGTTCCTTATTTTCAGTAAATGGCGGTAGAGAACCATTGCACTACAGAGTTGACATTTCATAATACTGCACCATGATTCTGCTAGACAGGAACAAGTAGAAGCCAAGAAAATGATCTGGCTGGTTTAGAAATGCTGCCTGAAATGATATAGTTGAAAGACTTTGGTGCTAGAAACTATTTAATTCTGATAACAAACTTTGTTCTGAAACATAAAGAGCAGGCAAGGGCAAACCAAGTTCTTGTTTTACCTGTTGGGGAGTGTTCAGAGCATTACAGAATCTAAGAACGTGGCAGGTATGGGAAAAGGCAAAGAAACCAGGGACCATGCTAAGACCATGGCTGCTGTGTGATTAATTACTCATAAAACTCTGCTTTTGCAACACTTAATGGGACAGAAAATTCTTCTGTATCCCTTAAAGTTCTAATCTGTGTGTAACAAAAAATAAGTGCAGTGCTCTGACCTAACCTGAGACTGCTTGCACAAATCTGCATTAGCAATCTTTTAGTGCCATACATGGTTGTAGGTTTTAAGAGAACCTTCGCAGTTTGCTACCTGAGAATGAGAAGAAATTTTGTGGCAGGAGGACATCTAGTGATCTGGTATGTATTTGCATGCCTGGCTGTTTCCGTGCAGAACTGAGCCAGTTGGCTATCAAGTTACAGCATTTTTTTTTGACGAGCAATGAAGAGGAGTGCAGGCATGCTTTACTATAACGTAGTAGCCTTGGGGTTTTGCTAAGACAACAGCTTAAACAACAGCCATCCAACCACCTGATTCTCAAAACAAGCTTTTTGAAATGCAATGCTGACAGATTTCACTAATATAAAATAAGTATCAGTAACAAAGACATGTGAAGCCATTACCATCTCCATTCATACAATTTTCAGAGATTCAAAATACCACATTTATGTCTTAAAACATGAACCAAAATTAGATGTCAAACTATTAAAATGATTCAGGGGAACAGTCAACCACTGACAACAAAAAAATACATTGTAAGAGATGTCCGTTTAAGAAGGACCTATATATTTTCTTAGCCATAAAGAAAGTCCAAGAAGACATACATTTGCTTATATACAATTGTTTCATAATGCAGGCGCTAAAACCAGATACACTAGTAAATCTGTAGGTGCATCATGAGCGTACTTTTTTCGTACTGCAGTAGCAGTAGCAAATCTTCCACTATTGATCCAGAAGGATTATTTCAGAATGGTATAATCAAAAAATAAACTTGCATTGTGGGGGATAAAGGGTTGATCAATGAGGCTGCTCCCTTCAATGGGATGCATAGCAAAGAATTGATGTAGCTTCTGATTTACGCTTTTGTATGTTTGTGCATGAAAGAATATGTCCATAGTTCATATTATTAGCTGCTGGCAGTGGGTTTCTCACAACTTCAACTTGGGAAAAAATCTGCTAATAACATACGGCTTTTCATGACTGTGTTTGCACTGAACTAGTAACTGGCTGGGTTGAAGCTCTGGGTGTGCATTACTCGCAAACACCAGTATAAGTCATTCTCAGTCACAGGGCTCATTCAGAGAAGGTAAAAAATCTGTTCAAACCATATTAAGAAAACACATCTATGATTCTGGACTGAAGCCCATGCATTCATACTAGAACAGACCCAAATCCTGAATGGACTTTTAAAAGAATAGCTTATATTGGTAAACCCAGTATGGTATTGAATTCCTAAATCTGCTTTGACTTTGAGAGGGATCAGTCCTGCTCTGTATCATCTTAGACTTGTTATGCTGTACAATGATTTTAGGGAGCATCCTCTCACTTTCCTGACTAATGCAAACATTCCTCAGAAGATCTTATTTTTCTGGGAAGGTAATAGCGGATGGTAAATGATAGCACAAAGCACAACTCAAGACAATTCTCCTTTTTATCTCACTGTCTTCCATGTTACTGAAGTAATCCTAACTTGTATAACCTTCTCTGTAAGGCCACTGCTCTCCTAGTTGAAAATGTGTTATTGAGGGGTGGAAGGATCAGTGGAGGTCCTCTCCTGCCCTCCCCTGAAAGAGCTTTGAGGCTTTAAAGGTGCTGACCTAGAGCCAGGGACAGAGAATTTGGGGAAGGCAAGTCCCAGCAAGACTGAGCTGGTTAAGCTGCGCAAGAAAGGACAAAGCAGAGCACAAAACGGATGCTTTTATGACACCATGGTAATTAAATTTGTGACACCAGTATTAAATTTGTGAATTTGACTGCCTGCATTTACCATGGTAAAACAAATTAGTCGGGGAACATATGAAAGTGGCAGACTTTGGAGGGTTTATTTGAATAAATAGGAAGTAGTCTGTTTTTCAACATGCTTTTTATCTAATGTTTTTATTGCTTTTAATTTCTGTCTTCATATTCAGAAACCTTATATTTCCATTAATAGCAAAATTTTAACTGGAACAGAAAAAGTACTTTATTTCAGGCCATACACTGATAAAGACTTAGGAAATATATGTTCAGTGGAAATAAAGTTAAAGAAAAAGGAAACCCTTCTTTCACCTCCTGGCAAGAGACCAAAGCAAATATCTGAAGCCAATCTTAAGTAAATAGATTGAATTCTGTACTATTGCTTACTGTAGCATCTCCTGAATTATTAGTGCTGGTATACAAAGCATATGACCACGAGCAGCAAGAATACTGAGTAACTTTTAAAGGAAAAATAATGCTGGGTACATTTCAGCTTCATTACCATAACTTCTTCTTAAAATCCATTGATTGTTGAACTAAAAATTCAATTTCCCCTGCACATGGACAATTTCTTTCAGGGAGAGGGGAGGTTTCTTTGTCATGCAGAAAATTTTCATTCCCAAGTTTGCTAAACAAAATTGGCATTGAGGCTGCTGTGATTATTACAGTCAAGCTTCTGATTTTTAATATTTTCAACCTGACAGATTTATTTCTTCTTAAATAAAGAAAAATCCTTCCCCAAATAAAAATATATAGCTTATTTATATTTCCTGCTTCTGAAAATTACCAGGTGCCAAGCTGTGAACACAAGGAAATTGGAGACCCTTGAGGATGACCTGAAGAACCACAATGGTGAGGAATCGATATAGTGGTTTAGGCAATTTTGTTGCGGCTGCTTGGCACTAGAAAATGAGAAATGAGTTTTCTGTGCTAAATATAATGAAATTCCTTTCTGTCCTGTCACAAACTGTCAAACTTCATTAATGGGAAAAAAGATGTGGTGCATGCACATGTAAAAGGTAATATGAATATGCATATTTTAAAGGGAGAAATGCTGCATATTGCCACAGAAGGATTTTTATTTTCTGCATCAGATATTGCATAATTCTTCTCTGTAGGACATTTCAAAATTTGCAGATAAAGTGGTGTAAAACAACTTCTGTATCTTCAGAGGAATTTGCTGCTATTTGCAAAAATGGCAACATTCTCAAGTCCAAAGATAGAGCTCAGTGGCTTCATTTCAGGGTAACATTAAGCTGAATTTACTTTAAATCTGTTGGTATGCAATAGAACAAGGCAACCCCTCTTAGTTAGAACTAGGTTTAACCTCCCTGAATCACAGCACAAGACACTCATAATTTAATAGTTACACAACTTAGACTTTTATTTATCTTTGCAATTAAATTCATTTTGGCTCAGCTTGACTTTGATGACACAACAGATGTCATTCGTTGTTTTAGGCAATGTATGAATAAATGTACAGTCAGTAAAGGATGGTTAGATTTCTCTTGATGATCACTGTAAACCACTCATAATTACCATTTCATTTGGAGTTATAGCAACAATAAAACCGAAGGAACCCACCTCCGGCAAATTTTGATCTACCCCCAGCTTTTAGCCTAGGCTTTTGCTAATCAGACTGATCTGGGGGTACAAATAGACATTACTGGAATCACTCAGCACCCTATACCTGTATTCCATAGAGCATAAAGTGTGGCCAGCCAAGTGTACTGACCAGTTGACTATTGACACATCACCAGCTCTTTTAATCCCCTTACCCGTCTAATTTCCCCACACTTGTTTCTCCCCAAACCACCTAAATCCCTCTTTTCTCCCCTTTTTGCTTTCTCCCCTAAACATCCCATAATAAGTCCTATGCTTACACTCTTCCAAACTGCTCTTCCCCTGCATCAGCCCCTGTGCAAGCTGCAGCCCCTCAGATCAGGAGGTGATCCAAGTTTGCATTACAATGGTGGGTGTCACACCTGGACCCTGGGGCTGAGGCTGTCCTGAGCGTGCTCAAGTCCTTGAGGATTTGGGTTCCTGTGTGCTTGTGTCCCTGTGCTCCTCTGTGCTTCTGGAGATGGGTGATGGCTCCTACAGTGGGCCTGGAAGTCACCATGGCAAGGTGTTATTTCAGCCTCCTCCAGCTGCCTTTGTCTCTCCATGCTCCTTTGTGGGTGTGCACAGGAGCTTTTATCACACTATAGAAATGACAACGCATTTGTGTTTTGATTACTTTTAGAGTGGTTTATGAATGTGATGCCCCATTAGTCGTTTGGCTTTTTTTTTCTTTTTCCATAAGTATCAAAATAGATGTAAAACTTTCCCTCACTTAAATTTCTACATTAAAGTCAAATCAAAGTTTATTTTGAATTTTTTAAAGACAAAAAAGAGAACATTAGTTAAAGCATTCCACATTTCCTAAATGGACTGTTTTTGTTTATTTCAAAATACCTTGTTCAAAACAAATACCTTGGTTGGAAACTTAGCAGCTAAGCAAGCCTGAAATAAAGCCCATTATATCCATTGCCAACCCCCCTTCATTTTTTTCATGTTTTTTATTCTTTCAACCAAGTAAGCCAAGAGTAGGAGCTGTTTACAGAACACTGCCTTCTCCCTTTCATGGGAGAAGACCTTGCAGCATTCCCTGGACATAAATTCTAGTGACGATGAGGAGCTCTGTTGGGAAACGTCCTATAGGAGCAGCACAGGCTTCGTCAGCTGGACCATCCCTGTTGAGTACAATTGATTTCTAGGGTAGCAGACAATAAAAGGGTGGCACCCCTGAGAATTTGCTCCTTTTGGGTACTCCTAGCTCCTCAGTAAATTTTAATTAATCTGCTGGCCAGTTCCAGTTACAAAACTGAGTAAGAGGAATACCACATGCATTTCTCTACCACTGCAGTAAACATGCATCACAGCCTTTATAGAACGTAGCAGGCTTTCTAGGAGCAGGCATATTTTTATGCATACTTGTGCTATGCACTGTACTCCTACTAACAGCTCAAATGTCATACCTAAGTGATCTTACAGACTGTATGTCTTCCACCTGGGAACAGAGGCACAGTAAGAAATAACTTTGCTTTGCAAACACATGAGAAGGTGTTGGATCAGCCTGAAGCAATAAACACCCCTCCTTCCTGTAAATAGCAACGGTGACAACACAGTAGTAGCTCTTCAAAATATTAATATTGAAATGTAGAGAACAGTTTTGTGTGAGATGCAGAGATAACAAGTCAGTAAATAATTTTCAGTTATTTAAGTTGTATTTCATGTCTCCTAGGGACACAACATAACTTGGATAACACTTACTGATAGATGACAGATTGTCTCTGTAGTTTTACGGAACCTATGCTGAAAAGTACTGTTCACCACCAGCAAAGTAAGTGCTTGGCATAAAAACTGATGGAAGCATTTTTTTTCATTGTTCTGATGTTAAACAACCCCAATTCAACAGAACTGAAAATGAAGCGAGTAGTATAAATGCAGTGCTATAAATATTAAATGCAATTTCTACTCAATCATGCCAAAAGGATAAGCATGGAGCATGGACTTTGTTTTCTCTGGATTGTCATAGTAATAAACACCATGACGGAACCCTGGGACATCACAGGAATGGGATTCATATTATATAAACTACATAATGTAGCTAATAAGCTACCTTGCTCAGAATTGCCGGGTTGTATCTCATTTTAGTTGACATGATAAAATGTGGAAACATGCTGGGATTTTTAACAAAATGGGATCTTAGCAACAGCTAAATGCTGTGCAGCTCTTGTCCCAGATGTTTTATTTTTTAATTGCTATTGGAGAGTGGTGTATTTCACTTGTCAATTATAAACTCACATCCAGGTTACCTGAAGGCTCTGTAGCATCTTTCCTTTGTTGTCTTATCTGAGTGTGGAGGACTTCTTCAAGACATATGCGGTTTCTGCTGAGCGAATAGGCTGATATAGCTGCACCGACAGTATAAAATTGTCCTTTATGAGTGAGAGGTAATGAGTGTGCAGAAGTAAAGCGGTTTCTTATAGGAGCAGCAAGCCTCGGGAGGAACAAGATTGATGGCTGGTATTAACAGCAAAGAGAAACCCAAGGCAAGGTGTCAAGTATTCTACAACTCACATGACATGCATTTGGTAGCCCTGTCCCAAAGGCCACCCAAGATCTCATACATCTTGCTGGGCTGTGGGTAGATGGCTGCATTTTTTCTCCTGCCACACATCCCTAGAGGGCAGCACTTTTGAACAGGTAACATTTTTTTCTTTGTTTGCTTGTGTTATCCTGCAAAAACCAGCCCAGAAGTCAATTGTAATTTCAGGCTGGGAGGTATCCAACATGAAGTGGAGAGAGATTGGGGAGAGATTGGTGAAATAAATAAAAACGTCACAAGTTTAGTTATGACACAGGCTAATATTTAAGAGGGTAGGCAGAAGTGTTATTTGTATTCCTTCAGCATCAGGTGTATGCAATAAATAGCTTAATCTAACAGGCGGCTGTTTGAGAACTTCAGGTTGCACAGGAGCTACAGTTTGTTTTGAAAGGGAGCAATGTACCACTCCAAAATTAAAAGTCCTATTTATGTATTCATTTAGTTAATTTCTATTTAAAAAAAAATTATTGATTATTAAGTGTTTATTTTTGGTGGTCCTAAAGTGTAACTCATCCCTGAGAAGCCTGATGCTATGCGATTTTTTTTTACTTGCCTCCTCGTCATGAACTATGCTCCCATGATGAAACGTGAAACAGTTCTTTGTGGTCAGCCATGACAAAACCACTCATAGCTTATATACTGAGTGTTGAACTCCTATGACAAACTTTTCTGTTCACAATCAATCCAGGGTCTAAACAAGCCCATGGAACATGCTGTAAATTAAAAAAAGAAAATGAATAAATGAATCCAACTCTCTTACTGCTTAGAGTCCTTCCCAAAGAAGAAACACCTGAAATATGCAATAAAGCTACCACAAAAGGCATCACACAGAAATACATCTATGGAGTTACAAGTTTGTATAATACATAACAATCCTTCAGGAAGCCCTTATTGTGAACCATAAGGCACTCCAATCAGTATGATATAAATACAAAATTTATGCTATTCCTATGCAGTCACTCTGAGAAACTTCTCAGAAGTAGAATGCAGCAAGTGCTTACAACTCGCTGCCCTACAACTGAAATTAAAGGAGCATAATTTCTCTGTGTTTATAAAATGATGTTAAGCTAGTTTTTAGGAGTCGAATATGTAAATGGTGAAGAAATGGAATATGGTATGGGCAAATGTGCCAACCCTCAAGAATTTCTTTGTATTCTGCATCTTAAACCCTAAACCTTGTCTGTTCTTGCAAATGAGAGTATATTGTTTAGTACTGATGTGCCTTTGTTACATGTCCCAGAAGATGGCAGCAGTCCCACAGTATTTCATGGGTACATAGCAGCTGTTTCCCCTGCAGGCTGGCTGGGGCTTTTTACAACTAACTTTCTCTATTTTACCACTTAAGGGGGAAATATTCATTAGAATTGCTTTGGTGCTAACATACAGTTTGTACCTGATTTTTTAGCACCTATTCAGAGTTAGTTGTTTGTTGTGTTTTTTTAATTCTAAATAAAATTGAAATGAAAATAAAAACATTTGTATTAAAAGGCCTTATTAAAGGCCATCTAAAAAGACATGCAGTACTATGCATTTACTACTTGACTTTAGGGAGATATTAAAATCTGTTCTGCCACAGACTGGAGAGCAGAAATCTGTGCTGTCAGTTCAAGCCTGAGCTAAGGCATTGTTAAGCCAATGATAGTTAAAGCTAGTTTAATTGCAGCCCAGAGCGATGAGGAGACTTAACCATTTAAGCAAATGTTATGTGTGCCTGCTCTCACATAAACTGAGGTACAGAGGAAAGCTTTTCCATTTTCATGTTTGTGTTGCAGATTCTCCACTTAATTAGAAATGTATGTGGCATTCTCTTAGACCCCATAAAGTGGAATTGTAACACAGCAAGCATTAACGTCTCTTTTTGAAGAAAAGTCTACCATACTGTCATTTCTGAGGAAATTGAAATTATGAAGCTTCAGAACTTGATGTCAGATGGCCACTGTAAGGTTGGTATCTGTAGGTAGTCAGCAGCACCACATTTTGGCGGCTTGAGGTTTAATATGGCTACAAATCCCATAGAAGAGAACACAGGGACATGGATGGACAGGGACATGGATAGATTCTTTTCAAGAGGCACTGTCTGCTGCACTTACGGCCTCTTGCTTACTGTAGAAGTTCCTGAGCTGCATATACATTACTGAGTTCAAAATACTGTATCCGGTGTGTCAAAACCTCAATGACATCTGCTTGTGTGTTTCAGTGACTATGCCCCACCTCTTGGTATCTTCTCAGTACTTTACACAAGAAAGACTTGAACTTGATTGGGACTTTTGGATCTTAATTAAAAGTAATACATCTCTTTAATACTATCTTCAGTATTTCTGAAGGCCAGTGTCTTTCAGAGTCTCTAGTTTCTACTTTTTTTAATCTAGGAGCCAGCAGTTCATTGCATTGTGATTAATACATTTTTCTCCTGCTCTCTGTGTGAACTACAGAGTACATTAGAGCTATTTTGAGAATAATAGTTGAATTGTAAAGCGGCATTTGTGAAATTACCGTGGTGAAATCCTAGCAAGTTCTTCCTTGACTGATTCTCCTCCTCATTCTCTGTTCTCCAAACTCTTGTCGAGTTCCTGTCGTGATGACTTGACACTACTTCCAGGATGATAAAGAGCAAATCAATAAAACAATAATCTCTCTTGACCTTGTTTCTGAGGGAAAAAGAAAAATGTGTTCAGAATAATTCCAAATCCTTCCTCTGTACTTCGGCTGCCAGGAGCTCAATGCATCTTTATTATCTTTGCAAAAATGACTGAAAGGCCCAATTTCTTTCTCCAAATCCTCTTGAATGTCTAGAACAGGACTGAACTACAATGAGGATGATAAAAGGCATTACAGACTTGCTCAAAATCATGAGAAACCCTTTGAGAACCCAGTTTCAAAAGTCTAAAAGCTTACATCCCTAAACTATTGCCAATAGTGAGGATGGCCTGGTGGGAGATGAGTGTGTACCCTGTGCCTATGACAACCTATAATTAACTTCATTGATCACCATTTTTAAAGTAAGCCCAAAATTAAATGATTCAGGGTCAGAAGATGATGGTGATTGTTTTAATGAGACTTGAAACCACCTGCAATGCAACTGAATGTGGCCCTGTGGCTCTGGCATCAAGACAGCTGCTGCTTGTGTAAGGTAGCAGTTTAAATGACAGTGAGGAAAGAGTCTCCTATTACAAAACTGCTTAAGAAAGAAATTAATTGAACAAGATTGCATCGAAGGAAAAAAATTTAAGTGTTCATCCATATATTTAGAAGAACTAATGAAGGCTCTACAGCAGCACAAGACTTTTGGCCTAATAATTTTCATGTAGCATTGCTCTACAGCAGAAGAGACTGCTGAAGTCCAGATTCACACCCGTATGGCTGTTTTCAGGCAGATGTTCAGCTTCAACAGACCTGAACAGCAGAAAGGGACAAGCATTGTCAAGCACTCTCAGAAAATACAGACTCAGAGCATTAAGCCCTTGTTCCCAGGGGAAAACATATACATATATTACCCACTGCATTGTGCGTCAGTGCAGAGCTGGTGGAGCAAGCAGCAAACTGATATAGTTTCTTAGGCATTTGCTGCTAGTGTAATAGGTGAATAATAGCTGAAGTTTCCTTTACTTTCTTATAAGCAGACAATGCAAACTACCCTTTTGTGAGGATGCAGGGAGCTACAGACCAGGTTGGTCCCCAGTAAGGTTATGGAGAAAATCCTCTTAGAAGTCATGTATAATAAGTACAAGAAGAAAAATAAAATGACTGGGAACATCCAGGGTGTGTTCACTAGAGGCAAATTGCATCTGATCAACCTGAAGAAATGACTGGTTCAGTTGGCTAGAGGACAGGAGTGGCTGTTTTCTCACCTTGATTATACCAAGGCTTTTTACAGTTTCACACAATAATATTTCACCCAAATTGATGAAATGTGGTTTTGACAGGTGGATGGAAAATCAGCTGGCCTGCCAGGCTCCAAGGTTTTCAGCCAGTGATAGGAAGCCCCACTGGCAGTCAGTCCTTAATGGCATCCCTCAGCAGTTGTTAGTGGCATCAGTACTTTAAATATCTTGATTACATGGACAATGGGAGGTAGAACAACCTCAGCATATTCACAGATACCAAACTGCAGTCAGCAGTGGATAGGCAGGAGGTCAAGGCTTAGGTAGAAAGAGACAAATCTCATAAGAAATCTCAAAAGCTACTGCAAGGTTCTGCATCTGGGATAGACAAATCCCATCCAAAAGAACAGGCTGGGGCAGCCGGCTGGAAAGCAACTTCACATAAGGAGGATTGGCTGACAGTAAGTTGAACATGAGCCATGTGTGCCCTTGCAGCAGTGAAAGTCAGCTGCATCATGGGCTGTGTCAGCAAGAGCATAGCCCTTGTTGCTTGCTAGCTTGCCGCTAACACTTGCTGTCACTTCCCAAGAGGTGAAGTAGCTGTTTCCCTCTATCAGGCATTTGAGGTCACCTCTGAATTACTATCTATCTCCAGGTTAGTCTCCCCAGACCAAGAAAAAACACTGATAAACTGGAGCAAGTCCAGTAGGTAGGTGCATTTGATATGCCTTCTGTGCAATTTAATTTTTATCTACAGTAAATGGATTATGTGGAAGTGCAGCAGAGGTCGCTTTGAAACCCTGAGGGAATTAACACCTAAGACCTATCTTTGAATCCAGTTCTGTAATAAGGGAATAATTTTCAGCTCTTTTTAACCATACTGCAACATGTAGAAACCCCAGCATTCTCTTACATAATTAGGTCTTACTCTTTTTATGGAAAATTCAAGTACAGTCAAGAATACATTGATCAGTAAGGAAATATGGGGACTATTAGTTCCTCTGCCAGAGCCGGAGTTTAGGGTTTGAAGCTGAAGACCCATACAGTAATATGAGCACTGCACAAGGATACAAGGAAAGAGAGGCACATCATGAAAGCAAGATGCTTTCAGCAAGAGCAAACCACAGGAAAGTCTGTGCCTCTTAGGTAGAGTCAAACACCGTGTCATTGTCTGAAAAGTAATGCAATGGCACAGTCATAACTAAAAACAAAGTGTTTGCAATATACACTTGGGAAGAAATTATAGATATTTAAAGTGATGGCTGTTATTAAACGCTTTAGTACGCATCAAATAGAATTCCTCAAGCGTGCCTACAAGAATCCAGCCTTGTGTTCTGTAAATGTGGCAGTTTGGTTAGATGGTTGCACTTGTACCGTCTTGGCTCATGAAGCTGGGAGAGGGCTGAAACAAGCTCTGTGAAACTCCCATGAGCAAACTAATCTTCTCAATTCCATATGCTAGGGTTATTTGCTCATCTTAAGCAATGTTTCCCCAGCTACTCCACTGCAGTTTAGCAGAATCCTAAGAGAACTATGGAAAAATAGAAATAAAGAAATTATTTTCCTAATAAAGAAACCAGGGAAAGAGCAAGTACTTTGTTTAAACAACAATCTTTTTTTTTTTTTTTTAAAGGAGTAGTTTAGGTTAACACTCTACATGTATTAAAACTACTACACTTTTCATATGATGACAGCAGGAATTAAATGTTCATACTATGTATGACCTGTAAGTATTTATTATGGTCTTAGCACTAGTTACATTTTGCTAGTGCTAGATAGGACGCACTGCAGGCTATAGAAAAGAAGCACAGTCTCACAACAGTCTGGTGTCCTGAGATGCCTACCTGAAAGGCCAGATTGACAATAGAAATTGATGGAGCGCAGGATTGCGTTCAGATTTAATGTCAGAGGCTGGACAACAACTCCTAATTTCATATTCCTACATCAGTTCCAGGGCCATGTCTAAGATCTCTTCTAAAAATCCCTTTGCTGGTTTCACGAGGAGCCTTGAACCCACTCTGGAAGTTTCTGGGGACAAACACAAGACTTAGGGAGCCTCCTAACACACTAGAAGATTACCTGTAGGAACTAAATGGAATTTAAAAAAGTGTAAAAAAGATGTGGAAACAAACAGTTTTTGTATCTGAAACTTACAGCCAGTTAGGAAGAAGTCAGATAGCAATGACTGACATTTTTAGTGTGTAAAAATGGATTAGCACAATGTTTATTTCGTAAAACCAAGTATTTTAGAGCAATATGTTTTTGTTCATTTAAGGAAGGTTCTGGCCAAGATAAGTGTAGAGAAGGATTTGAAGAGGATGCCCCAAAGAAAGGTTTAAATAAAGCTAAAGGCAATCTCTGCTATGTTCTGGCATTTCAGCATTTTTAAGGTGTGGTATTGGGTGGTTGACTAACAAGTTTGAAAGCTTGAACTTGGCAGCACTGAATGAAGCAATCTGAATTCATGTTTGGGACTGAAACCAGAACCTCCGACTTTAGTCTTATGCTATTTATCTCACTTCTCTTTGACTCAGCTTCATTTAGGGAACTTGGTGTGAGTAAGAACTGATCACAATCTAACAGGTTTTAACACACGTTTTCAGCTTCTTCCTTCATTTCCTAACTCCCAAATAACCCTTTGGACTTTCTTGAGAGCCCTGATTCATAAAAATTATAATAGGGATGAGGAACACTAGGTATCAGTGTTATTTTCTTCCTAGCACTCTATTTTTTCCCTTAAATGAACTGGCATCAGTGATAAGTGGCAAAACATCTTTCTTTTAAAACACATTCAAAATTATGCTACAGAAAGCTAAGAAAACCGGTTTTCCCTTTTCACTTTCAGCAATCTATAATCAATTTAAAGGTGAAAAAGCTAAATTTAACACCCATGTTTTCCCATCTTGCCTTGGATGTTTTCTCTAACCCCATACAATAGCCTTCATAAGGCAGTGAACTAAGATAATGAGGTGTTGAGAGTTGAATTTACACTTATTTTCTGCTAAGAAGCACATGTATCTTTTTTGCATTTCATGCACACTGGAGTTAAATTTTGCAATATTTTTTCATAAACAAGAACCTGTCAAGGGAATGCTTCTTTCTTACCCTTCCCCTCACACTCCTAGATGCAATAAGTATTTATAGCAATGAAACAAAAATTATGTGGGAAGCCATGTCAGCTGTAGAAATCAGAGTGAGTTAGATCGGCCACAGATCTGCAGGGATTGAAGGTTTCTGCTTAACAGCTACTACAAACCATCCATTTGCACACTGATGCATGGGTGTTTGCACCAGGAAAAGATTTTTATCAAGGAAAGTACAGGCAAGTGGGTCTGAAACTCATTGACATGTGTCCTTCCAAACATTTCTATTTTCCTTTTCTGAAAGCCATTTTCATATTGCATGCTAAATTGCTTCAGATAAATATTTCTCTTGAGCCACTTCATTTTCTTTTGCTTTCACGCTGCTCAAGAAAATGAAGGCTGACTCATATAATCTATACTCTCCCTACCTAATTAAAGCAGCAAAGCAGGTTTGGAAGTGATGAAAAGCAATCGTGGATTCAGTCAAGGCAAGTTATCAAGTGGCAGCAAGGACATGGGAAAATGATGTTTAATAACTTGGAGGCAGCCATTCCTTTTTTACCAGCTTAATGTCACCTACGGCTTTCACTTTTCTTAGCATTACATCTCTGGTTCAAGGAAAGCACAGTGTAGGACTGGATCTGGCACAATAAACCTTGCAGTATTATTTTTGTGTGAAGTGACATCAAAGCGGACTGATGTTTCCAGAACCTCATGAGGTTGTATGAGCTGTATAGTTGATGCTCAAAGCAAAAACGTAAGTATTAATAGTCAACTGATGCTTGGAGTTTGTCAGGCTAGGAAACAAAACGTCCCCTGAAGAATACATCGTGAAGTGCCATGCAAACCTGCTTCCACACTGTGCTGTTGTGAAAACAATGCAAGCACATTAGAGCATGGGACCTCAAACCTAAGTTTGAGGTCTAATCCTCCTTTTAATCCTGGTATGGCTGCACGGCTCTTCGTTAATCGTTTCACCTCCATTTGTCACACTTTGTCTACATTACCTACCAAGTTGTAAATTTTCTTTTAAGTGAAGGAGATTATTGGAAGGATGATGTACTTTTTCTGTAAATTCTTATGGAAAGACAGGTAGCTGATGAAGCTGCCACCACTGATGGGAATTAACTATTTTATGGTGACAAACAACAGAGAGATTGAAGTGAGAACAGAGCCAAGAGAAGACCTGAAGGGGATGACAAGTGTTTTATATTTGACATCAAGCTTTTAATTTGATGAGACTGCCTGCAAGCTTCTATTTCAAGGTGCACTTGTGTGAATTATGGGAATGACACTTCAGTTTCAGTTTGGATCAGTTACCAAGCACTGTTGATTGAAACATGGGGAAATTATGGGATCTGGATACTTTAGGACCCTGGTATACATCAAGGCTAACAACAGTCTTTTTTGCTTATCATCAGCTCTGCTCCTTCCGACTATCCTCTAGCTGGGAATCCTGGACTTGTAACTAGAATCTTCAGACACAGTCAGTTTTGTTATCTTTTATTTTCATTCTTTTATCCCAATTAATTGTTTTCTATCAGGCAACAAAATCTCTCGTTTTACCTGCATTCATATCTATGGAAAAAATCTTTCTGAAATTTACCTGTATTTGGGTGTTTCAACAATGAAATTGCAGAATCATAGAATCATAGAATAGTTAGGGTTGGAAAGGACTTTAAGATCATTAAGTTCCAACCCCCAAATTGATCCAAGTTTAGTCTTTATAAAGATTGCTTTAAAATTGCATAAAATACAGCAAGCTCCTGGTACAATACTTTTCAAAAAAGCCAACAAATGAACAGTTTTGTTGTTTAAATGCATGTACCAATATGAGCATATGTTAATTGATGACTTAGAATCATAGAATAGTTAGGGTTGGAAAGGGCCTGAAGATCATCTAGTTCTAAACCCCCTGCCATGGGCAGGGACTTACTTCTTCTCAGCGAGTACTGTGGAATATGATGGGTATGATGGGTGCGCTAAGGGCTATAGGGACACTCCAAGGGAACATCAGGATATGTAATGGAGGGAAATCCCCAGATTACCATCTTGGGTGTGGTATTCTTCAGTATTTCAACTGACAACTTGGCTAACAAAACAGAGGTTACCATTACTCAGTTGGTAAGCAACATCATCCTGGAAAAAAACCCTTGGACTGATAACTATGCTGACTAACTGCAGCTTAAATAAGATTCTAACAGACCAACAATTACAAAGAACTACATACAGTTAAGGATAAGCAAAATGTAAATGCGAAAAATGTTGTGTTATATGTAAAAAATATTATTGATGTAAATATTGACAATATTTACAGAACTATGTAATATGTAAAATTGAAGTAAATGTAAATTGAGCCTGTACAACCCTCAAATTACAAGCCTAAAGTATGAGGAATTAACACTAAGTCAGTAATTTTTCTGTGTTTCTGTCATTCTTGTGTACATTGCAACAGCAATAGGGTGGTAATACCTTATTAACGATGCTAACATTAATCTAACTTCCAGCAAGTAAAACTAGTTACTGGCTTCTGAAACATATTTAGGGTGCAAGTCCTTAAGGTATCTGCCCCTGGGGCTATCTTATTGTCTCTTCAGTACTGACAGTGCCAGCCATTGCAGAAACAATACAAGCTCATTCAGTTGCATGACAGATGCAGATGTTTAGATGTAAATAAATACACTGCACTAACTTCATTTAAAATAGTTTTTACTCATAAATGGGCTTTATTTCAACTGCTTTGTCCCTATCCATCAGTTCTGTAGCTTCATCATAGAAGGCCACTAAAATCCAACAGATGCTTGCAGTTTTAGTTCTGTAAAGTAACTATAGCAAAGCAGTCGACTATGTGAAAAGGTGATGAAAGCTCATGATATGGTTGCAAAATTTGAGTTGTTTTGTGTGCACCCAGCAAATTGTATCTAATACACTAAATAGTAGAATTTGGCAAGGGGGAGAGGGTGTGGGTACAAAACTGGATGCTCCTCAGTTCCATTTTACAAGGCTGGATTTTTCTAACTTCCCCACTCTGGAAGGATCCCTTCAATGTCTCAGCCGTGTCCTGCCACCAGGTACTGTCAGCACCTCTGCACATCAGCTCCTGGATTAGCTGGGGCTGAGCTAGTTGTGTGCTTCAGATACAGTCCTTCCCCCTCATGGTTCACATCAAATGTATCCCAAAAGTGGTAAACCTCAGTTAAAGCAGGGAACCAGCCTTTCTGTCCCCCAGCCATGGCTCAGAGGCTAAGGCTTCCTTCAGAAGTGGGAGGCCAGGCTTAAGCTCTGCCTTTAGTGAGGAATTATTTATTGCTGCTTACAAAAAGCTCCTGCATCCTCAGCCTTACTTAAAGTTTGACATTGTAGCTCTTTAGATTTTAGTATTTTGAAAAGATTGTTAGCATTAGGAAAGAGTATAGAAACTAGATTTATTTTGATTCAGGATATAAACCAAATTTGAAAGCCCATCTAAAATTGACAAAGTAGGATATGAATCAGTGGGTTTATAGGGGCATGACACTGGTCAAACAATATCCACTGCACAGATATTTCTGCTTGTGGGAAGAGCTTTCCTGACAAAGAAATAAATTTTCTTGACGATTAAGAAGCCAAAGAGAGGAAAGAGGCGTTTTAGAAATGTTTTATGTTTTGTTTTAATTTTGGAAGTTATTTTTTTGCAGATTACTTTTTCTCAAATGCGAGGTTTCAGGCTAGTCTAGACTAATTCATGTACCATTAATTAAATTCAGGGCTCTATCAGCTTTAATTATGTTTAAAAGCATCTGTGTAATTTTTCTATTTCATGCAGTTTTCCACTGGCCCCTTTTTTGTTTGATTTTCTGAGTGGCAATCACTCAAAAAAAAAAAAAAAAAAAAAAAAAAAAATGGATAATAGCCATATAACCATAGCTCTAGTCTGAAATTATGTCTAATAACATCTCCATTGATTATTTTGTATTTTACTAAGAAGGACATTTCCTCCCAAGAACTGAACATCCAAAGGAGGAGAACAGCTTTTTGTTTACACACTTGAATTCACTTTTTATGACTTATGTCCATTTCCAAAAAATAGCAGGTACATGGTATCCCATCTGTAAATTTCTCTCTGAGTCATAATAGGTGGCTCTCTCCATATAGTGTACTTTTGCAAAGCAGGTCAATACATTATTTGGATACTAAATATTAACTATTAAAACCTATTATTTAGTATAGCGTTATAGATGTGAATGTGCCTACTTTCAAAAATGTTCCCAAGTTATTGAAGTAAGTTCTAGCTAACTCAATAAGATACGTAAACTAAACACAAGAGAAAAATTTGCATGAAAGACAGCAAATTTGAATTAAATACTTCCTGATTGATGATCTCAAAAAAAGGCAAATCCTTTTAATCACTGTTTTTCACCATCTATCTCTACTATGTAGCAAAATATTTAATTTCAATGGACCTTACACAGTACAGACATATTCATAGGTGTTCCTGCATGGACCTGCATTGAGGGTTGTGTAAAGCAAATAAATTGTGGCCCCACTCTTTTCTTCAAGATTAGGATATGCTACAAGTATGCCAAGACTTAGAAACAAAAACAGCTTAGGAACAAAAACAAAGTAATAAATGATCACAGCAATGCTGTCTAGAGCTGTCCTGAAGCCATTAACTGAACAGAAATTAGAGAATGAGGTTTTGGAAAAGGCAAGGTATGATTTACTGCTCTGCATCTGTTAATAAGCATTCATTTTTAGTCTTGTTGGGAGTGTGAATATATTTCATTTAGATGAAGTTTACGGAGTATTTTTTGGTATGGTACATTGCAAATAATTTAAAAGTTATTAGATCTTAGGGTTATATTTTTAAATTTCTCTGATGTTGCTTTTAGAAATGTTAATGCTTCTATTTAACTCAGGAATGCTGAGCTTAATGTAATAGATTTTAGGCATTATGTTAGGATGACTATGGTATCAGATAGAAAGAGCTCCAATTAGCCTTATCAGTAAAGACACTTCTTAACAATGAAGGATGCAAATCCCTTAATGGAAAGATGTGCAGTGTCATTGCTGCAGTGCATTGGAATGATGTAATATAGTAGAGATTGCTCTTGTCTTAAATATTCTGAGATTCATTATAGGTTTCATGAAATCTTTTCACTAGGTGTTTCATCATAATATTGCTTGCATTTGTTTCAAAGAAAGGTAAAGAACAAATTTAATATTAAAAATGAGTCACTGGATTCATTAGGGAATAGATCAAGTGAATTAGAGATCTAAAATGGAGCTACCTATTATAATGGAATAAAACTGAAATCGGGTGAAATTCTGCCCTTATTTGAGACAACGGCAAAGATCCCACACTGATTAAAAGACAACAGGCACCAACATTCTACTTTCATTAACCAGAGCAAGAGGTGTAGAAAATGGCATTTCAATGAATTATTAAGGGTTTATCAGTGTCAGTCAGAGTAGAATTTGGCTTAATAGCTCCATGCTATGTTGGAGAATGACTACATTTACCATTTTTAATACCTTCTTATATCCTCCTGTACAGCTCCAGCAGTGTCTTTAGAATAGCAGAAGGAAAATTTTTAACAGGATTTTAATGCATCATGAATAACAAGTTATAAATCTGAAGCGTAATGTAATGAGTATTTGGACTCGTTGTGCCCAGTCATGGTAATGAGTTAGCAGAAACAAAATGGAAAGAAATCTGTTGTTGTAAGCAGCAAACTGGAGATGTGGTTTGGCTCCATTTATGAAGTTCATGAAAACTGGCACAGTAAATAAAGGAGACTCAAAAAGGGGTCACATCGAACAAAGGCAATGCGGTCTCTAGAAATTTCTTTGTAGCAATGCTTCTTAGTAGCCCAGCTGAAAACACGCTTTCTGCTTCAAACATTTTGTAAGATCTGTTTTCAGTCAATAGATGTATGATTATAAATCTATACTTGTAGAATGCTGTAGAGCTAAGTGACGGGGTAAGGAGCAACGGCTCCTTTTGCAGTGACATTAACATCAACGTGCCTGCCTTTGCTTTTTTCTTTGTCCACTTTGTAAAACATGCATCTTCCTTGTCAAATGATCTTAAAGCTTACTTGCGGCTTTCTCATGGTGTAGTTGATGTCTATAGTCCTGAAGTCAGGGGAGGCTGTCAAGCAAGAGAAAACAGAAGTTAGATAAGCCTAGAAGCATTTTTCCTATACCCAGATGTAGATAAGAAGACATATTTGTGCAGTGAGGGTAAATGACCAGGGGGATATAGTATATTCTCCACCATTTTCCATTTTCACATTAGGAAGAGAGATTTTAGGCAAGCTATTTAGAGGGTCTCAGGGCTTTCTCTATGTAAATAGAGCTGGATATCCTTGCAGATTTATCCAATACACAATCTGTGTATGAATAGAATACAAGGTTGGAAGGGACCTCAAGGATCATCTGGTCCAACCTTTCTTGGCAAAGCATGACATAGACTAGATGGCCCAGCACCTTATCAAGCCAAATCTGAAAAGTGTCCAATGCTAGGGCATCCACTTCTTCCCTGGGGAGAATATTCCAATGGCTGTTCTCACTGTGAAAGGTTTTCCTCTAGAGTCCAACTGGAACGTCCCTGGAAGTGACTTGCACCTACTACCCCTCATGTTTTCTATGTGACTCCTTGTAAAAAGGAGTCTCCATCTTCTTTGTAGGCACCTTTTAAATATTGGAACATGGTGATAAGGTCTCCCCTGAGCCTTTTAGTCTCTAGACTGAATAATCCCAGTTCTCTCAGCCTTTCCTCATGAAGCAGGCTTCCTAATCCTTTGATCATTTTTGTGGCTCTTCTCTGGACCATCTCTAGCCTGTCCACATCTTTTTTGTACAGCTTGGACCAAAACCCAACACATTATTCCAGGTGTGGACTTACAATTGCTGAGTAGAGTGGGATAATGACATCTTTATATCTGCTGGTGATGCCCTTGTTGATGTAGCTCAGCATCCTGTTGGCTGTCTTTGCTGCAGCTGCGCACTGTTCATTCATACTGAATTTGCAGTCCACTAGGACCTCCTGGTCACTTCCCACAGAGCTGCTTCCCAAGCAGGCAGATGCCAGCCTGTGCTGCATTCCTGGACTGTGTTTACCCAGGTATGCTTGCAGTTACTCAGGTCAGAAAGGTTTGTAGGGAGTGGTGATATCTTTAATTTTGGTCATACAGGTTGGAAGAAACAGAGGAGCTTTCAGCATATCAGCCTTTCTCCCAGCCTGAAAAAGACACTTCCTGCTTCTGTTTTAGACCAGAAGAACTTATGCCCCCTCCCCAGACCTGATCTCTAGGGATTTTTCCAAGCTAAATAATTTAATAATAACAAAAAAAAAAGCTTTTCTTAGATCTTTAGACCATCATAGTAACCGCAGCATTGCTCCCGACGCTGTTAAGAGCTGCGGGAGATTGTGAATCCAGAATAACTGCAGAGGGCAGTATTAACTCATCATTTAAACCCTGCAGTGCCAGGGAATATTAATGTCCACTCAAAATCCAAAATTATATTTTATATGTAAATAACACAGGGCTTTGCTAAGCAAGTTCAGCATGTACTGCCAGGAGCAAATAGGGGAGAATTCTGTGATATGTGATTTATATGTGCTTATATTGCCTTGAATTTTTCAGATTCTAAATAGGTATAATAGGATGAATGTTCTGGAAGTATCTATTTTGTTTATGCTTTACTGTGATATGTTATAATACAGTGTCATTCAGTAGCAGCTGATTTTTTTTTATAATACAGTTGACTGTTTTTTACAATGTGAACAAAAGCACAAAAGAAAGATTGGAAGGAAAGAAAGTTTGACACTGTTCTTTTGTCTCCCTGGTGCACTTCAAGTTAAGACTTATTACAGCTAGGACTAATTCTCTTCAGCGTGATGTTTATTTACATGGATACCTATTTTTTAGAAGAAGCGAAGTTATTGTTCTCTTTATAGTTCCTGGGACTATAAGACATTTTTTTAGGGAATAGGGCAAATGTGAATCTTTGGTCATGGACAGGTAGACTTGTAAGTGCACTATCCAAGAGAAAAAGTTAAAAATAAGTTTCCCCCTTGTATACAAAACAAGATCCAGTGGTTTTTCTCATTTTCTGATGTTCATCTCATTATTTAGTGCTCACTAAATAATATTTCCCTATTTGCGTAGTTGCTTCTATGGGACTAAAAATTTTGTGGGAACTCCACAGCAAAATTTCAGTGCAGAAAAGGAGCAATAATCCACAACCCATTGAGATAGGCACTTGCTGTAGTTCTCGCTCTTGCTCAGTAGGTCATTACTTTTCCATGAGTCTTTCCAGACTCCTGCCATATTTTAAAGAGCCCATCCACAGACTTTCCGTTCTGGTCTTCTGGCATGTTTTCTCACTTTAATCTGACCTTGACTTCTCCATTCCATTTCTTCTGCATGATCCTGGATGTAGACTAGGTATTCTCTGGTTAATAGTATTAGAATATATAGTTGCACATTTTTTAGTGCCATACCTACGTGAATTTGATCTTCCATTTCAGCAAAACTAGTGTTTCTTCTTATGCCTGTACAGGGTGTGGCGTGTGTACACACATTGCATTCAATCTGAAAAAGCTCTTAAGCTTACTCTTCTGGTTGCTCACCTCTGTGGATTCAGATGATTACAAGAGTCCGATGTGACACCACCTTTTCTCTGAAGACATTTCACAACGGCTTCTTACAGAAGCCTTATCTGCTCCATTTTTGATTTTTTCAACAGGAAATCAAAATCTTAGCTTATGCTGTCCATTTTGAAAACCAGACAGCAGACACTGGATCTTACCACCAAGCTACTATTTAAAAAACATAAACTGCATGAAGAAAGATGGGTCTTCCAATCATGAGGAAGGTCTCCAGTCTTTCCTGTTTCACTCGCAACACAAAGTTGGATGCCTTTAGCCTGTGACAATGTTGTCCTAAAATTTGTGGCCCTTCCCTACCCGTTTTTTTTTTAGTTTATGGGGGTGTATATATATACCGATGTATACATATATGGGGCTATACATATATAAATTTATATACACACACATGCATATTTCCTCCTAGCTTTCATTTGAATAGAAAACTTCAATGTTTAGAATAGATGAGGTTTAATATATAGTATTACTTAGAATGTAAGGCTCCACAGATGCAAGTGGATGCTAACTGCCTGCCTGCTGCTAGAACAATTTGCCCTCCATCCCAAATAATATGTTTAATCATGCCGTAGAACAGCCAGCAGCATGTTGACTAATGCTGCTTCACCCTGCATGCTGTGTAGAGACTGGTGCATGAAGATAGGCATGGGAATGGATTTAAATGGCAGCCAGAAACTTTATTAGCATATCACTGGGAAAAAACCTCTGGTTTTTCTACTTTCTAAGGTTGTCATATATCAGTTATTAAAGTGCAGCCAACATGGAAATTTAAATAATACAGATGTAAGTAGCATGATATTTGTTGTCATTTTCAAAGCCTTTTGTAAAAATGGATATGGAAATGGATTTTAGGATTTGAGAGGATTAGCTTGTTGGTTTCTAGTAACAGATATAAGAGTATTTGAAATTTTGGATTTAAGAAAGAGGTAAGTGTTAACCAATAAATCATGTATATAGATGATATATATAAAAAGAAAGGTTACATGATTCATGTTAATAGCATAACAACAGCATTACACTGCTGAGTATTCATGTCAGGTTCAAAGCGAAGGTAGTATTTGATGACACTGTGATCCTGATGATATTATAAGGAAGATATAAGTGCATTTTTCAATAGAAAAAGGTGTGTTCTGTTTTTATTAGGTAAAATACAACAGTTTGTAGATAGATAAGTGAATTGGATAGGTCAGGGATCAAAAACTGCAACTTTGAGGGTTTTATTCTGATGAAGAAATGCCTCTTTTGCTAAAAGCAGGTAGGTGTTTTTCATTTGGTTCATTTTCTGCATAGCCAGATAGACTCTAAACATGGTAACAAATTGTTAGGCTAACGTTATCACCATAATGTTCTAACAAATCAACAGCTGCAATGCTGTTAAATATGTTAAAACATATCTTGCATTTTTACTGTATAGTAATTCCTGCAACGATTTTATCAAATTTTCATGTGACTGCTTCAAAAGATGAACCTAATTAAGGACTGGCTGATTAAACAGCTGGTGTAACTTGTGGCCAAACGGAGCATCCCTTCGCAGCTTCCACAGCATCAGCTCTGAGGTGGGTTGACCCTGACTGCACACCAGGTGCCCACCAAAGCCCCTGGCTGCACATCAAGTGCCCACCAAAGCTGCTCTATCACTCCCCTCCTCAGCTGATGGAAGAGAGAAAATATAATGAAAGGCTCATGAGTTGAGATAAGGTCAGGGGGAGATCACTCACCAGTTACCATCATGGGCAGCAGGCTCAACTTGGGGAAAAAGTAGTTTAATTTATTACCAATCAAATCAGAGTAGGATAATGAGAAATAAAATCAAATCTTAGAAACACCTTCCCCCCACTCTTCCTTTCTTCCTGGGCTTTATTTCAGTCCCAGTTTCTCTACCCTCTCCCTGCCAGTGGCACAGGGGGATGGGGAATGGGAATTTCAGTCAGTTCATTACGTGTTGTCTCCCAGCACCTACTCTGTGAACTCATTCTTCAACATGCACCTGCCATGGGCAGGCTGATACCATTGGAGCTGTAGGAGCACTAGGGTGATACCTCTTCAGGCAAGACATATCTGGGATGTATAGCATATGGAGCTACTTAGGATCTTATTCTCTAAAATTTATTGTCACTGCCACAGCAATAATCCAGCTACAGGTGAAGGGGTAAATGGCTCTGAAGCATGGGGTAGGGTTTGCATTAAAAGGAAGCAGTATTTTAAAGCAGTTTTGTGAATAAATTAATCTGTAGCCATGGTGCTAATGGAGTGTGTATTGCACTGATAAGAAGAGGTAGTGAAGCAGGAACAGGGTGAGGGGTTCTTCACTGTGGGAGGGTGGTTAGTGAGTCATTGTCAGAGGCAGAGCTGCAGCACTGCAGTTGGTGGGAATCTGACTTCTCCATAGCTAGAAAACAGATACAGCGTTCACATCAAACAACAACTCCATGCCTTGTTCTGCTCCAAAACCTACTCAGTGAGATAGCAGAGTGGAGTCTGGTTAATTTCCCTCCTGACAATAGCATTGCTTTGCTGCTGCTATTGCAGTGAGATATACCTGTCATTGGCAGGAATACAATCAGGCGTTAAACATTTTGCTGCAATTTTATTCACTGTCCAGAACTCTATTGGCAAAAACTTGGAGGCTTTCAGGAATGCTGGAAGGTCTACATACTCCTTGGGGATAAAATAAAACACTGTACTCATTGTAGGTACAATAACAGATTATTAAATAAAGCATGAGAATAAGAAATAGGCAAAGCATATGAAAAAAATATTAGCCATATCTGGGTTGATCAAATAGCTTACACCTCTGAACAGCCTATCAGTAGTTTATATTTTTACAGCATGATTTCTGAGCCCAGAGCACATATCAGTATCACCTGTGTAAGGCTTTTTGGAGTGCTCTTATTGCACTTCACAGGCCATTATCATCCATTAGGCAGAGAAAAAAGCAGAAGCACTGTGGAAGTTGGACCCAGTCATGTCGTTGCTCCTTCCTTTGTAAGAAACTGGCAAATAGTTGCAACCTTCTTATTGCAGGCTTAAAGTAGAAATGCTATGCTGTGGAAAAGGGCAGCTTGCTATAGTTCAGTGGTTAAGGATGGATTTTCAGTGAAAAATAAACGATTAAAACCATATGCAATATGCTTACTTCTGTTCACCTCCTTTCTCTCTTCTGGAAGTCTCCCCCTTTCCCTTCCTCTTCTTGCTTTCTTTAAACAGGAGGGAGAACTGTAAAACTTCAGATATCTATCATTCCTAAGCATTGTACATGCCTCACTTACCTGCTATGAAGTAATGATTTTCAATATGTTTAAGCTAAATTTCTCTGAGGTACAAGTGGTCTATCCAGAGATGCCAAACAGAAACGTCCTTATGACGCTTTTTTATCTGGTATGAATGATGCTTAATGAGCTACTTTGAAATAAAGCAGTAAGACAAGAGAGAAATACTCTCAGAGGAATGTTTGAAGTCTGTGACTGTAAATCCATACCAGATAAAGTCTATAATTTCTGATATTAGAAATGAAAGCAAAGAATTGAAAGCAAGAACATGACAGTTACGCAAGCAATAAACATGTCCCACCTGGATTACAAATGCTTAGTACAGCCAGATTGCTGTTTTGCAGTGACAAAAAGGCAACTAAAGCTTTAGAACATGATTTGAAACAACAAACCAGCAAACATCAAGGTGGCATTAAAATGAAGAATATTTTTAAAAAATAAATATATATTACAAAATTTATTTCATAATGAGCCATCAGCAATCTTCTGGCATGGACCTTTGCAATTTGCTGTTTCTTGTTGACATTGGTTGATTTTGACATGTAAAATGGGTAACTTTAAATCTGTAACCTCAGAATTGCTATGCAGAAGATAGAGAAAATAATACCTATGTATTAGACAGTGTTAGTATATAATACCATGCCTGTATAACTGCTGTTTAAATGCCATTGGTAAGTAGGGCTAGTTGCATAAATAACTGCAGGTTTAATATGGATATGGAAAGATGGATACAGAAAGATTTCATCATTGGAGAGGTGGGACAAGAGTGCTGCAACCTGAGTGCCAGTTGTCTCTATGGGCATTGGTTTAAATATTGAAGCTGTGTAAGGAAGAGAAATAGAATACCTGACTTGACAGAAATGAATGCAAATTCAACATCATTTGGAGAGGGGAGGAAACAATTATGACAACAAATTCAAATAAACACCCAGTATATAAAGACAACCCTGCTGCAAGCCCTTAATGTATTCCAGTTGTTTTAATGGTGCGTTGTTAGATCACTTGCATTGCACAGACAGTCACTTAAGGGATGATGCAGCACATCAAGTTGTGATGTAACACTGCAGATGCAACAAGCCACAACTGGGAGTATAATAGCAATACATGAACAGAAAAGTGTTCTCCAGAGTGATTCTTAATTTTGGGTGCTTCTCATTCCTTCATTTGAGCTTGTAAGCCTTAAGGGAAGGGGAAACAAAGTACTTCAGTTGTAGCTCTTTCTTGTTAACACGTAACTGGGTCTTTGCAAAGAGTAGCAAAGCAAAAAACTTCTGAAGGGTGTAAATGCCGACCTGGGGGACTGGATAGCGCCACAGGTAGGAATGCAAAATCAGAGAGCACTGGCACAGTTTAGCTTTATAGAGGTAAACATCAAAGATCTGAGATAAGTCAGGACCGCTTTCCCGGTCAGGAAATTAACTTTGCAGTTCTCTTATAGATACTAGAGGAGATTGTTTATAAATTATAATGTATATATATGTACAATTGATAACGGGGTAGAATTTACAGATATTTTATAGCCCTTAAGCAGCACGATAGGCTATATCCAGGACCCTTACTGGTGTCTGATTAGCTTTATCTCTGTCATTCTCCATCTGTCTGATAAATAGCCTACATTTGCCTGATAAGCTGGTATGGTAACAAAATGTGGCATTTAATTTTATGCTCATTTTCTGCAGCAGGTGTTGCTATGAAATACTCATAAAACTGGGACCCTCAGTGGTTAGCTGCTGTCATCCCGGAGTAAATAATGTCCAGGAACACAAAGGACAAGACAAATAATCTTCTTATTTTCATAATTTTCATCGCTAAAACAAGCAGTAGGATTCAATAAATTAGTTGTAGTTACTGAAAGAAAAAAAAACCCAAAATGTAAAATAGGAAAACTGACCCTATTTAGTGCGCCCACTATTCCACAGATTAGGATGCTTGTTCTGGATATTACTGATGATATTAAGACTTCAGGCATACGCAAAAAGCTACATCATAAATTTTTATATTTCCCACAATGTGGCTAATTCCCTTTATTAATGTATGTTCGATAACAAATATTTTAATCAAGCTACAGGTGAATACAGGGATAAAGGACCACCCTTAGCTAAGACTAGTGGCTGAATTTCATAGTAGAGGTAATCAGGGCAGGAAGAAGCTTTGTAAGCGCAGGAGTCCAGTTTGGTGCTCAAGAGAGACAGTCATGTGTGAGACATGGCAATGCCTGAGAGCCTTGAAAACTCCTGAATAGATGTCACCCTCAGCAGGAATTTACAGCCCTTAAGCAGCATAAAGTCAGTATAATCTGTTAAGGAAAAAAGACCACGATTTTACCCCTCAGCATGCAGTGTGTTTAGCTTTTGTCTTGAAATAATGATGTGCAGATCAGTAATCTAATTACTCTGGGACCACATCATCAGTGTGGCAGCAGCCAGTGTGGGAACATGATTTTCATGCATCGCCTTGTGCTTTACTAGCTGTGAATGCAGATGCTGGTGCAAGAGGAAAGAAAAAGGAACTACAGCTCTAACACACATTTGCAAAAGCACATGATAGCTTGCCATGGTTATAGCAGCAGGCTCACAATGACAGCAAGTTGCCATTCATTCAGCCAAGCTCTTCAGATTGCCAGTGATGCTGTAAGTGTTGAGTATTCCCCAGAAGGATGCTGTATTGGGCTAGCAAGGCAACAGTGCTGCTAGCCACCTTTGTGTCTTTGTATTGTCAGCAGCATCACAAGGAAATATCCTTGGGTGGGATAGCCTCCTCTTTTGGTGATCAAAACTCTTCAGCAAATACAGGTTTCTCTCACATAGTAATTTCACGTGTAGCCAGTTGCCAGGTGCCTCATGATGACTAACTCTGGTAAGAGCACTTCTGTTAGCTGGACACAGCTGACATGGGACTGAAATCTCAAAATGCCTTCAAAACTCACTGCTGTTTCCAGCACACGGTGACACTCCAGTGAAACTTGACCTAGTTCTCGTGGCGGCTGCTGCTGCTGCTTCTCCCAGGCTCTTCTTGCTGAGTGTGGTAAGAAACACAGGGGTTACATATGGTGGTTGTTTGCCTTTTCTGGGCCTCTTTTTGTATATGATGTCAACCAGATTAAGCAACATCAGCCCCAGTTGCTTGGTGTTCACGGTTTTTGAGGGGAAGGGGTGACTATGAATTGTCACAGATGTCAATCTTGGATCTTTCTCAGCCAGTAAATGATGAAGGTGAGCTATAAAATTCCACTTCCAGTATCTCTCTTAAAATGAGAGATACATAATCAGGGTTGGATCAAAACATGGATGAGACCATTTTGCAAAGCTGCTGCTGGTAGGTATGTGAGCCAAGAAACTCACATCTCATATAATGCCACAGGTGTAAGGTATGGTATTTATAAGCAGTTACACAGTCTTCAGCCATTTCTAGCTCACTTCCTTAAACTCTGTTCATAATTTCAAACCTTTCAGTCTTCCAACAGAAAAAAGCTGACAATGATGGAGGCAGAAGCCACGATTTCTTTCCCAGTAGGAACCCAAATGCAGCTGCTGAATTTAGGATTAAACTCCTTGATCTATTCTAAACTTCAGGACTCTGGAAAGTTTATTCCTCCTCATGTTATTTTACTCAAATTCAACCACAGTAATAACATGCACACAATGGAGTTCGGGGTGGGGGTGGGGTAAACCTAAGACAAACTGGCAAAAGGAAGTCAAACAAGAAGGCCTGATTTTTTTCAACAGTCCAAACTTAAAAACTAACTAATAGTGGCAGGAGCCAACTCTTCTGAAAACACCTCCTCCTTCACAGTGCCTCTGAAGTTCTAGTGCTTTCTGTGAAGTTCTAAAATTATGCTTGAAAATGCTGACATCAGCCACCAGACAATGGGATCGACCTCCTGAAGACCCTCCTCTTACACAGAAGAGTGAGCTTCTACCACCTACTCGTACAAACTAGTTTTAAGCTAAAAAAAGTTGCCCATCTGGCTCTGCTAGCTCACATGTAGATAGCTCCTTCTCTCCAGTTACCCCTTCCTTCCAGTTCATGATTTCTATTGTTTAGAAAGAGATGGCAGTATAGAGAACCATGCAGCCTAAATGAATAATTTAAAACAAATTCTCTTTTTTTCTCCCGCGGTCCTGATTTGAGCAAGGTTGTAAGCTCTTGCCTTAGGTTAGGTGACCATTTCCTTCAAATGCTCACCTCTGCCTACCTGGACTTCCACACACTATCTTAACTTTGTGCTTCACCCTATGGTACACTCGCCACCTTTCAAAAGAAATACCATCCTACATGAAAAAGCACAGAGTGCAACACACCTTCTTTTGTCCTTCCCTTTTCTCTCTTCTTTGTATCAACACAATGTTCCTCGTTGCCTGGGCCTTTCTGGACAGTTTCTTTCTCCTCACATGCCTTAAATACCAGGTCTATGTACAATCATTGCAAATAGGAGCCCAAAACTAATGTAAGTTAACATGAGGTGCTACTGGCCCTGCAAAAATAGTTTTATACAAGTAAAAAATAAGTAAAAGGATAAAGAGCTCATAAAGGTAACCTAAAATAGAATAACAAACTCAAAAAAGGAACATGGAGGAAAAATATTTTGCAGAGTCTGGGGTCTTTGCCTAAATAAGACAGAAACAAACTGAAAAACAGAATCAGAGCATATCCAAGATCAAAACACATCCAAAACTAATAATAATGACCACCAAGAATGAAGTAAAAAGCTAGTCACAAAAATATTTAATGAGATGCATAAGTCAGAATGAGTTAATTGTCACAAAGCATTTGTTTTAATAAAAATGAAGCCATTGGATTGGGGCACTCCCAGTATTCGGTCTTGAACAGGCTGGTCCAGCTTGTCAGTTATGTTTGATAAATTTAGAGAAACACATCTGGGAACAGGGATTGTTTCCCTGTCACATTGCTGAAGTTGCTTTTGCTAATCCAATTTTATGGGGAATATGAAAAGGACAATAATATTCTATATATGTAATTGCTGAATTTAATATTCATACTAGTAGTTTATAAAATACACAGAGGAGATGAGAAATTTGTCCTCATTCCTCTATTATCCTAGACACCCAGATTTATTCACTTTGAAGGCATCCACAGAGACATATAAGGAACAGCTATTTGCACAAAATTTTGAATAAATAAACAGATTCAGTTAATTTATATGCCAGGGGCTTGGGTCTTACGCTGCTATTCGTATTATCTCATGGAAATACGGATTTGCTGGTTGACTGTCCCAGCAAAAAAAGCACTTTTCACTCCCAACCAGTTTCAGTTTTTCTAGTGTACCGAGTGAGGCGCTGGACTGGGAGGCTCATCTTCCCAGGGTTGGTGGCCAAAGCAACTCCTCCAGACTGCAGTTCAGAAGGAAGATGTGCTAATGGTCAGTGACCAAACAGAGACATTGCCCAGCAGCAGATTACTCGTGTGCTTTGGGAATCAATATTGTAATATTTGTTTTCAGATGAAAATCACCCTTGCCGTAAAAGCTAAGTTTCTTTCTGTGCCCTCTGTGTATCACATTCTGGGTATGAGCATGAGACATGTTTTTCAGGAAATCTAAGCTGGTCTCAGATCATATTGTTGCCAAAAGATCTCATGCTTGCCCTGGGCATGACTATATTCCATATGATGGCACAGTCTCCTGAACTTAACCAGTTCATTGATCACAATTGAACACAAGTCCTTTTTTTTTGTGTATAAAATTTGCATCCAGTCATTGCGCAGCTACATCAAGTTCTTTAATGGACAGAAAAGGAAGTGAGGGAACACAGGACTGAAGTGTGGGTGGGAACACCAGCATCTTTCTCGCTTTTGGTGGTACCATGCCCTTAGGCTGCCTGGAAGGAAACCAGACAGCTACAGCCAGTTCTGGTTTGTTTAGTAAAACAGTTACTATCTGATGTTTTGCAATTGTGGATAGTATTTAAACTATGTAAAATGAGAGCCAAAGCCTGGTTTTTATTTCAAACTCTTCACTTTTACAGATTTGTCCTTCCTCCCAGAAGTTTGCTGCATCCAATTTCATTCCTTTTCTTATTGCCATGCAAAACAGCCTTTTCATCTCCTTTGCCCTTCAAACTCCTTCCACCCTGGATTTCATCAATGAAATCACTTTAGGTTTACCCTAAAATAATTGAGGATTTTTTAACAGACTGTGAATTGAAACTCCGGTCTCACATGGTTCTGATTTTGCAATGCAAATTATCCTGGGAAATGTGGCCGCAGACTGCAAAAACTAGAAATCTATGACAGTAGATGGAAAAATCTGTGCTCAGAAATATCACCATACTCCAAGGAGGAAACATACATCCAAGCTGAAAATAAAGCGCAAATCAGTCCCATGGGTCAGACCTTCAGCTACAGCTTCTGTGCCACACATCAGGACAAATGTCTTTCATAAAAACATAATTTGACAGAACTTTGGAGAACAAGCTGCGTTGCTGCTGCTGTAATGCCAATAAATTGTCCCCTGGAATGTTCCTGGCAAGTGTGTTGTTCATTCCCACCCATTTCAGCTGAGGAACAGTTAGCCTTCAGGAAAGGGTTACTATGTACTCTCTGTGAGCCGGAGGACCAGCAGCTGGAAGCTCTGTGCATGTGTGCTCAGACCTGCTGAGCCCTTCATGATGCTGTGTTAAAGGAGTTAAAAAAGACTTGGGAAAAAGCTGTCTCTGGCAAAGTCACCTGTGGACATGGCAGAGGGTTGCGTTTGGATGAACATTTACAAGATGTGAATAGTGTC
Organism: Ara ararauna; assembly: GCA_028858755.1. Lineage (NCBI taxonomy): Eukaryota > Metazoa > Chordata > Aves > Psittaciformes > Psittacidae > Ara > Ara ararauna. The sequence continues at coordinate 62,994,862 of CM054377.1, read as the reverse complement.
ACTGGGTAAAGGGTTTGAGAGCAAGCAGAGAACGTTGCAGTTGTTTAAGGGCAGGAAACTGTTTGAGATGAATCCTGTAAGCTGTTAGTGCTGCAGGACTCCTGACTGACTTTATCAGTATTATTCTGATGACTGGGGGAGCATGTGATTGATGTTAAGAACTGAGCTAACCCCATCCATACCATTTTACCTGTCTCTGACAATAGATGTGAACAAATTCAGCAGCTGGTATTACTCTCTTTTATTGCCCCAGCTCTCATTAATGAGGCAGTCTGAGTGCAGCCCTTTCTTTCTGCACCCCCAGCAGCCAATCCCTGGGCTAGGGTAACTGCCCTTGCCTTTCTCTTGGTCATATGCTGTAATTCTCCATAATTTCAAGATGTTTAGAGGCTAGGATTATTTAATTTGCTCTCTAACCTTTTTATCTTGATTCCTGCTATGGGTTTTTTCTTCATGTGTCAAACTTATAAGAGAACAGCTTTCAAAATGTGAGATGTGAAATCATTAGGAGAGCTGCAATGGCACAATGTGTTATTCTCCTGCGTGTAATCTGAATAAGTTGTTAGCAGCAATGTCCAGGAGTGAGTTCACATTTTCCATTCTCCCTTTTTGCAGAAACAACCTTTTTCAAGCCATGGTCAGTTATTGGTTTGATGGCCTTAAAGTGTGCTTTTGTAGACAACAACTTGAGAGAAACTCTGGCTGTCTTTGGCTGCAGTTCAAATGACCAGACACCCTGCTACCACTCAGATACAGGTAGCTTTGGGGCCAAATCTAGAAGTCCACTTGATTCATACAAACACTTTGTAAGTATGTGATTAACACAGAGGTAAGATATATTTCAGTTATGCATTACACTTGTTGATTTCTTGAGCATGGTCTGTTATTGCCAGAAATGGGATCTGAAGTGGGACAGTAGATATGGGACTACTGATAGGTGAGAAAAACAGCAGTATGTTAGTTTTATGTCAGTTTTGATAAGTGTATCCCAGCTGATGATTTGTATTTGCAGAGTTTAAGAACTTCAGAAATTATATTAGGATAAAAAAAAAGAACATCTCCGACTTAGCAACCTCCATAAGCATTGGTATGATTAGCATATAGGAACAGTAAGTAATTGTAAACCTACCTGCAAAGAATTACAGTATCAGTCCAAAAGCTTTCTGAGAACATTTGTGAATCGGCCATTCTTGTGAATACATGCCAGACAAGAAACAAACATAGTAATTAGCATCAAGGAAGATTTCCCCTGAATTTATGTCTCTTCTAAGCTGCTAGATACAGAGTTAGGAGAGTCCTGCCTTCTTTGGAGCCTTTTTAGCAGTTCTGAAAGCATCTAGCTGTAATGTGTACAAGTGCACACGCATAAAAGAAGCAAGCAATGCAGGATCTGGTTCAGCATTTCCTCTTTCAGGGTGTCCTGAGTTCAGCAGCAGCAGTCATTTTTCTCCTTCTTAGTAGCTGGTGCAGTGCTGTGTTTTTGACTTTCAGCCTGGGAACAGCGCTGATAACACTGATGTTTTTAGCTGTTGCTCAGTAATGTTTACTCTGACCAAGGACTTTCTGAGTCTCATGCTGTGCCAGGGAGGAGGGGAAGCCGGGAGGAAGTGGAGACAGACACCTGACCCAAACTGGCTAAAGAAGTATTCCATACCACAGCATGTCATGCCCAGTATATAAACCGGGGACAGTTACCTGCAAGGGCTAGATCACTGCTTGTGTCAGGCTGGGTATCGGTTGCCGGGTGGTGAGCGGTTGTATTCTCTTCCCTTGTTATTTCCCTTATCATTATTATTATTGGTGGTAGCAGCAGTGGTTTGTGTTATACCGTAGTTACTGGACTGTTCTTATCTCAACCCGTGGGAGTTACATTCTGTCGATTCTCCTCCCCATTCCTCCAGGTGCAGGGGGAGGAAGGGGGGTAGTGAGCCAATGGCGGCGTGGTATCTGGGTTGCTGGCTGGGCTTAAACCATGACACAGGGCTAATGCATAGCTAGTTCTTGAATTAAACCAGCTTTCTATTAGTTGTACCTTTTTTTACTTAAGTATAATTGTAGGATAAGGAGGCATGGATGTTAGAACTTACGTTAGGAGTTAAATTAGTATGGAATAAACAAATACAGGGTTACCACTGAGCACTACTTTTCCAGTGACAAAAACAGATTCATACTTGGAATAATTTCTCTATAGTAATGCCAATAAATACTCTTTATAAATAATTAGATTGCTCACCAACAGGTTTCATTAATAATAAAGTAATTTATATGTGCTTGAGCTTGGAAACCTGTTTAATTATTTCTATTATAGTGACATATTAGTCAGCACAAAGTGTTGTTATTTGAAATCAAGTTCTAAAGCTTTAGTTGCCTTTTTGTCACTACAAAACAACAAGCTGGCTGTACTAAGCTTTTGTAATCCTAGTGGGGCACATTTGCTGTTTGTGTAACTGTCATGTTCTTGCTTTCAGTTCTTTGCTTTAATTTGTAATATCAGAAATGATAGATTTTATCTGGTACGGTTTTACAGTCACAGACTTCTGCAAACTTTCCTCTGAGAATATTTCTCTACTGTCTTACTACTTTCTTTCAAATAAGATTGTTAAGCATCAGAGGATTTCACATCAGATAAAAAAGCATTGTAAAGCACAGCTGAACACTTGCCATCTTGCTCTGGCTACATCTCAATCATAAAATGAAAGCAGGAATCTTTGTATTTAGTTCAAGTAAGCCAGAAAATAACACAGCTGCCAGGATGGCAACCTGGATCTGCTCCCTTCCCATCAGGCACCATCACACCTGAGAGGGAGAGGAGAGGTGAAGAGAGGAAAAGAGAGGGGAAGGAGGGGCTCACATCTTTCAAAAGGAGCAAGCTGGAAGCTTGGACCAGCCCACCTCATAGTTGAGATGTGGTTGCACAATGCAGGACTTCAGCCTATAGGACATCTGGTTAATATTTCCTGCCTTTGAAGGGACTGTCCTACACCCTTTAGGATCAGTTCTGAGTAAAGAAAAAATTTCATTTGGCAGTATATTTGGCATACTTGAAGTACAAAATGAAAGCAAAATAAGCAAAAGTAAAAAATGTATTAAAAGGTCCAATACCATGAGAAACTTGCCCTAGAAATACATAATGATTCCTAAGCGCAGGCTTCCACCTGCATGCCTGTAGTTCAGTAAAAGCATGATGATACAAAAGTAAATGTTTTAATTTCTTTTTATGCTTTTGTTACAAAAATGTGTTTGTGGTTGTTGTTACTTACCCAGGAGGTTTTAAGTCCCCTTAAGAGTCCATAAGCATGGTCTTTCTAATATTGTTTTAAAATCTAGATGATGGAATAATCATATTGTTGTTTCTTTGTGAACAATATGTATATATGAGGAAGCAGAAAAAACTTAGGTACTGCGATACTCAAAATTGCTCTGAAGTAAGTCATTGCTCTGCTATGAAATTTTTGCTTTTTGAACATATTAAATACTGATTCTAACAATTCTCTCTAATCTCCCCATTCACAGGGGAGTTGCTAAGGCAAATCCAAAGGACAAGTGGCAAGAATAAAAAAAGGAAATGATCATCTATTGGTTGCTGAGAAAGGTTCAACTATATTAATGAAAGTGATTTATCTTTGAAGAAGATGTATATAATTTATATTCAGTCTTTTTCATTCAGAACGTGTAAATACTTTGCCATTGTGTAAGCAGTCTGGAAAATTTCCATACCTCTTTGTGAAACCACCTGACATTAGACACATTTTCAACACGGAGAAATATTTGCCAGTTAGACTATAGCAATCTTACTTATCTATCACTTAGAAATGTTGACATTCTGATACATAGAAGTTTTACTTCACTAATTGGTATAATTAAAATAGCACAGCAAAGGGGCTTAATTTGAAATACCTGTGAGCTAAATCGATTGCATATTCTCAGACTGAAAGTCACACAGAAGGATTTATTCTGTACTGAAGTCTGAAATCCATTCTGTATTGAAAGTATGTTTCCAAGTGATTTATCTAGGAGAGAGTAGGGTAATGTTCTGGCTTTGAAGTGGGCAACATTTCTACCTTAAAGCTAAAGGATATGATAAAGATGCATGTAACAGCTAAAATACCAATTTTAACACACAAAAGCCATTATATTATCACTAAGCAGAGATGTCAAGAAATTAATGGACAAAATATCTTTAAAACTGTGAAAGTACATAGAGATTGTCCTTTTATGATGTTTCCATTGCCAGCAAAGCCAGCTCGCGAAGTTTCTACGCCCCGATCCTCTCTGCCCCATCTATCCCAACTCCTGCAGAAGCCCTTTCCCCATCAGACATCCTGCTACAAACTTTCTCATTGCAATGATCTCCATTAAAATAATCAGTCCTCAAAAGGACAACTATTATTTTCACCTGGTCTTTCCACCAATCTTTAGTACTAAACCCCAGCCGAATTAATGCAAATGAGGGACAGTGAAAGACAGTATAGGAGCAGGTAAACCAGGAAAATTAGGAATCCCTCAAAAGCACTTCTCTGAAAAAAAAGTATGCTGACGTAGCTTTGATTAATGGATCATTTTACCTTACAATGAGGGACAGCACAACCTGGAATCACCTTTCACACAGGCTCTTTCCTCAGGGAATAGCTCCAGTGAAACCAACAGGGTTGAACTGTTGTGAAAATGGAAAAATTAAAAAAATCAAGTGAGCTTAGCTTTCAAAATGGGATCATAGTCAGGCTCCTTTAGCTTAATTATGTCAGGCCATATGCTCAACAGTAGCCCCGCACAGTGAAATAACCAGGCCCTATGAGTACTGTCATGTAAAGCCGGTTGTGACCCTGTCTGCTGTGATTCAATGTGATGGGTCTTTGCCCCACGCCTACACCAGCCTGCAGGGCTACCCAGCTGAAAAGGGAAACAAAAGCTGCAGAAATTTGTAGGCACTTAAAACACCTGTTGAAACCTCACTAACATTCTCTGATAGGCTGTGTCGGTGGACACTGTGCCATATTTGTACTTGCACTCCAGACTGAATCCACATTCTCCACTTCGCTTTCAAGTGAGAGGTAGGCTAGTTCTGCATACATTTATTGTATGCATTTATTCCCAAGATTAAATAAAATACAATTATGAGGTTATATGTGTTAAATTGTGAATGTGGTTCTGAGGAACCGGATGGGATGAGACATTTTCACAGCAACTGCTGTGGGTTTTGGTCACCATAGTTCTGCCCTCCCAGCACCTCATTCTGCTGCCATGCTTTCACCCTGCCATCTTCATGCTGGCTTTAGCACTCATCAGCCTGCAGTGAGCCATTTCAGATCATTAACCAAGCAGAAAACAATTCATTATTCTTTGTAACTATATTTACAGTGCTTAGTGATGGAAAAAGAATTGAAATGAGCTTCAAAGCTTTGAGCACAATAACCACAGTTTCATCTCAACCACACCAGAAATTTAATATTAAACCATCCTTTATAGATCTGCAGAGAACAACCCACTGTTCTATCTGATTTTAGCTGTTGATAGACTGCATTCTACTTGCAGAAACAGAGAGTTGTTGTGAATACATGTCCTTTCATAACCAAAGCCACTCGAATTTAACACTTAATTTTACAGCTTATGTGCAAACTTCATCACTGATACTCTAGTCTCTTTTAGCACATGGATCAAATCATTAAGCATCAGAGGCAGAAGAACTGATCTCTGCAGGGAATCATGAGAAATAATCGCTTACTAATGATTCCTTATTTATAATTACTATTGTGACTTGTCATTTAATCTGTCCTAAATTCACTAGTGCTGTGTTCATGCTGTACCACCCTGTAATGCGCTGGATAATTGATTAAGATGTCATGCAACACTAAGTCAAATGCCTTACAGGAACAAGTCTGCTACATCAAAAAATCTTAACTTTATCAACCAAACTTGCAATCTCATCAAGACTCCACTAGCAGCATACAAAATAAGTCTTTAAAACTGTGAAAGTACACAGAGGCTGTTCTTTTACCATATTTTATAGAATCATAGAATAGTTACGGTTGTTGACTAGTGGTGCACTGCTAGTCTTCTTCCAGCTCAGGCTGCTCCCTGGCCAGCTGCTGGACGAAACCTTGTAGAACTGCTGGTTTGGAAACCTCTGTCTTTATTGATCACCCTGTTCGGAGTGACAGTTGAGTTAGCACATATTTATTCATCACTCTTCTTCAACAGGAACTGTTTGTTTGCTTTCTCCCAAATGCAGAATTCACTGAAAAATCTAAGCTCCTGTGAATTATTATTGAGAACTCCACAATAACTACCTTATGACAGGCCGATGAATGCCAGCATTTCATTATTTTGTTTCTTAATCACTGAAAACTTCTTTGTACTGATCTTAATGCTGCTAATTAATGGGGTGGGGGGGTTTGTTTCATTTAACAATTTTCTATCATCCTCTGCATATAACTCACAGCTTTTGATGTCAGTGTACGAATTTTTTTCCATATGAATTGTTTTGGTGGTCTTGTGGGTATTATGATAGTTGCTATTTTACATGAGCCTTAATTGAAGTCAACAGTAGGCTGGCCAAAAAGTTCTTAATTAGCATGATGGGCAGAGAACATTAAACACTAGATTGTGGTTTTAGGGCATCTCGTTTTTCTAGGATAAGTATTGTTTGCTTTTTTAGCGTGAGCTACTATAAAAAAGAGGTTTATGTGATCATGGGAAGCATTTATTTGTGTGCCTGTGCATATATCTTTTCTGCTTCCATAACCCAACTAATATTTGAACTTATAGTTTCGTTTCTTCTCAGGTTGCCAGGGGTAAGATCCTCCCAGATTGCCAATAAATTAATGAAAAGTCAACAGACAAAATAACACAGAAAAGCTAATTGCAGGGGTGACTGCCATCATAATCTCCTCCCCCAGAAAATCTATATGACATTATTCTCACCACAGATGTAAGCTGCACTGCAGCCAGCATTCATGCATCAGACATAGATCTGTGGGAGACTTAGGCTTCCTTATTTCCTGTAGTCATGCATGAAAACTACGTAGCTTGTTCAAAAATTACTACTCCTACTTGATTTGATCGTAATTGCTTTCAGCACTGTGTATTGATCATGAAAAGCAGTGAGAATTTGTATGACCCCCTGCCATGTTTACTGGGAACTTGCTTATTTAAACCCTTGCAGCTCAGTTATTAAGCTAAACCAACATATGCACATAATAAACACTTCTGTAAAATAAGCCAGATGAATCACCCTTGAGAAGTGCCTTTCCCTCTGCTGAATACTGAGGAAGCTTAGTTAGCTAGCTTAGATCAGACACCTTATTTTTAGACAGCTAAAATCAGTGAGATGAATCTGGACAATATGACAAAACAGTCAGAGTCCTAAGATGGATGGATGTGTTATCTATGATCCTTTCCCCCTTTACTAACATTAGGTTTACTAGCTTAATAATTACCAAAGTCAGGCTTGAATCTAACAGAATGATTTATGAAGTCCATAAATCCTGAAATCCCCTCCAGGATTAATGAAGTCTTACAGATCCATCCCATAACCTTAATACCTATTGGTATGCACAGAAACTCCATACAAAAATAAAGAAAAAGACCCTTGCATGCACAGTAGTTCTCCCTCATAACTATAGTATACAATGCAACTTTCTTCAACTAAGGAATCTAGGCCAGAGTTAAGACCTGGACTGGAAACAAACACTGTAGACACTAGAGAACAAAAAACAATACAGGACCTTCCATAATATAAAAAGAAATCCATTATAAGTTTGATCCAATCTGTTCTTGACCAGAAAAAAGATACAATCAAACCGTACAAGCTGTGAGATTTCCTATCCTTGACTATAAACAAGCACTATATATGTAGTATATAGTCTAGCAGTAGGATGCTTGTGTGTGTGCATATATATAAATATATACATATATATATTTATATACATATGTAGGGGACCAGTCATTCAGGACTGGACTTGTAGTGGTAACGAGTCATCTGGATTATCCAAAACCAGTCTTTATTTCTTTCTGTAAACCCAGGAGGCCGAATACTGTAGTTCCCAATGATGTAAAATGGGCAGGATGTGGGATTTTTGCATTCTAGGGCCACTTCTGTGTTTCCTATTGAAAAATATAATGGCTTAGAGCACCAAGGAAATTTATGGATACATTTTAGTTGATCAGCTTGTATGGTACCAAGAATTTGTTGGATACATAAGTATGTTTTATTTCTACTGTTATAGATTTTGCTGTGATTTGTTCATCTGTACTACCCAGAGATTATTATTGTTTGAAATCACATGGGTCAGCAAACTGTGTATTTTCTAATTATTTGTTTGTGTAAGTAATCAATACTGAAAAGTTTAAACTCTTATAAATTTAACTTAAAAGTAAAATGTCTAATTAGTATTTTTCTTGTCTGAATTAGTAATTTTTACAGGAAAGAGGAAAGCAGCATTTCAGAAAAAAACAGTTTGGAGCAACTTCATTCCTACTCACTGTACGGCTGATAAGACTCTGTCAACATGAGCGAGACAGGATTCAGTGAAAGACTTCCAGAAAAATGCGTTCATGATCTTCTATAGAGCTTGAAAAATATTAGTCTACTTAATGACTGTTCACCAAATGCAGAACTTGCACCTAGGCCAGTATCCCAGAGAAACCAGTAACAGTTTATCTAAAAATATATCAAAAAATAGACATTAGAAGAAATACCTAGCCTTCAAAGCACAGCTTACAGTCGATTTTTCAAACAATTTTTTTTCAAGCATCATTAATTAGTGATTGGCTTATTCCATGAGGTCTGAAAATTTATATTCCCCATCCATTTAATGTGGTCCTGACTAATGTGATTGAATACACTCATTAGCCATAACAAACCCCAGTATTTCATTCACTGAGGGCACTTGACATTACTCCAACTGTACCTTAATGTGTGTGCCAATGTAATTTACATCTGCTTTTCAATCCCTTTTACAATGCTGTACTGATGTAAAATGAGCTAATATATATGAGAATTTGATGCTACCTAGCCTCAGCTCTCTTCAGGGAAGAGTACTGTAGGCAAGCAGTGCTACTTTAATTTTTCATGGTTTTATTAGTTTTAAGTATTTTCATGACAATAAAAAGGGATATCTATTTAATTCCTTAAATTCTACATAAATGGTCATTAATTGTTTTGAAAGGATCTGTCTTCTGCTCCGTCACTCCTACCTGGCTCAATGACATTCATTTAGTTTTGCTGGGTTATTTCTCCGCTGGGTTGGCAAGTTGATTGGACTCCATCAACAGTCAGCCAAGTGCCAGTCTCTGTGCAAGCAGGTTAGTCTGGGGTGCTTCGCTTTCAAATCTTCTCACTGCTACCATACTGAACAAGAAGTCCAGAACTGCACCCTCAAGATGTGGGCAAACCATGCATCCAAACAGGGGCATCATGCCCTTGGTTTTGTTATCTGTTCTCTGCTTGAGAACTACTAACATTTGATTTGCCTCTTCGGCCCCTGTCAAACACTGAGTAGACCTTTTCTTGGAGTTATCATATCCGCAAATCCTTACTGCAAAAACAATAGTCAGCTCAGAGTCCCTTGGTTAGCCTTTGGAGTCAGGGTTGCTGGTTTTTGTTTCTCATGTATTTCACATTTATACACAATGATTTTTGAGCTATTTTATTGGCCTGTGATTTATTCTTCAAAAATCCATCTCTAATTCTTCATTGCCTTTATGATCCTGGATAACTGCATCATAATACATTTTTTTACTTCACTACTCATCCCATTGCCAGGTCAATCTCAGAGCTGTTAAGCAGCAGGTGTCTCAGAACAGATGCCTGTGGCATTTCACCGAGAAGCTCTTGGTGAGTGTCATTCTCTCCTTTCTCCACTCTCAGTTTCTTTTAGCCAAATATTTATCCATGCAGGAGCTCTCCCTTTTCTGCTATGGTTATTCATTTTCTATAAAGCAATTGTGGCCAGTAGAGTAGAATAGAATAAAATATTATATTTCAGTTGGAAGGGACATACATTGTGCAGTCCAACTGCCTGACCACTTCAGGGCTGACCAAAAGCTAAAGCATGTTGTTAAGGACATGCTCCTTAAACACTGGCAGGTTTGGGGCCCAAATAACCTCTCTAGAAAGCCTGATCCAGTGTTTGACCACCCTCTTGGTAAAGAAATGCTTTCTAGTGCCTGGTCTAAACCTCTTTGCTGAGAACTTTTTTACAGACTTAACCAAATTCTTACCCACATTCTTTTTTCTGAATTTCAAAAATATCCAATATAATAAACTTACAGGACATCTTACAATATAACAGACTTTGACAATACCTTAAAAAACTCCAGTGAACCCAAACCAGAACCCAAAGCAAAACTCCAAGCACACACACAAAAATCAACCAAAAACCCCGTGTAGACTCTTCTAGTGAATGGATCACGTTTATTAGGTATCTATTAATCTTACTTTTCACTATACTTTATCCCAATTTTCCCAGTACAGATGTCAAGCCTGTGGCATTGTAATTCCTTAGATGAGAACTGGAAGCAGCTTTGGCAATGTACAAGAGTATGCAGACCACCCTTCAGCTACTGAAGCAGCTCTAAGCAGTCAATAAGCCACCTGCATCAGCAATTCAGGTGCTTCATCCTTGAACTGCCTTTGGACTCCCAGGTTAAATCAGTTTGGCCCACACAATTTGTTACAACTGATTTGGTTAAATTGCTCCATAACCTCTTCTCAAGTCAATTTAAATTCAGACAAATCCTCTAAAGATTGCCCTGCAGAGAATAGCTCTGATGTGAGAATGTGTTTATCTTCTCTGCAGTGACCTAATATGATTTCCATCTTAACCCTTTATTTTCTCAAAACTGAGCTGTGGTGATATTTAGAAATTTGCCTTTTCTATGCCTCTAATCATTTTATGATATCTTTCTGGAAGTAGGCAATGAGAATTAAGGACTTGATTTATATGTCACCTTAATATTTTTAGTGCTTCCTTTATTCTTTTCTTACAGAAATAGTTCTTTTTGCTTCATTCGTTGTTTTTATTGAGCTGTCAAAAGTAAATGCCATATTTGTTTTTGCTAATGGATGTAGCCAGTTGAAAACTCATGAATGAGTTGTTTATCTTATTTCTTTGCGATGGGATTTTAATCTTTCCTGTAGCAAAACAAATTTATTTCTCTGCTGTGCTTTCAAACTTTTCTTGCCTGTTTGCCTGCTTGTTTTGCCTGTCTCTTTCTTTTTCTCAGGCTATCTGCAAATTTAGCAGTTCACTTAAGCTGTCAGGTGGACACTATTTAAATCATGTTGCCGTGATTTAAAACTGAAGGCATTTTGTTGTAGAGTGATGGAAAATTTTTCAGCCAACAACTGTGGAAGTTTGACTCATTGGGGGTTTATAATTCTTTCTTATTTAATGGCATATGATGTGTTTATATTGGCTCAGGTCCTAATCTTTTAAATAGGTTTTAAATTATTTTACTATATTTTAGCATCCATTGATGAATGTATTGGTTATTTATGTCAACATGATTTATGCCTGCTTCAGTAAGGTAGGAGAATAATCTCAGTTTTCTCTTTTGATGTTACGAAAAACCAGAAAAAAAATGAAGCTCAGACAGGCAGGACCAGGACCAGAAATGGTTGTACTGTATTACCCTTCTGAAGTGAAATATTAGAGGGAAATGTTATGTTAGGGAATCAAAGGTCTTTTGATTCATGTAAGATTTCTCACACACTGCACTGTTGTACACTGATGAATGAGGGAGTGCTCCTGACTTTACAGACTCAGGCAGAACTCCTTGTTATATACTCTTCAGCTTATTTACGGAAAATAAAAAAGACCTGGGTGTTGGAGAATGGTTTGCAGAGCAAGGTAACGGGTCACTGAAATCGCTTTGTGAGCAGTCTAGTCTGGCGCCCAGGTGCCCAGCAGTATGAACAAACCAACAATAGGCATTGAAACCATAACTGCGCAGTTGGAGAGGACCTATCATCAGCAAGAACGGCCTGACTTTGGACAGTATGGAAAGTACCGAGGAACTTGAATTGAAGAAAAGAATTGCAAAATGTAACCGCAAGATAATTATATTTAGTAATGATTGTTAGCTAGTTTTAACCAATGAAAATGTAACACGAATAGCTTGTAACCAATCATATAATAACAAGTATGAAACAATCAACCGTTTGATCTATATAAATCAGCGTATTCTCTGAATAAATCGAAGCTTGCTTTATCAACCATATTGGTTCAGCCGCTTGCTTCCCCCACGGTCGCACCTGGGGTGTACACCTCAGTCTAATTAATATGTTGGAGAATGATTCAGTCACCCAGCAACCCGCCTTTGTTTGCATTCTGTGGTATGGAAACCTTAGCTTCAGGCTCTGTGAGAACCACAGATCGCTCCATCTTATAACCAGTATAAAGGGGAGAAAAAAGCTGGATTTCAGCAGGTAATTAAAAATTGCAGTTACCATTTGATCTTTTGATTGTTTCTTAACAAATAGGGTTTGCATTGATTGACATGGAGATCCGCTCTCCAAGCAAAAACCTTTTAGATTTCCATATTTTTGAGGTTTAAGCTTGATCAATGTTTTGCATGCTCTGAAGGTCTTTGATTTTTCCAGCTCTATTTGGAGGTCTAATGCAAGATATTATTTCTTCTTACAGTTTTGTCTTGAATTTAGAACATTTATGGTACTCTGATGAAAGTAAGTAAATATTTCTCTTAGAACTACATTGTCGGAATAAAAGACACCATTGCCGCTTGTGTATATAAAAATATTTTTTCTGAGAAGTCAGTGAAATCCACCTCCCTGGAATAAACAAGAATTTCATTTGAATGCTACTTTGACTTTTCAATGCTTACTGCTTATTTTCCATATTTATAGCACCTTGTTGTTAGCATGGAGCCTCTTCTTAGAGAAGACCTATTGTTTCTGTTCCTTGGCATACACAGTAATATATCTAGAAATTCAGAAGGCCTCAGAGAACTACCATGTGTAACTAACCTGGACAGCAGTAAAGGTAAACTTGTTAGGATTTTTTTCCAAATTACTATACAGTGATGACTGAGATCTGCTTGCCTCTGTTTGTGCGTTTTGTATTTCCCAAAAGATGCCACCTTCCTTTTAATTTGGCTACCTTTTGGAAAATTTCTCCTTAGAAGATTCAGCAGAAACTTGGTCAGCTTGATTATGTAAATGAAAAGTTTAAAGTCTTTATTTTGTAACAGAAACAATGTTTTGACAATTTTTGCTTAAATAACAGTAATAAAAGACTTTATCCAAGAAATAGGCCTATTTTTTCCCAACAATCATTAATGGATACTATTAACTTGATTAATGGAAGGCAAGAAAGAGGGGTATCAACTGAAATGAGAATTTCAACTGAAGAAGCCTCAGGCTCACACAGAAGAAAGGGAGAATTTAATCAGCTAACTACTACAAGGCAGAAAAGCATATTTGATTTAGAACAAAAAGAATAATTTTAATACTGGGCTTTTTGTTTCTTTCATATAGTTAGAAGGTGATAAACAAATAAACAAACAAAAAACCAACACACCAATAAATAAATAATCAGAAATTCTCAAATTATATAAGCTTGAGTTTCCCAAAGCTCTCTTATTGAGAAATAATGGACTGAAGGAGATGGTAATAGATATTTTCAAGGAACTTCTAGTGTATTCCAATATGGACTTCAGGTTTAACCTGAGTGTATAAGAGTTTTCTTGCTTTCTGTATTGCAAGCTTGACTGAGGCTGGTCTGTTATTAATTACAGTATAGACACAACCACATTGTTTTAATTATGTTTCTGTTACAATGGCATGTTATCCAAAACACTGATTAATTTACTTAAAATAAATGTGAACAATCAAGTGAAAGAAATGGTAAACAGAGGTGCATTGGTGGTCAAAATGTCTTCATTTCTTTTAAATCAAATGGGATCACTGTCATACTGGCTTTATCACAAATTTTAACCAGTAACTACTGCAGCCTTTAAGTGTGAGGATTTTTAGCTGGTGTACAAGAATAAACAAGCTCCTGGTTCTACTTTCTGAAATGTGATTTTGGTCGGCTAGGTACTGCATTGCCAGCGATCTGGTCTTCACTGTCCCAGTGGGAGTCTCTACCCAAATCAAACCAAACACAAGTTAACACAAGAGGGAGGTAGAGGTCCTTGTGATGAACACTCACAAGGATGTAGGCGGTGAAATTGGTACTGTCGTTAACATTGAAATTTTAATCTAAAAGTATATATTTTAAAGTAAATCTAAGTCTAAAATATGCTCTATTTCATCCAAGAATGAGTTTCAGATAAGTGAGAGTAAAACAACCACTTCAAAGTACTGATTTTATGAACATAAGAAAACAAAAATAAATTAAAACCACAAGAGAAGCCCATGCAATTGGAATGTTTTTAATAATACCAAATACCAAGAAAAAACAGCCTCCAGCAACAGAAAATCAGCCTTAGTTTGACCTCCCTTTGGGAAGAGTTTGCACAGTTCAGGACTCACAGCAACCTGACGGGGCATAAGAAATGATTAGAGGTTCCTGAGGCCTGGGCTTTCCTTCTGCTGTTCTTTGGAAGTTACAGGGTCTTCTGGCAAGTCCAAAGCAGGGATTGCATCAGGCTCTGATCCCAAGTATTGATGCATTAAGTAAAGGCATATTTCTTTCTACCTTCTTCAATCAGCAGTGTAACTAAGGCAGAGGACTTGTGCTAGCTCCATATTATTATCATCACAGAATCATAGAATGGTTTGGGTTGGAAAAGACCTTAAATATCACCTAGTGCCAATGCCACTGCCAAGCGCAGGAACACCTTCCACTAGACCAGGTTGTTCAAAGCACCACGCAATTCTGGCCTTGAACACTGCCACAGCATCCACTGGCAACCTGCGCCAGTGTCTCACGAGCCTCACAGTGAAGAATTGCTTCCTAATGTCCAATCTAAACCGACCCTCTTTCAGTTTAAATCCATTCCCCCTTGTCCTGTCACTATGTGTCCTTGTAAAAAGTCCCTCTCCAGATTTCTTATAGGTTCCCTTTAGGCACTGGAACCTGCTCAAAGGTCTCCCCAAAGCCTTTTGTTGTCACAGATGAGCAACTTTAGCCCTCTCAGCCAGTTCAGTCGTAGTCTTGGTGTCATTTCGACACTGTTACATACTGGTAGAAGGTGCATTACTGTTTTCCTGCTGACATTCACAAGACCAATCAAAGACCTGATACATCATCTTCTCTGCCAAATGTTGTCATATAATATACCTATTATAGAAGGCCTTCATGCTTAACTTTGGTGTCCATAATTATCCACTACAAAGTAACCTGAAAATCACCTAATGTAAATTCAATATCTTACCATTGCACCTATCAAATCTAAATTCACCTTAGGCTGTGTTTAGCAAAAAAAAAAAAAAAATTGGAAGCTTCTCATCCCTTTCTCAGACCTCTACATTTTATGAAATGTTACACAGATAATAAAAAGTTCTTGGTTAAAATATGTTTTTCCCCATTTGTTGCCTTGTATCAGCATGGAAAGATATTCTCATGTAGCCTTTACAGTCTTCTTTGTAGGATGCCAAGATCATGTATCACTTCAGAAAACATATTTTTGCACAGAGCCATAGGCAAGGCTTACAGGAATTCATATAGGTAAAAATGAATAACAGGATTCAACCTTTTCCTCTGTGATTTCACTGACTTCTGAGTTTCGTTACGGTGATGCATCACTCTCAGTGTTCCCTGCCAGGGTTTCAAAAAGAGCAAGAGCACAATCTTAGTGACACAAAGTGAAAAATATTTCCCCTGGTATTTTTATCATTTTTGGCAATGAAATATCTTCACTACAGATTTTAGCAGAATAATAAACTATATGCTACAGATAACAAAAATGTCTTGATCATAGTAAGACACTCCCATAAATACTAAAGTTTACTCTAAATTTTTGAAGTAAGCACCAAGTAATTTGATTGTCTCTCATAAGTGGCATAAGTTTTTTACTGCAAAACCGTTTCAGATTCTTCCCTTAAAGGAACTGAAATTTTTAATATTTTTCCCTCAAAAGATAATGTAAGCTGTTCATTTGTTCCAAAAATTGCTTAATGGCAGCAAACCCAGTTTAGTTTTAACATCAAAGAAACTTTTTACGCCCTTAAGAGAATGTGTTTGCTGGGTACATGCTCAGCATTCTACAAGGACCACAGAAAGAGGATCCCTTGGTTAGGAAACTAACTGCAAAAACAGGTGGGATAGAAGATGCTTAGGGTTCATGATTTGGGAGAACATTGCTCCAAAAACACATCCATGTTGGTCTTCTTACTTCTGTAAGGCTCTTAAAAGTTCATTGCAGGTGTCATTTTTCAGTCTTCAATGAAAGCTTATATACAATCTTAAGATTGTATGTGACTATCAGAAGCTTTCACTGAAATATGCCTTATTTTTGTTGTTCCAGAATAAATTTAATATGGGAATGTTTGCTGGAAGTAGAGACAAAGATGTCACTACTGGTTCTGTGTGGAAAGAAAAAGCCTGTTTACCTTTGAACACACCTTTCTTTAGGGAGCTGGCATGCTTCTGCAAAACTTACCAACTTCAATCCACCAACAATGGAGGGTTATTCGACCAGAAACTCTAGGCACTGTGTAGGAAATGAATCCATTTATGAAATCCCAAGCCTATTTGACCTTGTTACTGCATACACTTTGGGGTACCATCGTTCCTTTTGTGACATGTTCAGTCTTCAAAAAGTACTAGAAAAAGATGCAGTACAAATGAAGCAGGTGTGACAATAGTGTTTTCCTCATGTTTCTGATTTTGGAGCCTGTTATTCCCTCCCTGTGAGATCCACTGGCATTTTGTTTAATTTTTGTTTTGATCCCAGAACCTCATCCCTTCAAAACCAATGAGCTTGCATCATACAGAACACTGTAGCCTAAAATCTTTTGCCCTTCATTATCCTTTAGCAGTATTTATGTCTGTCATGTTTAAAATATAATGACCACTTTTATCGGGAAGAAAGATGACAAAGAAATCTGTTATCTGTCTAATACATGGCTTAATCCTAAAAGTAGAGTTTCTGAAGAGCAAGGACCTTGAGGGTATGTTAATTTTAATAACCTTTTCTCTTTCCAATTTTAAAGAATAATTTGCATGACTAAACTCTGAAACTCTCGAGTCCTTTTTGCTCTGTGTCATAAAATACACCTGTTATAAAAGCACAGTGGGTTCAAAAAATGATGAAACACCTCTGCATTTTGGCATATTTTAAAGATTTCAAAAGCTACAATGCCATAAGGAGCACCAGATGATAAAAACCTGTATTACAAAAACTGCCAAGCTTATGATTTATACAAGCTTTATTGTTGAATCTGTTAAGGAATGTAGTTAGGAAAAGTTCATTCACATAAAATGTTGTATTAAAAAAAAGGTAACTTATACAGTTTTCTTTTAATTAAAAAAAGGTGAAGAGAATGTCTCCTTTGGGTTCTCAGGCCAAATCTGAAACCTTGTAAAGTGAATAAGGACTACAGTGAGTTTTGGATTGGATCTCTAAAGAGGAATTTTATTTCAATAATTTTGTATAAATGCTGTCTTCTTTATGTGACCTGCCTCTCTGCGTAGTCACGCACTGCTGACTGTAATGAAGAAAATAAGTTCCTTATTTTCCTTAAGGCTGAGTGATGCTACACATGTATGTGTATATCATGTGTTTAGCTGAGAGAATGATTGAATTTTCAAAGCTCTAGTAGTGACAAATCAAAAAGAGAGGACTTCTTAGAACTTATTTATATAAAGCATGCAGACAAAATTTAAGTGATTTCAGATGATATGGAATTAATGGAAGACCACAGAGAGACACAGCTCTATTGTCATTTCCAGTATTGAATTTTTGGAAGTGAACAATACATAAAAGTGTTTCTCACTTTGATGAAAAAAGATTGTGGTTTTTAACATGTTATTTTCAAAGCCAGAAGGCCTAGAGGAAACCCTTCTCTTGCACCATTGGAGAAATACTACCTAAACGGATCTTTCTCACCTTTCACTGCCTGAAACTCCTACAGAAGAATAAAGCTGAGGAGTCCTCTGTATCAAATATGCTCTTGTGGAGCTGAGAGATACCTAAAGATTTTGTTATATTATTCCAAAGACACAGAAAAGGAAGTTTGCATATGGCAGAGATTTAAAGAAACTCTTTTACTGCAGGTGTAGTTCTTACGTGAGGCACTCTGGGATCCAGGATTCAGTCTCTAAAGGAAGTGAAATTAGTCAGGTTAATGTATCTACACATAACTCTGGGCACAGTCTAAGTTATCCAGGTCTACTTTTCTCTAGTTTTTCAAACAAGTTGTTTCCTTCAATAAAAAAGCAGATCATCTTCTTAGTGGAAAAAAAAAAAAAGTATTAAATCTTGACATTCTTTTAGCAAGGCAGACTGGGATAAAGGTTATTGGGGTGTTTTTTTCTTTCCTCAATTGTACTATATTTTCTGTTCTAGTGCTTTCTCCGTGGCAAAATTGGATGATAAAAGACATGTTTATAAACCCACAGATGTCACAAAAAAGTGTGAATATCATTTCAACACAACAGGAACTAACATTATTTCCGCAAATAAGTAGGAATAATCACCAACAAAGGTATAAATTGGGGAATGATTGAGCAGAGAGTATTTCTGCAAAAAAGAATCCAAAGAACACACTATATCACAATCTGATGTAGCATGTTTCAGTGATAAAAAAAGTTAATTGCTGTTAACTGGAGGTTAGAATACTATGAGAAATGATGGGCATATTAGATGAGATGGGATATTCACTTTATTATCTATACGTTCCACAGAAAAATGTACTGACTAGATCTTATTTATGAATAATACTACCTATTTCTTACACTGACCTGTCCAGTGAATGATTTCTCACTGTAAGTCATGGTTCTCTTTAGCTGTGACAACATGAACAAAGGAAATGCTGCATTACTGTTGCAGCCCTCTAGAAAACCAAAGCGTGAGATTCAATCAAACACTTAAATGGCTATAGAGAATATTGAGTTTTAGATTGTTTGCCTATTCTAATTTTTTTTTTAATAAAGATGACAAAACATTGAAATATCCAATAAGATCAGATCAAAATGAAAGCTCTTCTTGGCGGCAGGAAACTCCTGAAAGAACCAAAAGTTATCTGAGAGATTTGTATGCCTGAACAACCTCCTCTAGTCAGGGACAGTATTCACAAATTGAGTTTCATACTCTCTCTGCAGATCTTGGAGAACTTTTAAGATTATGTTGGAACATGTATTATTTAGCTTTTGTCTTTGCTATTGCTTTTCTTTTTCCATGTATTAATATATTTTCTCCCTTTTATGTTTCTATAATTTGACATGTTGTTTGCAGCTTATTATCATTGTTTATTCTGAAGCTTTCCTACATTTAGAAAACAGACTTTTTTCCTTATATTATTTGTTTATTTATTCATCTAGACTGTTTAGCAGTGAGTAAATTTAATATAAGGATAAGCAGTAGGGCTGGTGGTTTCCTCCAGCAGTTCATGTTTTAAAAGCAAAGACTGCTTTATACTTGAATATGAATACAGTTTTAACTTTAACAGGCTTTTTCCATATATTGCAATCTGTGTTTTGACACTAAAGACATGAACACACAAAATTAGAATTCTAAGATGCTAAAAATCTTTGCAAGAAGAGCACATGTATAACACTGTAGTGAAGAGCAGCGCTATTGCATTGCTCATTTCACATCCTCTGTAGTTAAACCCGAAACACTGTTCTCAGATTCCTCTATTGCAGTTTTCTATGGGCAAAAAAAAGTAAACATTTGATTTACATTTAAGAACTCCTTTGATTAGATTTGAATCATTAATAGGAAAAGCTATGACACATGGAATATATAAATCTTAAAAATTGCCCAACCTATCCCTGCATTGAAAAGGGGATATTCAGATAATGTTACAGAAAGGGTAATTAGCACTGGGATTATAAATAATTAGGACATGCGATACAGCTGGCAAAATCATTTTTGAAGAATGACAACTATGCGTAAGATAAAAGAGTCATGAGAATAGTCAATCACTCCACACAAAGTACTTTGGTTTCATGTATTCCAGGGCATTTACTTTTTTATCCTTTTTTTTTTAAATGCATTTATTTAAGCTCTAGTAAATGTATCTTATGATGCAAACCGGCTTCACATAGGCACTATTTGCAGCAGGAAGTTCTGCATTTTATTGTTCTGCTGCTGAGAAAGAGATTCCTAAAATCATGTAGCCACTTCTACTAACATTCCTAAAATTTCTATCATGATTGTATATGAAGGCATATAAATTGCCCTGAGATGTCACACAGAGTGCAGTAATTTTTGAATTGGTGTGAAACTGTTTTGAAAGTCTGTATTAGGATCTGCCACACGATGGTCTAAAAATACAGTAAAGTATTTGATAAGTTACATATTCTTCCCTCATGTCTTTTGATGTGTTTCTACAAAAACTGTAAATCAGCCATAGAATTTTAGTAGCATTCAAACAAACCAGGATGAGAGATTTGGAAGCATTTACTAATCAATGCCTATTCCTTCTCTACTACAAAGCAATTTTTCTTAATACAGGATGATTCAAATCATGTAGTTTGCCTCAACATGAGAAACGGGGATACACAAACCAAATCTGCAACTTGCTGGCCATATGCTTTTTATTGCTTTAGAACATAAAGCAAGTCCACCACATCTAGTCTTAAAAATCCAATTCTTGCTTAAAACCATTTTTTATTGCAATTCTTTTGATGGTTGTTGTGGTTGGGTTTGGGTTTTGGTTTTGGGGTGTTGGGTGTTTTTGTGGGTTTTTTTTCTTTTTAATTTTATTTTTTTTATGGAGCTGTACCTGCAGACAATGTTGTTCACAGTGAAGGACATGTAACTGACTGATCACACAATAAGACTCATATCACTGTCATCTTCTGGCATGGATTCTAAGTCTGAAACAACGAATAGGAGGAAAACCCATGTATAACCATGGTGTAGACCACTGCATTTATTTTGGATTGTATTCTACCAGGTGCAGCTGTATTTTATTTGAGATCAATAAACACTACAGTCCCATGCTGCTTTCCCAAAAATTCTTCCATGGAACACAGCACTTCGCAGATGTTTCACTAAGTTCCTGAGTGATATTTGAAAAACAGCTGTCAGTAATAGAGCTGCTCATTTCGATAGTGCAATTATGTCTAAATATAAAAGGGATGGTATCTTTGTAGCTTCTGAGAATGCAACAATTGAAACCATATCACTTTGGTTGGCTGTGGAGTCACAACAGAGAAAAAAAGCTACTCATGAAAACCATCTCACGTCCAAAAAAAAACAATTTAAAAAGGTTGATGTGCAAGAACAGTATGATTTAATTATCATAAAAATTAATGAAAGATGATGATCCGATCAGAAAAAAAGTGTTCTGGCTTGAAGATAGAGCCCTTTGTCGTTGAAGTCATAGCTCAGCTGATTTTAATTTAGTCACTGTTATGCAAAATGTTGCATATAAATATAATATTCACTATTCTATCCTGAATCTGCACTGGCAAAATACTGTAAAAAAAACTATTGCACAGTATAAATATAGGAACTATACTGTAGTGGGAAGGAATTTTGTAAAATCATTAAAAAATAACCTTGAGCATTAAAATAAACAAAACCAATCATAAATATACAACACATTATAATTTAGGTATGTTTATAGTATTTTTAATATAAAAATTGTAAATGTATCTGTATTACATAGAACATAAATAAATGGATTGAAATAAGCCTTTATTATTCTGAAAAATATGGGTATAAATCATATTGCAATGCAAAATCTTTAGCCATCTGAGGGCTGCATTTGAAATCTGGATAAACATCGGTTCCCTGACAACCCAATCCCGTTACGTTGTTTTGCATGTAAATTTATTTATAACGATTCCTAGAAGCCAACATAAAGAATTAAGAAAAGATATAATAAAAAATATTGATCTTATTTTCCACTATTCCATGTGAAGTCTGCCAAATAATTCTCTGATGGGTCTAAGTTCTGTAGCTGATTAAATAAAATTAATGGATGGTGATGGTCCTGCAATATGAAAAATTCAGAAAACAATTTAAATTCTTGCTTCAGCACTAGGGAAGTGTCCCTGCCCCTGGCAGAGGGGTTGGAACTAGATGATCTTAAGGTCCTTTCCAACCCTAACTATTCTATGATTCTGTGATTATTGAACTAATCTCAGGAAGCAGTAAAGCAGCACTAACTGAAGATAAGAAGGCCCCACAAAAGGAGGCTGAAACACAACTGAGACTCTAGTTCAGAGCTGAAAAACTGACAGACAGTCCAGGTTTGTTAGAAAAATGTCCCTCAAAGCGAAAAAGAAAGAAGCAATAGACTTGCATTCGGAGAAGCGATACTTAGGTTAGACACTAAGAAAGGTTTTATAATATTGAGATTTTTTTAGCACCAGTGCTGACTGCATAGACTGTAAGGTCATGCAAATTCTAATAACAAGTTCAAAAAAAAGACCTAAAACGATTTGAGTGAACTCAATGCGATGCTATGATAACATGATTTATGATTAACTTCAAATTCTCTACTATGACATATACATTTATACATATGAAGAAGGTGAATATTTTCAATAATTTAGGAAAAGAAAAAAAAAGTAGGTCTACATCACAGACATTTTCCTAAGCCTCTTTTTCTTCTCAAATGCAAACCAAATTTAGGTTACACAGCCTAAAACTGCAGATAATATGGTTCAATTAGTTACACACTCATGAGGCAATTCTGCAACAAGACCTTTTTCCCTCTGTCCCACTAAACAGAGTTTTGGAGCAGCAGGTAAACGGCTCAGCTGATCAAAAAGTTTTAGTTAAGAATTTTTTTGGTCTAATTGCCTTGTTTGTAGAATTCGTACAGACGGAACTCATTAATCCAGATTTGTTTGAACCAAGCTCTTTATAACTTTCTAGAAACATTACATCTTTCTACCAATCTCTCGGCACATACTGACCAGCATTTGCTCTAATGAGAAATCATGAAAACCCTCATCTGAGCATCCATGGCTGCACAGACACCTGGAAATTGCAGAGCTGAAAGGAACCTATTTTTATGCTAAACCTGATGCAGGTGCACTGGCAGAGGGGACTATTTCCAGAGGATGCTCACCATGCTGTGTTTCCCGTGCCTCCCATGCCCATGTTTCACCTAATCAACACCAACTAATTTGACTCTCTCCATAACCTCATGAGCATTTTTTTTGCTGGCTGGAGATGCCAAGCCTCTTAACAAGCTTTTGAGTCTCATTTTCAGGACTTAAAGTTTCTCGTACCTAACTGAATTCTCTACTTAGATATAAATGTTGACTTTTTTTAGGGTAGTACATCAAAAGCAAAGATATATTTTCTGCTTTAAATTTGCATGGTACTGATCTCAGGTACAGCACAATATTTTGTCAGAAGACCTTCGCCTGCAACTCTAGTAAGCCAGTACAGCTTTACAGCAATTGAGAAGCTTATTCCAAAGGAAGAATAACCAGATCCAGCACACTTCTATCCCAGCAAAGTGAGGTATTAGAGCACCTTCGTGTTCAGTCATTCCAATATTCATTTCCCTTCTAAACTGCAGTTTCATAACAGGGGTTTCAAAAGATTTCTCCCCTCACAGTAGAGATTAAGTATCACCAACGCAGATTTTCATGATGCCATTTCAAAACCAGGGGAAAGTTTTTTCTTTTTATCTTGCTGCTTTTTTATCATTAGATTTT
Organism: Ara ararauna; assembly: GCA_028858755.1. Lineage (NCBI taxonomy): Eukaryota > Metazoa > Chordata > Aves > Psittaciformes > Psittacidae > Ara > Ara ararauna. The sequence goes on along the minus strand of CM054377.1, from coordinate 62,971,100 downwards.
CCAAAGAGATAGAAAAGGGATGTATAAACTAAAAGATTATGCTAGCAGAAGGACAATGGCAGAAATAGGTTGAATTGAGGCTAGATATTAGAAAACACTTTCCGGCCATCACACAGTGAGGTCCTAAAACAGTTTCCCAGTAGGAGGAAATATATTTTCTCCTCTACTCTTAAAAAGCATTTCAGTACTTTTGTGAATCCTATTACATGAAGCAATTGTATTGACAGTAGAATTTTTTCTATCCTTGCTCTTACTCTGATTCTTCCAAGAAGTGTACCTGAGAAGGATCAGAAACAATGATGTTGAGCAAGGTGTGAGACTTGTGGAATACCAAATGTCCCTTTATACACCCTCTGTCACTTTTGCAATCCAACTCCTGCTGCTCAGTGATTTTTAGGATACTACTCTCAGACAAGTCTTTTCCACAAAACTTCTTTTTGTGCCACAGAGGAAGTGATGGACTCTGTGAGAACTTAATTATAGACTATGGCAACTTCCTGAGTCTTTGAGATAAATCCATTTCAAAATACTATGCAGCCTTCACTCTTAGTTTATTATCTACATTAATACCATACCTTTAATTGCAAATGCAAGAAACATGGCTCTGGTAGAATAAAGTAAGTAATCACAAAGCTCACATAGTTCTTACTGTTAAAAAAAAAATAATTGCAGCATTTCATCATTTTCCAGTAAATACAGAAACAACTACCAGATAGTCACTGGCTAAAATTAATGTTACTGAATAAATATGTTCCAGAATACAAACCTAGTTTTCTATGAACCTATTATTCTTAGGTGGTAGGATGAATTCCTGAGAAATTCATTAGAGTTCAATCATCAGATAACAAGGAAACAGAACAAATGAAATAAACCACATTGACTTATGCACTCTGAAACTTTATTGACAGAGTTGAATAATGGAATGAATGACCTCCTGTGAAAATTTCTACTTCTCAGAAACATCAATGGTATCCCAACAGAAGTGCACAGAGTATTAAATATGAGATCTGTCTTCAAAAAATAAAAATAAGAACATTACTTACTAGCATCCCTTTATTCTGGTAGTTTGAACATTGTTATGTCATAATGAAATAAGGATGTTTACATATCTTGCAAAGATAAGTCAAATGGGAAGTGTATTTAGCAGCACAACACATTGCAAATATGCTTTCTAAAATACACTCTACGTATTTTATGTTCTGGTTTTGGTTTGTATCTATTTCCAATCAGAACAGGAATCCCATGGGACAGAGCCTAGATGCTGCATAAAATGAGAGTAATATACAGTGAAGCAACAAAAGAGGCTGGGTTAAAATTTGAAAAACTATCAAAGAACAATACAGATGCAGGTAAGGCCACACAGTCCCTGAAAATGCACAAACAATTAACATAAAAATGTCAATTATTTGCAACTTAAACATACTTTGTTACAGGAAGCTTCATCTGTAACATTTAATGCTTCGGGGCTTTGAGGAAGGAGAGGAGGTTGAAGGGCTTTCTAGTCACCGAGTTGGTTTATTGGAGGTGGTTTGGTTTTTTTAAAGGACAACCAAAAGCAATGTATTTCAAATGCTATTACATCATGCATCTATCATGCCTCACATTTTGATGTTGCCTCTAGCAGTTTGTTTCATAGACTGCAATGTCACTTTCCCTTGGAACTCTGCCTGTTTATTTTTCAAGTAAGCATTAGCTCACTGAAGCTATTTCTTTGTGAGAATAAACAGTTACTCTGCTTTTTCTAATTTTGGGGCAGAAAAAAGCACTTAAAAAAATAAGTGAATATTTGCGTGTTTGTTACACTACATCAGTTGCTATTCCTTCACAATTTTGAAATCTCAGAGTCTTTGATCTGGAGTCATACCCTGAAAATCCTTCATGTTATTGAACATTTTGTTAATCATGCCAACACAGTTACCAAGATTATTTTTTTTTTCAGGCATTTTAGAACACCGAATACATGAATAACCCAATCTTTATGCAATCAGATGGACTCATAAGCAGCTCTGTTTCACCACAACGCTATTTAGAGATTATTAACTTGCTATCAACTACTCTACAGCAGTAATCACAATTAAAATTGAAATTTTTTAAAGATAAAACCTGAAGACTTCTCTGCTTCCCCTCTCCCCCCAGTTATATAATATGTATAGATCAATTACCAAAACTATGTGTTTCTACTCTTTGTACAACATGCAATACATTAAGAAGGGTTTCAAAAAGCAATCTTTCCCCTGGCAATCTTGGTGCATTTGTTCCTGAAGTTCTCTGTTTGGGGAAGATTTCCAATTTTAGGGGTCGTGTTAGGTTTTACAGAATTAAATCAAGAAAAGAATATGGTGTTTTTACAATTTCTAAATTAAATATGTGCCTTTTGGATTTGGATGAAAATACACCGGAAAAGCCGTGTTTCCCTACTAGTGATATTAAGACTAATGCTGCTTGCAACATCTACAAAACAAGAAAAAAAAAAATCAAACCTTTTTTTGGCAGCTAGAGCGCCGAGAAACATCGTGTTTCACATCACCACCGATACTGTTCTTTCTTAGAAGTTAATTGCATTAATAGATCTTTTGGCATGTAATTATGGAAAAAAAATGAGCTATAGACATAGTGCTCCCTGCCATTTAAAAATAAGATAACATTAATTACTTACTTCTGAATATGTGTATATCATCATTTAATTTTCAATGTAAAGTAAAACAGAAATGGTTTTATGAGGAATTTAAAACATCACTTCTTGAAAAAGAATCACTATAGAGGTGAAAGAATCTGCATAAATCAGAGACACAATTTTTCATGTATAATTAAACATAGATATAACTAGATAGATCTGAATGAGAAGTACTGTCTTCTCTGCTTTGGGTTGTTTTTTATAGAGAAGAGCATGATGGACTTAAAAAAATATTGAGAGATTAATGTGTTTCCCAATCCTGCCAAAGTGCACACTGAAAGAGCAGAAATCTCAAGGGAACATCCTTATGAGACTTTTTTTCCTATCAGTGTAACAGAGTCTCACAATCTGAGCAAATCTTGGTCAAGCACTACAACCAGAGCATATAACCAGGAAATATCTGCCTGGATATGATAGCAGCATGAATCTGAACAAGATCATTAGGCCCAGTTCAGACCTGAAGAGGAATACCATAATGAAGCAAAACTTAAACCAGAACTAAACTGTGAATCTTTTTATTTGTTTACCATTTGCAGTTCTCCAGAAACAAATGTGCTTTTTTTACCCCTGAGTAACAGCTTTTCACTTCATGTCTTTAAATAGACACTTTTGGCTATGGAAAAGCTTCTCTCTGGCTGCAATGGTGAAGGCCACAAAAGTGTTCAAGTAAGTGTTTTTTAAAACACTGCTTTTCCTTTTTTTTTAAAAGAACTTCACTAGGTTCCTGATTTTTCCGGTATCCCTGAGAAGCCATTAGAATAGACCTCCTGTGAGATCCATTATGGCCTTCTTTAATAGATCTTCTTTTCTGTATTACCATAGTCTTCTACAACAGGCATGAATTGACCCACTGCATTAGACAAATTAGAAGAAAAGCTGCTTCTGTCTTCAGGAAGAAACAGGCAGTCTTTTTTTCACCTCTGTGAAAATGGACTTGCGCCAATTTCGGTTTTGTCCTCAGTGAAATGAAACACTCATGCTGTAAGACCCCATGACATATCAAATTTGAACCTGGCCCCTGTTGCCAATCAAAGCTTAAAAAAGTGTCGAATTAATGCTTTAGTACTGCAGAATTATTTTCTTTAATGTCTTTTTCCACCCCCTTTCCCTATTTTCTCTTTTCTGCTAGGGTTCAATTTTCTACCCATTAAAGTTAGTGGTAAACTGAATTGATTTAATCTTTACCAGCTCAAACACCCAGTGAACATAAATGAAGTTCAGATTTCACATTTTCTCATCATGCTTTTTAATATCATTTATGAAAAATAATCTTTTTTCTCAATTCACACAAATACCTCTGCCCCCCAAGGTACAATTATGGAATTCATATTAATTTGCCTGCTCGGTGACTTAAAGTTAAGCACAGATGAAAGAGCATATATGGGAGGCAGAAAGATCACAGACATCTATGAATGATAAAATGTGAGGACTATTCATTCACAGGTAAAAGAAGCCCCTCCAGAACCTACCCCTGAACTGTGCCACTCTCAGGAACTTGAAGACTGGGTCTGCGTCAGGTACATAAACCAGCAGAAAAAAGAAAAAAGCCTTGATACATAGGACCAAATAACCTCATTAAACTATTTTGACTACTCACACAGCTGTTAAACATCAAGGCCTTTCAACCTGGATACCTGCTTCTCAGGAACGACTTGCAGAACACAGGGTTTGTTTCATTCTCCATTTTCCTACTCCCTCCCCAAACCATAACTGTGAATGGGATTTTCCAACATAAAAGCTGTCTGGCAGGGCCTGGACTGTGAAATCAGTGTTCTGACAGAGGTGTCCAACACCACTGGAAAGTACCTCTTCCTCCCCCTTGATGCTGCAGGGAGCATAGGCAGGGGACTTCTGCTGGGTGAGCAACCTTGACAGCTGAAGCAATGCTGGTATGGTCAGCAGGAAGATTATCTGAAAGGAGAAGGCTGAAATTGCCTAATCACTGTGTTCGAACCTACTGATCAGAGAGCAGGACCTCATGGCTTTTATTGAAACTCAGGCACCACCTGAAGAAACATTCACCTTACTCCCACCTCTTCTTAAGAAAACAGAGAAATTAGGGCTGGAATGGGCTTATGATTAATTTTGTTATCCATGCTACCAAGCTGTATCTGAATGGTCCCAGGCAGACATAGTACACACTGTTCTTAAAAACTCAAAGTGAGGGGGCTTCCACAGGCTGCCAGCACAAGATTTTGGGGGTTTTGATATTATGGGATAAGATGTCCATGAGTAAGATATGACTATACATCTCAGAAAAGGCAGAAAAATGCCTACAGAGAAGTTAGTAATTCTCTCTTTGCAGTAAGCCTTGCATAAGCTTCAGAAAAAGAAGAAATAGATAAAAGCAAAGAGAAATAAGACATGGAATATTACAGTCTGTTCCAAATATTGAATAAGGTAATATTTCTTAGGAAAATATACTAAATAATAACATAATTAAATACTTTTATATCAGCTAGCATACAAGCATTGAGATAGAATTGGTGCCATTAAATCTGTTTGCTGTTTTAATATTCTTTGAATTTCTTGCACTTATGTATCTATCATTCAAAAATACATTATGATAAACTGACAGCAAAAGATGTGTTAAGCAGGTGACACACACAAAACATATCTCCATTTAACTGACATGAAAATGTATTTTGGGCATCAATGGTTTTAGTTTATAACATCTGTTGTCATTGCTGCTATGTGTGCTTGGACACCCTAAGTGTATTAATTGATAAAACACCATGTTTCCATAAAGCTCCATTTTATTATACCCTTATTAAATTAGTTATGTGTGCATGGTCTTCAAAATGGTGTGTAATTAACATCTTGCCTAACCGTTGCAAAATGTGTAGTTTGCAAACTGTTGCATGGTTTCTTCTCCTAGACTTTTCTTGCAGACAGTTTTCAAGCAGTGTTCTTGTATGTTGCCAAGATGACAGATCACAGAATAAGATTTCTTTCCTGAATAGACATATCTGCCATTTTGGTTTTCCTTGCCTTAGGTTACTTTGTTTTCTGCTTCTGTTATTTTACTCACCATATGATATTATCTTATTCCCTGCCGCAACTGCAAGGCGGCTTGTCATAATCATTCTGCCTTTACCCAAGTCAAGAGACTTTCTTAACTGAATAGACTCTAATTTGGTAATGAATTGATTTGTTTTCACAGGAAAGGTTTATTATATATTGAAAATATAAAATGTAATAGCAAGGCACATAATGAAGGGATTTAACCTTAACAAGAGAAACTAGAAGCTTTTTGCCCTGAAACGAAAAAGTGAATTCAAGTGACAATAAAACAATTTCTATTTAAAATGTTCTATTGTCTTATGAGTCATCAGCTGATGAAAAGCATTTCACCTCTATTTTCTGACAAAGTCTTTATGCTTATATAGGGAATATTTTCCTACTATGAAAACACTGAAGTATTAGCAAGTCTTGTAAACTGTTGTGCAACCATGGTTATTTAATTCTAAGTGGTTACTTTAACAGTTTAATACCTTAAAATTTAAAGTACCATGTACATTGCCAGTTGAATTGCTGTGTCAATTGAAATCGAAATTCCTCAATAGCCTTAATTCACAAAGCTGGCCTTTATAATCTTGGTGAATTTCAAGTAATTTAAAGCCTTGCTATCACTTGTTTTTAAGTTGCCAGTAACTGCTGCTATTGGAGGGTACTTCTACTTAAGGCATGCTACGTTCTCTGTTACATTCATTTATTTCCCATCAATTTAATGATGGCATGATCAAAAATCAGTCTTCTGAATGATGAGTCATGTGGCTTCAATCTATCAGAGCATTAGTTCTGTACAGCTATCAGCTTCTGTGAGTATAAGCTTTAGTATAAAGGGAACTTTTCTAACTATTCTTGTAGGAAATCGACATAGCATTTACCCTACCTGTGCTGATAGAGCCCACAGGTGTAGTTAAAAAGTTAAGAGCACGAAATTAAGTTATATTGTTCTTTACTGAAATGGATCTATAGTCTTTGATAACTTCACTGAGCACCAGTTACGAAAAATTCATGGGAGCTGGAGAATGCTTTAGCTACAGAGAGAAGCTGATGAAGATGAAAAATTTTAAAACCCTTTCTCATAGCAGTGTGATCAAAATAAATATTTAAAATATTTTGCTTGTAGCTGAGAAAACATGCATAGCATATTGCTAATCCTAAACCAGTTTCCCTCATATCAATGTGTGCACCAATACAGCAGGTGATGCAGCAGGTCAGTTTTGCTATTCATCTGAAAGCGATGTATTTCACTTTGTAGACATAAAATTACATTTAATTTACAGAAAAGTAGTTTAAATTAACACCATTACTAATGCTTTGTGCATCATTTAACAAAACAGCACTTAAACAACTTTGCTAGCAGGGAAGTGTATGGCAAGCAGCTAAAGAACTTTTAAAATGTTATTTTCTGACTAATTAGAAAGAATTACAATCCACTTTAATTTCTATAACACTACCCCCCAAATAAAGGTCTAATTTTTCCTCTATTTCATCATATTTCTAGATGCAATTGAATATGAAGATGAAGAAAACATTCAGAACATGAAGTCTCATGGACATGAACACTCACCCTCTACCACCCAAAATATACCTTACATCTTGTTAGGCAAATCAAAGAGGACATTACAGTCAGTATCTCCAGTCTGATTTCAGTGTCACCTTGTAGAAGCAAAATGAAATGTTTGCTGTGAGAAGACCAAAATATTTCATACAGAAATCTTCAGTTTAAGTTGCTATTTTCTCATTAGATATATTCAAGAAACTTTAGAGTGAAAAACATTTAAAGACATAATTCCCTCTTACAGCAAGTAGAAACACTATTAAGGTACCACTTTCGAATCACTTTTTGATAATCACCTTGCTATATGAGGAAATGTTATAGCATAAAAATTAATAATACAATTTTTCATTAATCAAATAAAATTAATAAATGTCATTATTTCTACAGCTGTTATTAGGTAAGTCAATAATAGGATTGAAAATTATAACAATAGGTAAGTTTGGGAAATCTCTAAATACACACATCATTGCAGTTATGCTGGGAAGATTTTTCTCAGCAGTACTTCACAATGTTACTTTCGCAATAAATTTGAAACATTTTTAGCTGAATTAAAGTAATTTTTGGATGTGCTGTCACTCAAAGTCAACAGATCTCTGGAAGAATATTAGGTTTTTATATATTGGTTTTCTCTAATCAAATCAAATTTTTTTTTCCTTTACATAGTAGCATCTGAAACTGCAACAACAATAATGGAAATTTACTATACAGGGCAACTACACATTTGCTCTATTTCTTCTTTTTAAGGAAACCTGTAGGACTAGCTAGCTTAGAGTGATAAACTCACTGATGATATGCAATCCCACTACATATCACAAAATGCTGATGATCTTCCACTTGTTAGAAAAAGCACATGCTGTAACCCTGTTTGGTACAAGCTTTACATTTTTATCAGATGGGTAATTTTTAAGTAGTGCAGTCAATATATGCAGCTTGATATTGCTTTGTTTTAGCGCTTAACAAGTTCATGTCTAAGTTTGACCTTGTCAATGCATTTTCTTCTTAATGCTCAGTAATGCTTGGAAGATGCTGAGGATCAGCAATATGTGATACTGTAAATGCAATAATTCTTAGCTCTTCATTAAACTCAGATAAGTGATCCTGTCAATGAATATTGGCTCAATTTCTCATTTTAGATTTGGCATCTGAGTTTTAAAGCTGTGCTAAACCTCACTGTTCTCATTTATATTATGCAGTGTCTCCCATGAATTGTGTGTTGGCTACAGGATAGAACATGTTATGCTCACGTCTTGCACTGTCTTTCCCAAGATCATAAAGGAAGAACCCACTTAAATGAATTCTAATAAACTTGTGCATATAAGTGAAGAAACAACACAGAAAGTGCCCTGAAAAAATTTTACTTTGGCATGAAGAATTTGGGAAAGTACAATGTTAAAATCAGAACGTTTTTAGAATCATAGAATGATAGAATAGGGTTGGAAAGGACCTTAAGATCATCTAGTTCTAACCCCCCTGCCATGGGCAGGGACACCTCCCACTAAACCATGCCACCCAAGGCTCTGTCCAACCCAGCCTTGAACACCACCAGCGAGGGAGCATTCACAACTTCCTTGGGCAACCCATTCCAGTGCTTCACCACCCTTACAGTAAAGAATTTCTTCCTTGTATCTAATCTGAACTTCCCCTGTTTAAGTTTAAACCCATTACCCCTTGTCCTGTCACTACAGTTCCTGATGAAGAGTCCCTCCCCAGCATCCCTATAGGCCCCCTTCCGATACTGGAAGGATGCTAAGAGGTCTCCACTCAGCCTTCTCTTCTCCAGGCTGACCAGCCCCAACTTTCTCAGCCTGTCTTCATACAGGAGGTGCTCCAGTCCCCTGATCATCCTCATGGCCCTCCTCTGGACTTGTTCCAACAGTTCCATGTCCTCTTTCTGTTGAGGACACCAGAACTGCACACAACACTCCAAGTGAGGTCTCAGGAGAGCAGAGTAGAGGGGCAGGATCACCTCCTTACACCTGGTCATAATCTAAGACTTCTTCATTGCTGTATACCTTCAAATTATCAATATGCCTTAGATCACTTGCTGTGTCATCTTCTAGTGCTGCTTACTAAAGGAATTGTAATTCTTAGAAAGATGTAACTTCAACTGTAAATCCCTACATTTTAATTTGTTAACTAATCCAGGTCAATGAACTGTTCTCTAGGCAGACCCCTACATCCTCAGAAAATAGCGATATGCCAAGCAGACCCTTGTGCAGGACTGGGTTAAGTTTTTCTAGTTTCAAAAATCAAGAATCTACCTTACAAGTAAAATGAATTTTGCTAACCATGCTTTTCATAGGTATGTATTTTTTTGTGTCATGAACTATATGTATAGAAGAGTCATACATATGTACATTGTTATATCCTACTTCCTTACTTAAATGAATTTTGACAATTTTGGAACAAAAATTCAACACTAGAACCAAGGGTTATGTAATTATCTAAGGCTGACTTTTACATAACTAGTATCACATTTCATGTTGAAGTTCAGGTTATCTGGGGCTTTTCACTGGGAAATGGAAAAAGAGTAAATTCCCAATTCCCTATGATATGAATACACCATTATTATCAGTCTCTAACTTACTAGCGATGGCTTTCTCTGTGTAAAAAATATAAGTGTATCTTATTTAATAACGTTAGCTGTATAGTCTCTTGTTTACATACACTAAGCTACAATTTTAGAAAAGCAAGGGGTACTGGAGTTAGATACTTGCCTAGTGTTTTATCAAGAGATGTCACATTAGACCACATTCTCAAGGAAAGATTCAAGGAAGATTTATTGAAGGATACAATAGCTGTATAAACAGAGTATTAAAAAAAATATAACTTTTTAGGTGCATGATGAATTGTCATAAGGAAAATAAATATTGCCTATTGCCTGTAAGAAAAATAGTAGCAGGGTGCTTTGCTCCCTCAATGCAAGATTGATCTGTTTGGGTTATTACTACACAATAAGCACATATGAATATAAACAGGCTGAAGAAATTGTGGGAAAGATTCAAATCCTTGATAACAATCAGTATTGAGGGAAAACTAGTTGGTCTGTCTTCTTTGGGTATAAAACATGTTAAGCATTCCAAATAATAATTGTCATTGTGCCTAAAAGATCATTGCCTGCAAAGCTTTCAAACAATGCTTTTGGATGTGATTTTTTATGTAACTTTTGTAACTGATGGGAAAATAAATCCAGCAAATCTTATCCAAAGAAGCAAATTAATTTTTCCCTTCTTAAGTAAGATGAAATCTTATTACATTAAGCACTTATAAAAGCAATTTCAAACTTCTAAGATGGTTGATCAAGTTGGCTTGGAAGACTCACAACAGGCAACAGTTAGATACCTGTATATGTCATCTATTATTTCAAAATCTTTAAAATTAATGCTCATTTATTTTCCTTAGAATTACAGCCAAAGTAATCAAATGTTATTTTGTGAAAACATAGATCAAAAACAAATGCTGAGGTCATTTAAATGATGTAAATGCTCTGCATGAAACTGGTAGCAACTTCCTTCCACAGAGTGACATACACTGAAAGGACCAGAAGAGAGATACATTTTGCTTGATAGGATTATGGAGCTTCTGACATTAGCCATATGCTCTAATCCACTGAAATGAGGAGCCCATTAGTCTGGGATAAGAAGAACTGAATAGTCATACTTGCAAATGATTTACTGGCATACTTACGGACCTAAAAACTTCAATGATCAACTTGATGAAAATCACTGAGAGATTCAGCAGAATATCTCCATAGTGGATTAACTTTAACAAATTAGAGATAATGCATTGTGGATTTGCAACATCTCCAGAATGTCCTTATGTTACATTATTAAGTTAGCTTCAGAGCAAGTAACAGAATAATGATATGAAATCTCCTGGGACACGGAGGAAGATTGTGGGATACCCCTGCATTCAATCTTTATTGTTGTCAAGGAAGACCAAGTCATTTTTTTCCTGTAACTAATTGCCTGACTTTCATAAAATGTCCCTCAAAAAAAGGTTATAATGTCTAAAAAATGATACACAGTAGTAGTTCCAGAGGAAGACTTATGTCAGAATAAAAGACCTTAATTTGTGCCTGGGAAGATGGATTCAAAGGTCAGACAATGATAGGGTAAAAGCATATAAATTCTAGATTAATATATTCTTTTTAAAAGGAATGTTTTCATTGAAGAGATTATCTGTTAAAAACAAAGTTTTGATAGCTACCAAATATTTTTGTCCTTAAATTTTTTTTTCTATCTGCTCAATCTGTCGTCAGTTACGTATTTAAGTTAACAAACAGGTTTTGGAGGCATTAAGATTTTGGTTTCTTTTCAGTATCTTATTTAGAAGTCCTGCTTTCATTGCTGTTGTTGTTTAACCCCAACTGGCAACCAAGCCCCATGTAGCCACTCACTCACTCCCCTAACAGGATGGAGGAGAGAATCAGAAAAGTGAGAAAACTTGTGGGTTGAGCTTAAGACAGTTTAATAGGTAAAGCAAGAGCTGCAAGTGCAAGCAAAGCAAAAGAAGGAATTAATTCACTGCTTCCCACTGGTTCAGCCGTCCCCTGGAAAGCAGGGCTCCATCATGTAATGGTTACTTGGGAAGATGAAAGCTATCATTCTGAATGTCCTCCTCTTTCTTCTTCCCCCAGCTTTATATGCTGAGCATGACACCATGAAGTATGGAATAACCCTTGGTTCACTTGGGCTCAGCTGTCCCGGCTGTGTCCCCTCCCAGCTCCTTGTGCACGCCCAGCCTATTCACTGATGGAGTGTTGTGAGAGGAAGAAAAGACCTTGACTCTGTGTAAGCACTGCTCAGAGATAAAGAAAACATCCCTGCTATCAACACTATTTCCAACACAAGTAGAAACCATTGCCCCATACCAGCTACTATGAAGAAAATTTACCCTACCCCACCAAAGTCAGCACAATTGCTCACATGTCAATACAATCTAAAATGCTTGAGAACTTAACGAGGCTGTGTTTCATAATGAACTCAGCCAACACTGTGGTCTGCTCAGACTCCTTTTCTTTCTCAGTTGTCCTGTGAAGCCCTTTACATGAGTATTGGGCAAGATCAGCTTGCTGAGACATGGCTTGATGAAGATATATCTGTTTTGGGCAGGAGGTTAGGCAGTTTGCTTAGTTAGATTTCAGTTACAAGCTTCTCAAGGGTTGAAAGCGATGATCTTTTTAGATCAGAGAATGTAACGGAAGGATGGGGTTTGCCCTTTTCAGTAATAACTGATCATGAAACTGCACCCTCTTTCATGGGAATTTTACTCTTTGTGGGGACCAGAACTTTATATGTGTTGTGGTTTAAGCCCAGCCAGCAACACAGAATCATGCTGCCGCTCGCTCACTCCCTCCCACCTTCATCCCCCGCTCCCAGAGGGATGGGGAGGAGAATCGAAAGAATGTAACTCCCATGGGTTGAGATAAGAACAGTCCAGTAACTAAGGTAGAATGCAAATCACTACTACTACCACCAATAATAATAATGATCAGGGGAATAACAAAGGAAGAGAATACAACAGCTCACCACCCGGCAACTGATACCCAGCCCGATCTGAGCAGTGATCTAGCCCTTGAGGGTAACTGTCCCCGGTTTATATACTGGGCATGACATGCTGTGGTATGGAATACTTCTTTGGTTAGTTTGGGCCAGGTGTCCTGTCTCTCCTTCCTCCCAGCTTCCCCTCCTTGCTGGCAGAGCACAAGACTCAGAAAGCCCTTGGTCAGACTAAACATTACTGAGCAGCAACTGAAAACACTGGTGTTATCAGCGCTGTTCCCAGGCTGAAAGTCAAAAACACAGCACTGCGCCAGCTACTACGAAGAAGAAAAATGACTGCTACTGCTGAACCCAGGACAGTATGGGAAATCTATGAATCACGTCCATTGTTTTGAATCTTTTCTGATCTCAGAACAGAAGGTTTGTAATTTACACTAGCAAATTAAAGGAGAAACCAAATAAAGCAAAAACACTTAGGAAGTGGTAACTAAGAGTGAATTTAGAAAACAGAGGGGAAAAACAATCAAAGGAGCAAAAATAATATCCCAACTAGACTTAACATATAGCACAATACAAAGGGTTTTTTTGTATTTAATCAGAAAAAATACATTTTACTTTTCCATAACTGCAAAACATTTTCTATGTGATGAGGATAAATGCAGCAAATAATACTGCTTGACAGGTTACCAGAGAAATGAGTTACTTTTAAACGCCCACACATCATTTATTTTCAAATAATTCTCCAAAATTTAATTTGCTTCCACTTACAGTGTATGGCATGTTTTTTTCAGTGTTCTACCATGCTCATGGTTCATGAGTCACACAGACTAAAACATGATAGGAAGCGGGTCTAAAAGATTAAATCTGACAAATTAAATTAATGCAGTGTAATTACAACTCTGACCTTAAAAATCTAGCAAATTACTCATACTCTTTGATTTTTATGTTGAAGACAGTGTCCTGGTATCAAACTCTGTCATATGGTAACTTTCATTATAAGCATAATTAATAACGGTCATATTGTTGAAGATCAAGTTGACAGGAAATTGCCTGCTTTGGCTGAGCAATAAGTGCCTTTGAAGATATGACCAGCTTAGCCATGCTTTTCTTCTAATGATATTTTACATCATTCTCGTTATCGTTGCTTTAAAGCAAAGACTGGATTCTTCTTTACGTCAGCACCAGAATAAGCAACAAAGGAAAAGAGGAAAAGAGACAGAGAAGTTAGTCTATATTTGCTAGTATCAAAAAGACTGCATGTTCCTGAGAAACTCTGTAATGACACCCCCAGTTTCTATGGCTGCATCAGGAGGTACACTCTGGATGCCTCAGCCAAGAACAAAAAAAACATGTCTTCAGATAGCAGCACCTAGGGCCTGGGTGAATGGTTGGGGCTGGTCACCATCCTACGAGCCCCACATATGCGGCTGCCCAGGAACCTTGTTCAGCAGCCCCCTAGCATTCACTTGTCTTGCCACCATCTTCTTTAATTAATGAAGTTCTTCAATATGTATTTGTCACCGTTTTTCTGCTTTACCTGTGACATACATTCAGAGGTGATGACTACAGCTAGTGAGATGTCCAAGCTCTACCTACTTCTCCCATAAGACCATTAGGCCAACTAGACTGTGCATTTCCTTGATCTCCACTGCAGTCCTGTAATACAAGGCATTTTAGCTAGCTTGTCTGAGAAGCTGGATATTTATGATGGAGTATAATGGCATGTAGAAATGATATCTCTTTCTACATAATTGGTAATTAAACAGATAGATATTTGGTTTTTTGTGGGTTTTTTTCCTAGAGAAATGGAAAGAATTTACATGTAGCCAAACTGAAAAAACCCTAAACCATTAATAAACAAAAGCAATCCAGCTCCCCAAATGCAGCTATCATTTTATTATAGCCAGCTCAGTCTGGCTGGGAATGGTGCCTTGTGTCAGATGTGTGCCAAAGTGTGATTTCTTCAAGAGGCAGGCAGGCTGCACAGTGAGGAGGTCATATGTGCTGTGCTCAAACTGCACTGACCCAGGCTGGGATATTCTTTGCTGTCCTGCCGAGTTTCTAGCCTGACATACTTGGCTGTTGCTATGCCTACAGAGCACTACTGACCATGTTTGTTGCCAGGATTTGTTTCTCATGTGCCTGTGGGAGAGAGAGAGAGCAGGAAGAGGGAAAGACATTGTACCTGGGACTTGTCACATGCCTCTACTCTTCCCCATGTGCCCCTCAAGGAGGGCTTATGTGCTCCCAGCCCCTAAACCTTGATTCCCATTTTCCCAACATATTTCTGCTCATTCAGTTGCTGGTGTTTGAGGAGACGTAAGATGTCACTCCAATAGATCCTGAGAGATAATGCTTTTTCTAAGGTGTTAGACGTATCTCAGTCATAAAAGCATCTATTGTATTTTTAAAACTAGTCTTAAACTATAAGAATAATTTTTCATTTACTGACACGAAGGTCTAAAATAAAAAAAGAGGATTCTGAAAAAATCAGAATATTGGCAAGAAAGTTTGCAAGAATTTGTGAATCTCCTTTCCCAGTGATATTCTAACATTGCAACATCATTCGTTAAGACTTCGATATAAAATAAAATACTGTAGGGAAAAATAAATATTGAAGAAAATCTTTTTAATCTTGAAAGTAATCCTATTTAAACATAATGCTTGCATTTAGCATCACTTGTTGAATGATGATAAAAACATCTGAGAGGCCTATGTTCTACTATGAATTAAAATAAAAATATTCTAATGTAACAATAATAATTCCTCAGCTTTCCACTTCATGTTGTCCTGGGTTCAGCAGTAGCAGTCATTTTTCTTCTTCGTAGTAGCTGGTGCAGTGCTGTGTTTTTGACTTTCAGTCTGGGAACAGTGCTGATAACACCAATGTTTTCAGTTGCTGCTCAGTAATGTTTAGTCTGACCAAGGGCTTTCCGAGTCTCATGCTCTGCCAGAGAGGAAGGGAAGCTGGGAGGAAGCAGAGACAGGACACCTGACCCAAACTAACCAAAGAAGTATTCCATACCACAGCATGTCATGCCCAGTATATAAACCGGGGACAGTTACCCTCAAGGGCTAGATCACTGCTTGGGTCAGGCTGGGTATCAGTTGCCGGGTGGTGAGCTGTTGTATTCTCTTCCTTTGTTATTCCCCTGATCATTATTATTATTGGTGGTAGCAGCAGTGGTTTGTGTTATACCTTAGTTACTGGACTGTTCTTATCTCAACCCGTGGGAGTTACATTCTTTCGATTCTCCTCCCCATCCCTCTGGGAGCAGGGGGAGGAAGGTGGGCGGGAGTGAGCGAGCGGCAGCATGATTCTGTGTTGCCATCTGGGCTTACACCACGACACATGTATAAACCTATAGCTTAAGATTCACCAGATCTATGTGTTCCTCAGGAAAGAAAAAAGAAAAACTTCTCAGCTTTGCCATATAAGAGAGGACTTTGGGCTAAGTTTCAAATCCATTCTACTTACTTTTCTGTATAAATTTTAAGATCAATATCATAGCTGAAAGCATTAATACCTGCAAGATATGAGATGTCAACCGATCCAGTAGTCCATCCAAATTGTAGTTGTTACTTTTTTGTAGAAGGAATGTGAACCCAGAGACAGGAGCAGATTTTTTTTCCTAGCCACCCATAACTACCTTCATACCTCTGACTAGTTTGAGTATATCACGTATTTCAACATCTCCTCATGTATTTGTCGTGTTAAATACAGCCTTTTCTTTTCAGGTTCTGAGGATGAGAATGCTTATGAAGCATACTATATTTGTGTTAGATATTAGGAAACTGTCATGGGTTCAGCAGTAGCAGTCGTTTTTCTCCTTCTTAGTAGCTGGTGCAGCACTGTGTTTTCAACTTGATTCTGACTACCAAGCTAGACATTAGCTATCCCTTGCTAGGAGTGACTACTACTAGGTATGAGTTTTGGTTCTCAACAACTCATGCTAATGTCTTCATTTAACACATGCATTTTATTTATATATATATATATATATATATAAATGTATGTATTCTTTGATGGGGAAATTAAATTCAATATTTTCAAGGAAAGCATGTGGCAGAATTTTTAGTCAGATTAAAGGATATATGAAATCATTTGTAGCCAACACATTGATCATAGTTGTTTTGCAGTAATGTGCCCTTCAAAATGATGAATTTATTATGGTCCTGATTAGTCAACTGTCTCTACTCTGAGTTTCGCAAAACACCTTCTTTTTTTAAGAACATGAATATTTTTCTCAAACTAGACTTACACAGAAACACCACAGCTATTTTCAAGTGCAACAAAGGTAAACTCTAAAGGCTGAGTTGCCTTTAGATTTTACAGTAGCAGCCACAAGAGAGTGGGAGGAAGTTGTGAAGAAAGGGCATAAACATTAGAAAAAGACAAACAGGTGTTAAAGATCAAATGTTCAAAGGTTTTTGGTTCAAAATAAAACTGGGTATCCTTCTGGCTTGTAAATTGTTTTTAGAAAGTTAGGACCATAAATCCCACTGAAGGCAAAATCTGCCACCTAAATCCCACTGAATGTAACCTGTTTAGTGACTTTAAACAATACTTAAGTGATTGATATACTTAAGTATCAGGAGCACTTGTGATAATCTGGACCTCAAAGGATTGAAGGAATTATTGTGTGTGCATGGTTGACAAGAGAAAGAAAGAAAGATTTGATATGGTTAAGGTCACAAAACCAAATTAACACTGTAAGAAAAAGTAACTATTTGCATGTCTTTTAGTGTCTGAAGGAGTACAGTTAGAAGTGGGGCAGCAGGACCACTCTTCAATGGAGCCAATGATACCTGTCAATCAGGTTTGCTCTCACTGCCTAAGGAATAAAAACTAAGGCTGCATAGAATCAGAAGACAAGTTGAGGATTTTTTAAAAGTCAGAGCCTCATTGAAAATCAGTCAGCACTAAAAAGATAATTTGTTGTGAGAGGCACTGGCCTATACTCTTGTCTGTCATAACTCCATTTCAATCAGTAAGCTACCCTAGAGTTTAGGCTGTCCATAAGGAAAGATACAAACCATCAGACAGAGTCAGTTAATTGAGTCAATCTTACTTATTTTTTTTATTAATTAAAGATAGAAATATAGTATTTCCTTTAATGAACAGAGATTTTACAATAGCTGTGGTTCCAGTTAGATTAAAAAGTAAAATCCAAATAGGAGGTTTGTTTTTCTGTATATTCAAAGTTAGAATCTGTTACCATCAGTGTGCAGTTTACAGCCACAAGTGAATATAAGAAACCCCTAAAAAATTGAATTACTTATTGAATTACTTACCCTCTATTTATATTAATTAGAAGAAAACACTTTAAAGGAATTATACTTCAGTCAATAAAATAGTTCCAAATGTAATTGGAAACAGAACAAATGAAAACATTGAATTAAGAGAAATATGAACGGCATACAGCCACCCAAAGATTAGCCTTTTAACAGCAAGTGAACCATGCTGTGGCAAAAAGTACGTCTGTCCATAAAATAATAATAACAATTAAACCATGATAAAACAGATCCTGTTAAATACTCAGTTGCTGAAAAGTATTTGCAAGTTTGTGAAATCATTCAAGGAAAGAGATATTTTTAACCTGTAGTCTGCCACTTTCCTGAAAGAATAAGGCCCAAGAAGCATGAGGGTTTTTTTTGTGTTGTATATATCCATATCCAAAGAAATGCTTGCTTATTTGGCAGATGAAGCCCAGTCTTTCAGTATTTGGGTGGATAGTCAAGAGTAAACACATGTGGAGACAGAGTCATGAGGATCTGATGTGCAGCTCTCATTCAAAAAAGGCAGAACAAATATGTACCGTGCAGTTGATCTCTTGGCTTATGGTGGTAAGTAGGAGGATGAAGAAAGTGAAAAGTGGGTTCTTAAGCCAAAGAGGCTGAAAGCTGTTACTGCCTCTCTCATCACTACCTGAGTAGCTCCTGTTTGGGAAACCAAAGACCAGGTCTTCAGAAAGGCTTACAGAGGCAAGGGAGAGTCATTCTTGAGACTATTCACCGCTTTTACTCAGCCCTTTCAGCTCTGACAGCAGTTACCAAGGAATTTTATACTTCATAACTTTTATCCCACATTGCAGATGGAAAAGCATTGTTTACCTCAATGGAAACTAGCAGAAGCCATTTCCTAGTACTGCTTTATTTTCTGCTGATTCATATAATGTCACATTATTGAGATCATTCTGAGTCCTGTGAGGTACCAGATCTAGTTCCCTAGAGAATAAAGGAAATTTTTCACTTTTTCAAAGAATGTGAGACAAAATGGAAGTAAAACCAACTGGCTAATATATCAGGCTGGCTCAGCACTGGATATAATCCATATACTCGTATTTTAATTGTAGAATTCCAGGAAGCAGCTACACCTGACTGTGCAGAGTCCCAGGAACTTGCCACTGAGAAATGTTCCCTACTACAGTGCTTGCTATGCGCTTGTTATTACCAGCATCAGTGATGCCTTCTGTAAGGTATTTAGTATTACTCTGCAGGAAAATAATTACAGGATTTTATTTGCACTGAATCTGGTGCTCGAGAGAGACTGATTATGTTGGACATAAAATTCTAGACAGAACTTCCTCTCTCTGTTTTCCCAATGTAGTCATTTAGACATTATCTGCTAGTTTAGGAGCAAAAAGTACTGAAAGCCACCTTCCAGTTTTAATAATCTCATACTGCATACCCGCAGTGCATTTATATGTGCATGGAAAAATATTTAAGTATTTAGATTGATATGCATCTTATATTTTTTCCAATCTAAGTATTTTTAACCACAGAAAATAATGCATAGCGTATACAGCTAGTTAGCCAATTTTACGTGTTTCTCTTGTAACTCTTGTAATTTAAGTCATGGTTTTATTATTCAAAGGAAGTAACATATTGACTATTTGGATCTGAATAAAAAGACAAAGCAGAGGGAAAAAGTACAGACTACAGACACGTACAGACTACAGACACATACAGACATCGACATTTACACTTTTTCATGAAATGAAGCTATAAACCCCAGTTTTGTCCAAGTCCATCCTTCATGTCCAAGATACATTTCTAAGAAAGGAGCTTATTTCTGGAATAAATGTGATAGACAGCTAAAAAGACAGATATGGACACTTCTTGAAGAAAAACTAATTATGAGACAATTCGTTTCATGAGTATTTATTCTATTCCATGAGCATCACTTAGCCCATGAAGTGGATCACTTGTAGAAAAGTAGTTCTACATTGAAAAGGCTATCAAGCAGTCTTTTTTGAAGGCTTTCAAGAAAAAAGAGGTTGTATTATTTATGCATACAAGATTTTATTGCATTCACTATATCAGCTGCTATGAAAATCTGCATTTTAATAGTAAATCACCTGCAATAGGCATGAAAGATTTATTCGTGCATATCAGTGTTGAAGTAAAATATGTAATTGGACTAATACAGACATATTGCAATTATTTCTTCTTATCAAGTCTCTTATATGAAAGGATGACCATTTGCCTTTCCTTTCCAGTAATGATGTTCATAGAATCATAGAATCATAGAATCATAGAATAGTTAGGGTTGGAAAGGACCTTAAGATCATCTAGTTCCAGCCCCCCTGCCAGGGGCAGGGGCACCTCCCACTAAACCATGCCACCCAAGGCTATGTCCAACCCAGCCTTGAACACCGCCAGCGATGGAGCATTCACAGCTTCCCTGGGCAACCCAATCCAGTGCCTCACCACCCTTACAGTAAAGAATTTCTTCCTCATATCCAATCTAAACTTCCCCTGTTTAAGTTTGAACCCATTCCCCCTTGTCCTATCGCTGCAGTTCCTCATGGAGAGTCCCTCCCCAGCATCCTTATAGGCCCCCTTCTGAATACTAGAAGGCTGCTAAGAGGTTTCCACGCAGCCTTCTCTTCTCCAGGCTGAGCAGCCCCAACTTTCTCAGCCTGTCTTCATACGGGAGGTGCTTCAGTCCCCCCATCATCCTCGTGGCCCTCCTTTGGACTTGTTCCAACAGTTCCATGTCCTTTTTATGTTGAGGACACCAGAACTGTACACAATACTCCAAGTGAGGTCTCACAAGAGCAGAGGAGAGGGGCAGGATCACCTCCCTCGACCTGCTGGTCACACTCCTTTTGATGCAACGCAGGATACGGTTGGCTTTCTGGGCTGCGAGTGCACACTGCCAGCTCATGTTCATTTTCTCATTGACCAACACCCCCAAGTCCTTCTCTGCAGGGCTGCTCTGAATCTCTTCTCTGCCCAACCTGTAGCTGTGTCTGGGATTGCTCTGACCCAGGTGGAGGACCTTGCACTTGGCATGGTTGAACCTCATCAGGTTGGCATCAGCCCACCTCACAAGAGTGTCAAGGTCCCTCTGGATGGCATTCCTTCCCTCCAATGTATCAACTGAACCACACAGCTTGGTGTCATCGGCAAACTTGCTGAGGGCGCACTCAATCCCACTGTCCATGTCAATGTTCAGTTTAACTGTCCTATTTAATCAGTCAGTAGAAATTTAAGGACAGAAAATCTTATTTACATTCTTTTTACATTTGTAAATAGTTACAAATAATTAAAGCTAATATTCTATAGTGATAATGCTGTAATAACATTTTACATAATCATAGACATATTTTCCCCTGTCCCAGCAGAGGGTTTTTTTTTTTAATTTTTCTAAAAATTGACCTATCTTGATATTTTATTCTGTGACAGGTACCGTTCGAAATCAGGCAAAAAGACATTTTATTTATCTTAGTAGTTGTCATTATTTATCGTATGATCACTTACTTCTAAACTACTTTATGCTCCTCCTGCAGGAGATGACAGAAGAAGAAACATTATGGCACAATTAATCTAATCTTAAGTATTAGTCAGATGAATGCTGAATGGCCTGCTTTATCTCCTTTGGGTATGAAGGGAGCCCAGCATGCCTCATTCAAATGTGGAAGTGTGTGTTGCAGTTTCTGAACTTAACATAGTGAATACTACAGCAGGTGTCCCCAGTTGGATTAGTATTCCTTTAGTGATCCAGTCAAGATCTAATCCCTAGGGTGTTTTGTATTGCTGCTCCAAATTAATTTAAGGTTTTTTGTCTTTGGCAGAATTTCTCGTACAGTTCAACAGAGATATAGAGTGGTATTTACTAAATAAGATTACACTCTCAAAAAGGTGGGTAGCAGCATAAAAGAAATAAATTCTTCATTTCTGTTTGAATATTCACTTGAATGCTTTTTAGAATATATGTATCCCATTGTACACATCTCTATATCCCAGCCAAATGTCATTCACAAAGCATGATGGACAGTGTCTAGCAAAAAAGTTCTAGTGAATTGACTGAGCTTGCATATGTCTTTGAAAAGCCCACAATTAAGGAATGCTCCTAAAAGAGGTTATTGGTCATGCATTTTATGCATATTATTACTCTTTACCTTCAGGACATGAAAACTATTTTATGGTATGCAGAAATATATTTGCCATTTAAATGTTATAACTGTTGACTTTGGCAGAAATATAAACTAAGGATTAGCCGCAGAATGAGATAATAACCTTGGAATATAATGAGTAAAAAAAAATTTTCAATGAAAGATTATACAATTTACTGTTCCTGTTCAAACCTTACCAGCTCATTTTCAATTTATAGTGGGCTGTACAGCGTAAGCATAATAACTTGACAATTATGCACTTTTATGTCATAACACAAAGTGAATTTTGCTTTTGACTGTATGAAATGACCTAATACAACCAATTTGATAAATCTTCTTGCAGAGGGAATAACAAGCAGCAACCCTCTGAGAATATTTTGCCACCTTTTGAAAGCCTTCCTAATATAGCAGACTCCAACTAGTAGAATCCAACAAAAACATTTTCTTCTTCCACTTTCCAAGCTTCTGAATGCTTCCATTTGGCCCCAAGATATTATCAATGTAAATCATGAGTATATAAATAATATAGCACTTGAAAATCTTAGAGTTTTGTCTTTAGTTTTCAGAGATCAGATGTATTCATTAAAGCTGCTGCTATCCTTAATGCAATGTCAATCGTTTCTACAAATAATAGCATTTTACTTTGTTCCTATACTTCATCTAGACTTTTTACTTTTCTTTCACTTCCCACATTTCCTATCTTGTGAGCTTACTTATCAGTCTCCATATTATTGTGTCTATCACTGCCTAGGTTTCACTGTGATAAAATCTTTTCCCATATCAACAGTTCTGATTTTTTTCTTTTCTACAAATTCATGTTCTATGGCTTCTGAAAACCCCATATCTCTAGACTCTGGTACATGCAGAAAAGCACAGTCCTTCCTTTCATTTTTCCACTGCCTCAAATCAATTCAAAAGCCCTATCTCATCCTGTTGAAATGCCTATTAACATTGATTCTATGACAAAAGACAAGAGATTTGTGTGCTTCGCATAAATCTGGAAGAAAAGTTCAGGTTTCTACTTTACTACAACTCTCACATATCACAGTGAACCAGTCAAATGCTGCTCTACCCCTTAAAAGATATGCAGCCCGCTGCTTTGACTTGGAAATGTCTAAGTCTTCATGGTGGTAACATTATCAGCAAATCGGCATCTGCCAAAAAAATATTCTGACCCATTATTTAGCTAATAAGGTGGTCAGAGCCCAAACTATGTCAAAGCTACAGTAACTCGATAAGAGATTTTGAGACTAAAGAATATATATCAGTCCCACAGATAGGCACAGCACACACCAAATCTATGGAATTTCTATGCACTTTATATACCCTTGATAAAGAGAAACTATTACAATCTGCAGGAGTGATTTAATGAAAAGAAAATTTGAAGGCGTATTGAAATCTGAACAAGCATCACACATACTGAGTCTGAGAAAGGGACAGCTTTCCGAGTGAGCACTGGGGTGAGTAAGCAATCTGGCAAGAACGGTTCAAGGGTACTCAGAAGAAGTACTGCTTTTTTGGTTTTTCTTCCTTAGTTTTGCTTTAATTTTTTCCCCAAGTGAAGTCTCCGAGAGGCTCCTAAGTCATCCAGAATGAGCATGACCTCAGGATGGTGGGACTGCTACAGCTGCACATAGGAGCAGCCAGCTGAACACTGAGCCTCACTCCACTCCTGCCTCTATCAGCTGCCTGGTCCTTCCAAGACACCACAGCAATTCCATATTCTGCTCTTCAACATCCTTTCTTTTTTCCTCAGCTCATTTCAAAAGCTTACCACAGACTTGCAAATTCCTTACTGATGTCTCCATCATCCTATGATTGTTACTGTTGCTTACCTTTGAAACCTTCTTTAACTGTGTGAGAAAACTTGTTGCTGTCCCCTATCCCTATCTACGCAGATGAATTTTTTGACTGGCATGTAGTCAAATTATTCTAGTTTATTTGCAAAAATCTGCCTGTGTGAATTCCATGTGTGATTATAAATTGTAAGAGAAGCAGCATATGACTAAAGTGTAAATGGCACTGCTGTTAAGGTCTTGTTTTTCATGGTCTCTTTTTCTGTACTAGCCTTTATACTGAGTAGTGTCCAGTATCTCTCCAAATTTGTAAAGCCAATGAACAGAAGCAAGTCCGTTCATCAAATCATTTTTTTCTAGGAACTTAGCTGAAAAAGTCATAACAGTTTTTCAGGTATTTCTTGTATTAATAGTATGAAAGCTGCCATTACCAAACTTATCAATAGAAATAGTTTGCTGAAAGCCAATTTACCAGGATCTCTGTTCAATTCTTATCTTATTACATGTAGGTGGCATCATCCTTTCTCCAGAGAGCAAGCTATAAGGTCAGTTCTGGACAAGGACCATGCTTACTGAGCCTGGGCTTTTGCTGTGTACGATTTCTCCAAAAATAAAGCAATAGCATAAGTATGTATTTCTTTTGTAAGACCAGGGAAAATAGGTTACCACGGTAGTTATGGCTGGCTTAACTTACTTCTTTCTTTGTTCTTGACTCAACAGGAATTCAAACTTGTCTCACAGACATTTAAAGGAGAAAGAGAAACCTCCAGGTGGTCTAGAATTACTACAAATAAGCAGATGATTTTCTAACAGAAGCAGAACTGGTTGGATTTACCTCTGCTGTTTCAGGAGCACCCTGATTAATATCCAGATTCAACCTAGGGTATTTCCCAAAGATTGTGACTGGCAGTAAGATAACTTACAGTTTCAGAGTAAGGGCTTTATTTCAACTTATTGTTGATTGCATGCAACAGTAGGTATGCATGGGAAATGATGTGGCAATTGCATAGAAAGCAATCTGGGAGTAGGCATCTGAACAGCTATGTCTGAGAGTTATTAAACACTTTGTGCTATAGCCTCTTTGCCTCTGAACTTTGTTCATTATCAGATTAGGGAGGGGGAAAATTTGATTTTTTGTTAGCTGTCTGCCTCCTACACCATAGCTCCAGTCCTGGCTCTTATCACAGGAACCAGGGGAAACTTAGTCTGTTCTAATTTGCATTCATTTCCAACATCCCTCTTGTGAACATTTCCCTGATGGAGAATAACGGGAAAACAGCAGGACTGGGCTGCACTCCAGCGTTTTCCTAGCATTTGCTCCAAGTTGGAGAGCATGTTTGCAACCACCCTACTAGGTCTATACTCAGGAAGGAATTCACAAAACTGTAGTCTGTCTTCAGCTCAGGGGTGCTGTCACCAGCACAATGAAGGACACAAAAATTGACATATCAAATCAGAATAATGGACTGTCTAGTACAATATCCTGAGGCCAGTAACAGGTGCTTCAGAGAAAAATGTTTAAAAAGAATCAGTAGTAGGTAAATGTGGAATAATCTGCTGTTAGAGAAGGTTTTTCTAATTTTTGTGGAAAATTAGATATTGCACATCATTTTGTATGATATACTCATCTGCTTACCTGTGATGTTCTTGCCTTACAAGTGTTAAGCTGAGGGAGAAGAATAAGGAAAAACAAATGAATAACAGAAGAATGACAAAGAAGAAAGGCTAGTGTAGGAAATACCAAGGGTTCTTAATGAAGCTCTCACTGAGAAACAAACCCTAACCTGGCGCACACTCGCATGGCAATGCTCACTCTTTCTTGCCCAAACTTAGGATCAGGTTATATATCAGACTTGAAAAATAATGGTTTCAAATGATGGAAAGAGAACTTGATTGAGAGGCTTGTCAGTATCACTTCGTATTTAATACGGAGCAAAGCACCCCCACAAAAATATTGCAAAAATTGAGACTTTTCTCTAAGATTTATGGGAGCACCTGACTGTGGAGGGGTTTGCAGTCTCCTCTATTTGAGATGGGCTGCAGAAGCATTTATGTGTATCAATATTGCAAAATGTTTGGATGTTAGATTCAGCTCTATTTCACAATATGCTACTTTCTCATGTTTATCTTGCAGGGTAATTCATCACTAGTGACAGAGCCATTGTGGATGCAGCAGTGCAATATAGCAAGTTTCAAATCCAATTCTAATAATGCAGAAAGTTTTTAGTTCATATTGTGGTGACATAGACATATGGTGAAGTCATGCATTTTTTCTGGTTAGTAACTGACATGCCCAAGATATTCTAATTTTTGTATGCACAAACTAATCTCATATACAGGCCACTTCCAATTTTGTGAATAAAAGGTTGAGTAAGAATAGTATTGGCCACAGATCCAGAATGAAGACCCCAATTCAAGCCTTAGAAATCAATAACAGCTCCGTCTTCTTCCCTGTGAATGCACTATCATCATTCACTATGAATCTTCACAACTGACCACAGAAAATACAATCTTGAAGCAAAACTATTTGCCTTCTGCAGAAAGGGATTTTACTACATCTTTTGGCTTCCCATAAGCAACCCAATCCTGTAGGAGCATACAGGATTCCCATGCAGCATGGCAGTGAAGTCCTGTAAGGACATTGCCTTCACCATTCTTTCCTTGCTCGCCCACAGAAATATCTTTTCCTATGCTTGTGAAGAAGAGTTATGCAGAGCAAATACCAAACATTTATTGTTTGTCATTAGCATTAACAGTTGTGACTCTGGATGTGACCACTTTTCAAGGCGCTGTTGCATGAAGTCCTGGCAAGTTTGCTTACTCTTTCCCGGTTACACTCTAAAATTCTGGAATAGTTGGTTCTTTCCATATCAGCTGCAAATTAAACAATTGTCTCCTACATATGCCCCAGTTACACAACAAAATACCCTGTGGGAAAAGCTTTAATTATTGACACAGGGAAAAAAAGAGGTTGGCGCTAAATGGTGTTCTCTAAGTCATGTTTCATCCCAGAACAAATTTGAATGGCTAATTTTATGTCCCAACCACAAGAACAAAACCCCCCCAAACTGATGCAAATTAACTACAAGGATGTGAACTGTACCCAAAGTAATAATATTTCAAATTGCACCCTTCATTAGCTAATCTTAGTTTGTTGCTATAAACTGAATTGGTTTTAATTGCATTTTTCTTGGCTTTTTCGATACACTTATTTATTTGAACAGAAACTCTTTAAGTTAGTGTTCAGTATTGTTTCTGTTCTCAGAATAGGATGGAGTGGGATGCACTGTAAGAGAACTCACTGTGTGTCTTTTGAATATAAAAAAAATGTTTATATTACTAAAAATATAGAAAACTGAGACAAATAAAAATGTTTCTCTAAGAGGTGTCAACATGACTCTACATCATAGACAGATTGTATCATAATAAGCAAAGAAAGTGTGGTTCTAACTGCAAGTTCTATCAAACTATGTCAATACAGCCAAAAGCCTCACCAAGAACATTCTCAAATCTAGCTACAGAATATGTCTCATATAGTATTCTCTGTCCCTCCCCCCAATAAAAACCCAACTAAGATGCCTGAAAAACTTTTTCGCTTGCATGCACTTATATTTTCTTGATGCTACAAAATGTGTCTTCTTTACATGGTGTTAGATCTCTGACTATGCTCAGGTGTGACTGAACTTGCAGTTTACAATGATGCTGTTGGTCATTTACTACGAAGCCAAAATTCTAGCTGTCATGTTACAGATGTGCACAGAAACCCAGGGCACAATTTGTCTTAATAAAATGAGCTTTCGGACAGATAAATATTTTAGGATGTTCTCCTTTGCTGAAGTCTCTCACACAGATATTTTGACAGATATATGTAAGTTAGCATCTGGTTATGTACATTGTTCTAAAGAACTGCGGCTGGTGCTTGATACATACTTTTTTATTTTTCAGCCAAAAAAACTCTCAACCCAAACAACCTTTTTTCTCAGATTAGTAGATCTAAAAGCAATGGGTTGGTGCTGTAAGGAGTTATATGTACCTCACTGTTCCCATAGCAACTTGCTAGAGAATAAAGCAAAGGTTGTCAGCAAGAAAACACTCCATGGGTCTGGATGCTGCAAAATGTTGCTGAGTGTACCCAGAGGGCTCAGAGGGGCTGAGCAGACAGAAAATCATTCTCAGCATGTCCTGGGTTGAAGAACACTGTGGAAAATGTGATATACTTCATAGGAATGCATTTCAAAAACATCAGAAGAATGTCAGTGCTTCTGGGCAAATAGCAGAAGCAGCAGTAATTTCACGGGCATCTGAGGCTTTCAGAGGAATAAGATTCAGTGCTGTATAGATGTTATATGGAGGTGAATGCCAGAGCACGGATGCTGAGAAGTACAGATCCATTTAAGACCAAAAAGTTCACGGAACCCAAAATGCCAGATAATTTTTGCATCTAAAGCTGGTCAACCAGGACTGACCAGTAGCTGCTTACTTACAAATTTTCAAAGACAGGGAGTGTCTGCAGAAGTTCAGCATGCTTGGCATTTAGCAGCTCAAACTCCTAGGAGCAAGCAACTCAAGCTTCCTAGCGGATGAGACCACACTCTGTCGATTTGTTGGCTTTTTTTTTTTCTCTTTTTTTTTAACTGTTAATTTAAATAGAATAAACATTTATTAATACAAGATATAAAGAAACAGTTGTTTATGAGGAAAAATGGACTATCTTGCAGAATCGTAGACACATCTGCTTTCTTTTTCTCTCATCCTCTCTGGAGTACATTTCTTTATTCCTCAAGTTCTTTCATTTGATACTGTTTTACTTCATCCAATATGAAAAATGCAATTGAAGGCACTGCTCATAAACAGGTGTCTGAGCCCTTGTAACAAACAGGATGCAATGACTAGCAGCAATAAAGTGGCAGGTGCTGGTAGGCCTGAGGTGGTTATAAAATTGATATTAATTTCCACTAAAAAATGCAGTGCTGTTGCAAGATTTTAGTTCACTCTTATTGCATTACTATGAGAAGTAATAACTGGTAAGATAAAGATAGGTGGTTATAAAAACAGAAGATAAGTAAACAATGATAAATATACAGAATACAAAGAGTACATTAAAAAAAAGACAAAGGGTAGAGATTTACATGAAAAATACGAGATACTGAACATGAAAAAAGGAGTAAGATCACTTACAATTTACATGGAAAAGATGCATAGCTCTTCATATTTGGAGAAGTTTTATATTTGGAATTTGTTTTGAAGTATTTTGCCTGAGAAGACAGTAAATATTGTGACATTTCGCAGCACAGGGTCACTATGGAAGGTTAGTGAAAATAAAATTGACTCTCATAATCTTTATTCACATGAAATTCGAAGTTTGTCTTACAGTAACTTGCCACCATAATGGCTTAATAGCCTTGTTCAGCATTCAACCTGCAGCGCTAATTAGCCTGTACGTGGAAATGCCTAAATTTAACTGAAGTTCCGGAAGACAACAATACAAAGTAATATCCAGTACAGCAATGTTTTAGAACTGGATTTCCTTTCTTGATTACTATGTTTAATGTAGATACTTTGATACAGATTGTCAGAATAAATAAATATTTCTGTATAATATATATGACCTTTATAAATATGGTAAAACATTCAGGCCTTTTTGAATGGTTTTGCTCTAATACTATAAATTTTAGTCAACAATCAAATATAATCATCATATTCCAGCACACTACATGACTATAAATCCACTTCTATTCAAACTATGATCCTTCGTGATATGCCCAACATTGTAAGTAGTAACAATCCTTAATGTTGACAATCTAAAATTGAACTTTCTGTTTTAATAATAAGAACATGATATAGAACATATTTTTTACTTTGGCGAAGTGATGGAGTCAAAAAAGTGTAATACCCAGTAGGACTATTATGGCTGGTCCATAAAAAATGTCTCATATGAGAAACTGGATTGAGGACAATACAACCATTCATGTCTTGAGAAACATTTTTGTGGCTGAAATAGGATTAAGTTTGCTGAGGCCCTAAAGTCATTGGAAATCCAACATTAATTTTTGGGAAAAAAAAAAGCCCAAACAACCCAGAAGACATTGTGACATAATTTAAGAATCCTCACTGAAGATATTCTTGGTGACAGGCTGTTGCACTGATTTTTTTCTAGTTTAATTTATAGCTGATTAGGCAAATAAGCTATGATATATATATGTGTAAGTGTATCTTTTAATATATGATATATATTAATCATTATATTACGTATAATTAATGTAGCTTTAAAGTTGCCAAACTAGATTGCACTTTGCACTACCTTCACACGTAGAAGAGAAATAACATCAGACAAAAAACAGAAAACGTTTTACGTGGTGAGCCTGAAGGGAATGGGAACAAAAGCAGCTACATTCAGCAAATATGTTCCTATTCCCTGGTTCAAATATTGCTGATCAGCTGGTAGCACTTCCATGAAAGACACTGAGCTTTGCTCCAGCATTCAAAGTAGTCAAAGAATAAGCAGCTCTCCCACCCCACACCCCTCCCCCTCAAAAACAAAACCAAAAAAACAAAACAAACAAAAAAAAAACAGGACAGAACTTAATTTCAGTAACAAAAGCAGGAGGTAGGAGTTTAAAGTCAAAAAGATTTCATTGTGTACAACGTGTTACTGCCCTCTCCACTTTGACTATGTGCCTGGGTGCTACTGTTGTGAATATAAGGGCTTCCCAACATTTTCAGTGTGAAGCCAAAATACCCGCTTCAGATCACAGCTTGGAACTGAGGAAAAAGAAAAGCCAATTTGAGATTTTTTGCATTGCTTTTTCATTTTTCATTTTAATGGCACTAACAATCCAGGTAAGGGAAAAAGCTCTAATACTTTTACTAACACTCCTTACAGATAACAATAAAAGACATTGAGTCTTGGAGGCATGTACGAGGTGACAGTCAAGCCACATCCACAGGTGATTTGTCATCAGCTTCATTCTGTGTGAAGGGGTATAACAGCACTCCTGCTGCTACTTACCGCAGATGTCTGTGCCTGAGAACTTCTTACACAGCAACTTTAAGTGCAAATATGGCATCAGAGCAGGCTGTACATATTGTCAAGATGAAGAACAAAACTTCTATAGAAATACCTTGGTCGTCCCCCCCCCCCCCCATCTAATTTATAATCCTCATCTGCGCTGCCATTATTTGGTTCTTCAATGCGTCATCTCAGCTTTGTTTTCACAGTTGTGCACACTGCTCATCATCCTGCCCTATTCTTCCCCTTTTATGTACAGCTGCCTTCATGTTTGGGTCCTTCTTTCTCTGAGGCAAGCAACCTCCTCTCTATTTTCCTCCCTTTTCAAACTTCATTTCTGGATAGGTTTCAACTATCCACCTTCAATATAATTTTCTCCTCATTTCCTGCCTCATCATAAGCAGCTGTTATAAAAGAAAAATAAAGTCACACTAACAAGATATACTTAGAACTGAAAAGCTACACTCATGGTTGCTATACACTGCATTATATCAATTTATCTTGGAGAAGTGTATTTTTAAAGTCACATGGTTGATAGCTGGCCAGTTCTCCCTGACCTTCTTTGATAGCGGCCTGGTTCTGAAAATTGTCATTCATTTTTTCTATGGCAATGAATAGTCCTCTTTCAAAAGTGGTATATTATTACTGGCAGATAATAATACATACGAGTAGCTGCTTCCCTCTCTCCTCAAAATGCTCTCTAAAACATCACTCAACTAAAATGTCACTGTTACTGCAATACTTAATGGCATTGTGACAATTTTGGCACCTGTATAACAGGATACAAATGGAAATGTTCATGACTCATTTGAGTAAATCAGAGACCTTTCTTTTATGTTTTGCTTTATTTTGCTGGTTATATATGTTGCATGAAAAAATCAGTATTACCTGTTACAAAAACTATTGCTCTGCAAAGGTCTTTGCAGATATATTGCAGCCCCTCTTAATGTTTATATATTATCCCAGTAAGTAGGAGCAATAGACCCTCTGCAGTATCAGGCTTTTAAATGTAGATGGTACCAAAATGGTGGGATTCTCCTGCTTTCAGTGTCTCATTGTAAGGGCAACACAAGTCCTGTGCCTTTTTACAAACGGTCCTGCACCCTGCTGCGTTGCACCAGCCCTGGTTCTGCCTCTGCACCTCTTTCTTCCCAAAGTAGGGTCTACTAGTTACACTACCTGCAAAGCTGCTATTTTGCACAGCAACAAGATGGGTTGAAAGTGAGCCATGATTCCTCCCTTCTCAGAAAAGTACGATCCCTCTCTAGGTTTCAGGGGAAAAAAAGGGATACAACCAGGTGTGAGTGGTGAGGGACGGGGTTATCCCCACACCTCCCACTGGTGGAGTGTAGGAAGTCCTGTACTCCAGAGGATGAAGAGAAGAGGAGGTCACCACATTATACAGCAATTTCTGCTGCACTGAGGGTGTTCATATCAGATTTCAGCTGACCCAGAAAAATCAAGTGCCTGGATGGAAGAATCAAGGGTGACCACCCTTAATTACTCAAATAATTACTGCTGTCAATTCAGGGAGATAAGATGCAGTTACCTCAAAGTCTCAGTATCCTTTTGTCTTCAAGGTTTCTCACTGGGATGTTTCACAAAAGTTATACCTACCGGTATTTTAAACACATAAAAAGGCAAATGAAAGGAAATAGCAACAATAAAATGCTACAAAAACCACCCCACTG
Source organism: Ara ararauna (assembly GCA_028858755.1). Taxonomy (NCBI): domain Eukaryota; kingdom Metazoa; phylum Chordata; class Aves; order Psittaciformes; family Psittacidae; genus Ara; species Ara ararauna. The sequence goes on along the minus strand of CM054377.1, from coordinate 62,938,452 downwards.
AATTTCCTTTTGGAATTGTAATTATACTCCAGGATTGTAATTCAATTCAACATGACATTTTATTCTATTTGAGTTTTGCCATCAAAATACCCATCTCTGCCCATGGAGACCTAGGAAAAAGTTACATCATTGTTAGCAGACAGCCCACACTGTGAAACTCTTTTATTGGAAAGCACTCAAATTACACCATATTTGTAATGCATCAATAGTTATTAAAAAATATTATTTTATTAATGCTGTGAACTCTGTTTCTGCATAAAGATGATGCAGTAATACCAAGTAACATACCATAGATGATGAAATGTTCTTTTTTGTATGCACCATCAATTTCTCAGAAACAATTATCATTCTGAAAATGATTGGGTAACACTTATTCTAGGCTCTCCTCAGGCAGTTGTCTCTATTGTCAGCTCTTTAGCTGATTTTGTACATTTTCCCTTCTCATTCAAGTTCAGTTTAGATTCAAAACAACGCCTGTGCTGATTTGCACAACATAAGCTTACAAAGGCTTGCACAGGACCTTGATTTTTTTTGCCTGCTGTGTATAAATGCTATAAGCATTTACGGCTTTAAGCTTTTAACACATTTTGATAGAGGCTATCATATGAAAAAAAAGACTCAAGCAACAATACCACACCTAGCATCTTTCGGTTGTGTATTTAATTTATCCTTCAAGTGATATATGTGAAATAGGTATTGTTTCAACCAATTCATATCCACCACTGAACTGAGAAGCAGCTTTTGAAAGATATTATGGAGCTGAAATGAGAGATTCCCAAGGAAATGCCCAAGAGGTAAGGGCGTATTTTTATCTTACATTAAAGTGTTTAGAGAGTTTCAGTAAAAGATATGATTTAATTTTTACCAGAGCACTAGTGTATTAAGATTTGAAACTAGTGACTGATGAAAAACTAGAAGAGAAACTAAAGAGATTATAACCCCAAAAACATGTAGTAGGCAGTACTAAATAAGAACCAATAGGCTAACTGAATCATTGCAATACAGCAGAGCTGAAAGCCTTGGGAAAAAAAATAAGTAACCTGCTTTCACCACAATTTAGATGGAGATAGAACATGATGCTCTAGCACTGCTGAAGAGCAACTGCTTTCTATCTAGGCATGCCACCTAGGCCTGTCTTTAGTAATCTAGATGAAGAAGAAAGTAATCTAAGCAAATAAAATAAAAGGTCAACAGACATTTATTGTCAGGTCAGGAAACATAAGATAACTTTATTCTAAAAACACTGTAAATCAGATTACTCTGCTTATGTTCATTATGTCGAAACTCATCCAGATCTCTTTGGCTGTAGAAAACCTTGCCAACTACAGTTTGTTACAGCTTATAACAAAGTACTAGACAACACTAAATCATTGTGTCCAAACCATATCAAAATCCAGTGCCTGCAAGGAGCCAGCTCTCCACAGATTCTGGTGTAGCAGCTCGGCCTGCAAGACGGCTGAGCCAGAGAGAAGAATGGCCTGGTGACATTTCCCAGCAAACAGAAAATTACTGATGGCTGTAGACAGGCAGGAGAAGCCTGGGCAAAAATCTTCTTCCATTCCAATGTTCCTTCTACTTATTTCTTTTTTTTCATAGAATTAGATCATGGAAAGAGACTTCTTTTCAGACCTCCTTTAGCTGTGCCTGAAATTTCTGTGTCATGATCTTTACAATCACAGCACATGCTTCTTTTGTCTGAATAGACCCATCTTACATAAAGTTGTGAGATGTGGTTCAGTGCTTTTGGCAACCAGGCATTATGTTAGATTACGTCTTACACAAATTTTTTTATATGTGTACATTAGCTATAGTGATGAATGGCCTGTAGTCACTAAAGGAAAGAGTATGTTTGCATCATCAGAGAGAGTACATTAAGGGGCTTCTGGATAAGTGATTCAGAAATCATGAACAGCACATTGATCAGAGCTGTAGACTGCACTGTTAAGAACCTTCCTTAAAATAGGGCATTATTTAGGATTGCAAGAAAGCAGAGAGAGATCCAGAGTCCAATCTTACAGTCACTGTTGTGCTAATTAGAAAATACTACCACTGGTATAAATCTTCACTGTCTACAGAAGCAAATGATCACATCTGAACTGTTTGTAGCTTACCAGATCGACCTGCCCAACCTATGACCTGCACCTTTACCTTAAGGACTCCTAAAGCATTAGCAGGTCTTCAGGATTTTCCTTGGTTTCTGGGAAATGAGATTGATACTACTACACTTGTGTAGATCAAGAGCACAGGTGATAATTCTTTTCACCTGCCAGGGAAGGAATTGCAGAAAGTGAGCTTGATGAAAGAGGCTCGCCTCTGCTTCTCCACAGAAAGGTTCTTAGGTAAGAATGGAAAACTTCATTAGTTCATGAGGAGAGAGAAGTTAGAATGAAAACTGGGCTTCAGTCCAAGTCCTAATTCAATGCAGCTGAGCTTTGGAAAGCTTTGATCTGAACACTTGCTCGTAGCATCTTCCTCATAACCATCTTCCTAATTTCATCTTCATTATATTTTGTTCTAGAAAATGATAAAACTGGCATGTGACCATGCAATACTTTCAAACTGAGAAATACAATTGGTGTAAGAAACATCTGCTCTGAAATCTGGGATAAGAACACTACATGCCCACAAACCTAATGAAAAGCACAAGACAATTGCTAAGCTTAATAACATTTTACGTGAAGAGCTGATCTTTGCATAAACACCTACCCATGCAAATATAATATCACAGCTGTCCCAAACCCTTCTAACAAAACTCTGAAAGGAACAATTAAGTGAATATCATAACAGTTGCTGATCCAGACTGAGCAGCTATGTCCCAGTCAGCATCTCAACATTCAGTCTTTCACCAGTAATGAACACTGTCTTTATGTAAAATGAGACTGCAAAAGTACTTTTTCTTTCTATGGATGTTACAGCAAAATCAATTCAGATAATCAAATCCTCCATCCCAATCTTTAGTCCTTTTTATAAATTTTCCATGAGATTATTAGCAGTTTATTGGGTTTTATTCCTCCAGAGGAATAAATGTTTTGGACTATGACACAAACCTCAAAACATCATTTGGTAACAATGAACCCCCAACATTCTTCCCCCTCTACACAGGTTTTTAACAGAATGGCAATGGGGAGAAGCAAATTTGTAGACACAAATACACACAAAGAAAGGGATTTGAAACTTTTCTTCACAGAGTTTCCATTAAATTGTGGCAAAACTAATTCCTTCTGTGCAACGTACAGCCTTTGGAAAAGGTAATAGTAGAGAAAATAATAAATACTGTAAGAAGTTTTATTGTCAAATTACATATTGAAGAATGATTTAATACAGTTGTGCAAATACTCTGAAGAAAGTTTGTCAACAAACCCATTCCATTCATCACAACAATCCACTGTGTGTACCTGCATGTACTTGCATGTACATATACGTACATATATACATACATGTACATGTACACATATATATGTATACATATACATACATACATATACACACATATGCACATATATGCACATATATATGCATAAAAATACATACATACATATATATACTGTGTGTCTACTCATTGTAGTGCTACATTAAGCTACATGAACAGAATAATCCAGCTCTCTTGTCCTTTGTATCTTAACTTTAGAGTTTAGAAGTTTCCTAAACTGTCTGGGTTTTTTCAATTCCAAAATTGTTAAACCTTTCAGTGCTTCTGATTCTGAAATTTGTGTTTCGCACCTTCCTTTCTGCCTTTGTATAACTAGTGGAGTCTGTAAATCAGAGTCAGTACTGGAGACTGATTACAACTGAACTTATAAAATCAAGATCATAACTTTACAATATGACATCAATAATGGTCCATAGTTGATTTATAGGTCATTATTATTCCTCCTGTTTGTAATGCATTGTGAAGGAAAAAGCATTAGATCAATGCACATTTGCCTGAATATGGAGAAAATAAAAATTCATTAAGGCTCGCATACGTAGTTGTGTATAAAATTACATTAAATAAATCCACATACTTTGAAGATATCAATTTGTTTGTGATTTCTTTGGCAAGTTTTGACTGGTGATTCATTCTTTTAATAAATGTTACTCATAATAATAAAATACTTAAAACACCATCATCTGGTTTGCATTTCCATTTAGTTAGCTAAATAAAGTCAGTGATGAAATGGTAGTTTGAAAAGTGTAAGTTAAATACTGTATGTGCTTGGTAGCATCAAAGTAGTATCACATATGTTGTATATTAAATTGTATGAAAACACAGTACACTGCATGTTATAAGGCCATCTTGGAGTTGATTGGTATCTGTCTCATGACTCTATTTGATTCCATCCATTTCAGAAATGGATGTTAGTTGACATTAATAGCATTAAAAATCATCACTCATCTACTTAATCCATGTCAGACATAGTTTGAAGTCCAATAAACTGCCTGTCTGATAAACTAAAGATTCATCTTTGAGTTTCTAAAGAATTCAGAATTGTTGAAGGATGGATATAGATCATCTTATCAGGAATACCCAGTGTGTGTTTCATTATCTTTACTGATTTCCCAAATAATTGTGAATTACATGCAAAGTTTCACTCTTCATCTCAATATCTTCACAGAATTTTTCCACATGACTTCTATGAACTGTTTCCCCTTCCCCTGATAGGTACATCCCACTGGAACAGTCAAACCCTCAAAAACAAATCTTTGGAAAAAGATAATTTTGTTTATAACCAATGTAGAAATTTTCATCTTATTTACAGGTGGTGCCACATTCTTTTCAGTTATTCTTTTCAATACAAAATACAATCATTCTTTTCAATACAAAGTGAAGACCTATGTAGACCTTGTCTTCTTATCAAACTCCAGCAGAATTGCACAAATCAGAAAGGGTAGTTACTACAGGTGGAGAAAATAAAAGACTTAATACCTCCTAAAATGGCCATTACAGAACAATTCTCAGATATCTTGGTGTTAGAAGAATTGCAACTGTTGTGAAAAGATTAATAGGTGTATAGTATGTATGATATAATGCAGTACTATACCATCACCAGTTTTCTTCCTGCTTTATTTATGCCCAAGTTACTCAGGTATACTCAAAGACACAAATAGATTTCTCAACAGATTTCTTAACAATCTCAATTTCTTACTACAACAACTTCAAATAATTAACATTACCCATTTTGTAAAACAAAGGATCTGTTCAGAAACAGGCTAAAATATTCTCACAGTCTACAACCTGTTGAATGAAATCAACCTGTGGTTACGAGGTTTCCTTATGTTTCAGAGAACTCTTCTTAGTGGTAAAAATATACAACAGGTGACAAAATTAGGTGTTACAATTTTTATTGCCACACATGGGAGGCTACTGTGCTGCCTATGAATGGCAGTGAGCACTTCACAACATCCATAATTATGATATATTGTATAAATGAATTCTTTAATATTAAAGACTTTGCTTATTTCTACTCCTAATATCTGTTTTCCTTATGATTCACTTTTAGGGAAAATAATAATGATTGCTACAATAAAATTTTATTAACGTATTTTATAGTACATGCCATCGTAAGAATCAATATTTAACTTCAAAGAAAATTATGAGCTCAGTAAAGAGTAACAGGTTATGTTTAAAAAAATCAATAAGGCTTAATTAGCTATTAGGTTTAAAAATGCACATGGCTATGTTGCTGAATTGAAATCTGATTTCTTTACATCATTCATTTATCTCTGTGAAAATAAAAAGCGTACAAATCAAATACTGTGACTCAGCACATACAGTTTTATTGGTGTCAGAATGGGGAAAGACAGAAACAGTAAGTGAAATAGAACAATTTAGAGAAGACTGATATGAATTAAGTTTATCTCAGCTTCCTTTAGTTACTGCTTTTCATATGCTTTATGTGTCATTTAGTCTGTGGAGCATGGCCTCGTAGCAAGGCTCATCCACTTAAGTTAGCAGAAACCAAGTGAATACAGTAATGTCCATCTTCTTTTTTTTTTGTCAGTCTTTGGTTTCAGATGCAGTATTAAGAGCAAATTGAACTTCTCCCAGCCGTCATCTTATTTCCTGAAGAAATCAACATCGTGGGAAATTAAAGCTCCATTCTTCTACAGTACTGGGGTTTTGTTTTTCTTTTTTATTTCTGGTAGCATGCTGTGATTGGTGACCCATCAGTGTTTACAGTCTTTGTCAAGCAGGATTAAATCTAGGCAGTGTGTTTATCTGCACATCTGCCACTCTGGTCATGTCCTTAATCTTGTTACGCAAACTGTTAAAAGCATGGCCATTTAGAGTGACCTCCTAGGACTGTGCTTCCAAAAGACCCAGCACGGGAAGTGGACTTTATATCATAAGATGTCACCATGGTCACAGGGAAATACTGAGGTTTTATTGACAATGGCTACGTCCTCTCCTGGGTCTTGAAAGGGTGTCTGTTGTGCACTGAAGGATTGCAGCTCCTCAATGAGGTCAGCTGTGACAGTGAATCAGGCATTTCATTCTGCTATAGAACTTAATGCAGAGTAGACTACAAACTGAGATTACAGGCTGGTTTAGGGAGAAGACAGCTCTCTGTTAAAAGGTAGAGGTACCAGGAAATGTTTCTATATCTTCTCCATTTTAGGCAATATTTTATTATACAGTAAATGGGCGGATAAGACCAGATTTGCTATTCTTTTTAATGCTTAGAGATGCAAGCAGGTTTATAGCAGAGTTCTCTCAAGCGCTTTAGCAGATTGCACTGCTTCTATCAAACAGAAAACCTACTTTAGCATTTTGGGAAACACCATTAAGGGTTTGCCTGTATGTAGGTACCTAAAAAGTCCCAGGCACAAGGGATATTGTGGGAAAATAGGAAATGCTTATGAAAGCATGGCAGATACACAAATAACTGCTTGAGTGGGTAAAACAAGACTGGATAAAATAAGATCCCTGCTTATTTGGCTTCAATTCATAGTTCATCAGTGTCAGATCTGATAATCTTGTTTTGATATTCTCCATAAAATTGTTTTTCTTCCATTTGAATAATGCTATTGAATGAAGTTAGTGTGGACTGAATTTTCTAGTTCATTGCTAGGTTTTGGTACTGCTTTGTTTTGATTTTGTTTTGATTTTTTATTTCTGATTAAAATTCGTACAGTGGCTCATGATCCACAGCATACATATCAGAGTCCTCATAAACACAGTTGCTCATTTACAGTTTCATACACTTAACAACGAATGTACAAGTAAAGAAAACTGATGTGGAATTCATAGCACAAGAAAGCAGAAAGTACAAGTAAGTTTTAACTATCTACATTCTTCCAAGATTTAATAAGCAAATTACAATTCTAATCTTGGGCTCAGCACAAATTCTCCTACTAAAATTATGACCCTTTAGAGTAGAATTTCCTTTGCTTTAGAAGAACTCAATTTCTTCATTCGCTACAACATAGAGAATAGTAAAGACATGTCACTTTTAAAACATTACAGAAAAAGCTTCATGGGCAGCAAAGATCTACTGCCTCCAAAACCAACGACTGGCATGGAAATTAATTTTCTTCTTCCCAGTTCTTTCTTTTCAACTATAAGGAAAGAAATAATTTTGTTTACATTTTAATTGCTTCTCTTTAAAAGAAAAGTAAAAAATGAAGAAATGTAAACAAATAAACTGAAAAATCTTCAGCCTGTTTTCTGCATTTATACACCACACTACTGGCTATATAAATGATTACCACACTATTCAGGCATTTACCGAATATATATACACGGTATATCTGTCATATATACAATACCATGTCATATGGTATATATGACAAAATGTAATACAGTATGTTCCAAATATTCTGTAAGAAAAATGTGAGAAGAAATATAAAAATTTTCTAATTTACAATGCTAGAACATGCATCCTCATCAAATTAATTTTATGAGCTGGAAGTTCATACTTCCTTTTTAATACTTAAGGCCACTGAAAGGATTAATTTGCATACATAGATTTAAACGGTTTGATTTCACTCTGATTGAAAATTCATCACTAAGAGTTCTGAAATTTTCCATTTATGGAGATCGTAAGATTTCCCCAAATTATGCATGCGGAAAAAAGAAAAGCAATTAACAAAGCGTTGAATGCTGAGAGATTTTCACAATGAAATAAAAGAGGAAAGCAATGGTTAACGAGCAAAAAAGAAAACGGGGGGGGAGGGAAGAAAAAATATACTTGTGTGCACTGAATTCCTTTTATCTAGATAAATATAGACTCATAGAATCATAGAATAGTTAGGGTTGGAAAGCACCTTAAGATCATCTAGTTCCAACCCCCCTGCCAGGGGCAGGGACACCTCCCACTAAACCATGTCACCTAAGGCTCTGTCCAACCCGGCCTTGAACGCCGCCAGCGAGGGGGCATTCACAATTCCCTGGGCAACCCATTCCAGTGCCTCACCACCCGCACAGTAAAGAATTTCTTCCTCATATCCAATCTAAACTTCCCCTGTTTAAGTTTGAACCCGTTACCCCAGTCCCAATGAAGAGTCCCTCCCCAGTATCCCTATAGGCCCCCTTCTGAATACTAGAAGGCTGCTAAGAGGTTTCCACGCAGCCTTCTCTTCTCCAGGCTGAGCAGCCCCAACTTTCTCAGTCTGTCTTCATACGGGAGGTGCTCCAGCCCCCTGATTATCCTCGTGGCCCTCCTTTGGACTTGTTCCAACAGTTCCATGTCCTTTTTATGTTGAGGACACCAGAACCGCACACAATACTCCCAGTGAGGCCTCACAAGAGCAGAGTAGAGGGGCAGCATCACCTCCTTCAACCTGCTGGTCATGCTCCTTTTGATGCAGTCCAGGATATGGTTGGCTTTCTGGGCTGCAAGCACACACTGCCGCCTCATGTTCATTTTCTCATCTACCAACACCCCCAAGTCCTTCTCCACAGGACTGCTCTGAATCTCTTCTCTGCCCAACCTGGAGCTGTGCCTGGGATTGCTCCGACCCAGGTGGAGGACCTTGCACTTGGCATGATTAAACTTCTTCAGGTTGGCATCAGCCCACCTCACAAGCGTGTCAAGGTCCCTCTGGATGGCATTCCTTCCCTCCAACCTATCAACCGAATCATACTGCTTGGTGTCATCGGCAAACTTGCTGAGGGTGCACTCAATCCCACTGTCCATGTCACTGACAAAGATGTTGAACAAGACCTGTCCCAGCACTGATCCCTGAGGGACACCACTTGTTACTGGTCTCCAGCTGGACATTGAGCCATTGAGCACAACTCTTTGTGTGTGGCCATCCAGCCAGTTCTTTATCCACCGAGTGGTCCACCTATCAAATTGATGTCTCTCCAATTTACAGACAAGGATGTCATGTGGGACAGTGTCAAACGCTTTGCACAAGTCCAGGTAGATGACATCAACTGCTCTACCCCTGTCCATCAGTTCCGTAGCCCCATCATAGAAGGCCACCAGATGGGTCAGGCAGGATTTCCCCTTAGTGAAACCATGCTGGCTGTCACCAAGCGCCTTGTTGTTTTTCATGTGCCTCAGCATGCCTTCCAGGAGAATCCACTCCAAGATTTTGCCCAGCACAGAGGTGAGACTGACTGGTCTGTAGTTCCCTGGCTCATCCATTTTCCCCTTCTTGAAAATGGGGTTTATATTTCCCTTTTTCCATTAGAATGCCCTTTAGAGATTAAAGAAAAGTACTTTAGACTTTGAATTTTTATGGGATAAGGCTGGTATGCTCTAGGAGAGAGAAGAGCTAAATCTTGCTGACATCTGACCGCTCCCCTTTCCATGGGTGTGACACCACCACCAATACCAGCCAGTTCAAAAAAAAACCCACTTAATTTTTTTTTCTCACTAAGCTCCTAGCGACACAACATGCTGTATGTAAAACATGATCTGTCTCTATTTAAACCTTATTGATGAATTAAAATCATCCTGGGTTTGCTGCTACGATGATAAAAGAATAAGTCATACTCTTTTGAATCTGATATAGATGACTGTCACCTAGATAATTCTGCAAGAAACAATTTTCTATTGTACGTCAATGAAAGAGTTCAGCAATTTTCTCTTGCTGAATGAGCATTGCTCATGGTTCCAGGCTAAATAGCACATCCAGACAAAATGGGTTCAATCATATTGTTAGGAAGGAAAAACTTGGGTGCCACATTAGCATATGCCCAGTGTTTGGCTCAGAACCTGCTAAAACAAAATCCTCTATGATCTGAGCTAATGAATTAGCTTCTATAGCAGAGTTTGGCTTACACCTCTTGCAAGGCATAAAAAATAATATAAGATGCCTGCTAATGAGTAATATGCATCCTTTGAAAAGAATCCCACTCTGACACTCTTGTATCCTGAGTTTGAAATAGCCTGAACTTGAAACAAAATCTTCTTTATACTTTTTCCTTAAAGTTTAACTAAGGATCTTGAAAATAAAGTGTAGAAATGTCTACAATTGGACCCAAAGATACTGTGTTAAAAGAGATGTTTGTGACCAGATGATGAGGAGGTTATGCATAGGTATCCTCACTAATTTAAGTACTAGTGAGGATTTTTTAAAGTTAAAAAGAGATAGCTTTTAAAGATTTTGTACAAACTGTTATAATCAGGTGCTTAGATCTGCCTACAGAATTTAATGTTGCTTATGTGTTTCCATTATTATGGTAAGAATTTTCTTGTTCTTCATCTCCGGGCGTTTGAAGACAGAAGTATAAGATATCATCTTTGGCATCCGTACTCAGAAAAGATCTCTGGCAAGGATTAACACAGTCGTTTCAGGTATTTTAGTGAGAAGGCACCTAGCAACAAAATAGTATGGTCATTATAAAAAAATATAGTAATTATTGAAGTGCTCAAATATCCTGAAGGGAAGAGTCAGAAAATTTAAATCTGAGAAATAGACTCTGTTAGGTAAAATGCCATTCAATAATCCATAAAGCAGTGAGCTGTCAGAAGCTCTCTGAAAAGTATCATTTCTGCATGCAACACAAATGATATGATTGTCAAGTGAAATTTAAAACATTTTAAAGGTGGAGAGGAAAAACATGCCAGCTGGAATACGGTACCACAGGAACACCTGAGATTAAGTGTAGTACTGCTGGAACAAACCCATATGCTACATAAGCTATTCAGGATCCATGCACAGTAAATGGATCATCTGCTTTTGAAATGTCATCTCTCTCTGTTAGACCTTTGACACAAGGTACAGGAGACTCAAACACTCTGGACATTGCCAGATGGAGAAGGAGCAGTAAGGATAAGGGCGATGATCCAACAAGTGAAAGCACATACAAAACAAGTCTCCAAAGAGAATGTGAGAAATGTAAACTGAAGCATTTCGTTTTCCTATCAACAGAGCAAAGCAGCAGATTTGACATGCTTCTTTTTTTTTCTTTTACTCCACTGATTCATATTTTGGTTTGTACAGCCAAATATTTCAGTTACAAGCCAAATACTAGATGCTACTGTGAGGGGTATGCACCTCCCTCAAAATAAAAAGAATCTCTAATTTGGGTTAAACTGATTAACTTATTTACTGTGGAAGCCAGAAATATATTTGTTTTAAAAGTTAAGGCTTTCCTTGACATATTTAAATTCACTTCCAGATCTATTCTTTGGGTAGTAAACGTCAGTCTTCCAAAATAACACTCATTCTGTAAAATAGCACAAAAATGTAGAGATGAGATCTTCCACATTTATATGTAAAAAAAAAAAACCATGAGAAAAATCGGTAAAATATGGTACTTGGATGGCTCTTCAGCTATTGTAATTGGTTTGGTTTAAAGGACTTTCACACACTGAAGCTTATTTTTGCACACCCTCTAGAGTAGGATTTCCTCTGCACAGACTTTTGTTGTTCTCATTAAAATTTTTTTCTAAATGTTAATGTTAATTCAAGGTTTGGAAATTTTGTACTTCAGTCGGGTACTCACACTTTTACAATCAAAACCTACAATTCTGTTAACAACATTTGTTCTGCAAAGCTACTGACAAATACTATTTGCCATTATCTAAAAATATTTAATGCAAATACCAGGCCAATTTTTTCCACAGTTTGCTTTCTGGAAAACATCAGTTTGCTTCCTTCTTCTTGTTCCTGACTGAAAGCACAATATTTGTTTTAGATCCTGGGCTGTTTCCAAAGGGGCATTTCTAACAGGGATAGAGATGAGGTCATCCCACTCTACTTGGCGTTTTTCAGGGCACACCTGGAGTACTGTGTCCAGTTCTAGTCCCCACGATTCAAAGGCAACATGGACTGATGGGGAGGGTCCAAAGGAGGGCCATGATCATGCTCATTAGGCTGGAGAACCTGCCCATGGGGAAAGACTGACAGAATTAGATATTTTCATCTGAGAAAAGAAGGCGCAGAGCGATCTCACCACAGTATCCCAGTTCTTACAGGGCAGCTACAATGAGGATGGATGCTCTCTTTTCATAAGGTCCCACATGATGAAGACAAGGGGCAACAGGTACAGAAAGCACTGGGGAGTCTTCATTTTAAGATAAGAAAGAGATTTTCTTATGGTGAGTACAACCATTCGTTTTTGCACCCTCCTTAGCGATGTGGTAGAGTTCTCATTGCTGGAGGTTTCCCAGATGTGATTGAACAGAGTGATAAATGATTTTCTTCAGCTCCCTTTCACATGAGAGGTTGGACCAGATGATTTTTTAGGTTACTTCCGACCTGGGTTGTTCCATGATTGTATGATCATAATTTACATAGATTCACCTCCTGTGACTAGTACAGGCTACGTTAGGAACCTTTCTGACAAACCAAATCAAAAGTCACAGTAAACAAATTTGAGATCTTTAGGTAATGGAAAATAGGAAAGCTGGAAGCTTCCTGGAGTAAATGGGTTTTACAACTGCACTGCCAGAATTGCAAAACCACCAGAGAACAAAAAACAGGGCAAGACCCTTTAATTTTGCAAACCTCTCTCAAAATGAGTAGCTTAGGGATTTAAATTGCCCATCAGCCAAAAAATTACCCTTGTATATTTTACTTTTAGTAAGGTAAAACTTTCACGCTGTTCAAGATGTCACTTGGTTTTGACATAATATATAGCATTGCAAATGAAAACAAATAATTCAGAGGGGATCTTCAGGGGTCTGAGGTGTGTAATCCACTGGGGATGCATATGAAAATCAGAAAAACAGACAAAACAGATGTACTGAATACAGGTGTCCAGGTACTGGCTGCAGGGACCTGCAGGGGTGGCCTCTGTGAAGAGAGGCCCGGGCAGCCCTGAGCTGGCTCCAGCTGGTTGCAGCCAGCTCCAGCCAGCTCGGTTGGACTCACACGGCACAACTGATGAGGAGTCTCTGGAGATGATTTCTCCGAGTACTTAAATATTTGTCTTCTTTGTTTCTCTAAACCCAAATCAATAATTAAATTTATTGGCTAGGAATTAAGTTAAATTCCACAAATTGAGTCTGGTTTGACCACCACGATAGATAGAGCATAATTTTATTTAAAGTTCAGTTATTTGAATTACACTGGCCTGAAAAATAGACTAGACCTCAATTTCACTTTTGCCTCTGATGGGAATTTGTCCTTAGATATGAGCAGCCTAGAACTGTCAAGCTTGTTATTAATATCTTGCATTTTTATAGAGCTTTTCATACTGAGATATCTCAAAATATTTTACGAATTACAGCCTACTGGTCATCCAACTTCCTGCCATTTGCAGCATCTCAGCAATAAAAGGTAAAGTATATTTTTGGCAACGGAAATGACAGGCATATTTCATTTAACATATTTTTTTCAACTTCTTTTGGAAAAAACCCCATCACTGACTGCCTTTCAGGAACTGGAAAATTACCCCTAATATCTTGTAAAAAGGACTTTTTTTTGAGTCAGTACATCTAGAAGCAGTAATGGGAGCTATTTAAGCTGCGCTTCATGTGTTTCTGATATGGCTTGGGCACTGGACAAGGAAAATAGCTTTGTCAAGGAGGAGTTCAGACAATTTCCCTGTCAGTGAGAAGACACCCCAGCTGGCCCACATGTGCTGTGAGAGGTGGCCAGGGAACAAGTGCTCCGTGAACAACTGGGGTCATTTCCCAGGCAGAGAAGCCATTAGGTAGGGTGGTGGGTTACTATCACGCTGTACCATTCAATAGCTTATCACATAGGTTACTTATAGCCTTCTGGGTGAAACATAGTTCAGGCTAACATGTTTAGTATTAGGTCTATCTCTCTGAGAAAGTATTGATATTTCCATCTTTGGTCTACAGTCAGAAGGGTATGATACAGTTTCTAATCACGATGTTATGCAAAGCAAAGCTTTTCATAGTACCTGGTTAGAATAAATAAATATATAAACTTGATTTGCTTTCACAGAAACTGCATAAGCTAGAAATTTTTATGAGCTCTGCACTGTTTATTTCAGCATTTTTTGGGGTGACCATTACTCTTACATACTTGTTAGAAGGAAAAAAAGCATATAAAACAAATTTATAACATGCCAGAAGGAAAGCATAACAGCTTGTGACTGGGGAGTTCAACATTGCAGTACAGAAATTTCATTTACAGGTTAGTTTTAAAAAGATTTAGTTTATTATATTGTTTAGCATATGTCAAATGAAACAATATATTCTGTTTCTTCGTCAGGTTCTTGACAAGTGCGAACATAAGAGTAAAATTTTCCGGCAATAATACATGCAAATTTCAACCTCTGACTAGAGAAAAAGAAAATAGAGCATTTTTGAAAGAACAACTTTTTCCTTTTGGCACTGACTGTCTATTGAAAAGTAGCAAAAAATATACAAACCCATTGCATGAATAATCCCTATTAAAGTCATCCATGGCCAGATTTACAGAAGCAGATTTTTTGTTACCTTCATGCTCTGAATGCAAAAATAAATGCCCTTATGCTGAATGCCTGTGTACACCCATTATACATTCAGTGGTTTTTCAGAATATTACCTGGTTCTGCTACTTAAAAATTGCAATCTAATGGTTAAAAACACAGTGATGTGCAGTTCTATGCAAAAGATCATTATTTTCTTTTCCTTTCACCCAGTATTCATTAGATATAGGGTACTTGCTACTTCTGCTTTATCGTTTCTCTCACCCAGCAAAACAGTTTCTTGTCTTCAGCAGTTCTGTTAACGAGAGACTGACAAAGGACGCTCAGAGTGATGAAGAGTCTGTGACTAATAGAGGAGTTTTCTGGGGAAAAAAGGGAAAAATATGTGCCTATTCTCTTTAAATATGTAAGTGTAGTGAGATGTCTTAGAACCAGATTTATTTATTATATAACCGTTTCTCCTCTACAGCAGTTCATGCTCAGTCTTCAGGACATTTCTAAAAGTTTATTAATGAGGTTATTGCCATAAGGTGGGAAGTTGCAGGAAAGGAGTGCTTCCCAACTCCATTTTGTTCCTCAAAGCATTGCTGTGATGACTGATGAATACAGTTTACTAGTTTAGGCTATGTTATTTTTCTCACATTTGATCCTGATAGGAACCTCATTTTCAATTATTAGCTTGTACATAGTAATATAATCATTTAGACAAGTTAATACATTCCTCAAAATACTGTTTTCAAATTATCTGTCAACACCCAATTGTGGGAGGAAAAGGAAGTCTTTGTCAAATACAACACCTAGTATTTTCTTCTTCGATTATGAAACAGGATGGTGGAATAATGACTCACTTTTGGTGAACGAAGAGTGAATAATATTCTTCCAACCCCTTTGGTTGGAACCCATATTAAAACCTCTGGGGTTTAGCACAGCAGGTATTTTCATCAGGGTTTCAGTGTATTCTGCTTGATTCATTGTAATTATGACCACATAAACACAGCAAACCACATCTATCTTACTCCTATGCACCTTTCTAACCAATTGGATGGCTTTCCCTGATCACTATGCCAAAATGTGATTGCTCCTGGAGCTGGTGTTACTTCAGCTACTGTTAATTTTTAATGGTTACACAGTACTGGTATTTTTACAGTCTCATTGCAAGATGGATACAGAAACCCTTTGCATAGGTATAATACAGGCACAGGAATGAACAATACTTATTTCCAGCATTCATTTACTCTTGGTTTCCTAGTCTTTTTCACACGCTTTTTCTCTATCTTGAATTCACCAGTGCCATACTCCAGAATGAGACCACAGGGCGCAAATAGGGCAAACTCATTCTCAGATAAGGTATTTCATGTGGAACAGTCTGCTGCAGCTCAGGGATGCCACTGGAAAGACAGCGAAAAAGTCCATGAAAGTATACAGAATTAACTTACCAGAGAAGGTGGATGCTAAACAATGTTATTATTTCTCCCCTTCCCCCCCCTCCCCCCCAAGGTTTATAGCTATCAGTATTTGGAAGGGGTTAATTGGATCAGCTAAAAGCAGAAGTTAGTTAGATCTATCTTCCAAATTTCATTTAAAACAAGAGAAGAGCAGAGGGTCTCAGGAACACCTGACCCATTTAAAATATTTTTCACAAAGTAATTTAGCTCTAAAAGATCTCAGAAAAAAGCAGCTCAAATGTTCAAAGTCTGCCAAAACCACAAAGTCTTACAGGGGAGAGTGCCAGATTGACAAACGAGCATTTCCATCTACCTGTAGTGACACGAAAGCTTTGAAAGAGAAAGGAATCCATAAATCCATAGCTGCTTCTGCAGTGTATTCAGAAAGTACTTTTAGATTCTTTGAAGGTAAAAGTAAAATCTATCAGTTGTTTTAGCTTTTTACTTTTCACTGTTGTTGAAAGATTTTACTCAGCTTCTCTAGTATATTTATGTACTTCAAGGTCTCTAGTGCTCTGGAGTACTAAATTAGAAGATTTCTCAAATCATCACTAATGAAATGGCAGTTAAATGTTTCACGAAATAACCTTTGGTACAATTTATCATATATATAAATTAAAGAAGGTTCCAAGGAAGGACAAGTGTTGTAGCTTACATTTTCCTCAAGTGACAAGGTCACATACAAATCCTTACTGCACAGCAGCTGTTTATAATCATGCTTTTTTAATAGTACTTTGTTTATGTACCATGCTTTTATTCACATCAGCCTCAGTGAATATCTCCTAAATAGCTTAACAGGTCAGATGTCAATCTTTTGTGACGTGGTAGCTCTGTTAGAGCTTCATCCTTGCATTATTTCTTCTGTCCCTTTCACTACTTACATATTTTGTTTCTCTTACCAGTCAATTCCATTTTCAACCCATCCTTCCATATTGGCTAAGTTTTTTCCATTTTCAAAGTTTCTTGATCTATTTTCTTAGACTATCCTACAAAACTCACCTTCACCCTAAAAATAATTACACTGTTCTTTGTCTCCTGTGAATCATAACTTACACAACCATATTTCTCTCATCTTTCACACTTTGGACATTTCTTTGAACTAGCTAGTGACCTCATATGGGGTTTACATGACAAGGTTTTGGTAATGGAGAGGCTATAGGGGCGGTTTCTTGAGAAGCTGCCAGAAGCTTCCCCTATGTCCGATAAAGCCAATGCGAGATGGCTCCAAGATGGACCCCACACTAGAGCAGGGGAAGAATGTAAGGAGTCTTCCTCTAAGGAGGAAGAAGGAGCAGCAGAGAAAATGTGTAATGAATGGACCACAACCCCCATTCCCTGTCCCCCTGGGAGGAAGGAGACAGAGAAATCAGGAGTAAAGTTAAGTCCGGAAAGAAGAGAGGGGTGAGGCTGAAGTGTATTTAAGATTTAGTTTTTATTCCTCATTACCCTACTCTGATTTGATTGGTAATAAATTAAACTCATTTCTCCCAAGGTGAGTCTGCCTTCCCCATGATGATAATTAGCGAGTGATCTCTCCCTGACCTTATCTCAGTCTTTCATCATATTCTCCCTCCCTTATCCAGCTGACAGAGCAGCTTTGGTGGGCACCTGGCATCTAGCCACCATCTAACCCACCACAGACCTTCACGGCTGCTTTCTGAAATGTATCCCATTTTATTTAACCTCTTTTTTTTAGCAGTTAATCTGATTTTAGATATCTCGGTATTTGACTTTTTGTTGTGAAAGTCCCTATCTGTGATTATCTTTCTATTCTTTGTCTTAAAACTGCTATGTTTACACCTTACATCTGTACTGATGATTTTTCCTGCAATAAGCTTGATGACATCATGTAAAATTGACATTTATTCCGACACATTCTCCTTTCTTTGCAATTAGCTTCCAACGGTCCCTCAGTGTGTATCTGCCATCCATATTCTTTTCAGTTCCCTGATTTAAATGAAAACTTCATCAGATACCCTCTCTGGGCTGCTTCCCAACATCCTGGGTGAGCTTATTGCTCTAAACTGGGATGAATATGCATTATACTTCCCATTTGGATGCAGTAGCTCTGGCCAGCATGAGGCAAAGGCAGTTTTCTTTATCCTTCTGCTGCAAGTTTAGCTGTCTCACTGCAGTAATTGCGCTCACCCCTGCTCTGCCCCTGATGTGTTCTCTCACCAGGGTCACAGTAAGGACTCCACATCCATACAAAGATGCAGCTGGAGAATTTCAGGTGAAGGAACAGCAGATTAAGCCAAGTCTTACATCTCCAAACTCAAAAATTTCTCCCCAAACAATAGGGTTTTGATCTCATTTTACTTGTTTTTTTTAGGATACTTTTATCTGGCCTGCTTTAATGAGACTTTACTAACTTGTTTCCCATAGCAGCTCCTGGAGTACTGTTGAAGTTTTCTGATTGTGTTATTTAACACTTTTATCATACCAAAATCCATTTTATGCCTGAGGTATATGATAAACACAGTTTACTTTTCAAAGCACAAATACAAAATCCTAAGTCCTTGCACAGGCTTTGCTTAGATAATGCAATGTAACATGGATTTAATGAGCTATAAATAAAATTTGTTTAATATTTGACTTGGTTCTTTCAAGATCTATTAAAGCATTTTCATGTGACATGAAACAAAGCAGGAGAGGTTGGTATTTGCAGCTTCTCTTCTTGGCTGTAATTCCCAGGTACAGCAGCAGCCAGAGTATGAAGAAGTAGGTTAATATTGCAAAAGGAAAAAATTTCTGATGTTACCAAGAAGAAGCCTAAATATTTCAGCCTGGACAGTAGACACCAAGCAAGAAAACTGCATCTGTTTTCCCCAAAGGTTACCTGTTTTCACAAGCTATTTACTGTTGATACCGCATTAAATTACATTCCAGAGTTACATACCCATCTGTATACAGAACCTCACCAGGTAGACAAGCAGCATGTCTGGAGTCCAGACAGAGGGAAATATGAGAACTGGCTGAGTTATGTAGGATTAAAGAGATGCAGAGTGTTCCACTGCCCAACAAAGGAAAAGTATTTTCTCCAGAGCTTACTGTAGGAAGACTTTAAGAAAGACAGACATACTTAGAGTTTCCCTTAGCACTCTGAATGAGGATTTATTTAGCCCGAGACAGTTCTCAGCTGTGTGATCTATTGGAACAGTGTTGCTGCAGAGCAATGGAAAAGGGCTCCTGCCAACAGCAAGTTGTTGAGACTGGAGGAATCAGGGGATATTCACATTCCTCCTCTCAGACTTTGCTCCCCCATTTCTCAAGCCAAACTCTGGATCTGAGCTGCTTACTTGAGATAACAAAAATAACTTACCTCCCACTAAAAAAAAGGGGAAAAAGAAAGTCTATTTTTCATTGAATCTTTGTCTTCTGCCTTTACAAAGAGTTCTTGAAATGCTGAATATCAAGTATCTAAAATAAAATACTGAGGTTTTCTTATTCTGTCTTGAGATTTTTTTGAACTGTGCTTGTCAATGGACATCTATGTATCTTCTTCATAAACAGTTTATTTAAATCTGATCACACAGTCCTTTTCCTTCCAGGCACAGACAAGAAATTTTCAGTCATTTCTTCATTCATTAACAACATCTTATTGACAACAGCTTTTTTAAGTGCACAAAATGTACATTTAGAAGAAATAGAAATAGCTTTCTTAATTTCTGAGACACTATCCTCCTAAATTCAGATACAGCTAATGTACACTCTTATCATTGCTTAGGAGCTTTATATGTGAATAATTTCCAGAGGCTGAGAATTTACCTTTCAAAATATTGCATTGCAATTTTACATGCTTGGTCATTCTCATGCTAATACCTTATGGAATCTCTGAGAGGAGTCTCATCATCTGCAGAACAAGAAAAGGGTTTTAAATATGATTAGGTATCTATTTTTCTTCTGTCCAATCACCTACTTTCCTTTCTTTTTAAACTGATTTATTTGATCTGCTACAGAGTTTTCATTTTCACTTCATTAACCGATTAAAAATGCGAGTATCCAGCTGATTAAACAACTGCATGATGAGATTTGCATATTTATAATCATAATACTCAATTTAGGACTGAATTCAATTTCAGCTGAACTTTAAGCAACGGTTATATCTTATTGGCTGTAGTTGGGGACTGACTTCTACCGGTGCAGCCTATAAGCCTAAAGCATTAAAATAACATCTGTAATTCATTAGCAAGTCACAAGCTTTTTTCAGGAGCTAGTCCCCAACAGACCTTGAGCCAAGCAGAAAGTGATCTGGTGACACTCTAGTGTTAATAGAAAGTGTAGACCTAAATCTGTTCTATCGCTAGGATTGTCCAGAAATTAGAATTGGGATGGTTACCTGTGTTAGGATTATGTTAGAAACTTTTAAGTCCAGGATTTTGTGGTGACCCATTGTTCAAGAGCTATCTGAAACCAGCTCTATAGAAGAGTTGCACTCTGATTTGTGAAACATGTTTCAGTACACCAGAAAATATCTACATAACCAATACTGTAGATACTGTAACAGAGATAATGTACTGCAAAAAGTCAGCAACATGGTAGAAAATTGTATAAAGCAGGAAAATGCTGCGCAGTGCCTGGTGTGGGTGTTTAGGAAACCTGACTTTTCTGACGCCTGCTTTGGGCCACTTCTTTGAAAATTTGACCTTCCTCTGCTCTCTATCAGCCACCAACTTGTGTGGGTTTGCAGTTGTCAGGCTTTGGACCTTCTTACCAATGTATGTTATGGAAACTAAAAGCTAGCACTGGGTCAAAAGGAACCTCTATATTCACGGTTTTAAAATTCATCGGCCCCACAGTCAGCTCAGTGCCAGGTGAAGATTAAGACTATAACATATACTTTTCCTTAGCCATCTGCTTTTGGCAACTATGTGGGATTGGATGCTGCACCAGATGAACTTTTGTTTTGACTACACTTACGTAAGAAATATTTGAAATCTAATTTTTTATAAGGAGCTCTCCAACACAAAACAGGGAAAGAATGAATTTTACGTGAAAGATTCTGCTCGACATAAACTTACACTGTGAGATACAAAAACACTTGAAGCTCTGCCTGACTAATTGGAAATAGCTTGAATTTTCCATTCTGGGCCCTTCTCCATCATTCCCTATAACTATAAACAGTACAGTGTTATTAAAAATACAGGTTATTAAAAATGGGTCCTGGTGACATTGTTTCTTCTTTCAGAAACCTCTGCCTGCTTTAATATCCCTATCCCAGTTGGCTATTTCTTTTTCCAAGGGTGATCTGGCAAGGTGGCTTCTGGTAGAATATCTATGCCTGCCTCCTTTAAGCCTGAACAGAGCTCACAGAGCCAGGTGAAAAACTAGAAAGGCAGAAGGGCTTGTCTTTTCACTATAATTAAATATGTGTAAACTATGACAATGTGTTTTGTTCCTCTGTTTCCAGAGCTGACATGTTTCCTGACTTTTTTAAGTACCTTAATGCTGTGGGAATTACCTACTGCAGGCCACAGAGGTGAACTTCCACAACACCAGTGAAAGGCTGAAGCAGGGATTAGAAGGGGAAAGAGTTCCCATTCTAGCCCCTGTGAGCGCTGCACACTTTCCCTGCCCCCAGCTGCCCTGTGGCCTTAGTGCCTACCTTGGAGGGTGCTAGCACCCTTTCTTATCCCACAAAGCCAGCGTGAGGGGCAGTGCAAGTTCTCACCATCTCCCCTGTCCTCACCTGTACCAGGCATCCTGCTCAGGCTGGTACCATCATGCCTGGGGGGTTATACTGCTGGTGAAGCAATGGATGCATAAACCTCATCCATAGCATCTCACCAGACTTGGCCCCTGGGTGCTGAGCAATGTGTCTAGTCTTCCAAGATGGGGGAGGTCATTATTCTCATGGAATAGGTTGCCCATGCCCTACAGCCATGGGGCTAACTGTATCTCTACTGGTTGCAACACATAAGTGAAAATGAAATCATTGACACCATGAGGCCTACAAGGATTCTGAGGAGGGACTCTTCATCAGGGACTGTAGCAATAGTACAAGGGGTAATGGATTAAAACTTAAACAGGGGAAGTTCAGGTTAGATATAAGGAAGAAGTTCTTTTCTGTAAGGGTGGTGAGGCACTGAAATGGGTCGCCCAAAGAAGTTGTGAATGTTCCATCCCTGGGGGTGTTCATGGCTAGGTTGGATGGAGTCCAACGAGCTGGACATAGCAGTAGTAGTAGAGGGTCCTTTCCAACCCTAACTATTCTATGATTCCATGATTTGGATCTAGGAGAGGATTAAGCAAAGTGAAGTGATTCTTGCCCTTAGATCAGGAGCCCTGCTTCATTCCTGGCCTCCACAAGCAGCTCAGACATAAAGAAAAGCCACATTTAAACGTAGCTCTTCATATTTTTTTTTGGCTTTTTGAAGGGCCACCATGATATGACAACATCTTAGAATATTGCTACAATATATTAAAAGAAGTATTCTCACAGCATGCCCCACAAGCTTCTTAGCAGTAACACTGGGCTTAGAAACATCAACGTGAAGTCTGATGAAGCCTAAACCAGAAAACTTACTACTTGATTTATTCAGTCATGTTCCTAAATAACAGAAAGCTCGTAAAATCCTAAGATATGTACTGCTTTTTATGGAAAGCTCTCAAGCATACCAGCAGGAGAGGGAGTATTTTGGGTGAATGTTTTGGTATGATTTGTTTCTTTTATTTTTGAAATATTTTTATATTTGCTTAGACTTGTAAGGGAGATGGTGATCATAGAGAAAAGTGGTGTTTAACCTCACTCTTAGTTTCCCACTTTACCATACTGGCTCTTTTCTTTTCATTGCTTTTATTTTTATTTTATACAGTGGATCACACAGAGTATTAGCAAGAAATACTCCTTTGAACTGTGTATGTTTTTACAAAGGGTGCATCCAATGTTAAATTCAATGAATACCCCCATTTTAAGTGGATGGGAACATTTTAGTGTTAAGTTGATTGGACTGAACCCTGTTTATTTTTCTTCAGCAGCTAGCAAATACTGACTCTGTGAAAAGCTGCTTAAAAATAAACTAGATATGCCAGTACTGACCCTATATCTCTAAGTTTAGGAGTGTTGAGATACAGAGCTATTGTTGGTTGTAAAATGAAGTAGCAGCACTTCTGAAATTGGAAATTCACGCTTGAGTCAACAGAATTCAGGTAAAAGTATAAGTTCAAAACTTCAGGTTCCTAGAACCATAAAATGGTTTGGGTAGGAAGGGGCCTTAAAGTATCAGCCAGCTCCAACTCCCCTGCCATGGGCAGGGACACCTTCCACTAGACCAGGCTGCTCAAAGCTCCATCAAACCTGGCCTTGAACAGTTACGGGAATGGGGCAGCCACTACTGCTCTTGGCAACTTGTTTCATTTCTCTCTTTCTTCACAAAGTGTGAAAATTCAAACTCTTGACAACGGATTGAGTTTATATCTCAATCCAAGCATAACGCAATTAGCTATTTTTGCTTAGAATGACAGGTTTGGTTTTTTTCAAGTTTTCATTTTCCTCCTAATAAAATTATGCTGTAAGCACCTAACATTTTCCATTATTATGAGCTCTGTACACTTCCACTGATTAACTATTTAAGCAAATGTTTACATCTCACCCAGTAATGTTTGCAAAGTGCTGCTTTTAGGATAGAAGGACAAACAAGTTTAATTGCAAAATTAAAAACCAGTTTAATTGCAAAAATTACCACACTGACAGGTCAAACATATAATTCATGAAAAACAAACAAGTAGAACATCAGCATAGTGATTAATACGATATTGTTTATTGAGTCCATTAACATCTTAATCCATCAGAAGAAAAATGGATATCATTACACAAGGATCTTTCCCACATAACAGCATTGATTTAGCCTTGGCCACTAAACAAGTGTTCTTGTACAGACAGTGTGACATGGCACTTCCAGGACAACACAGCCTCTGAAAGCTATCTGCGTGTTTGGGCAATGCTCTCTCTTACCTGATAAAGACACAAACTTTATGTTCTACACTTCCGAAAGCTGCAAGCATTCAGGATAAAGGTATTTTATTCCTGGATTATAATTTCTATAGTATTTCACAGTTATTTAAAGATTTAATGCCATTTTTCCTCTTTTTTCTTCTCACATATATTTATAGCTTTGAAATATTTTTTTCAATGTTGGTATAAAGCCACCTACTGCCTTATTTCAAATAGTTGATCCTTGAGTTGTGATTCTTTCAGGGAGAAAAGATTTCTTCAAGTCATATTAGAGGAATAGCAAATTTTGCTGGACACTGCTTGGTGAGTTTGGCTCTTCAAGGGACAAGCTTCTGAATAGCCAAAACCCTCCCACTTTTTTAGTTTGGGTTCTGTGAACATACAAGTTTCACTTTTCTGACACGTATGAGCATTAGATGAAGTAAAAAAAGAGTTCTTGCCTTCGTACAAGCTGGAAAATATTTTTCCATTTGTGTGGGACATATTATAATTAATTGCAACATGGGATTACTGTGAGTATATAGAATAAAAATTACAAGGGATTCGAGATGGGTTTGCAGACACAGGGAACCAATTTATTATTGACTGTTTATATCCTTGTCAGATATGCTAAAAAAACATTCAAACTATAAATAGGTTATTTGAAAAGTTATTTCCAAATTCTGTAGAAAAGATTGTATTTCTTTGTTAAGCAAACCTGCACTCCTGGATGCTTTCTGTGCTTTTTCCTGATATTTATAGCAAAACAAGGCATCTGAGAGCAGATTCTTGCACTAGGAGTATTATACAGCTTTGAACAGAAGAAATGGAGAACACGTTTACACATCAAAATACCTTTGTACTTTTGAAATTAATTACTTTGCAGTCATAATTTCTCTCATAGCCTACTATGAAATAAATCACTTTCTACATAGCTACTTGTTTACTATGCATGTTTCCTAAATTAATTATTTAATCCCAGAACAGTTTCAAGACTGGCTTTGTACAATAAACCTACAAGAAAAAAATAAATTACATCCTCTTACACTTTTATTATAGCCCATCACCTCTGCATATATAAGTATGTGCATATCTATGTGTATGATTAGAAAACACTAAACAATCCAAAATGTCTTAATGAATCTGTAGCTGCATTTTGTTTTCAGATTTAGACAACAAAAATCATCAGAACTAATAATGTACAATACCAATGGCTGAATCTGATACAGACATTTGTCAGTAATTTACCAGTGGCCATTTACCAAGTAATTTACCAAGTGATCATTTTGTTGTCTCAGATACTATGACAGACAAATTCTAATCTGGTTTGACATTCCATTAGTGACTAGTTTTCTTAGTTATGTGCAGTTTGAATACTTCCTTGCCTATGGCTCTGGCCATGGTCAGAGACAGTATGGCATTTTTCCATGCTTAAAGCTGCTGTATAGTCACTGTTATGTAACTACCTGCCTAGGGGCTAAACTAGATTATGCCTTCCTCATTCCTAATTTCTGAATAAGTATGCAACATGTCCATTTGACAAGAAGCTCTAATCTACCTTTAAGTGGTCATATTCATTTAAATGGAAGTAAGATTATATGGTGAACTTTTTGAAGTTGTTTAATGTGCTGGTAGCAAATACGGTAAATTAAGCATGTGTCCTGTATTTACCTGTGTCATGGGTTCAGCAGCAGCAGTCATTTTTCTCCTCCTTGGTAGCTGGTGCAGCACTGTGTTTTTGATTTTGGGCCTGGGAACAGCGCTGATAACACCAGTGTTTCGGTTACTGCTTAGTGATGTTTTGGTCTGGCCAAGGACTTTCTGAGTTTCATGCTCTGCCAAGGAGGAGGGGAGCCGGGAGGAAGCAGAGACAGGACACCTGACCCAAACTGACCAAAGAGGTTATTCCATACCACAGCACGTCATGCCCAAGATGGAGGACGGAGAGGAGAGACCCAGAAGGGTGGGGGGTGCACTGCGTGGTCGGGCTTGGTATTAGGTGGTGAGAAATTGTATTCTTTCCTTGTATTTGCCTTGTCATTATTATTATTGGTGGTAGCAGTAGTGATTTGTGTTATACTTTAGTTACTAAACTGTTCTTATCTCAACCGGTGGGAGTTGCATTCTTTTCTATTCTCCTTCCCATCCCTCCGGGAGCGGGGGGAAGGAAGAGGGGGGAGTGGGAGAGCGAAAACTGTGTGGCTGACTGGACTTAAACCACGACAGTTCTTTTTGGCGCCCAACGTGGGGCACGAAGGGTTGAGATAACGACAGGATTAATAGCCACTCGTCACAATGCTGATTTGTTGGCTCTTAAAGTTGTTGCTTTTGGTTCTCTTGCGTTCATGGTTTCAGCCTGTTGTACCTTACTTACAGCCGGTATTTCTTATCTTAGCATGTTTCAGATATGGGTTTTGGTTTAAGGTTCTTGTTTCATTGTACTTTATTGGAATGGCTTGTGATACGGGCGGGCTCCAGAAGCCGTGGGGGGCGAATGTGTACCTGGCAGTTCGGCTGCTCTTCACCGTCCTGGCGAGGCTGTGGAGAGCCGAGGGGGGGCTGCCTCGGGAGCCGCCGGCTGCCGAAACGGCCCGGGGGAGCGGACCCGGGGAGCAGGAGCCGAGCCCCCCCACCGAGCCCAGCCCGACGGCTGCCGAGCAGAGGAAGGGGGTAGCAAAAGGGGTGATCCCCCCGACTGAGCCCAGCCCGGCGGCTGCCGAGCCGCGGGAGGGGGAGGCTACCGAGCGGCAGGAGGAGACGGCAGAGAAGCCGGGCCCCGAGGCTGAACAGAGTCCCGTAGCCGAGCCCAGCCTCGTGGCGGCCGAGAGCATTCCCCGGCAGCTGCCCGCGGAGCCGCAGGAGAACGCAGGAGACCCCGCAGCACTTCCCAGCAAAGCAGAGAAGGAAGCTCTGGACTCAGACAAAGAGCAGCTGGTGGTGAGAGAGCCGGCAAGCACAGCAGCTGCACCAGCCCCAGTGACAAGCACAGCAGCCTCATTTGAGAGTTCTGAAGGGTTTGAGTGGCCTTTGGGTACCCTTGAGACCTGCCTGCTGATTGTGATGGGGATCAGCATGGTGGCATGCATACAGAGTGTGTTTTACCCACAACCATTTTGTCTGGTCCCCAGAGTTAAGCAGAGTGGGGTGTGGGCATTGTCTGGGGTTAATCTGCAATCTAGGATGACTAAGAGATTTTCCCCAAGCCTGGACAGCCATGAGTGGCAGGGTGTGTGGGACAGTATGGGCGAGTATCTAGTCCACTGGGCCCCTCCAGTGCTTTGGAAGCATTGGAGATGGAAGGCAGCTGTATGGAGTCCCCAGTGACAAGCTGCAGAAACTGCTGGAGGGGAGAGTGAATTACTTTGAGCCTGGTGGGCCCATGACACCTCAGGCCATCAGGGCAGAGATGCAGCATACAGATGGACTTATGATCGAGGGGTGGACTTGGCAATGGACACTGTGGCCCAGGTTACTGACGAGTGTGAACTCTGCACACAGCCTCTCCTACTCTGAAAGGCTGTTACAGAAGATGGAGCTTGACATCATGGACTGGATGGACTCAGCAGCTTTGTAGGGATTGGTCTATGCACTGAGGGATGATCTCTCTCCCGCTCTCTGTGTGTGTGTGTATGCATATACATATACATGTGATGGTATACTGACAATGTGGAATCTGAGCATAACGTGAATGGTATGGAATAAGGGGTGGATAATGTCATGGGTTCAGCAGCAGCAGTCATTTTTCTCCTCCTTGGTAGCTGGTGCAGCACTGTGTTTTTGATTTTGGGCCTGGGAACAGCGCTGATAACACCAGTGTTTCGGTTACTGCTTAGTGATGTTTTGGTCTGGCCAAGGACTTTCTGAGTTTCATGCTCTGCCAGGGAGGAGGGGAGCCGGGAGGAAGCAGAGACAGGACACCTGACCCAAACTGACCAAAGAGGTTATTCCATACCACAGCACGTCATGCCCAGGATGGAGGACGGAGAGGAGAGACCCAGAAGGGTGGGGGGTGCACTGCGTGGTCGGGCTTGGTATTAGGTGGTGAGAAATTGTATTCTTTCCTTGTATTTGCCTTGTCATTATTATTATTGGTGGTAGCAGTAGTGATTTGTGTTATACTTTAGTTACTAAACTGTTCTTATCTCAACCGGTGGGAGTTGCATTCTTTTCTATTCTCCTTCCCATCCCTCCGGGAGCGGGGGGAAGGAAGAGGGGGGAGTGGGAGAGCGAAAACTGTGTGGCTGACTGGACTTAAACCACGACAACCTGTATATTGAAAAGGACATCAGCTGAATTGTTTTCATCTGTATACATTGATTGCCCTGTAAGAAAAGGCAATAACTTTTCAGTACACATTAATCTAACATTTGCAGTTTAATCCTAACACTAATTAATTACATACAGTTGTCCAGGAAGGCACAGTGAGTGCTGAATCTAATAAAGCTTTCCAATACTTTACTGCAGTAGTACAAAGGACACAAATCAATGAGTATACTTCTAATTATGTGGAAGATAAACATGACTTGGGAAGCCAAGTACTTAGGTAATCATGGGGCATAAATATGTTGCTGGTGTGGTCTTTGATATTTACAGCAGTAAAATTGAATTTATCATTTAAAAAAAGCAGCAACAGGTATTTTCTTAGTAACTTTGCACAAATAATTCTACTTATCACATTGTCTCTCAGTTATCCTCCACATCAACTTTGTTGGTGTAAAAGTACTCCCTTATATTGGCACAAAGTACAAAGGGGCAAGAAAGTTTCAGCAGCAGAACTTTAGGAAACGCTGAGTTGTGGTACTGAGTGCAACACTTCACTGAAATGTCTCAGCTTGAGCATATGAAAATGGAAACATCAAAAATCACTGTCATTTTACAAAAATTTAGACTACAAATAAGGCAGTGTAGACAAAGTCATCAGGCTTTAACATGGCTCCAATTCAAGCAATAGTAACACTGCAGTGGGAAAGATCATTCCATTTGTATATAAAAGAAAATTCCCTCTGAAGCCAACGAATTAAAAACATCAACATAGCCGCTAGTCTTCAGGTTTGATATTTTAATCTGTGCATAAAATAGTTTATTTAAGAAATTACTGTGTAGGATATTTAAAACTGCTAAAAAAGTCTGTGATTGAATGCAAGACATCTTTCTACTAAATAATCAAACAAGGATAAAAGATAGATCAGCAGTACGATGCCAATATTATAAGCAAGTATGAGCCAGGATTTTTCTTCAGGTTATATTGTATCAGTCAATTTATCAAAAGATACAGCTTCAGCAAAATATTTAAAGCAGAACTGTTCATAGCAGTTTGTGCTTTAATGATAAGATGGTATCTGAAATATATGCATTCCTTACATTTTGCAAATATTTAAGCAGTTGTGCCCTTTTTCAAAGGTATTCCTACCGTGGACTATTACACTTCTTTCTAAATCTATTGAAATGAGTCATGGTGAGATATGAAAGAGACAAAAAATTTCTTAGAAAATCCTAGGAGTCTACCACTACTTGTCATTCTAGCTTATTGGGGAAAAATACGAATGGTGGTCATGTGGCAACTGTAGCAAAGATAGAATATATTTGCACAGGACTGGTACTTGCAATTACTCTAGGTTTCTGCGTAATTTGGGAAATCGAAAATTTAAGCCATGCCGTAAACTGTTTTTCTGAGAAAAACTAATTGATGTTTTCAGCCTGGAGAAATTATTTTTAGTAAATACTTTATAGCATTGTCTTGAAAAGCCATGAACTATGAAAACTAAAATCAACAAACTGTCCCAATAAGTGTGAACATTTTTTATTAAATCAGACCATAAATATGACTAGCTTCTTTTTTAACTGCATCATAATTTGCATTATTTCATGTTTGAAAATTCTCCTCTCATTGATTGAATGTTTAACAATTTTAACATCAGTAACATTAAAACTTTTCACTTTTTGGGGATAAAAAAGGAAAAGAAATTTGGGCTACATTCTTCTTGTTTCTGACTTGGAATATTTTTCCCCATAGAATCATAGAATAGTTAGGGTTGGAAAGCACCTTAAGATCATCTAGTTCCAACCCCCCTGCCAGGGGCAGGGACACCTCCCACTAAGCCATGTCACCCAAGGCTATGTCCAACCCAGTCTTGAACACTGCCGGCGATGGAGCATTCACAACTTCCCTGGGCAATCCATTCCAGTGCCTCACCACCCTCACATCCAATCTAAACTTCCCCTGTTTAAGTTTGAACCCATTAGCCCTTGTCCTCTCACTACAGTTCCTCATGAAAAGTCCCTCCCCAGCATCCCTATAGGCCCCCTTCTGAATACTAGAAGGCTGCTATGAGGTCTCCATGCAGCCTTCTCTTCTCCAGGCTGAACAGCCCCAAGTTTCTCAGCCTATCTTCATACGGGAGGTGCTTCAGTCCCCTGATCATCCTCGTGGCCCTCCTTTGGACTTGTTCCAACAGTTCCATGTCCTTTTTCTGTTGAGGACACCAGAACCGCACACAATACTCCCAGTGAGGTCTCACAAGAGTAGAGTAGAGGGGCAGGATCACCTCCCTCGACCTGCTCGTGACGCTCCTTTTGATGCAGCCCAGGATACGGTTGGCTTTCTGGGCTGTGAGTGCACACTGCCAGCTCATGTTAAGTTTCTCATCGACCAACACCTCGAAGTCCTTCTCCGCAGGGCTGCTCTGAATCTCTTCCCTGCCAAACCTGTAGCTGTGCCTGGGGTTGCTCCGACCCAGGTGGAGGACCTTGCACTTGGCATGATTAAACTTCATCAGGTTGGCATCAGCCCACCTCACAAGCGTGTCAAGGTCCCTCTGGATGGCATTCCTTCCCTCCAACCTATCAACTGAACCATACAGCTTGGTGTCATTGGCAAACTTGTTGAGGGTGCACTCAATCCCACTGTCCATGTCACCGACAAAGATGTTGAACAAGACCGGTCCCAGCACCGACCCCTGAGGGACACCACTCGTTACTGGTCTCCAGCTGGATATTGAGCCATTGAGCACATGTCTGATGAAAGACAAAATATCTGAGACAAAATCTTAGTTCCAGCTGAATACAATTTTTATTAATGGCTTGAAATTTCAGTATATGATGCAATCATACAGAGGGGATAGTAGTTAATACATTTTGTAGTGCTGCTTTATATGTCACGTTGACACTGTCTTATGAATAATGAAGACTTCATTTAAGATGAATTTGTCTACAGCTAATGTTTTCTAAATTAAAAAGGTTATTATTGTTAAGAAAAACATCCTTAGAATTTTAGATTGAAGACAGGTATGTCAGGGCTAGTCCTCAGGACTCTATGGATAAAATAACAAAGAATTTGTTCTGTCAGGTTGTCCTGGTTTCAGCTGTAACAGTTATTTTTCTTTCTGGTAGCAGGTGCAGTGCTGTGTTTTTGCTTTAGTCTGAGAACAATGCTGATAACACACTGATGCTTTAGTTGTTGCTAAGTAGCACTTACTCTGATCCACTTCTTACACTTTCCAGTGTCCCATGCTCTGCCAGTGAGGAGGGGCACAAGAAGCGAGGAGGGAGCAGAGACAGGACACCTGACCCAGACTAGGTAAAGGGGTATTCCATGCCACAGCATGTCATGCCCAGCATATAAACTGGGGGAGTGAACTGGTAGGGATCAATCACTGCTTGGGTCAGGCTGGGTACTGGTCAGTGAATGGTGAGCAATTCTATTGTGCATCACCTGTGGTTTCTGAGCTTTCATTTCTTCTCTTGTTGTTTTTAATTATTATCATTATTGTTGGTATTCTTTCTATTATCACTATATTTTACATTATTTTAGTTATTAAATTGTTCTTATCTCAATCTGGAGGGTTTACATTCTTTAGATTGTCCTACCCATTCCGCCCAGGGGGGTAAGAGGAAAAGGGGGAGGGTTAGCAAATGGCTGCATGGCGCTGAGTTACTGGCTGGGTCTAAACCATGACACATATGCTAACCAATCAAAATTTGGAATAAAACAGAGGAGTAATAGTGTAGTTCCTATTCTGAGAAAGTCCTTGAGGGGCTAGTTATATGTCTTATTGTGTGGATGAGATTAATCACACCAAGGCAAATATTTTGCACTTGATGCAATTTTGGAGATAGCTTAGAATAGAATGTTGCTTATGAATATCTGAACATTCAGATTGAAGGTATTGAAGTCATTCTATAAAAGTCTGCCTAAATCTTGAAGTCCTGAAAATATAAATAAGCTTAACATTATTCTGTACAAAGTGTCTATAAAACCCATGAACATAAATAGGCAATTCTTTGGTGTTTTATAAAAAGCTCATAAAAACCCACACTTTAATTGAAAATTAAATCAAGTACTACTTAGATGGAGGAAATCTTTTTTACAATTGCAGTAGGTACTTTTAGCCAGATTCTTCTTCCAGTTTCATGAATGACTACTATAATTCTTAAGTAAGTGGGATCAAAAGGGTAGTTCATGAATTGTTTCTTCTTTCATACAGAATCCTTGTGTTTGGGAACCCATAAGAGGATATAATGCTTTAAAAGGAAGTAGATGTGAATCACCATTCTATCTAATGCCTTAAAACAAAGATGTGGAAAGTAGTTTGAAAGATTTTGAGGTTTGCAACAGCATGTTAAACCAAAGTAGTAAGTAAGGTGGAAAAGTGAATAGAAAATTATATTTCATTAAATTTTCACAGAAGTTAAAAAAGCAAACTAATATGAAGACCAAAGACTGACACAGAATAGCAGACGAAGTAGAATAGAATAATCAGGTAATAGATTAAAATGTTTTAATGTGTTTTCTTATTGAAAAGGTTCCATTCAAATTAGTTTCTTCAGATACTTGGCAAGGGAACATACATTGGTGAATAGGATGTTCACATTGTAGAATAAAGGTAATACATCTTATTAATTACTTAATACTTTTAAAATACTAGCATATTTCTGATGTCAGAGAATAATTATAGGAGATCTTTGATCTATATTACAGTCTACATGAAACCTTTGTGTTTGCTGACAAGAATGTCCTTTTTTTTCAGTACAAAGAACATCTTTGTAATAAGTAATTACAATAATCCAACCTTTAGTATTGTTCAGAAAAATCAGAACACTAAAGTATCTTACTAGTGCCAACAGTTCAATTTAGTTAAGAATAAAGTTAGCCAAATAGTTAGTTAGAACTATGTTTTACAGATTTAAAAGGCCCACTTTGTCTGCACAGTAGACAGGAGGGAACATCATGCATCCCAGAGAGTAAAATGCTCTTCGTGATAAAAGTACTGTTTTCATCTTTCCTAGTGATGTAGCTCAGACAAAAACCAAATGGCAAAGCTAAAAGATTTCTAAGTTCTTGGTTTGTGGGACAATATCTTTCACTCTGAGAGGAAAAATTAGGTAAACATAACACGCTACTCATCCAGGATCAGCAGAAGGGTAAACACCTCAAGATATTCGTTAAGCATTTTCTCACTTGTGTGATTTTGAAGCCTAGATATTGAAAGTCTAGAAAGAGAGGTGAGAATGCTTCTGTGCTGCCACTGTTTTTAAAAATAAGCAATGTGCCCAAACTATTTTCTGTTGCTAAATAAATCATGCAGATTAGTATTCTGAGGAAGCCTGAGTATATCTAAACCAGGTATCTGAAATCAGTTTACCTTGAAAGTTAACTGTGTATTAGAGTATGCAGTCCTTAGCAGAGCAAGTCTTCAAGTCAGTGCTTTATGCCTGTTACAACATGGTTTCAGTATCTTCTGAGATCCTTTGGTGATTTCATAGCAAAAGTTGAGCTTCTGCCAAAGTACAGTATTATTCACTGGGGAAGGAGACGGTTCTCTAAAAGACAAGAAAGAACAAATCATGCCTGTGAGCTCAAGATCTGAAGTTTCTACTTCATGTTATGAGATGATAACCTACTATGCCAGTAGTATTTTTTATTATTGTTCCAAAATGGGGTTTCGTTCACTATCTCAAGCTTCATGAGTTTCCAAAGGATACTATTTTCACCAGTCTCAGGTATTTTTCCTTCACCCTGGCTTGTATCATCTATTTGTACAACTAGAAGAAAAGGAGTTGAAATTCTTTCTGCATAGCTACACTGGTCTTTGATTCATGAGACTCCAGCAGTAATGTTAAAATGTAAGAAAGGGCTTTCTAAACCAAATGTTGAAATATGTAGGAATAAAGAAGCAGTAAAGTTTTAACGAAAGGGTGTGAATCCTAAAGTTTGTGCTTTTATTGTTACCAGAAAGTATATCCCAGTACTCAGTCGTGTAGCTTAGACATTGCTGTAACAACATAAGAAAAATCAAATACATAGGTACCTACATATGTTACATAGATACGAACATATATTATGAAGGTCATATAGTTGATATTTCTAGGGAGGGTGAGGAAGAAATTGTCTGAGCAAAACCTAAAAAAAAAAATATCTAAAGGTTTATAAGTGAGGTTGGTCTTGAACAACTTCTGAAAAAGAAAATGATGAAAAAATGCAACAACTGCTAGTAAATCAGCAGAGACAGGTGGAATTTCTTCTAGAAACAGAGGTGTCTGGTAGAACTGCTTCTGTAGATTATTGATAGTGGAATTGTTTTTCTTGTACACTGCAGGGAATCATACCCAATTTTACAGAGCAGAAAGGAAGTGTTTAACGTGTACTGCAGATTCTACACCTGTATTGATGAGCATGCTGAGCTGGAAATGTAACAAATTATTCCTTTTTGAAACTAATTGATGCAACTTCCTCTCTCCCACCCTTTTTCTTCTTTTCTCCTTTCTCCCTTTCTTTCCTTGAGACTTCCAGTTAATCTCTGTAAGATGTGACTGAAAGAATCCATTACCAGCTATTTCAGAAGAAATTATGATACCATGCCAAAAACAAAAAAAAAAAAGGTTAAAAAAAAAAGCTGTTTATACCAAAATATAGAAATCAGAAATTCATTGTGCCAATAGAAGCAAAACCTCGTATTTCTGGTGTGGTAGATATGTGCTGTCTTGGGGACAACATCAGGAAAAAACAGCCATAACACATTGCTGTGAGCTTTTTGATAACAGCCTCGGCTTCTGCTCACTGATCCACTGGAGCAAATTATCATAATTATTATAATATTATTCTAGAATTGATTTTTACCTGGTTCTTATCCAAATGGATGAGTGTGCAGACATAAACATTGGATAAGGTTTGAACATTGGATAATATTCAAACACAGAAATAGAGAAAAAGTGCTCTAGCTCTTGAAAAAGGGTAAGTTTTACTACAGTTGACAAGTAGAGCTAAAATAGGTAGTGGTAATGAATAGAAGGTATCAGACATAACATAGTCATCTGTACATTAATAGCCCACTCAAAATAATCGTGTGAATTACTGCATGGTGAAATCCTTTCTCATAGGCAATGCTTACAACTAGGGTTACTTTCTGAACTGAGAGCCACTGAAAAAAATACACCCCACAATCTGCCATAGATGTCCTCTGAGCAGAAAAAGAGTTTGAATTGCTTCCTTCAATTAGCTTGGAATATAGCTCCATGTTTTATTAAAAGATAAAAAAGAAAGAATGGAAAAGACTAGAGTGGAAAATAAGGAAACGAACACAAGAGCAGTTCTGAAATTCATTGACAAGGCTTTTGAAACTTCAGATAATTTTCAGATTATGGAGATGCCAAATAAAAGTGCCTTATATTTTTCCTTATTTCAATATTGCCTTTTCATATCACTGAGTGAAGTAAGCTACTCACTTCTTCCTTGTCAGGCTTTATATAACCAGCCTAAGATATAAAATACAATGTCAGAATGTACAGCAATGTAGAAAGAGACAAGACGTCTGTTTCCCTGATAAGATACATTACTGTCCACTTTATAAGGAAATATATTTGCAGATGAGGAATTATATTTATAAATACCCAAGGTAACAGTATCCTTTGATCATTTGCAGTGGCAAAGATCAGTTTCAGAAACGCAAACATCCCATTAAATTGGTAGCTGTGTTTTCCTTTTTAAAATCAGGTTTAAAAAGAAACAGAACTAAAAGTGTGGCTGCCCATCCTTTGAAATACTGCTTTTAAATAAATCCTGAAAAATGCTCCTGTTTCTGGGTGAAAACCAAATACTGGTAAATCTGACGTTCTCCACAGTGAAATTTTCCAAAGAGAAAGAGACATCACTGAGATGAACATTGTGACTATTCCTACAGGTAGAGAAGGTAAGGGATTGATGTGCCCCCTACAACCTGTGGTGTGAAGATGATAGGACTGAGTATATACTATGAATACATCGCTGAATGTACATTCTGTAGCATTTAATAATTGAATGTAAAAAATATTACAAATAATTCCATCTAGCGGGATTTTTTTTTCTAACAAAAACTTCACTTTTCAGCAGTCAATAGAATATTTTGGATACACATGATACTATAAATAGACAGTAAGTTGGGGGTGAGAGAGGGCAGTGCCAGCTGCAAGAGCTATGCAGTCCACACAAAACACACTGTAGCTTTTTCTGTACCTTGGCAGGAGATGTAAAATAATTCATATCTAATGCAGCTATTATGGTTTGTCTGGCACAGGCACCTATGTTCTCAGCAAAGCTTCAGGGATACCCTTTCTAATGAATAACATACATTATTACCTTACAGCACTTCTATTATCATTCTTAACCAGCTCCTTACTTCGAGGTCACACAAATAAGCAGTTTGTTCAACGGGGAAAAAATCTTATACAGAGAAATTACCAGCCTATCTATCTTCACTTCTGCATCCTCCTGTCATTCATACAGTCAAGTTTTCTCTTAGCCCACTTCTGTGGTACAAATAAGAGTGGCAGACTACTAGACCCTTATGTCTGGCAATCCTACTAGCTGTGTATTTGTCATTTCCTGATTACAAAGGAGCCGATATCACAAAAGGATTCATCATAAAACCCATTTGCTATCTCCATGGTCTCTCAGGACAAAGATGGCTTGTCGAAACAGGAAAGAAAAAGGCTGAAGTCTTTGGTGCCATGGAAACCGAACAATTAACACATGTACTTTTTCTTACTTCAGCTGGAACTGCACTTAAGCCAGTCTTTTAGCAGAAAACTGCTAAAAACCTCCCTGTGACTTTAGTAGTTGTGGGGTAGAGTGGAGAGAAAATATGGAAAATAAGAGTTACTTGAGAAGCAGAGCAGCAGTCAGAAGAAACAGGGCAAATGACTCAGGAAAGGAGCGGGGCTCAGTGGAAATTTGAAGGCTACAAAGTTCAGCAAGTTGACACATTGAGGGTTTTATATAATAGCAAAGTTTGTTATGATTCAGGAGTGTATAGAAAAATCAGGGGCAGAAGAGAAGATGCTAGGGACTGTAAACAACCTTTTCTGTAAGGTGTTTTTCAGCAAAGGTCACTGTCTTTACCTTTGGCACAGTACAATACTTTCTAGCAGCCCTTGTTCCACAGATCTCTGAAATAAGAACAGAACAGCTTTCCACTGACACTCTTCAGCTCAGGACTCACTGAAAGCAGCTTCTAGATTGCCTCTTATAAAATAAACTAAACCAAGGGCTTTCTGCTTCATTTGTCATGCCCAGTCATGCACTGTATCACAAGAAGTTGAAGAAACCCTGCAGCTCCATGTACACAGCTCCATGACACAGGACCACCCTTGCAGCTTTTGAATACCTCTTGGGTTTTATCAGGTCTGCACCGCTATGGTGCATATTGAGTTTTGTGCTTCCTTAGTGTTTTGGAGAATAAGAGAGCAAGGTATCCCTGCTTTACTGTCCCTGTTTCCAGTAATCTGAAATTTACAATCTCTAGAGGGCTAAAGACTGAATTGAAGATTCAGTAGCTTTTCTAGTTCAGATAAATACACTGAAGAAAAAATAATTGTATCTTACAAAATATGTGGAAACCCCATTCAGCTCTCAAGTTCCTGAGCTGAAAAAAGGGCAAGGATGCAAGACTATCAGAATGCATTACCACATAACCTGTCCTGGTTCTTGAGCATTCACTTTTGGCCACTGTCAAAAACAGGATGCAAAGATAAAGTTACCTTTTGGTCTCATAAAGAACAGTCTTTCAACCTCACCTTTGTTGCTGTTGCTGCTGTGGCATTTGTTGGGCCAGCCCACAGACGCAAACACCTCTCCAAAACCAGTGCATTATATTGATCAAGATACTCCTAGGGAAATCTTTCAACTGTTCTGACAGGCAAGAATCTTACAATTGTTCTGGCTAATTAAAAACCTTATGAATGGTCAGGTAAAACTTTGCAAGCTTCTCACCGTCTCCCACAGTTGCTGCTAATTCAGGCTGTTTTAAGCAGTGCACCAGAGGGAAAAAAAATTACAGTCATGAATTTGATGAAATGTTAGGTTTTAAAATCTCAGATCCTTCACATATAAAATTTATCACTGTGTAGATATTTTGCTTCATTTAATCACTAGCCAAATCTAAGTACTTGTATTTCTAAAAAGCAGGGGTTTTTTTCCTCAGCTGTGAAATATGAAAGGACTGGCAGCATTTATTTTTTTACTTCTTGTATTTTCTAGGTTATCATTATCATGGATGTCAGGCAAGCTGACAAACTCAATACCTTTCCTGCCCTCTCTGTTATCATAGAAGCAACATTTATCTCTGTGGACAAAGACCTCTTCAAATCCATCTTACGTAACTATTTTAAAGGAAGGCAGGAGATTGACAGATTCCAATTCATCTCTGCACAATACTACCCTTTCACATGTATTCAGATAGTTTAATAAATTTATTTGCATGTTCAAACTATTAAACAACACATACTAATTCAGAAATATCTTTCCCATTTGAAGAAAGCATTTGGCTTGCAAACACCTTTACTGGGTCTTCACTGTCCTCTTTAGCCTTACTGAACTAATAGAAATGTCTATTACTACTAGAGTCCCATGCTCGCTATGTTAACAATGAAAAGCAGTGGTTCATATCTATACTAAACAAAACCCCATTATTTTAGATTTCCAGCTTGGCTAAAATGATTATAGCACATTATAGATTTCAGCTTTGGCCAAGCCACAGAAACAGCCCATATGGCTATGCTGCCACCATTTTTGTAGGACCATCTCATTTGAAACTCATTCTGATGTTATTTCAGACCTTTGCAAATTATAGTGTAGACATGCACCTTGTGTACTTCAATATAGCTCTGACACTATGCAACAAACTATTTAAACACACACTTAATTCCTAATAAGTGTTTGATGAGCAGGCACTCACTGGCAGTAAATTCAGAGGATTGAACTTCAGATCTATTTTTTATTGCATTCCATAGTAGCAAAGTTAAAACTTCTGCCTTTACATATCTGATTTCTACTGAAACTAGACAAGATTGTTATTCTCCTGGCAGTCTGATAAGAAAAACAGTTACTTGCAAATTAATGACATTATATTGTCTCATGTTAGCAAAACAGCAATGACATCTATATTTTTCACAGCTGAGCTTAATCATAAGTACATCTGTCAAGATCTCAAAATATACACAGAAGATCTCTTCAGCTTCATCTGTGACTTTTCTCAGTTTTTCCTTCCATTCTATCCCTCCCCAAGTGACATTTAAAGATTCACATTCTTCCCTCCAGATCTGTGTCTGAAAAGCAATCAACTGGTCTTCCAAGCATCAGACACATGCTTTTTTGTACTAGTTGTTAATTTGAAAGATGCTGTGGTTTACAATTGCTTTGACATTTACTCCAGAGGATTTGTGCTCCTGAATACATTAATATAATTTACTTATCCCCAGCTGTTTTTGAAACCCAGACAACGGCAGAGTTTGATCATTACAAGGTATTGGTCTTGAGTGTTTGTTAGCTACTTTGAGCATCCCTGTGCTTCTTGCACCACTTCTGAAACTATTATGGCACTTCAGCCACTCTTGAATGCTTAATAATTTTTAATATACCTTCAATGAGTTTAAATAAACAGGAAGAGAGATATAAAATATATCAACTATAGGTATGAAATACATCAAGTATGCACACATGTCTATTTATTTAGTACATCTCCATCATGCTCCAAGATGCAGCATATTATATTTGAGTTTAACATGAGATTTTAAAAGAAACAAAAAATTCAATAACCCAAACACAATGCCAGGTACTGCAAAACCTTTCAGGCGCAAACTTTGCAGGGGGTGAGAAAACAAAAATCCCTTCCAGATTATGTAAAAAGAAAAACAGTGTGACGGTGAGCTGGGCGAGAGAAAGAGAGAGACCCCAAGAGAGAGAGGGAGAGTGAGTGAGCAAGAGTGAGAAATCAGAAACAGGGAAAAAGATTTCAAGTTGAAAGACTGCAGGCTAGAAATAGGCAAGAAGGCACTTCACATTCTTTCTGGTAGAAAAGAGGCATGCATCAAGCTACTGATAACAGTGTGATGATATTAACCAGTTTCCTCTCTGAAAGACAGGAAAGCATGTCAACCTCAGAAAAGTCCAGCAATGGTACAATAGTATCTTAGCTTCTGGCAACACAGGATTGAAAACAAATTAAGTACACAAAATATGCACTCAAGGGTAAATTTAGATGATTATTTAAAGCTATAAATGGCAAAACAATTTAAATAATTATTCTTTTGTGATCTTATATCTCTATACAAAAATCCCTAAAAAGTATAATATGGAATAATATAGAAAAATAGAAAGGTTGGAAATTACATTTAAAGATCATTTAGTTCAACACTCCCTGCCATGGACAGGGACATCTTTCACTACATTACGTTGCTCAGAGCCCCTTCCAACCTTGAACACTTCCCAGGGATGGAGTATCCACAGCCTTAACTGAGCAACCTGTTTCACTGTCTCACCACCCTCATTGTCAGAAAATGTCTTCCTCATATCTGATCTAAATCTACCCTCTTTTAATTTCAACCCACTAGCCTTTTCCTGTCACTACAGGACCTGGTAAAAAGTCTTCCTCTTTCTTATAAGTCCCCTCTTATGTATTGGAAGGCTACTATTATAGGGTCACCCTGGAGCCTTGCATTCTCGCCCAACTGTCTCAGCCTTTCCTCACAGGAGAGGTGTTCCAGGCCAGTGATCATTTTTGCAACATGCTTAGAGCAGACTTCCAGTACCTAAAGTGGGCCTACAAGAAAGCTGGAGACAGTCTTTTTACTAGGGAGTGTAGTGACAGAACAATGGTGAATAGTTTAAAACTGACAGAGGGGGAGATCTAGATTAGATATTAAGAAGAAAATCTTCCCTGTGAGGGTGGTGAAGTGCTGGCTCAGGTTGCCCAGAGAAGTTGTGGCTGCTCCATCCCTGGCAGTGCTCAAGGCCAGGTTGGAGGGGGATTTGAGCAACCTGGTCTAATAGAAGGTGTCCCTGCCCATGGCAGGAGGTTGAAACTCTTATGCAGAGTTACTATCATTTAAATAAATTTATATAAATGATTTTTTATCAAAATTGAAAGTCCATTAAATTTCATATTAATATTTCAAAATTCTTGTCGTAATATAAAAATATATAATATATGACACAAACCAGAAAATATAAACAATCAATAGTATGCATTTAAATCTAATAAAATTTAGATTATATTTGATGTAATGAATACACTGATTTAGGGATTTTTACATCTAGCCCTAGTTGCTAGTCATAAATACTGCAAAACTTCAATACAATTTGGTTTCAACAGATAAGCTTTAGTTCAGCAGTTGTATTATCTTTAAAACTTTAGCATTAAGTATTTATTGCTAAGAAATACCTCTCAAATTGCCAGGAAATTCTTATTTTAACTCAACTGCAAAACACTTAATAAATTGTCATTTCAGTTTTAATAGGCTCTGAAAGAATAGTTAATTTCCAGTGTAAATGAAACTATGTTCTGTATTTCATTGAGTATATATTGCTCAAAATTAGGACTGTGACTGGCAAGGGATGGAGTGGTGAAATGTCCTGGTGGACATTCTTTCTTTGGAAATCTGGAATAAATAAAGTCATAGTATTCAGGTGACGGACTTTATGCATTGTGCTTTAGGATGTATCTGAAGTTCTGAGACTACTTAGTACATACATAGTTTCTACCTTTTTGTCTGGGTTTATTATCTGGATTGTGACAGGAACCAAGCAGAATTTGGGAATAACATAAATTTATTTAGCAAACTTTCCATGGTGAGTGGAAAGGTGGTTAAACAGTCTCTGTGCACTCTAAGGCAAGACTTGGCAGAAGGCAAATTTCATTCTCACAGAGCACCAACCAGCTGTTGATAGCCACCCTCTTCAACACCTCCAGCCAGCCGCAAAGTGTACTCCTTCTTTATACTTATCCGCATTTTCAGTATATGTCTTTGATGTTTGCTCCTTTGAAGAAAACATTAAAAACATTCTCTACCATGGTTTTGGCCATGTTTGTCAAAGTTAGCACTTCCTCTAGTCAAATAACTCAATAGCTAAGCTACTATGTTGTTCAAAGCCCAGATAAACAGCAGGCAGAAAGGAAAGGGAAAATAAGGCCTTTTCCAACAGAATAAGAAATAATGGAGAAATGCAACATTCTCATTTTCAGAAAACATACCTGCATGAAGCACTTCCCATGGGGTGATTAACATCACATATCTACACAAGCAGTATACTATTTCTTGCACTTGCAGTACACTTGATGTTAGTACTTTTTTTCTCATCTGATATAGGAGCAAGATATGAATATTTACAGTCTGTCAGCATAACCTAACAAACCAAACTACAGACTACGATCATCGGTATACTGACAACTTGCCCACAGGAAAGAAGAAAGGTTGTGTTAGACCTTGACACCATTTTGCAGACATGAATAAATGCAAAAATAGGCTGGATACACTCCTGCTGAACGCTAAGGAATTGCTGGTCTGATTATAGTAAAAGGCACTGGATTGCCTAGATGGAAATGGATTTGAAATGGATGGAAATTGCCCTTTCTGCAGCACAGAGGGCAGGGCAGAGAGATGGCATAGAACTGATTGTTGCTGGAGTTAAACGGGAATGAGGTGGCCTATTTTCTTTTAGAATTTTAAAGGTGGAGGATAGAAGCAAAGCAGTCCCTTGGGATGAATAAGGGATAGATAATATTTTGTATCTAACACAGACAGGGACAGTAAGAAAAAAACGGTCATAAGCTAGAAAGATTTATTGTTAATCATTGCCCTTCCTAGTGGGCATTTCCAAGACATCTCTGAAATCTTATGAAAAGCTGTAATTTCACGACTACTTTACAACAACATAAAGCAGGCACAGCTGCCAAAAAAAAAACAGTCTGCATCTCCTGCCTGCAAGTGCTAACTCTCTGTGTAACATCACCCCATATTTCTACTGGCACAAGCTGCATCCAGGTACCTATATGCTAAAGCTCCTGAAAAATCTGATTAATGATATGCTAGTTTAAGGTGGCCATGAAACTCTCATTATAGTTTTGACTGAGTGAGAAAGAACCTGGTCAGCAAATATTAAAATGAAATGTTTATGCATCTACAAAGAGTTCTGAAAAGCAAATCCTCTCCTTCCATAACATAATGGTAATCATAAAAATTCATACCTACCATCTTTTTGATGTGGTTGTAAATCCATCTGTTTTTCCCTGAAAGGCTCATTTTTTATTCTCTTCTGCAGTTAGTATACCCATGCATTCACTTATCACACACTTTTCTGTAATTGCCAACACTTGCCATTTTAAAAACGAAGAAAAGATCTAAGAAAGGCCTTTTCAAAAAAGATTGGAACTGTATAGGAAGTACAAGATATTTTCTCTGCTGTACATGCTCTTTTTTCTCCGCTGTACATGCTCTTTTTTCTCCTTCACATATCTTTCTGGTAAAGGGTATTTGTATTTTCTTTCCTAGTTTCTCAGTGTATTTGTTCAACAAATAGTCCCTGGAGAATTACAAGAGGCATAAACTGGAGAGGTGTTATCAACATCAATGGTAGCATGCAGATTTACAGCAGCTGTGAGCCTGTTCCACTATCACTGCATAAATTTGAAGTAGAGTCTGATATAGAAAGTGCTTTTGTTTCAGATTTTCTAAAATAAACAATTTGCTCAACAGCAAGTTATTTTTACCTACAATCTGTCTGAAATTTCAAGATCACTTGACCACAGTTGACAGTGTCCTCATGCTTGCTTC
This sequence comes from Ara ararauna, assembly GCA_028858755.1. Taxonomy (NCBI): domain Eukaryota; kingdom Metazoa; phylum Chordata; class Aves; order Psittaciformes; family Psittacidae; genus Ara; species Ara ararauna. The sequence goes on along the minus strand of CM054377.1, from coordinate 62,894,228 downwards.
AGAGCAAGTCACTGCTATCTTCTCAGGGGTTCTTCAACTGGAAGAGAAATGCAAAAAAAGAATCAAAGATAAAACAGGCAGCAAACACTTTGAAACCAGAAATACACAAACTAGCAAGGAGGAGTTGGATAGTAAATCCTTTGATTTCTTCAGACAAAGGTTGGTCATTTGATTTCTTCAGATCAGGGTAAGATGTCCTTTCTCAAAGATTGATTTCACTCAAATACAAAGTTATTGATCTCAACAGATGAACATGTGGATGCAATCCCAGTTTAAACCATCAGCATATAACTGCAACCACCTTACCCCACCTGGGCCTTTAACTACACCCATCAGTGCTAATGTGCAAACTTTCTGCTCCTCTCCAATTTCTGCCCTTTACTTGAGAAACCTGTAGCTGAGGTGGATGAAAGTCTACAACTGGTGTCATAAAGGAGATCTGTCAAAAGAAAATGATAGTTCCCTTCTGATCTTAAAATGCATTCATCTCTAATTAGCATTAGCTTTTCTAACTGTACACAGTAACAAATATTGCATTCAATCAAAATAATATTGTATGCTGATTCTAATATCACATGCACAACTTCAGTAATTTTTAAAATGCTGGTACTCTCCTACCTATTAATAACTGTAGATTGATATTAATAGTCTAATAGTAAATAGAGCTGCTCATTTCTTTGCAAGAAGCTCTCACTCTCATACAATAGAACAATAAAAAAAGCTTGGTTCTAATGGCATCTTGAAAATGAAAGCAGGAAAACAAGGAGATCTGCCAAAACAAACACAGTTTCAAGTATCAAAACTTCAACATCAAGAACTTGGGAATGAACCACATGCTCAGACTTTTCAGTTAAATAGATTTTAAAATCTCATATTTCTAGTTAGGATTTACTATTATTTGTTTTTAAAATTAGTTCCGTAATGGTGGAGTTTTTTCTTAAGTGTTCACTCTTGGTTTGGAAAGTAACAGCTGTTACCTTGGATAGAGGCATGAAAACATGCAATGCAAAAAAGCTAGGCATGAAAGCTGGCTACCTAACTGAGAATGCACCAGTTTGTCCCATCATACATTACCCACAGAACGTTTGAAGCCACTAGAACTGGCATTAGCATTAAGGAAATATAAAATACTATACAAGCTTAAGGCATCATTAGGCCTTAAGTGTGTAATTTATGGAAGAGTTGGCTCTCACATAATCTGAAATCTTTTTGTGAACTGCCATGTTGTTGGAGCAACCAGGAGGAGAAAGTTTCGATAGTTTTGGAGTGCAAAGCATGTGAGCTTTAGCCAGTCTTTTACTTAACTAAGTATTTTTTATTAGATTGTGTTGTCTGAGGTTCCCATGTCAATCAGCAGAATTTGCAAAGGTCTTTTTTGCTGCGAGATTTTCTTGGTTTGAAGAGGTAGTAAGACTGTTTTATGTATCCTATTACAACACTCCTTGGTTGCTTGACTGTTACATTTGCCTCTGGGCACCATTCAATCTCTCAGCAACACAAGTTTGATTCCTGTGAGATGTGAACATACAACTGAATATCTGTTGAAATTCTAGAGTACATAATATAGAGTTCATGTCAGCTTATACTTTTATATGTGTTTTACACAGTTTGGAGACCCTTACTCAGTGCAAAGCTTTCTAGTAATAATTGACAACTTTTTTTGAAGCAGTCAACAAAATGCGTTTATATCAGTGTTTTGTACAATGAGGGTGTGGTCTTCCTGATCTTGGACTATGAGCCTAACACCAGATTTTGTCATCAGACCCCAGAGCTACCTCGTCACCTGGCTTTGTTTATACCTATTTTATGATTACAATAACAGGCAATATTCCAAATACCTTGTTCCAGTTGCAACCAAAATTCATGATAAAATATATCTGCAGAGCAATAGAAATTAATATTGCGGCTGCATAAAAACACAACTGAAAATGTGTTTCCACATAATGTGTAAGTCATCACCGCAGATAAAAATGACACATTATGAAGCCCAAATCATTATACTTGCACTACAGTAGAAAAATTGGATACATAGCAACCTATGGCTATCTAGAGCTCTAGCTCTATTAATAATCTTATTATTTCTCACCCAAACTGATAAAAGTAGAATAATCCATAATCCTGTCATTAACTTTTTATTGCTTCCTATGCTCCTGCTAGGTAACAAACAATAACATTGCAAACATGATTAAGCAAACACTTTCCTAAGAAATGTGCCCTTAGGCTGGTGTAATGGATAGTGATATAGTTTTGTACATTGCAAAACCAGACATAGTTTTACAGTATCCCTATATTTATGGACTACATGGAAAATGCTACCTTGTACAATACAGCATCTTTTGACTATTATCTCCTGTAGTCTACATACAGCTATACAGAAAATACAGTCTTGTCATATATTCAACTCACTAAATATTATTTCTCAGTTCCTAATAGACAAAGAATATTTGGAAATTTCATCCAGAATAAATGTGTCTGCATACACGACACTTACCTGTTCTGTCACCATTGCACCCGGTTTATGTGACATTCCTCCAAAGTTGTCCAGTCAGTTCAGTATCATTAGTAAAAGTCAATTACCAACTCCATCTTATGGTTAAAGTATTGATGAGTTTGTAAATAAAAATGCCAGTGATTTATCTCAGGGTCCCAAACGCATCCACAACCCTGCCTGTCTCTGCCCGCCCACCAGGCTTCTCCTCAACTGGACACAGCCCAGGACCATTGGTCCCTGCCCCAGTGATGCTGGAGCATGGCCCATCCCCAGCTCCCTGCCCCACCTGGTCATGGGCCCTCTTGAACCCAGCCATGGGCCTTCTTGAACCAGGCCTGCCCACGGCACAGCCCAGCCTGAGTCTGGCCCCATCCCTTTGATCCTGACTGGCTATGAGTGGCTGTTGAAGCTGCTGCAGTTGCCCACCCCACGCACACAAGAGGGGTCTGTGCCCAGCAGGTGATACAAAGCAAATTTCCCTGATCATTTTCCCTGCTGGCTATCTAAGAAGGAAAAGGTCTGTTTAATTGAACTGTTCAAGGGTTTCACACTAAATCTCAGGAAACACACATTTGGGCCACAGAATTCTTGGAAAGCCATATATATTTTTTCCACACTGAGCTGAAGTTTTCACCACAGAGATAGTTCATTCTTCAAGCTCATGCCTTTCTACTTTAATCTAATTAAATCAGAGCTGGAGATGCAGATATATGAACAGGTCTCAAATAAATACCTGCCTCAAAGAACACACATTTCCAATCATCTGTTCACTGAAGAGAGGGAGAGAACTATAATGATCAAAATAGAAATTCTCTGGATCATGGAGAACCTACCGCATTAAAATTAATTTATGTAGATGGAAGAAATTGGCAACATACTGCTCCATATTTCAGGCTTCAGCTGAATATGGAGTACCTTGAACACTCCCTGGCTATCCAACTCTCAGGGAGGACACTGAGCCAGTAAATCTTTCAGCTGAAATTCCTTTGAGTAATGGCTCTAACGAATGTAATGACTTTCAGAAAGAGTAATCTTGAGCTGTTGCCAATAAGGCCAAATTTGGCATTACATAGCAGTTAATTAGGGATGGCAATCCTCTATAAAATATTATTGTGTGTTTCTGGATTAAACAACCAGCAAAGTTTCTATGGATCAACTACCAAAGCTTATTTCTTTTAAATAAGGCTAAAATTCTGTAGCGTATTTCATCAGATTCAAAGGAAAATACTGAGATAACAAATAAAAGATCCAATTAATACCCCTGTTTTCGCTTCTGTCCTTGTACAGAATGGAGGCAGAGGTGCTTTTTACACAGCAAATAGAAGTGGGCAGACAGACTTAGTGGGAAAACGGATGAGTGAGAAAAGGTCAGGCAGATAGTTGTTCCATAGTGCAGCCACTGTAGAGGTAAGCAAAAGGAAAAGCAATGTTTGGCAGAGGGGAAATGGGAAAAGAACAGAACATACCCAAATTCTTGCCTAAAGTTTCACTACTAGAAAGAAGACAAGCTAGATCCTCTCATCGACCTTACCTGCTGCACAGGTAAATCATCATCTACCATCACTTGTAAACTACCACAGAAGTTTCCCATTGTCTCCAGTGTACGCTGACTTTCACTTAGCTCCTGAGCTCATAAATGTAAACAGTTGGTTTAGCAAACCAATAAATACCTGCATTTGGCAAACCCCCAAAATGATCTCATAGCAGCCTTCCAATCTCTGAAGGGGGCCTATAGGGATGCTGGGGAGGGACTCTTCATGAGGGACTGTAGTGAGAGGACAAGGGGTAACAGGTTCAAACTTAAACAGGGGAAGTTTAGATTGGATATGAGGAAGAAATTCTTTACTGTAAGGGTGGTGAGGCACTGGAATGGGTTGCCCAGGGAAGTTGTGAATGCTCCATCGCTGGCGGTGTTCAAGGCTGGGTTGGACAGAGCCTTGGGTGGCATGGTTTAGTGGGAGGTGTCCCTGCCCTTGGCAGCGGGGTTGGAACTAGATCATCTTAAGGTCCTTTCCAACCCTAACTATTCTATGATTCTATGACTCACTGAAGTATGAAATAACAGTTGCACTGCTAATCTTTTCCATTATTTTTACCCCAACTTTCTTAGCTTTGCTGGCACTGATTTAGGAAGCTTTTGGGGAAACATGTTTTTTATCCTCTGAAAGGACAGTGTTAAGTACTGTGGAAACCTGTTTCTGGGTTTCAGGAGCACTACTCCAATAAAATAACAGAATGTATTAGAGACACTGTTTAGGATGTGCTATGAGCTAGACTTGTACAGAAAAAAAAATAATTCAAGGCACCCCAAAATTTTCAAGGCATGCCAAAAGTAGTGGGAGTGACGAAGTGCTGCCCTGCATCAGGTGACTGTGGGAGATCAGTCACTAACAGAAGTCCCCCTCAGCTGCTGCATTAGAAGATCTGCACAAAGAATGCTATCTCTAACATCAACAAAAGCAGATTGCTACAAACAATAAGAAGTTAAGATGCAAAACAATAACAAAGGGAGAAACTCTGGTGAAATCTATACCAAAATAGGCTTTCAAAATGCAGCAGGTACTTACTTTCAGTGATTTAACCAAAGCAATCTTGCAGCTGCAGTCATAAAGCTCTTAGAGGCAAAATCTTGTAACACAATTAACTTCAAACTAAAAACCGCATTAGAAGCAGTGAGGGTTATGCATGATCAAGTACAGCAAACACACACACATAGCTACATAATGTTTTAGACACCTACTCCAGCCTGCCTGTTCCTGGTTTAATGGAACAGTATGTCTCAGAGCTCCTAATCAGATGATGATGCTTGCAAAATGAGATGTTCTGGTGACATCTGTTTGATGTCTCTGTGGAAACTTTATTTGAATTAGGCTGGTCACTTACATTTGGGTAAACTGATAGTTTCTCTTGCTTACACAGTGTTAGAGCTGGTAACCACTTCAGCAGTATTAAGGAATAGACACAATCCAACGTGGCTGGTTTACTACTACTAATACCCACAGCAAAAGTACACTTCTAATACAATATGAATATACCTGTAGAACTGTGGGTTTTTTTAATAAAATATGACAAAGGGAAAAGAAGGGAAGGACAAAGTAAAACCTGAAGGAATATGAAATTAAAATGCAGAAAACAGGGAGGAAAGAACAAATATCCCCCCCTTTCTGCAGCTAGACTAAAAAGTCTGATTAATATGGGTTGGTTGCCACTCTAAAAGGCTATTCTCTAATAATAATAACTGAATTACTGATGGCAACATGCAAGGTTTTTTCCATCACTTTAGCTTTTTTTTTTTTTAAGAATTAACTCTGCTATATCCAGTGTGTATTAAACAACGTAATGGAATGTTTATGCATCATCTAGATACTTCTGCGTGTATCGTTGTGTCATGGGTTCAGCAGCAGCAGTCATTTTTCTCCTCCTTGGTAGCTGGTGTAGCGCTGTGTTTTTTGTTTTTGGGCCTGGGAACAGCGCTGATAACACCAGTGTTTCGGTTACTGCTTAGTGATGTTTTGGTCTGGCCAAGGACTTTCTGAGTTTCATGCTCTGCCAGGGAGGAGGGGAGCCGGGAGGAAGCAGAGACAGGACACCTGACCCAAACTGACCAAAGAGGTTATTCCATACCACAGCACGTCATGCCCAAGATGGAGGACGGAGAGGAGAGACCCAGAAGGGTGGGGGGTGCACTGCGTGGTCGGGCTTGGTATTAGGTGGTGAGAATTGTATTCTTTCCTTGTATTTGCCTTGTCATTATTATTATTGGTGGTAGCAGTAGTGATTTGTGTTATACTTTAGTTACTAAACTGTTCTTATCTCAACCTGTGGGAGTTGCATTCTTTTCGATTCTCCTTCCCATCCCTCTGGGAGTGGGGGGCAAGATAGAGGGGGGAGTGAGTGAGCAAAACTGCGTGAGTTATAGAGGCTTAAACCACGACACGTTGTTACATGAACCCATGACCTGTAACAAATTCATCAACCTTTTTTTTTTTTTTTCCAGCTGTAGGAATTCCATGGAGATTTAGGGAGGAATTTAAGATCTCAATTTTGTAATGCTAAAGAGATAGCAAATGGGGTCAAGTCTCATACTGATAGTCACTACAGTTTTCTTGATATGAAGGTCAGATTTCATGACATCGAAAGCTCAACAGGAGATTTTCACCTTTTTTACAGCATACGAGGAAAGTTTACCGACCTCCTAAATCATATGCTGATCCATCCCACAAAACTCCATGCTGGAGAACTTTCCAGCCGCTCAGTGGCAGCTGGCAATCCCAGTATCCCACTTACTTCTTTCAAAATCTTTTATTGTTACATATTTATGGTTTTATCTTTTGCTTTCCTTCAGGGTTTCAGTCCATGCCTCTTCTCACACAGAGTCAACTCCAGCAATGCCCTTCCAGCTAAATCTCTACCTCTACTTCTAACCTTAATTCAGGAGTTGATTCGGATACCTACATGTCCTTACCTTGAATGAGTTATAGAGTAATCTGATCTTATGGGAGGTGTCCCTGCTCATGGCAGGCAGGCTGGAATTAGATGATCTTTAAGGTCCCTTACAACCCAAATCATTCCGTGATTCTATGATTTTGCTTAGGTGAAGTATATGAGAAATTAGAATACAACTAGAATGATAATATAATAGAATTTGGTCAACTGAAAGTTCTCATTTTTTCTTCTAATGAAAACAAGGGTTGCATTCAACTTAGTCATTTACATAAATATGCAGCAGTAATAGAACAATTTCATCCTTATTTTCACTTTACTTATTTCCCCTCTTGCCTCCTGGAATGATGTGTAATACAGTTCTTGTCTTTAGAAATACATTTTTTAAAATAATCCCCTTCTCCTTTTTCTCCCATGTGCAATAATTGTTGGCAGGAAAAAAGTAATTTAAAGGAAGTGTATTTTTCAGTAATGAGTGGGTGTTTTTTTACAGGTCAGAAAAGAAGGACATGAACTGGCATTCAGTGCTATGAGTTATAATTTGATTAATACACACTTTTTTAGAAATCTGAGTCACTAAGCAAATAATATGTTCTGTTTGCATCTTTTTAGACAGGCAGAATTTAATATAGCAAATATCATTCATATATAAAAAGAAAAGAATTACAATTACAAAGTTTAAACCAAATTTAAAAAACAAAACAATGTGTGCAGCATAATTCCTCCTATAATAATTTCCTTTCTATCAGCCATGAAGCAGCCATTTTACTATCATGTTCTTTTACACAAATGGAAGTGATTTCACTTGAAATCACACAAAAATCAGTATTTCACAATGAAAAGAGGTGAAGGTCACTAAATAGTATATTTAAGAGTGGATAAATACTTTAAGGTTCAAGTAGGAAAATCCATTTACTTCTATTTGTACTCAACCATCAGTAATATTGCTGTCTTACAAAAAGAGAAACAAACTCTTGCCTTTATATATTAATGAAAACTATTGAATAAACAATTTAAACATAAGATTCTACTATTTCATTTGACATTACAGAAAACTTCTGGATGTGGCAAAATTATGTTAATGAGGTTTCTTTGATTACAAAACATCCTTATATTTCATTCATAGCAAAATGGTCATTAGCCCTTTATCTGGACAATATTTTCTGTCCATATTCATATATAGTTCTGCATTACTTTTTGAGTAAGATTTTTTCCAGCATGGGATCCTGTGTAAGTATTCTTTCCAAACAGTGGAATACATGAACATCAGCTGTAATAATCCAAATTAGGCAAAAATTAAGTCATGCTTGAGTTGTGTCTCATTTTCACCTGAGAGTCATTCAAGTGTTACTGAGTTATTTCCCTGGATGCTTAATAGTGATTTATACATAAACTGTGCCTTGCAGTCCGGTGTCTTCAGAACTGGAGGTAAATTAAGCCTTTTTATTGTAAGATCATCACAAGAGTTAAAAAGAACATTTAAACCTTCATATGAATGTGAGAACAGCTGCATACGTCTCAGGATAACTCTATAGAGCAACAAGGGACACTAATAGAAATATGATTCTGAAAGGCTTATTATAGATATGGAGAGATAAATACATGTAAAAAATAATAACCCAAGTCCAGAAGATTCTGCTCTTCCCTTATAGTGACAAGTTTCCTACAAACTACAAAGTATTGCCTATATAGAGGTTGAAAGTTGGAGCCCTAAATCTGTTCCACTCACAAATACTGATGGTCTTCACCATTTTACTCCCTCTCATCCTACCCTTCCTTCTCCTACTCTCATGTTAATAATTAGGTCCCACTTCTCATTTAGTGTATGAAGCCGTTTTATCAGAACACCCTTGAATCTATAGCAATACATTTTGTCTTTACAGATATAGAACTGTGGGCTTAACTTATTTTAACATCTAGAACAAGATGAATTTTACTTAAGGTGGCAGGTGGCAGACAATGGGGAGGAGAGAAATGTTCCCTGTGACTGCTGTGATGTTGCAGGATAACAGATTTCAGGGTTGAAAGTACAGAAATGGATTCCTTGATGCTCAAGATTCCGCTTAGGCTGTTTGCTTACAAAGTACAAAACAGACTCTTGTCGCACTGAGAGTGAGGGGAAAACAAAAAAAAGCACAAACCCCTGCTCTGTATATATTTCATTAGGGAATATTTGGAAGTCTTGAACAGAGCCCACATTCACATCAGCCTTCCCACCTTAGAACTCCATAAGAAGCCTTGCATGGCAGGTAGGCAAGCTGGGAAGCAGAATGATTAGTGGGATCTTCCCATGATGTAGCCCACTTGTGTAGTTATTCTATATACATCTTCAGATGATCACCTACAGACTGAATAATAGCTCACCTTTGTGATGTTTTTTGTTCATCTCTGCATAGTTTTCATACTATTAATTACAGAAATCTGCGTAAGAATTCTAATAAACTAAAGGTAGAAGAAGCCATTTTTATCGTCAGGTCTAAAAAGACTCCTTAACAGAAGCCACATTTTTTTCCTCACAGAAGTGCTACCATATGCACTTTTGAGAAATACCCAAATGTGATTTGAAGCAAGACAAATAAATTGCATTTGTTCATTAAGCATTCTAGGTTTATTTATACCCATCGCATAATGAAAGGACTTCTGATTCATTTACAGATTCAACCTATAGCTTAATTTCACTTCACAGGATCTTGTGAACTCATTCACTCATTTAAGTGAGGCTAGCAACAGCTTTTCTGTGTCTATATGGGTACAGAACTATGTGATGTAATTAGGCCACTTCTTAACCATATTGAGTTTGCATGGCAAGCTTTTGGGGAGGCAGAGATACAGGGGTGGCTCGTTCCAGAAGCTTCCAGAAGGTTCCACTGTGTCCAATAGAGCAAATGCCAGCTGGATCCAAGATGGACCCACCACTGGCCAAAGTCAAGCAATTGTGGTAGCACCTCTGGCGTAACAGATTTAGGGAGGAGAGAAAGTTTCTGTACAGGAGCAACTTCAGCTGGAGAGAGGAGTGAGAACATGTGAGAGCAACAGCCCCACAGACACCCAGGTCAGGGCAGAAGGAGGGTAGGAGGTGCTCCAGGCGCCATAGCAGAGATTCCCCTGAAGCCAGTGGTGCAGACCGTGGCACAAAAAGCAAGACGGACTGACCACAACCCCCATTCCCCCTTTACTGTGCCACTGTGGCAGAGGAGGAAGAGAATTTGGGAGTGAAGTTAAGGCTGGGAAGAAAGGAGTGGTCGGTGGAAAGGTTTTTAAGATTTAATTTTTATTTCTCATTATCCTACTCTGATTTTACTTGTAATAAATGAAACTCATTTTTCTCCCAAGTCAAGTCTGGTTTGCTCATGACAGTAACTGGTGAGTGATCTCTCCCCGTTCTTATCTTGACCCACCACCCTTTAGCTATATTTTCTCCCCCTTTTCCAGGAGTGACAGAGCGGCTTTGGTGGGCACCAGATCACCAGGGGTAACCCACCACATCCTCTGCGCTGAACTCCTAACAGTTTTCAGCTTGGGTGTTGGGGTGTTTTTAAGAACTTCTAGGAAATGTCTCTGTGAAAGCCCACCATTTGCAGTTTTGATTCCAGTGGCACAACCCTGTGTTCTGAATTCATGATTCCACGCAGTATGTATGTAAGTGCTTTAATTTACACAGAGTTGGAGGTTATGTTTAGTTAACTGACAATTTCAGAATCATCATTTTCCAGTACAATAAGAAATTCTTAAGATTTCCCTCATATTTTTCATTCCTGAATGTATGAATTTTCATTTTACTCTATTAAAACTGTGTTTGCTTGTATGAAATTCAATGTAAAGGAACACTGTCATGCCATCACCTCATCTATAAATGTCACATCTACATGCCATCAGCAAGAATTTCATGTTTTCTTTCAGAATCTGAATATTAAACTTAATCAAGTTGATAAATTCTCTACAGGTTTTGGTAGAAACATCTGTGTAGCTCAGATGATTTATGAGTAAAGATTTTACTTTTCAGCAAATTTTAAATATGCTTAGATGTTTGTGAGGGAACAGAATAACCATGAAATGGAAACGGTGCAAAGCTTTCCATGGTGAGAATGCCGCACTTAAGTAAATATTTCTATAAAACAAGACCTCAGTCTGCATCCAGTAAATGTATCTGGCCAAGGTGCGCCAGTGTATCTATAAATGTCAAGTACGTATGCATACGCAAAAGATTGTTTAAGAACTGCACAGTAAAGTTGATGGATTAAAGTCCCGATAATTTTAAACCATGCCGTAGCATTTACTTTTGTTTTTAAAAGTACATTTCATTAGGTGTAGGACTGATAGCATCTGCTCATCTTGGTTTTTTTTTACTGCCTTGAAATAGCCAGTTAATAAGCTCAATGTTAATGCAAATTTACAAATATGCACTGATGTGATTGCCTCCTTCCAAAAGTGGAGCCACTTATAGGCTTTCATAAAATAGGTTTGGATTTCACATCATTGGAGAGTTTTGTTTCTTTTCATATTCAGACACATGGATCTGGCTCTGTTTGTATGTCTCTTAAGCAGCATGTAAATTACAGAGATTTAAACTGCACTTGAATAAGAAATATCAGTGAATTCCATCAATTTCAATTGACCTTTACCAGCGTGAATGAAAGGAGGATCAAACTCCTGCACTTAAGTAGTTGAAAATGACAATGTTTTTTATAGCAGCTGAATATTCAAAAAGGTATTTTCAACCCATAATGACACCTAGCTCTCAAAGTCTATTGAGTTTTACTTACACTATCATTTCTGGAAGTTTTCCTGAGGGCACCACTTGTTCTTACGCAAACATTTGTAAGAAAAGCAGTTTGTATTTCATATTATAGAGACAAGCAGAGACAGTACAGACCTACTGAAAACATCACTTGGAAAAAACATCATCGTGGAAAGTACAGTACATCTTAAAACAACTGCATGTTACTTTACATTCATTATATATTGAAACAAACACAGAATTTCTTCAACTTTTGTATGTGTACTGAATACATAACAATAACAAGAGCTCTATAAGCTAACAGCTATTCTTTTTGCTGTTTTATTCTTTCCCAAAATACCACCAATATCATTAGGTTCAATGTGACACATTGTACAGTGAAGCAACCATGAAGATAACAATGTCTGAAATAATGCATTCACAACATTATCTTATAAAAAGATCCCTCATTTTGCCTACAATGTGTGATTTAAAGTAAAATTTCCTTCACTGCAACATTATATGAAGCTTAATGTTTATCTCTTGGAAATAGTGACATTTTTTAAAAAATTAAAAGGTTCTGGAAAAAAGTGAGATTTTTAAGTAAGAGTGAAGTATGCATACTGAGTGAAAGTGAATACAAAGCTCGAAGGACCATAACTTGAAACATGTCATTAAAATGTCCAATCTATCTTGCCAAAAATTACATGGTTTTCAATGTTTAAATTTAGAAAAAGACTTCAGAAAAAACAGTAAATAATCCCATATCCAATCAATTTCATCAAACAAAATTTTGAAAGAATATTAAGATTGCAGATGGGTGTCGTGGTTTAAGCCCAGTCAGCCACACAGCTCATTCACTTCCCCCCTCTTCCTTCCCCCTGCTCCCGGAGGGATGGGGAGGAGAATCAAAAGAATGCAACTCCCACAGGTTGAGATAGGAACAGTTTAGTAACTAAGGTATAACACAAACCCACTACTGCTACCACCAATAATAATAATGATCAGGAAAACAACAAGGAAAGAGAATACAACTGCTCACCACCCACTACCCAGAGCGACCAAGCAGTGAACTAACTCTTTCGGGTTCCTGCCCCCAGTTTTTACATCCTGGGCATGACGTACTGTGGTATGGAATACCTCTTTGGTCAGTATGGGTCAGGTGTCCTGTCTCTACTTCCTCCCGGCTTCCCCTCCTCCCTGGCAGAACATGAGACTCAGAAAGTCCTTGGTCAGACTAAACATTACTGCAACAACTAAAAACATTGGTGTTATCAGCGCTGTTCCCTGGCCAAAATTCAAGAACACAGCACTGCACCAGCTACTAAGAAGGAGAAAAATGGCTGCTACTGCTGAACCCAGGACAATGGGAAATTAAAATTAGCTATTTATGCAGTCATCAGCTTTTACAGATAATTTCAGTCAGTTTATTCATATCTTTGCAATCAATTACAGCACATGATTTTGTTACCTACCTTAGACAAAATATTAGTAAATTCTATATTTTTTTGATACAAGATAGAAATTTTAGGTGATTCTGAACGTTTAAATTATTATATATCATAAATATTTAGTACATGCTTTGAAAACTGTGTAGTTTAGTGACCCACTTAGAAGCAGCCATTAAGCACGAGCTTTGCTTTCAACAAAAAATATTACCTTCTTCAAAATCAGTAAAAAGAGTGACACAATTACCTGTGAAATTAGCACAGCTGAACATATAGGTGAGCAAGACCCATCATTTTTCATGCACATGATGAACAGTATGTTGGTTAAGTGCCACTTAATTGTTTTCATTTTGGCTATGGACCTTAGATTTGATTTATGCATAGCAGTGCACAGTGTGCATCTGCGCCCACACATATCTTAGAAATGTATTTTAGGTTTAGTTAGTTGAAGAAGAGCACTGTTATAATCTTTTGTGTCATACCTCAAACACCTACCTACAAGCAGGCAGAGCTGACATTACACAAAGAACCCCGACAGAATAATTTCTCAGCCTCTTTAAACATTAATTTTTACAATTTCAAAGTTTCACTGTTTTAATGAGATTTCCGCATCATTTTAAGGCAAAAGTGGTAAAACACAGAAACAGCATACAAAATGCAAAATTGGCTAGAAACCTGCTGCAATTTCATAGTACAACCTCAGAAGATGGATAGAAATGAGCTCCTTTCCAGAGCCTGCAGGAAAGGAGACCCTCTCACATTAGCATGAGGTGCTGCAGAGATGCTACCTCTCCACAGGTCTCTCATCCACTCTGCAGAGAAAGCTACAAAAGAGACAGACCTCTACATTTCTCTACTAAGACACAGTTTAAAGATGGACTGAAGAACTCCTACTACTTATCTGATAGGATACACTACTTCTACCATCAATGTTGAAAGCGCATTGTACGTTTTAGACTTCTCATGAAGCAGCACTAAGAGGTAGTGTTTTGGCAGTGTACATGCAATGAAATTTTAGGGAGTTTATGAAAGAAATACATGAGTAGCTGTTTCTGTTGGGGTTCTCCAATTCTTTCTATTTATGAGAAATAAAATTTTAAAGACATTTCAGAGAAATTTAAGTATTTGCTTAACTACACACGTGCATTAGTTTGAGAGGAATTTGAATTTCAGTCCCTGTTCCCTATTTTGTTCTGTACAGAATCATATTTTCAAATTCACAAAACAGTGTGGAATTCAGTGGGCTTATTTATTTATGAGTGGAAAATTCCACCCTACCCAGAGAAATACTATTTCTCTCTTTCTGTTTCCCCACTCATCTCCCCCCTTACTACATGTATGCTGAAATTAACCTTTCTGGTTTAAAAGATGCAAAAAAAAACCCAAAAAAAAAACATATTACACATGTCAGTGAGGTGAGACTATGGCTTTGCCCTCCATCAGAACAATCCCTGCCAATGGGCTTAGAACTTTCAGTTGTACAGCATCATTAGCACCCATTCACCAATTTTCTGCCCAAATTACCCATTTTTGTGGCATGACACAGCTCTCAGCGTATGTTAACACAGTTTTTACAGTCACAACCACTAGGTCACAGCTGAGTATATCAAAGTCACACTGGAGTCACTGATGAACAAAAGAGTGGTTTAGGTAGGAAATTCAACCTTGGAGTGTCAGCTGCTTCTTAAGGTTTCTCTAAGAAGTGAGGTAGAAGTTTCACTGGTACTCACCAGGAATCAGGTGGGGCTTTTCTAACTATTTGGTGCTGCAGATTAAAACCTCAAACAGATGTAGCTCCTTTACTGTCAAACTCCTGGGTTTAAAACTATGTAAAATTAAGGGGAAAAAAAACCTGTTCCAGATGAAACCATAAACTCAGCACGTTAGCTTTATACGATTACATATTCACATTGTAATTTTTTATTCAAAGCAATAAAACCACAAGAATTTTTAAAGGAAAAATATGAATTTCAAAGCTGCAGAATGTCCTAATATGTTCTAAATTCACCTGAAGTCTGATAGTGCTTTAATAATTTGAGTGATTAGTGAGTGATGAGGATGTGAAAGCTTATAGGCTCTTCAACACTGTTCTGTGTTTCCTAACCTCAGACCTCACCCAGAAAATGGTTTCCTGCACAGATAAAGCCTCCTCCTCCAATTGAGGGTATTTTTCATGTATTTTGTGTTCCTAGCAATATCATCAAATTGTGTCTTCATATGAAAGAATGAACACAGACACCATGCATGCAATAGCATGTCTTCAATAATATTTTACTGATTCCAAGCAGACAACACTGACACATAAATAGACATTTTCACATGAGCTAACCCTCCATAGCTGGTGTGCTTCCAACACTCAGAAGCCACTTGTCCACTCAATGCTTGTGAGGACACTTCTGGAACACTCTGTTCAGTTTTGAACTCCCCAGTTTGCAATGGGGATGGTATGCTGGAGAAAGGGCAGTGGAAGGCCACTAATTTGGCTAAGGAGCTGGATCACAACAGATGAGGAGAGACAGAGAGTGACACATTGCTTAAGAAGAGAATGCTGGGGGAAATTTAACTGCCATCTTAAATTACATATTTGCAAGAGAGAAGACTTAAGTACACAGTGAAAGGACAGAAGGCAACAAGTCACAATCAAGGGAAATCCCAAGTGGGGATAAGAAAAAATATTTAGTGCGAGTGATTAGGCTCTGGCACAACTTGTCCCCCAAAAACTGTTGAATCTCCATCCTTAGAAATTTTCAAAACTTGCCTAAACAAGGAAGCAATCCTACTCTGAGGATATCGCTGCCTTGAGGGGATGTCTGGAGGTTTCTTCAATTCAATTTACTCAACTTAAAAAGGTAAAAGCATATCTTATTCCAGCTAAGAGTATGGTTCTGAAAGGACTGAGTGCCTTTCCACTATTTCTTTAGTGGTTTACCACCTAAAGACATATTAAGTACTTCCATAAAACTGCTGAAACTACTCATTTAAGAATTTGTAGAATTGGGCCATTTACTTTATGTATTTTGTATTGATTCAAATGCATCTTTCTGAATTTTTCCAATTTAGAGATACACAGTATCAAGCCCCTGCTACAACTTTTAAGGTAATACTGTTTTTCAACACTTAAGCATTGCCCAGAGTCACTTTATACAACATAATTATTTTAAAACATATGCATATATTTCACATTTAAAACTGTACCTCCACCTCAAAGTCTATAAAGTTGACAAAACATACACACACATGCTACAATGCAACACATGAAGAAAAGCTTCCCTCAGATAGACATAAATCCTCATTTTGGTACAACTACATACAGGCCATAAACAAAACCTTATATAGCATACACAAAAGGCAGCCATATGAAGTGGAAAGAACGCCATCACTACTCAGTATGTTGTTACAGTAAAAAGACAGCTAAACAGGTATAATTGGTGCTTCCCTAAGACAATTGCCTCAAGTTGTACACAGGTTATTTCAACTCTGAATCAGAGACCATCTTTACATTAAAACGTGAAGAGGCATTGTCGAAACAATCTGAAGAGAGAACGAGAATTTTCCTCTCTGGAATCATAGTACTAAAGTATTTATTATCTGTAAGACAGAAAATTTAGCCATCTCTTCACTTCGATGGAGTAAGACATCAGAAGGTTACTTGTCCATGTCAACATTTCCTTCTTGTATATTAGAATGTTTACACACCATGTGCTTAGACACAGACATATCTACAACATTTTTTCTCAAGTATCTTTTAAATGTCCAAGAGCTTCATTTGACAAAGCTAAAATGCAAAGGATCTTTCTCTCATATCAGTTTCACAAACTTTTGCTACAAATGTAACTTCAGTCCATTAAATACCAATTAGCTTCATCAAGATAAACCCAGGATAAAGCTCATTGTGCTTTGTTTTCTAGGTGTTTGGTTCACACCAATGAGGAGCCAACATTTTTGGACTTTTCAAAGTTCACACGTGTGTACAGTTGGTAGATGGTGGTGTATCTATTCGACTTCTATTTTCCTTGGCATCATTCAGAGGTGACTCATTACCTATCTGGCATTTGAAGACTTGTTTGTAGGCCTTCCTAAAATTTTCAGAGAGAAATGCGTATATAATCGGGTTCACAGAAGAATTGCTGTAAGCCAGGCAGTGTGCTGTTACTCTGAAGAGAAAGGAGGCTTGAGTCAGTGGGAAAACTCCAAATTCAGCCCAGAGATGAATCACGTGATGCGGCAGCCAGGAGATGCCAAAAACCACTACCACCACCAACACAGTCTGTGCTGTCTGAGACAGGGAAAAGAAAACACAGATGTCTGATGAGCACTTAAAGAATCCACTTTAAACCTGCTACAAAACCATTATTGAGGGGCATGGGGAGATGCTGATAAAGAGCACACTGTGGACTATTTATTACTGATTTTACTCCATTGTCTATATGGGCTTTAGTCTGGATAGTGACTACTGCAAGAAGAACTTTAGCCCTGAAAATGACATAGTAAAAGGCATATATAGCTTTGCTTGAAAGTAAAAGTATTATATTCCTGATTCTCTAGATAAAAGCATAATCTTGATGTAAAATAATGATAACATGGGTCTTTGGGGAATCTCACCCCAATCTAATGATCTGTATTTGAGTATGGTGTACAAGGATTTCTGACCGTAATTTCAAGAGAGATCTATCATATGTGAGGGCAGATAGTGGAAGAGCTTAGAGCAGTCAGATGAACACTTCGGTCAAGTGTCTGCAAAAAGAGCAGGCGCTTTTTGAAAGTCTCTCCTTTACACGGAAAATTTCCACGGGAGGAATCATGCAACAACGTTCTGGGATACAGCTAGGGGGAAAAAAAAAGTAAGGAGCTTGAAATTTCACACATTGGTAATTACGCTTTGTCAAAACTGATCTGGAAATCAAAGCTCACCACCAAACACCAAAATCTGAAAAAGGGAATACAAAATATCCTCAGTGCTGCCTCCTGACTCCACTCTCACTGTTTATGAAAGAGAGTCCCATCAAGTCCATTAGGTCCATCCAGACAACTACACCATCAGTCAGTACAGATCTTTCAGGTGCTGAAGGTATTCTGCTAGGGCACAGTGGAATTTGACTGTCAATTGCTTTCTTTAGCTTTCACTTATTTCAGAAACAGCAATTACTGCTTTGCAGTTGCTCAACTAATTAATATCTACTCCTCTAACAAGTATGTCTTTCAACTAAATCACTCTCCCAGTAAAAGCCTACTATTAATTCCAAAAGCATATTATGTTCTGGACCATTATCATTACTATATTAACAAGTTACAATATAATTTTTCAGATAACCTAGGCTCTTCTCCGCAGGCAAAAGTAAACCAGTGGCCAGAGTGATAAGTACTGCAGCACGGGGACTATCTAGTCTTTTTGCTAGCTTATTGAACTTGGTCTTAATTTCCTGGATTAATCATATGTAATAATTCAGACTGACCTATCTAATCAGAACATGGCTGAATTTACAGAAACTTAAGAAAAATATAAAGGTTGATTTCACTGGCAACAGGTCAAAGTAACTTACTTTGTTGGCTAGTAAAATCTCGCAACAGAAACAAAGGACATTGTATCTGTATTAAAACTAATTTGTTCAGTCTCAAGGATTCATCTGTTTCCACAAGCCATTCACCTCCTTAGCCCTGTGGAGTTTAAGTCAGTTGCTGCTATCAAACAGCCACACACACATTTTCTCTTTCAGGTCCCATCAGGAGAATATGTGCTAACAAGGAAGTATAAATTAAGAGCAATTCCTTCTCTGATCCTTTAAATGTGTTAATATTACAACTGAAAACATATTGTCTGGATACCATTTCCACAATTACTTCAAAAGAGGCATATTACTTCAGCGTGTTCAAAATTCAAAATATACCAGGGAAATCACTGACTTTCAACAGACTATACAGATGCATCTCAAAACAGAGGTTGACCATGTGCTTCTTGTAACTATCCAAGGTTTTTCATATCTGCAGAATAAGCAATTTTATATTAGGGAACCTCAAAACATCTGCTATGTTCCTTTAGTCCTCCTAATACTAACTTCAGAGCTTACCTTTCCAAAATCATCACTATGGCTTGCAATCAAAGTAACACTAAAGGGCATCTCTTGTTTACCTAATGGGAGCTTCCTTAGGGTTTCTCATTAGCACATGAAAACCCACCTGAAATCCATGATGTTAAATATTGATGCTTTGTGACCAAAAAGCATGACAAATAGCATTTAGGCACATTCATATTCTTTACTAACTTCTTTTCACGCATATAGCAGATTAATTTTAAGATTCTACTGCTGAAATTTTCACAAAGCTTTGAATAAAGCTATAAATGCATAATTAAGCCTGAAATGCATTTCTAACAAAACTGTAAAGGAAAAAGAAGAAAGATACAGTAACCAGAGAGCACACTAATGAAAACAGTTGCCTCAAAAGAGCACCAGTTACTCTGTAGGTTGTAGGAGGCCATCCGGCACCTCTGCTCTGGTGAGACCTCACTTGGAGTACTGTGTACACTTCTGGGGTCCTTAACATAAAAAGGACATGGAAGTGTTGGAACTAGTCCAGAGGAGGGCCACGAGGATGATCAGGGGACTGGAGCACCTCCTGTATGAAAATAGGATGAGAAAGTTGGGGCTGTTCAGCCTGGAGAAGAGAAGGCTGCGTGGAGACCTCATAGCAGCCTTCCAGGATCTGAAGGGGGCCTATAGGGATGCTGGGGAGGGACTCTTCATTAGGGACTGTAGTGAGAGGACAAGGGCTAATGGGTTCAAACTTAAACAGGGGAAGTTTAGATTGGATATGAGGAAGAAATTCTTTACTGTGAGGGTGGTGAGGCACTGGAATGGGTTGCCCAGGGAAGTTGTGAATGCTCCATCGCTGGCGGTGTTCAAGGCTGGGTTGGACAGAGCCTTGGGTGGCATGGTTTAGTGGGAAGTATCCCTGCCCCTGGCAGGGGGGTTGGAACTAGATGATCTTGAGGTCCTTTCCAACCCTAACTATTCTATGATTCTATGAAAAATGTATTTGCTATGGCAAAAAAAAGTTTGGGCTGCCCTTTATTCCCCCCCCCCCCCTTTGGTTTCTGAACAGTAATATGTCCAAGCAGTCTTGGACATATATATAATGCTTTTCCCTGAAGCCATGAAATGAGTTCCTAGCCAGATCTGATTTTTACTTGCAATTTTTAAGAGTTAGTGTTTAGAGTAAATGTAGAGATTATTTCCAGTTTGAGAATAATTTAGATCAGAGTAGAAATGGCAACGTGCAGAACACCTTTGAAAATGACCTTTTGGCCTTGATGACATGAAGTGTAAAAGTATATATATGTTAAGTATTTTACGGAATCAGGACCACAGTTGTTTTAGTTCTAGGTGTTAAAGTTTATTGACTAGGATATTTTTTCAATAAAATAGGGAATGTATTAATGATAGATTACTTATTCCCTGTTGAGCCTATGTATATCTCATTTACATTGGAGACAGTCTGCATGCCCATATGGTAATAGTGATCAGATCAAATGAAAAGCTATAGCCTAAGGGTTTTTTCTGGCTCCGCATTCATAAACTGAGAAGTTAGTTGAATCATTACTTCGATCAAATCTGCATCAGAACTGTGTTATATTAACTGACAAATTCAATATATAAACACATCAAATATTGCTCTAAATCACAAAGCTTATATTCTGTTTTAAAGACCTTTCCCAATTCTACTTGTAACAGACATAACTTATGTCTTGAACATAGCAGAAAAAAGTGTTTTGTGGAAAATTAATAGAATTGAAGAATCATCTAAAGTCTCTTATTAGACTTCTATCACAAAAAACAATAAACCTCATTTGAAAGTCTCATCATATAATTTAGTAATTCTTCATAAATGATTCAACTATTTTAAAACATAAATTAAAAAAAAAAAAAAAAAAGAAAATATTTACAAGTTAGGGGAAAATGCCAGTGAGGCAAAAAAAGCCCAATTTAGTATTAGAGAAAGGTTGTCTATTCATGTGTAAATTTCAGATGCTCTGAAGTTCAGAATATGGGGATCTTAGGTAGTGGCTTAATGCACTGAGATGGAAAACTCACATCAGAAAATATTCCAATCCTGCTAAATTCAGAGAGACACTGAATGCGTCGTTAAATACTTCAATTCCTTCTCTCCATTACATCTTTGCAACAAGCAATATGACACTAAATTAACCATAAACCAAACTATAAACAAATACATAATGGTAATGAAAGCAATCTACCTTTTTCTTGGATGCTTCTGACTTCTTTGACATGTTTCTCAACTTCTTATGCAGATGATTAAGAACCTGAAAAGATTAATTAGTATCTTGTATTACAGTGCTTTCTAAAATTCAAACTCATGTATTTTAGGGTAGGCTCTCCAGTACTGATGAGTCGCTTACAAACATCTCTGATTCAATTTACACATTTTAAAAGTGCACAATACAAAATTCAAAGGAATTAAGTATCTCCATCTGTGGGAATCAACAAATATGAAGCAGGCAACAACTGAATTCTTCTATAAAAATTCAGATATGCTACATATCAAATATATATTACAAATGAACAAGGCAATGAAAGGAAACCTATCATACACCAAAGAATTAACAATCATTCTTCCACGAAAATGTCAATGCTTGTTAATTTAGAATGACCTTCACTGCATGTAGCATAAAAAGTGTATGTTATTAGTCAGAACTTTTCTGAGTCACCTGCATAATTTGCTTTCTTCAGATGGATATTTGGTTAATATAATCAGGACGTTGGTGCTATATGATCTTTGAAAGAAGCTTAGGCTTTCAAAAATAATTTATACTAAAATGTATCTCAAATGAGTGTCATGGGTTCAGCAGCAGCAGTCATTTTTCTCCTTCTTGGTAGCTGGTGCAGCGCTGTGTTTTTTGATTTTGGGCCTGGGAACAGTGCTGATAACACCAGTGTTTCGGTTACTGCTTAGTGATGTTTTGGTCTGGCCAAGGACTTTCTGAGTTTCATGCTCTGCCAGGGAGGAGGGGAGCCGGGAGGAAGCAGAGACAGGACACCTGACCCAAACTGACCAAAGAGGTTATTCCATACCACAGCACGTCATGCCCAAGATGGAGGACGGAGAGGAGAGACCCAGAAGGGTGGGGGGTGCACTGCGTGGTCGGGCTTGGTATTAAGTGGTGAGAAATTGTATTCTTTCCTTGTATTTGCCTTGTCATTATTATTATTGGTGGTAGTGGTAGTGATTTGTGTTATACTTTAGTTACTAAACTGTTCTTATCTCAACCGGTGGGAGTTGCATTCTTTTCAATTCTCCTTCTCATCCCTCTGGGAGTGGGGGGAAGAAAAAGGGGAAAGTGAGGGGAGAACAAGCTGCGTGGTTAGAGAGGCTTAAACCACGACAATGAGGCATAACGGTTATTAAGAATTTGGTGATACTTATCATGCACCTTTCACAAGTAATTTTTTTTAAATATGTCTCAAAAAGTCTCATCACCTAAGAGCAGGGTCCAACTTTTAACATAATGATCTATACATAAGATTTTGGATAGTGGTCACATAGAGGTGCACACCCTAATTTACCTGCAATTGTTACTAACAGAATCTAATATATTTATATGGCATGATTTGTAGGCATGGGGGGCAGTGAATATCTCTTCAGCTGAATGTGTTTAACAAGTTGCAAACCATACAGCATTAAATAAAAAAAAGAGAGACACTGAATTCAACTCGAGATTTTAATTAAAATCAGAGGAATAGAAAGAGTGCTGAGATGTAGAGCTCAATTAGATGATGATGATGTGTTGTGGTTTAAGCCCAGATGGCAACACAGAACCACGCAGCCGCTCACTCACTCCTCCCCCTTCCTCCCCCTGCTCCTAGAGGGATGGGGAGGAGAATCGAAAGAATGTAACTCCCATGGGTTGAGATAAGAACAGTCCAGTAACTAAGGTATAACACAAATCACTACTGCTACCACCAATAATAATGATAAGGGAAATAACAAGGGAAGAGAATACAACTGCTCACCACCCAGCAACCGATACCCAGCCCGACCAGAGCAGTCATCTAACCCTTATGGGTAACTGTCCCCAGTTTATATACTGGGCATGACATGCTGTGGTATGAAATACCTCTTTGCTTAGTTTGGGTCAGGTGTCCTGTCTCTACTTCCTCCCAGCTTCCCCTCCTCCCTGGCAGAACATGAGACTCAGAAAGTCCTTGGTCAGACTAAACATTACTGAGCAGCAACTAAAAACATCGGTGTTATCAGCGCTGTTCCCAGGCCGAAAGTCAAAAACACAGCACTGCACCAAGAATGAGAAAAATGACTGCTTCTGCTTAACAGAACATGATGTTAGGTTGCACCTTACATAGCTTTAAGATGAACTAAGAACAATTTAATAGGTAAGATCATCCAACATTAAAAGGATTTTTTTAAGGAATATAATGTTAAACCTTAGGGTTTATAAAGAGACTTCTTGAGGTGGAGAAAAGTGTATAAATTCAAATTCTCTTACATTATCTGGGGATAATTTCCCTGTTTTCTTTAGAACACACAGCTAACTACTACCAGGATAGACACCAGACAAGATGACCTACAGACTTGATCTCACTTTGGATTTGAATCTTAGAAACTTACATAATGAATTAAAAGAAACGATAGTTGTTTGTGAATAACCATAATCAATGGATTCCACTTTTCAAGTATCTATTCTTAGTTATAGAATCATAGAATCATAGCACAGTTAGGATTGGAAAGGACCTTAAGATCATCTAGTTCCAACCATCCTGCCAGGGGCAGGGACACTTCCCACTAAACCATGCCACCCAAGGCTCTGTCCAACCCAGCCTTGAACACCACCAGCAATGGTGCATTCACAACTTCCCTGGGCAACCCATTCCAGTGCCTCACCACCCTTACAGTAAAGAATTTCTTCCTCATATCCAATCTAAACTTCCCCTGCTTAAGTTTGATCCTATTACCCCTTATCCTATCACTACAGTCCCAGTGAACAATAAACCAACAGAAACCAGAAACAATAATAAAAATAAAAATTACTTGTAACCACTTAACATTGGAAGTGCAGTTCATTTGTGCTTACCTGTGCACTAACATGTTTGTGTGTGAATGACCTAGCCCTGCATGTACTCCCTATTCCAAAACGCTGGCCAGGCTGCTACCAAGACTGACCTGAGTTCAGGAAAGACAGGAGAATAATAAACGGGTTTGCTCTGAGAAAAGCCTGTTTTGGCCTCAGCTTTCTTTCTTCTCAGGAGCAGATGAGAAAGAAAGGACATAAGAGCCCCAGAGATCCAGCAGAAGACCAGGGAGATGACCTGCTTGCTCACACACTCTTTATTCACCTACTGTCACTGTGTACTGCTTAGTTCATGGGTGAAATACATAAAACAAAAAAGAGCATGGGAGAAATACAGTGAAGTTCACTTCCCATCACTGCTACTTGACATAACTTACAATGATGGCTGCTTCTACTGGGCCTCTGTGAATCGAATCTCCTGCCATGCACAGACTGTACTGTACTGTGATTTTCCCTCACAGTCCAAAACTAAAGTGAGATAAACACTTCCCAGAAATTAGAACTGCAAAATCTTCTCTTAAAGTCACAAATATTTTTATCTTTTTTTCTGAAATTTTTAGCACACATCTTTGCATTGTATCTCTCTGCAGTCCAAAGAAAAATGCAGTAGACAAAAGTGTTAAATGGGGTATCTGAGGGGTGGGAGGGGGGTGTCTATTGAAGATTTAGAGGACAACCTTCCAATGAATCCTTCTCAACTTCCCCTCTTTCAGATTATATACATATTTCTCTCCAGTGAAAACATGCTGGCTCTACATGATAGTGTACCAGATGGTATGCAAACCAGCAGCAAGAGAAACAGGCAGAATTTAATTATCTATCAACAACAGTCAAACAGCACTCAGAGACCTACACAGAACCCAGGGGAGGGATATTAAGAGCCATGTTTATGCACAAACACTACGAGGGAAATCAAAGACACCTCACTGTCCTTTTCAAATTACCACTTTTCTGGGCCAATGAATAATCAATTGTATCTCTAACAGCCACTGTCACTTCACCTGAATGAGCAAGTATTCTGCAAGTGCCTCTTCATTTGTCTCAGGTTGTTTCTCTAAAGAAAGTATTTCAAGATATCCACTAGTACATTTGCATGTGCAGTTTTAATTCATGTAATGAAATAATGCACCTTGCTAAACAACAGGTCACAACCTCTTCTCAACAACCTGTTGTATTTTCCAGAAACTCAGCTCTGTGGAAAAATTCACCCTTTACATGAAACTTGTTTAACTCCAGCTTTCATGTACCTGTCAACTGGAGATCTTATCTGGCTCTTGGGGAAGGAATAGCTTTCCTGTTTTCTGGAGATGAGAGTGGGGTGCTGTGGGAAGAAAGTTATCCTGATGTGAAAGAGGGTGTAAGATTTTCAGGATCACAGAAGTATACGAAGTTTCAGTCTGGTCCAGACTGTAATACACAACTATGAACAAATCAAGCTGAGAAAAGGATTTTTCCAATACAGGAGAGAGAAAAAAATAGGTTGCTATCAGTGCCTATTCGTGTAAATCTGCTGAGTACTGTAGAAGTCTGAAGTCAACACTATTGCAAAGTGTATTTCCTGTCTGCCTGGATATAATTCCAATGACTACACCTTCATTATCAGCCACTGAAAATCATGCAACAGGAAAGCCTGCCCAAGGTCATTATCTAATAAGAATGAACTGCTTGTTTAACAGAGCCATAATGTCAGCACTACATTCTGAACCATATTTTATAGTATGAACCTGATTTAAATTCAAGTGCCATTGCCTGCAATCCATTCTTGAAAGCAATGCTGTTACTTCTATTGCCACAACAGATCCTTCACCCTCTTTCATTTAATAGTACTGCTAATGTGTCATACCATTAATTTTTTTTTCTTTTCAGTGTGGTTTAGTAAAGTTTTCCCTCATTGCTCAGCAAAATTTAAAATACAATATCTTAAGCCAAAAACCGTGTAAGCTTGTATTTTATGTTGAGGCTCCTACTTTTTACAACTTACTTTTAACCAAGCCTATAAATCCTCATAACCAGGTATTCAAAAGCAGAAGTACCCAAAATCAGTTGTCACATTGTACTACCCTGGCAGATGTCAGTTGTTAGAAGCTCACTGGGAAGTATTTATTACTTTGCCCTTTGAGACCACGTCAGTGAGCAAATGTAGCAGTGTTTCAAGATACAGAACACATGCAAAAAGTCAGTATTAAGAAAATACGGCACTGTAACTCAGCTAATAACTATGTAATCACTGCTCCTCTGGGTGGAGTAGTAAGTCCCTCTCAAGAGTAGTTCTGTGAGCCAACAAAAGCTGGTCTTCTATGGATTTGTGACCTCTTGACTGTGTGTTCCCAAGAGGGTGTTTGTCTTCCATGATTAGATGCTACATCAGACCTCTTCCCCCTGTGGCTTGTCTGATGTTTAACAGCAGAGTGCAAACTGACTCTCCACCTTCTTCATTGACTCCTGTTTTCACAGAACTAAGGAAATATCATTCTTTCTGATATTTTCACTCCTCTGCCAAATTCGGTTGAAACTCAACAAAAGTTATTTGTGGGAGACAGGAAATGGACAGCTGTACATACAGGACACAGAGCACGATCCCTCAATATTCTGCTTTAAGAGCATGTCATGTGAGATTTGCACTTCTGATTTTATGGGGGGACACTGTTTCCAAACAGCTAGCACTATGTCAGCATTTCCGTAGGCTCTAACAGTATTGCTATCCACTGGGGAAAACACAAATCTCCTAACATAATTTAATAGAGATTGAGACAAAGAACTCAGCTCCCTACTATAATGCCTAAAAAAATGAGACTTTCAAAACTGAAAGTTCAATTGCAATTTCCTTATAAACAGAACTGCCTTAAAGGAGTCTGAAAAAGGCCATATATTCAAATAGAGAAATGAGTCTCCTTTGTCTTAATCTAGTGTATCAGAATATTACGTCATTTAGCTAATCCACAGTTCATGAAAACCAGTGAAGTCCATAAGAAACTAATGCATTTATTTCTATAATACTTCTAAGGCTATTACACAGCAGTAACCCTGCATGAATTCAGAAGCCCAAATACTTGCACTTCACAGTATCTCACTGACATCAGCAAGATGCTGCAGTGACCACTTTGAGACCAGTGAGAGTAGTAATGGCTTTGACAAATCAAAAACTTCAGCTCTGATTTTCAATTAGTCATCCTTAATTTCCCCTGACCTTGCCCCATGTGCCAAAACACTGTAGTTGGAGATTTGCCAGTGGCTCCTAGTGAGGACAGAAATAAGCATTTATGCTGCAGGTACAATACCTCTAACAGCCATGCACAAGTCATGGCATTTTTCAGCTTCATTGACACGGATGGGAATACCAGATATCTTCTAAGTATCTCCTAAAACTCATCCCTTCGGGTTGGATCTTCCAGCCTGACACAGGCTCAAAACACGTCACCAAGCAAAGGCAAGATCCTAGCCTGGCAATAACTTAAACACAAGATTTTAATTGTAACTTACCAGCATTGATTTTAAGAACTTACTCTGGGCACGTATTCCACACAGAGTTGCTTTGTTGATGTGGGGTTTTGTCAGTTTTTTCTTTTCTTTTGTTTTGTATTCATACTAATATTAAGTGATCTACTTCTGTAGTGGTGCCTTGTAACAAGATGGTGTGTTATGTTTACTACGCTTGTATTTTGTTTAAGTCTATTTCAATTTTTCCCCCCTATACTATTCAGGACTGTTGTAATTTTGAAAGACTAATTTTCAATCTGCTGTGATATAATTAGACTTTGAAGGCTGGCACTTTATGTTGAAACTGAAGATGCTTTGGCTTTGAAAAATAGTAATTCTCAATAGCTGAAAAGCTCCCTCTGCTCAACATTCCATAGCATTTTCCCTGAAATAGGTAATCTTTTCTTGAAACTGATAATCTGTGGCTACAGCAAGTTTCATCCCTCTCATAGCTCAGTCATATTCAGCACGGTAGATGAAGCATCAGTGTATTCACCCAGGGAAAACAGAACTCAAGTTTATGCATGAAAGCATATATTTCTCCATTTACCACGTCAGACTATTTTTATTACAAACAGTAATTTAGAAATGTTGTTCTTGGAGTTCTGCATAACTTGGTTTTAGCAGAGTTGGATGCCACTGTAGCCTTAATTTGCACATCACAAGGTGATGTACATAGAAATATAAATATGAATATTAAATATTTACATGAAATGCATATCAAACTGAACATCAAATTATTTGTTCAAATTACATCTATTTAACTTGTCAAACAAAGAACTGACTTTTCAACACTTCAGCAGTCTTTAATTGCAAAAGCAGACCTGTCCTCTCAAATGTAACTTAACTGCCTCAGGAGGAATCCTTCTCCTGAAGGCTGCTGGCACAGCAACAGGAGGATGTCTGCCTAACCCAGCAGACAGCAGCTGGAGCTTCAGCTCCTGTGCAGCAGAAAGCAGTGGACCGTATGCTAAAGGCTGCAATTAATAATCACAGAAAACTATGACAGTTTGTCTGAGCAGAAAAGTACTTAAATACCCTTATTCAGGAACCCTTACTTACTGGTTTTTCACACCTGTGTCCCCATGGTGCTCCAGAGCACCATCTTGCCCTTGTTGAAGTCAGAGGTAAATCTCATGGGCACTTCAACTGGGACAAGACAGGGCACACAGAGAGCAGGCAGCAGGATTCATCTTTTGCTCTGAACATGTTCACTGGATCAGACCCAACTGTTGGATTTGTGTCATTTTTAAGTGCACTGCATTTTAAGGAACTGCAGTGCTTCATCTGAAGCCTGAACAACTTGTTGCTTTGTTGTACTTTATCTGAGTTAAACTCATATGGCACTGCAAGAAAATAGGAGTTGTGCTGGCAGAGAAAGCAGCACAGCGCTGCAGCTTCTCAGTGCTTTGTAACAAGGATATCTGTCAGAGGGACCCCAGTAATTGCCAGAACACCCCCACCTCCTAGCCCTGTGCAATCCCCATCCTGAGATATCTGTGCCATACACATGTGCCCCCCTGCCCCAGTCATCCCTCAGCTATAAAACCTACCCTCTCCTTTTGCACCACAGACTCACCTCTGCCCTGTCACCTCCCAATAGTGCCATGTCCCTCCATGTGATTGGAGATGGCCTCACAGCTCCTGGACACCCACCACCATTGTGTGTCTGTCCCCCGTCCCCCCCGTCCCCCCCCCTTTTACATACCCTTCACCACTACCTGCTTTGTCCCACCTTGGCATAACAGAAGGAGATGAGCAGCAGCGGGAGCAGATATCCGAAGACAAACATGCAAACCACGTAGACCTTCTTGTAGCGTGGGTTGGGCCACTGCTCCCAGCAAAAGGTCTGGTTGGAGGCCTCGCGGTGGAAGAGGCGCTGGTGGTGAGCCACAGGTGAGGCCATGGCAAAGGAGAGCACCCAGATGAGCCCCACACCCAGCAGTGCATTGCGGGAAACACGCAAGGCTGAAGAGCGTCGGGAGTGCACGATGGCCACATAGCGGTCCACCGACATGGCCGAGAGCGTGAAGATGCTCACCAGCATGGAGACGGTGAAGAAGTAGTGGATGAACTTGCAGACGAAGGCACCCAGCACCCAGGTAGGGAGCACGTAGACTGTGGACTGGAAGGGGATGCAGAAGAGCAGGTAGGCCAGGTCGGCGATGCTCAGGTTGAGGATGAAGATGTTGGTAGTGCTGCGGCTCTTGCCTGGCTTGCTCCTTGCCAACACCGTGATCACCAGTGAGTTGCCCAGCACCCCCATGGCGAAGATCAACACAAAGACGATCAAGGTGATGAAGTTCTCGATGCCGATGCCGAAGAGGGGCTTCCCCTCTGCCACTGGCAGCCCGGAGAGGTTGAACTCCCAGCGGGGAGGCTCTGCCCCATCTCGGGACCAGTTGAGGGGGGCCGCCGCGGTCTCGCCCATCTCCATCCTCCCCCTTCCGCGCCGGCCAAAGTTTCCGCGGGGGAAAAACGGAGCCGCCGCTCCCCGGCACCCCGCCCGCGGCCAGCCAGGGGCAGCGGCCCCCCACCAGGGCCGGGAGGTGCCGGAGAGGAAAAGAGGGAGAGAGAAAGGGAGGGAATGGGGAGGAAGGGAAGGCGGCGGCTGCCGCCGGGCAGGGTGCCCCGCGGCTCACAGGGGCGCAGCTAGCGCAGCCGGGCGCAGAGGCAGCGCCGCAGCCCCGTTACCCCTGGCAGGCAGCGGGCTCTGCGCATTGCCCGCATTGCCGCGGAACCCCCATTCCCCCCGAGAACTTCCTCCTCCAGCGGCGGTGCTCCTCCCGCGACCGCGCAACTCCCGCCGCTCCCGCCCCGCGGAGTGGCTGAGCCTCCTCGCCCGCGGCCGCCTCTTACGCCAGGAGACTGAGAGTCCCGGGGACGTCTCCTTAGGGAAAGGAGGGCTGGGGGATTTTTTCCTCACCTTTTTTTCATCCCTCCTTCCCCCTTTCCCCCTGTTTATCTTGCGATTGCTCCGCCGGGCTGCCCGCCGGCGCGACAGCAGGAGCCCGGGCAGAGAGCAGAGCGGAGAGGAGCGGAGCCGACCAGCCCCGGCCCCGGTCCTCACCTCAGAAAACTTCCGTATGCTTTTTGCCTAGGGAGGCTCAGAAGTTGCGGCTTCCAGCACGGCCGGAGCGGCGCTAAGCAGGTCCAGCTCGGCTTAAATGAATTCTCTTGGAGAGACAGAAATAGTTAAGCGCCTGCATAAACCCACCTCAACAGGTAGCCGGCAGCAAGAGTGAGCCCGGACTAAGCACCGCCTACGCTATTTTCAGCCCTTCGCAGGCTTCCATTACTCGTTCCGCACAGCGCGGTAGCTCGCAGGACAAAAGGCGGCACACGTTGTTACTAACTCCAGGAAAAAAAAAGCAGAAAAGAAAGCCTGGCCGCTTGTCAGCCTCCGGTTATAAAGGCCGTGTTCCCAAACCCTATCAACCGCCTCCATCCCCACAAAGGCAGTTCTTACCGGTGCTGGAATGACAGCTTCTGATGTCAGGCTCCGGTAATAAAGGCCGTGTTCCCAAACCCTACCAACCACCTCCATCCCCACGGAGGCAGTTCTTACCGGTGCTGGAATGACAGCTTCTGAAAAGCTGAGTTTTACAGGACTGCATGAAATAGAAAAGTTCCTCTAGCATATGGATGCGAGAACATGCAAATTTTCACACCGGCACATGGGCCTTGTGAATTAAACAAGTTTGCCAGAGGTTGCTTAACCATTTCTTTCAGTTGCCAGTAGGTGAGCTACTGCTGGTTATGTTTTATATCTTTCTCTAGGGATCTTGAGATCTTGAAGGCATCTGGAGGGGATCTGGTGATCTTGACAGCTAATGCTGAAAAGCCCCTCTGTAGTATGGAGCCCTGCTGGACACGCAGTTGGGGGCCTGGGCTGGCAGAGGTGCAGCTTCCTCGCACCACGGCCTGCTTGCTCAGGAGTTCAGTGCTCCTCTGAGAGCAGTGGGACAGACAGTGCTGCTCCAGGTGTGCTGCTGAAGCCTTTTCTTTGCTTGCTTTGCAGCTCACAGTTTGACAGGGGTTTTGTACCTTTCGTTTTGCTACTTACATTGAGGAATCTCAGCAGCTGAACATCAACTGATCACAGAGCCATGGACTTGCACTGATCAGGATCTTAATTGGACTAGCGTATGGCCTGGACCATTGCGTCCAAAGGAACACATGATGGGACAGCACAGTTTGGTTTCTATAGATATGAGAAACTTTTATTTGGGTTGGTCTACTTGCCATGTCTGTTGTAACTCAGTTATTAAGCAAAAATACACTAGTAACGATTCCTAAAATACTTCTGGTTTTTTTTCTTATGTGCATACCTCATTTTGCTGAGGAGTTTGACTGCCATGCAAATCTACTAGTCTCTACTTATGTAAGGGGTTTGAGAATGGACATTGTAGAACATTTCTAGAATGTACCAGATGTTTTGGACTCTTTGGAAGCACTCTGAATATTGTGAAAATGAGTGGAAGTCTCCACAGATTTCCTCAGTGTTACCAATGCCTGTGTTTGCCACTGCAAATTCCTTCATATGGTGAGATACAAGTAATATTTTT
Source organism: Ara ararauna (assembly GCA_028858755.1). Classification (NCBI taxonomy): domain Eukaryota; kingdom Metazoa; phylum Chordata; class Aves; order Psittaciformes; family Psittacidae; genus Ara; species Ara ararauna. The sequence goes on along the minus strand of CM054377.1, from coordinate 62,861,986 downwards.
GAATGTCACTGGTGTTTTCCTTTTGAATCCTGTCTCGTTGCCAGACATCACAATTTCCTAGGGTATCAGGAGTTCAACCCTAGCCTTGCTGCAGTTAATGTTAATGTTGCATTGATCGCAGCTCTCTACCTGAAATGCTGCATTAGTTGTCATAGCTCATGCCTCTGTTTTCTTAGGAAATACTGTCTTTTCAACATTATAGCCTGAACAATGACCAAAGAATAGCAGACTGTTTTACAGACAAGTGGGCAGGAAAATTTGCTACAGAACCTAAATCAGTTTTAAGGAAAACCTGAAAATCACATTTGTGATCTGGATGGGAGCCTTGGCTCTATTACTTTTATTTACATATTTAGACGGTTTTGCAGTTCAAGCTTCTCTTTTCTGGTATGTATGTATAGCAAAGTATAGAGTTCTTGTAAGTCTGCCCCTGAGCATTAGAGATAAAAAACAGAATGCAACTAAATTGTAGCTTTCCTACCAGGCCTACAGGCTTCAGCTTTTGCATCAGTGAAGGAAAATTCCCCCATGGACAGCACTCATGATTCCTGTTAAGATTGCCGTGAACAAACAGGTGTTGACTTGTTATCTAGAGTGCGTAAAATCTTTGTGCAATAGAAAGTTTCAAAGGAAAAGTTATTATGAATTCAATACAAATAATTATATCATTAGATGCAGCAATTACTTGAAAAAAATAAAAAAATCAGTAAAAAAAGAAAAAGATATTTATCTCTTAAGCATGTGCCTCACATATTCCTTGGCTCTAGTTTTATTGAGTCTATTCCCAAACATCATTTGACAGGAAAAGATCTACTTCTGTCAAAACTAAAATAGCCTATGCACTTCAGAAGGAGCAGGAAGTTAAATGAAATCTTCTCCTGTCTGTGGCCAGGCTCCACAGTCATCTTTATCAGATGTTATTACCCCCAACAAAGTATTTTGTCTACATAATTTTCCATAGCAAACATTAGGAAAAATAGAAAAGATCTATAAAGGAGCTGAGAACCAAAGTGCTCCCTTCAGTCTAGATCTACATGTTTACTCCTCAGTGGCTTGACATGGAAGATATTACTGAGAAAAGACTTTACAAGGATGCCCTTCCTTCTGCTCACTCCAATGGTCAGGTACCTTTTTTTATGTGGTTCTAATAATGAGAATATTTGACTTAGAGTGGTACATTTTTCTTTCAGGAAAGAGAAATCATTTAACAATCCGACAAATTGATTTAAAATATTCATTACTATTAAAGTTTGTGGCTATGTAACATATATAATAAACATGTCATCAAAATACCATCAGTAAAATGCATTTGTGTTTTAAAATGAGCATGTACGTAGCACCTCAAAACCAATGAACAAACCATGCATTATTACAGATTTCCACCACTTTTTTAGCTACAGTCCCACTTTTCAGTTTTAGGATAGCCTGAATAGTTGAGGCACAAAAATAAGAGGCCAGTTATACAAATGTGTACATAGGTATATGTCTGTATACATCGTATCATTCCACAGAAATTAAATGTGCATAATAGGACATACAACTTCTTCGGAGATGTGTTTCAGTAAAATCCTATACAAATTCTTTTTTTATTCCTGTAGCGAAGATCAAGCTGAAGTTGAGGTTCAAGCCTCTAAAATGTACCCAGCGTCAGTACAGAGAAACAATTTAAAGTGTACTTATATTAAAGCATAGGAGTAGCCCTGAACATTTTAGAAATCCTTTCATGCCTCGGCCCTGAGCGGATTGACCAGTCTTCTTTGCTACAAAAATAGTCTCCAATTTTGATCATGTTTTGTTTATAAAACATGAGGCTGAAAATAGGCTTATTTTGAAGACTGACTCTTTTTATTTGTGAAACAAGATCAGACACAACAGTCACATCAACCGTACCCCATTATTTTTCTTTATGACAAGTTCCTTGAATAGAAATTTACATTATAAAGGCAGATGTGAACTTTAAATCTCATTGAAAAGCTAAATAAACCCACCTTTGATTCACCTTCTATAAAGTTATTAGTATGGAAAAGTCAAGTATCTATAAGCATTAATCCCCCCTTCTTTTACATATTCTTGGGAATAATGTAACCCTGAGGTGACAGTTGTCACTACATTCAGATTTCCGTAGCAGAGATTTGTCACTAAGAAACTTAAGCTTATTGCTCCTTGCTGACATTTAGAAAGAACATCTGCCCCTGTTCATTGGAGAGCCATTGTCATTCCATCACAGTTTATGTTGACTATTTTTATTCCTAGTTCTCTATTCCAGTTCTTAAAAATCAGCTGTGTAATAGCCTTTAAAGGTCAGGCAGTCAAGAGCAGAGAACTAAATTCGAAGCTATAGTTTCCAAAATCCCATCTGTACTTCATATTACAATTAAGTGCTTTAAATTAGTATTCTAAAAATATGACTTAGAAATTCTATATGAAAGCATGTATCCATATTTATTCAATGCCCAGCAATCTTCTCAGTAAAAATGACAAAAGCTAATAACCATGGTCTAGCAACATGCTCTTGCCTTAAAGTTGTTGAAAAGGGTTGCTTGGTTTGCTTTTCTTGTTTTGTGACAATTACCCCACGGGATGCTTTTAAGTGTTGGCTGCCAAAGCCTCTTGCCTGTGCGTAAAAACATAGCTGTGTTTGATTTAAAACAAAGAGCGTCCATACCTGATCTTCCTGACATGACAGAATCAAGAGTACTTTGATGAACACTCGTAATACAATACAGCACAATAAAGCAGGTCTGATAAAACTCAGGAGACTGCAGCAGGCATCCAGGTCATGGGCACAGCTCCTGTAGAAGTTATTTAAATGAACACTTAGTCTACATTCAAATAGCTTCATTAAATAGGCATTTGACTGGTTTGAGGTAGTACAGCAAGAATAGAAAGGGTTAAGTCCTGCAAAATGATCTTCATGTTTCTATATAGGAAAAAATTAAATACAAGCTAGAGAACATACCTCAGATGGGGGAAACATCAAAGTTACCTGCGCTGGAAGAGATCACAGTAGAAAGAGGTAACTTGGAAAGCACGACTGCTGCCAAAGCAGGTGTGTGCTGCTGGAAAAGCAGTCAGGCGGAGTTTGCAGGCTGCTTTGGCTGGGGTCAGCTCCAGACACAGGATAAGAAAGCAGTTGCCAAAGGTAGTGAACAAGCTGATGGAAGTAAACAGGCCAGGGCTACACTGCATAGCTTTGGACACCTTGATCACCAGAGCAGTTCTTTGGGCAAAGAGAGAAAATGAGTGGGCAGGAGGATAGCAGCCAGCAGAGGATAGATGGGGCAACCTTCCAGCAGTGGCTGGTGCTCTCCTCCTCTCCTCTCCATCCTGGTGACAGCAACTTCGATGACAGCATCCAGGTGGATCAGCAACTTTGGCTTTCTCAGGCTTTCTGCAGCTGCTTAGAAAGGGCTTCTGTGAGCAACATCCTGGATTTGGTTTGACCAAGTCTTATGTATGCAAGTGAAGCAAAACCCAATTTGTCTACATTGCTGAGGAGCCTGGAGTTGGCTCCAAATACAACTGCGTGAAAAAAAAAATATATATATTAGGGGTTTGCCATTTTGCTGCACATATCATGTCCAAAAACTGTGTAAATCATGGGATTTTGATTGTTCTTGGAATACGAAAAATTTATTTTATGGGTGGCTATGTAAGCAGAGATTTAGTTTCAAGGAAAATGGTACAACTACATGTACATAGCTTGCACAGATACAGTAAAGAAAACCAAGCCTTTTGTAGACAAAAACTGCTAGATCTCTATTTCTATTAATTTCATATGGCAGACAGTCATCATATAAATTGTGAGGCAGGAAGAAGAACAAAACATATTTCCTATTAAATGGACTGGTAGAATTCAGTTATGAACTCCCAGGGATGACAAGAAGGCTATTTTCTTTTACAGGTTTGTATGCTGCCCATCACTTTGCTACTGTTATAACTTTGAGTCAGAATTTGAGGAAAGGACATTAAGATATAGAATTCAAAATGACAAATTCAACACAGAAAAAAATCTTTCCATAGTTTCCATAGGTTTTGCAGAAGCTGTTAGTGCTGCTGTCAGCTGTCCGGGTTTTGGTGAATCTTTGTTCTAATTCTCATCTTCTTTTCTGATAGAAACTCGTTTTGCTTTCAGGTAAATAGTTAAACTTTTTATTGCAGTGGATGGAGGCAGCTTAAGCTTGATTTTGTTTGAGCCAGTCTTTTCTTTATTGATTTTGGTAGCTACCTGAGTTGGGGCTTATTGATTCAGGTACAGCTGTACAGTGTTTTAATTTGCTCTGGGACAGGGTCCAGAGGGTTCAGAGTCCAGATCTTTAGACTGATCCTCGTTTTCATTGTTCTGAGAGTTCATGTGAGATGTTATTACTCAGAGTTTATTTGACGTTTACCAAAACTATAGGTGAAGTCGTCTTACCTTGCCTCATGACCCAAGACTCTCTGGGTACGTGCAGAGCACCATGAAAGAGGGTTCTGCTGAGATATTCTAGTCTAATTGCCCTGCATCTCATGAGGCAAGCAGAAATCAGAGAGAAGAGTGATTCATTATATATAACCAATCTTCATAAATGCCTTTTTATCGTTAAAAAATGCCACAGATGAAAACCTCACCACTTTTGCAGACACTCTGGTTTAGTGCTCAGCTGTCATTTACAATCAGAAAGCTGTTTGCTATCGACTTACATTTCTAGTGCAGCAATTTAAGCATGCTCCTTTCTGAGCTGTGGATATGGAAAACAGTTTATGCTTTTTCCTCTTGCAGGCACATTTTAATATTTGAAGACTCGCAGCCCTTGCTGGAGGCAGTTCAGATTCACAGGTGTCCACTTGGCAGTGGGAGTTGGGGGAAAAAGCTTGATTCAGAATTCAAAGATTGCCTGTGCCTGTCCTCCTTTCCTGAAGGAAAACAGCAATGCACATTGAGGTACAGTGATCATTTTTAGTGAATCCAAAGGATTACACAAGCTGTCCTAAAGAAGCACTGAAAGTAGATGCAATGGTGGAGTATGTGTAGTTTGTCTTCAGTGTCTTTTGGTGTCCCACTCTAGCTGTCAGTCCTGTGTACAGCCCAGGCCTGCATGTAAAAAGCCTTATCATGGAGCAAGAGAAGCTGTGACCACTTCCAGTCATCAACACACTTCATGATATTATTTTTTAGGTATTTCACTCCAAAACAGATGCATACAGAGTTAATTTGTAGCTACTTTTATCTTTATGAGAACATGCTGTTGTTCGTTAAACTGTTTCAGTCATGACAGGATGATTTTATTCATATGATCTTTTGCTATTCTTACACAAAATATCATGTACTAGTCAAGACCACTATCTATCAGTTCTATCTATCAATTGATTTCTGGAGATAGAATTAACTCTTCTGATTCTCTCAATGTAGAAAAAGAACCCAAACCAATAGATAAAAGATACTTCTTTGTCAAAGAACCCAGAGTAGTGTTGTCTAAATCTTCAGCAGAGCCTATCCAAATTGATATTAATGAAACTAAAATACTTCAGGGATTTGTTTTCATGTGATTACTGCATTTTCCCTAATATTTTGTACTGTAATATTTTCTAAGAGCAAGATGTTTGCAGTTATATGAGTTCTTTGCAGCACTGTATGTAGAAAAATATATGGCTCAGAGGTATGGGATTACACATTAATGATAGAAGAAAATGGGTTTGTATTTCTACTGTCTTAGGATAAATTTGCTCTAGGCTCTTATAATATTCATTTCTTTGTAAAAATTCTGAGGGAAAATTGCAATGCTTGAATTTTTTGTTATGTTAAGTTATTGAAAACAAGTCAGTAAATTCTCTCAGCTACTAAACAATCGCTAATCAAGTTAAAAAAGCTGTGCATGACCTAATATAGACTGAGTCCAACCAATATGAAACTAACTCATGGCTGCTTACATTGACTTATATGAGTCATACAAATAGTTTATTTTTTACTTTATTAGTCATCTCTAAATCAGAAATATTTAATGTCAAAATCTGTGTAATACATTACCTATTTTCTGCAACAGTTTGGCTATGTGTGTGGAAAGTAGAGAACAATGTACCATTGTTAAGGACTGAAAATGAAGCAGAAATTCTCTGAAAGCATTGTACATAGACATAAGGTCAGTGAAATTACACTCGTAAGTTTCTTTCAGTAAAGCAGTTTTGTGCCCATACACACAACCTTGACTATCATAAACATCAGAAAGGGGGACTGTACATCAGCAAATTGTATATCTGCACAGTGATGCATCGCCAGCCGTGATGTATTGAACAAGCCACAGGTTTATTATAACAAGATCAGAATTTATTTGAGACCATTGTTTTTATTCTGGATACTTCAGGATCAGGTGGCTTCTTTGCATTGAAGGCAAGCTATTGTGAAATGTGTGAGGATGGATTAACAAGAATGTGATACTTTAAGAGCTCCGTCAAGTAACAGACTATGGACAACTTTGAACACTTTAATATCTAAGTTTTTTTAATCCCCTATCACCAGCAGCTACACTTCAAGGCCAATTGTAGCCTCAGGAATGCTTTTCCAAGAATTGCATTCATGTTTCAGTCTAGAATACATCAATTTTTCAGCATTTGATCAACTCATGTTGGCATGTTGGCATTTCCTATAAATGAGCAGTCATCATCAGGTACTGTGCTTTCCAGACTTTTCATACAGCAGCTGCCATGAAGTAGGTGCCAAGTATATATATGTGCACATGTAAATTAATCTATTTACCTGTTCTTTATATCTATCTATCTATCTATCTATTTATCCATCCATTTGTCCATCTATCAGTCCATCCATGCCTCCATCTGTTTTTCATCATCTCTGTACTTAGCTGTTTCTTGGACCTGAAATACAGATATTTTAACCACAAGAAGCTCTGAAGAGGCAAGAAGTGTCAGAAGCTTGATCTCAGTGAGAAATTATTTAGTCTTATTCTGTTCATCTGCAAGTGTGATGCAGGAAAAGTAGACTTTATTAATACTGACTATTAATACTGATACTCTAATTTAAAAATAGATAGCTTCTTTTTCTTGTGCTTTTTGAGATGACTTGTTATGATATTATGGGAAAAGATTATAAAAAATCTTTTAAAAATAATCAGTAATGTTAAAATTGGCTGGCTATCAGCTCAAAAGAGGGCTGCATCTACTGAGATTTCAGCCAGAAATTCTTCTATGCTAATTTTCAATATCCCTGCAATTAGGAGAAAATCTGTATATATACCTGAGGTAGAAGAGACTTCCACTGCGAGAAACGCATCCAGAGTTATCAGAGAATTTTGAGTAAAGAGAGATATTAAAAATTACTTAACTGAAATAATGGATTTAGATGTTCTATTTGGATCATTGACACGGATATTATGGGATATTAACCTACTGGTTAGTTGTATCATCTATTTCTCACTTTCCAAACCCCTAAAATTTTGAGGGAAAACAAAAATCCTAATTGATTTTTCAAATATTCTTAGCTTAGAAAACATATTAAGATCCAGATTGCACAACAGTAGGCTACAAAAAGCCTTATACTTTAATAAATTTGTAGTTTCTTAATTATTATTAGAGCAAGAAATGCCAATGAAATCAGCCTTTAATTTAAGGGCTTGCACGGGGCTCGAAGTGAAGCGATGTTTTTGGTAGGTAACCACCAGAGGGAGCCGGGTGAGTCCGCAGAGAGAGTGACGGCAGAAAGTGAGAAAGCAAAAATAGTGATTTAAAAAAAAGCAACCATAAAAAGGAAAGCTAATCTTGCCTGTTTGTTCCTGTGTAGGTGCTGTTGCACAAAGTGATGTTTCCATTGATTACAGTAATGAAATCTGTATGGCTGAACAGTTTCCTGACTGAAATTCCAGAGAGGGTAATGCGGATTAAATGATGCATCCTCATTTCTTTAAATCGCATCAATACATTTATTTCCTTTTTTAATTAAATAGTTAGTGGTGCTTCATTACACAGTAGCTAAAGTGATGCCTTTTAAAATGAACTTCTCTGACTTCTCATCAGGGCTACCTTTAATTCAACATATACAACAAAATAAAGACATTACATTTGAAAACTCAAAAATATGTTTCTTTTATTTGGTAGCAGTAGTACTCTTTGGATATCACAATGGTAACTGGAGAAACTAGGGTAGCATACCAGCAGAAATGAAATTACAACATACGTAGGTGAAAACATCTTTCTGAATAGTTTCCCAATTTAAAAATAGTCCAATGTCAAAACTAACTAATATATCAACTGAGGTAACCAAAAAAAGTTTTAGGTCAGCCATGCCCTTTTCAATAGTTTCAGCATTAATCTGGACTGGAGAATAAAGACTACACTGAAGTGAATTTGCAGACACCACTATTGTCAATACATTCAAGAGCAGGCTTAGAAATCAAAAGGGTTTGAGAAAAACTGAGCACTGATGCCACTTAGATGTCAGGATAGCATCTACACACACCCAGGTGACGAACAACAGGTGAGGTAGTAATGCTCTAGAAAAAGATCTCAGGATCACAGTGGGTTTTAAGCTGGGCCATGACTAAGCAACACGATGCTATTACAAGAAAGGCAAATACATGCTGGAATATATAGATAAAACTGTCTCCTAAAATTCTTGGCTAAACCAAAACAAAATGTTATTTGATTTTACCATGCACTTTGTGAACTGCTGAAAATACATTAGTAGAAGTTTACTTCTACTACTGAAAGCCTACTACATTACTGAAAGCCTACTAGTTTATGAACTTCTCTAGCTGAAAGGGGAGGCAGAGGCTGCTTTATTTTGCTGGAGTCACATGCATGTAAAATAAAGTTTGGGGTAACCAATTTTAAATGACTGCTAATATTGAAATGTTTACCAGAAAAAGGAGAAAAATAATTTGGCTTTTGGAAGCACTTAAACTAAACATCTGCACAAAATTTTAAAGCTGAAATCTTAAGTTTTCATAAGTGTATGAGGGTGTCAATATTTTGAAAACAGTTATGATCTGCATATGTAAAAAAGGAATAACATTTCTAAATGTAAATGGCAGTGATCCACCATAATTTTGTTAGCCTTTTTCTCATAGTAATAGATTAAACAGGGGATTATAATTGAAATGAAAGTTCCTATTAAGAGCTGATTTCTTGAGATGATGGTGTAAAGAATTCAGCAATGTCACTGACAGCATATCCAGATTCTCCTGTGTAAGGGTATGAGTTCACTTTGCAGCAAGTTGAGTTTTAGCACTTTCTTATAAAATTAATGCTGCCCTTTTCTGTATTTTTATACAGTATAAAGTAAATCAAAGTTTTCTACTTCATCCACTTCAAATACTTTTAAGGAAAATAAGACTTCTTTAACTTCCTTACTTTATTATCATTAATTGTAGAAGATATAATAAAAATATGTTTACTCTTCTTGTGTCAATCAGGGTTGCAGCCTGGATGTGCTATTGAATAATCTTTTTAACCACATGGTAACTCATGCAATAAAATCGGTATTTGAGATAATTTCTTCAAGAATTGTAATATAATCCAATTTAATATCAGGTAAAGTACTATTTTAATTATAGTTGCAGCTAATCCAGTGAAAATACCCCATAAGAGCATTCAATGGTTTATGAGTGGATGTGCTTGCATTTTGACTGCTACTCAGTAGCCGAACTCCATAAAACTCACAGTGATTACATAATATGGGAAATGTGACTGCAATTTATCAGCAGAATTGCACTTGTTTCAGAGGTAAAAAATTGGCTTTTTATGTGACACCATATCTTCATTTCCCAACATCTGATTGAATGTTTATACCTTATCCGCTGAAAAGTACAGTAAAGGTACAATACACAGTGTTACCTGTGTGATAGTGCCTCTTCAGCAATTCCCTGAGGGATAGTAGGTACTGAATAAAGACTAACATGCTAAAACAAGCCTTGAAAATTGCAGGAAAGAAACATATCTGTTTGCTAATCATCCTGCTCTCTGTGGTATGGCACAGCCTCTCTGATTCATAAGCTGTTTCACAATGTGACAAGATCCAGTCCTGGAGCATGGCAGAGTCGTACAGGAAGCACAACTGAATGTTTCTCTGTGGTTGGAGTTTCTACACTTTTGGTAAAAACCAAGAGTGAATAGTAGGAATTCCTTTTGTTTGCAGTCTCTGTTCCTGACTGGACTTTCAAACTGAAGGACAGAAGGAAAAAGCCAGCCTATTTTGCATATTAGAACTATCCCCTGCAAGATTCTGTATAATATATTATATTGTCTTTCTAAACAGGGCAGGCTGGACTGATTCTTCAGCTTTGGTTAGGTATATTTGTAAGTCAGAAAAAGAAACAAGCTACACCAGAAACCAGCTGGGAAAAGGCTCTACAGCTGTAAGACTAGGTCTGAGAGATGTTGACTCAGTTTTTAATGCTATACTGAGGAAATAATCAGAATTCCTTCCCCCCTTCCTTGCTATTACTAAATTACTCCCAGGCAGTTTTTCAATAGCGCAGATACATTGCTGGCCAGAGACATATGAATACCTAACGCAGAAAACAGCCACAACTTAGTTTTCCTTTCTGGACCTGATGGCAACAGGTGAAGTGAGCTGTGTATCAGTTCCCTGCTCATATTTGTGGGTTATCATTTCTCGAAAAACAACTGTGCACAAAGAATAGTTTTCTTCCCACAAAGTAAAAGTGAGTCAGTCAGTCAGAATAGAAACCCCGAGCTCCAACTCAGACATGCGGCTGTCAGCAGTTCCAAAAACTCTCATCGGTTTTATTTGTGTTAAACCAGAAAAAAATCCTTCAAGGCTAAATTACTGTTAATATTCCTAACATTTTAACAAGTGTCCATGAGGAAACAATATATGATTACTTCATACGTTTAAAAGAAATGCAAATACTCAGTTGATAGTCAGATAGTCATGTGGAAAATACTTGTACATGCAGCTAGCTAAATAGCTCCTACAGATAGAAATATCATAGGATATCTTACTGATTTCTGTAGAAATAGCAGAACAAATAATCATGTGCTGAAGTGGTAGTAACACCAAAGCCTTGGAAGATATTTTGTAAAAGCATTCCCTGGTCTAAAGCTAAATAACCACGTCTTAACATCAAAAGGTTTTAATTCTCTTTTTCCTTTTCTTCTGGATTATTCGCTATAAATAGCATGGTATTGCTACCAAAAAATATAACAGTTTCCCTTCAATCAGTACACTTTAATCACTAATGACATTTAAACCACTGGAAGTAGATTTCTTGCCTTCTTGGGAAGATTTATAAAAGAGCACTTGTTGCCTTTCATGATTGGAAGAGCAAGAGCATTATGGCCTACTTCACAGCAAAGATTGGGGTGAGGTCATTTCTTACGCAGCGAACATTAGTTGTCTGCACTGCATATGACATTATGACCTGCCAGAGAGAAAAAAGAAACCAAAAAATGAGAAAAAAGCAGAGCATAGAAATGTAACCGGAAGCAGGAGAGACTGTGGAACAACTCACTGATGACGGCTGTGCACCCATTGCCAGAAAATCTTTCAACACAGGGAAATTTTAGGGTTGATTTACAGATTCAGTCCAATGCAAACCTCTTTAATGATGCAATCTTGTGACATTTCATTAAGATCTTCTAACATAAACATGAAATGGCAGTACAGTGAACTTCAGTTAAATTTTAAGTACCATAAAAAAAATAGAAAATATAAATGTAAGGAAAGAAATAATACCCCACAAGTAATTTTCAGGGAAAATGGTCAGAATTTCATTTCATGGTGTGATCTCCAGTGTATCAGCTATCCTGAATCTTTTTTGTAAGGTCTATACAGGTGGTATTGCCAGTATAAATAAGCCATTGGCACTGCAAAAAAGAAGTTATTTGATTCTGCAATATTGAAGTCAAAGGGAAAATTTTCCATCAAGTTGCTTGAAAGAATCAAATGCAAAATTTGGTTTATCATGGTTTCCACATTTTTTGTAAATGAGGCTAAATAATAATAAAGAAGGATGATGTTTTGTAGGACTGATAAAGCTGATGGCTTTGCAGTGAGTGATTTTAATATATGAGCTGCCATCTTTATGCTCAAACTTAGAACATGTTGACCAAGAAAGACATAGTGTAATGAGATGTAATTTGCTGAAAAAAAACCCTAACTTTAAGGTAATGTTTCTATAAATATCTGTTTCTTCAGGGATTTCCTTTACTTATATAAATAACATTGCTACACTGCTTCTCTGGGATAAAGTTTTTTCTAATCACTGATTACTCCAAGAAGATTATGTTTATGTTGGAAAAGAATCATAGAATAGCTAGGGTTGGAAAGGACCTTAAGATCACCTAGTTCCAACCCCCCTGCCATGGACAGGGACACCTCCCACTAAACCCAAGGCTCTGTCCAACCTGGCCTTGAACACAGCCAGGGATGGAGCATTCACAAAGAAGCATAATTGGTTATGATTTCAAAGGCATCATTAAATTTGAGGATAAAGCAGCAAGAACCCTAAAAAGACAAGGGAAGTTGTTTAAAATTATTGATCCTACCATGATATTTAACACTATACTGGTTTTAGTTATTTGGTGTAATGCAGGGATGTATGAGCAGGCAGGAGTAAGATCTGTAACAGCAGCAGATGAAATCGGGCTGTGAGCTGCAATGCTATAAGCATGAGAAGCCAAGCTAAGAGGCCCAACAGCAGTCACAGTGACATCTGCACTTTGTGCTCTTCACCCCACTTGAAACCATCATGGTCAGGATCAAATCCACATGCTTTCAGAACAAGATCCTTTCCATTTGAAGAACCCAACTGCTTTCACACAAGTGACTGGCTGAGATATAATAGCAGTTCATAAAGATCTAAACTCTGCTTTGCCTGTGGGCTACATATGTAGAAGTTCACATTAAGGAGTCAGGACTAGCCCTGGTCCACAGGTTAGTTCATTAGACATCTGTTGTTTCAAAAGTAGCATCCATATGCCTACATTCCACCTTAACATTGTGGATCTTGTCAAGGCTATACACTAAATACACAGAAATACAAGGTATCATGCAAATTATCATAATACTGCAGTTAATGCAAAACTTGACAGCTCCTCAAATACTTTTAGCTGGTGTGTCAAAAAAATGCTTTCAGAGCAATGAAAATCTACTGAATTAAATGCCAAACTGGGCGCTAAAATTTGTCTTAGGAACATTAATTCTCATCACAAACTATGCAAAAAACCAGAACATTTTCAAAACCTTTTTTAATCAAAATTGATTAGAATTAACACTAATAGTCTAATAAATGCCCCACAGTTAATGTCTCTTACTTTGGCCATCTCTTGATTCCATGCATTTCCACCTAAGAACATGAGTGAATTTTCAGATAAAGCAAAGCTAAACGAAACTGAACTCTGTCAGGTTGAGGCTAGTATGAAAACACTTAAAGGATAAATGACATTGCTCAATTAATAATCATCAATCAACATGGGGGAAGGTCTCTTTATTTTTCACCATAAATGCGAAGGCAGACAATCACTGAATGACTTCTCATACTTTTAAATGTGTTTTTTAAGCACTAAAAATTGTTTTCTTTCCATGATGGCCATACTATGGAATTGTATTTTGCTCTGAGATGTCTGGATTCAAATTTGCTGAGTTAAATTTCTCTCACAGACGCACACCAAGAAAGAATTAGTTTCAACTCCGCCAGACCTTAAAGTCATTAACTTGGCAGAATTTACAGGTCCATACAGAACTGTTAAAACCTCTGCACAACAGATTGTCTTTTATATTTGTTTTAAAGGCTAATATTCTCTTGAATGACAATGAGGATCTACGCTGCTGGAAGGGCAAACCAGTGAGTTTAAATGAGATAAGAAACTGGATAAAGAATTATGTGCAAAGAAGAATCCCTGTAGTAGAATGTAATGAATCCAAATAGCTTTGGGTAAGGTTATTTGCCCTAAAGTTATGGCCACAGCTCAGCTACAGATTTAAGCCTGTAAAAATTAGGCTCTGAAGATTTACTCCCAACAATTTCTGCCTAAATTCTTATTAAGGAGTGAGGGATGTAGAATATACATAAAGTAAGGGTAAATGGAAGGAAACCCAGGGGTTCACTTAGGCTGTATCTATATTAGCATATTAATTTTGATCAAGAGTGTGTTTATGAAGCAAATCCCCAACTGATCCTTGTTCCTGTACTTCAGTTCTCTCCACTCAGGGTGAGCCCAAGGGCTGCCTTCCAGCTGAAGCTGAGCTGGAAACATGATATTCGCCAAAGTACATACCACGTCCTACAGCAGCTGATGTATATTCAGTGCCTCAACCAAACTGAAGTGGGGTTAGGGTAAAATCACTGGAAATGTGTGTATTGTAGAGTTTGAGTCTCCAGTTTAATTGGAGTTTGGTTTGACTGACCAGCTCCCTTTGTGCTGTCTACTTGGTTCCATAACACAGCCAAAATGAAACTGCTGCCTGAAGGCAGGATGAAAATAATTTTGGTCTAGAGCAGTAATTAGTCTGAATCACGGGTTAAATAATTTGTTGAGTTTGGGCCAAAGTTAGGTCCTTTAGGATAAGCATACATTTTATACTAAGAATAATTGCAACAGGTTTTGCTGCTGTGCTTGTTGTGAGCAAGTATTAAGTCCGTCCCTTAAGCAGCAGTTGTTTACAGCTGACATTTTGTTAGCCCGGTATCCCTCCTGAATAGGTTTGCTTGGGGTAATGAGCATTACACTTGGCAGTGGATCTGCCCTGGTATCTCCTTTGAGAGTAATGAGAAATAGTGAAATGAAATTCAAAAAATAAAGCAGCATAGTTCGTAACTTGCATCCTTATTCAGTTGATGGCACTATTACTTGACATGTCAAAAATAATAATAATCAGTCATCTTAGCCCATTTTAGTCTTTCATAATGAAAACAATTTCATCACAGTAATCTCAAAATTTGAAGTGGTGTTTAGAAGGGAATTCATAAGAAAAACAGATTTGAGGAGTTCTGGCCTGAGTCCCCCTATTAATCATCCCTGAAATTCGCTTAAGGGTCTGTGCTAAAGAAATACATCTCAGTGGGAAATAATGATGTTTAGCTTCTTGCATTGCTAGACTCACATAATGAGTTATTAAAAGTCAGGGCCTTTCATATAGAATTTTATTAATTACATAAAATAGAGATATAGCAATAAACCCAGATACTATTTACTTCTAACTCATAATGGTTTGCAATAAGCTTACTTTTTCTCTGAAAATTAATAATCAGCTGCAGCTGTGGTCTGGTTTTTAAAATAATGCAGAATATTTTCCCTCTTTCCTTTACACACGTCCTACAAATGCTGTAAAGATGTTTAGAAATAGTGAACAGAATTGAAAATTATTCAAATTAAATTCTTTGTCAGACATATAAAGAAATTCAGGTCTAGAAAAGACCTTCTAAGTCAGTGCATTGGAGGCAATTGCTGTGAAAAGATAAGATACAGTCTTCTCAGTGTCATTGAGTGGCAGGAATTTCTTCATTATTATTGAAATACTACTTCTTTGAAAACATCCAATTTTATTTGCCTTTTGCTTAGGCCATGTTTCTCAGAGAATGTTGATTAGAAAAAAGCTGCTTTTAATTACTTGAAGAATCTAAATATGATGTGTCAAATCAGTTCTGTGATTCTCTACCTAAACTTTGAAACTTCTGGTTTCATCAGTTTATTTTCGTTACTTGTGTTTTGGGAATGGAGAGAGTTTCTGTGTGTTTATGAGTGTGTGTGTATGTGTGTACCCATGTGCCCTTATTTTTCAGTCCAGGAAATGGAAATGTTTCAGATCACATTAAGCAGAATGATAGAAAAATGTTAATAAGATGCTAGATAGTAGAAAATCAAATTTATGTATAAAAAGCTTTTAAAAATAAATCTGAGGAACCAACAACCATAGATGTCTGTCTGTTTTGCCAAGACTCCTACCCAGAACTCAATCACCAAGTGAAAATTTCACTGAGTACTTACCTTACTTGGCAGCTCCTCAACAAGTTAAACATCACCTATGTAATATTCCTATTAATAAAGAAATTCTGTACTTTTATGACTTCACTTTTAAAAATTCAAGATATGAATTCTCCTTCATACGATTCTTCCAAATTCTCCTATCATGTTTACTTTCCTTTTCAAGGAGTTTAAATTCTGACCCATGATAGCTATCCTATGGATCCAAACAAAGGGCAAAATCAGTTAGCAAAGGATGCCATTCTTTATACATCACCTCATTACTCATGTGAGTCTGTCTAATAGGTAAAATGGGTTAGAAAAGCAAATATTTTAAAGACACATATATAAAAAAGCTTCCCAGCAATTTATATGAATGATGGTATTCTGATAAAGTACCTTCACATATTCAAGGCAATGTTCTGTCACTCATTCTCTTTGCTTTATATGAATCAGTCATTAAAAATACTGTGACCAGGTAAAGCTGCTTCAAAGCTCCTGCTGACTCTTCAACAGAAAAGGTTAAAAGCAAATTCTGACCAATATCTGCACTTACTTAAGAAATCAGTATACACTGTTGAAATTTTAATGATGCAGCATTTTTATGCTGGGAAATTACCCGATTTATGTGCCTTTACTAGGGAATCTAAGCTCCGTAAGTAAACAACAGACAAAGATGAATTTAAGTACTCTAAAATGGCCTCCAGAGGTCAAGTCTCTCTGCTGACTACCAAAAAAAAAACTAGACTACTCACCCATCTTAGAGCTCTACAGCAAATGACAGTATGCACCACACTGAGAAGTAAAAACATAAATAGAAAAGACACTGTTGAGTTCCCATAGCTTAAAAAACCCAATTGCTCTCGCATATGTCAAAAGTCAGTGACAGTTTCTTGTAAACACACAGACTATTGGAAAGATGACACACAAGTTATAATTAGAGTGTATTACATGGATAGATTCCAGACTGCTTCCCTGCTCTGTGTGCTTGCCTCCTGTAATGTGATGTCTGCAAATTAACAGAGCTATCTTTGAGATTAGTCTTTTTGCTTGATTTACCAGCCAAATTTATTTCTGGATGGTAACTGTAAAATACCAAAACCAAATAATAACTCATTTTTGTAATTGTGAGAACTCAGTTATGTGCTGTCAGTGTATATATGAAAAGAATGGTCTTTTCAGTTTTTCAGTCAATCCTATCAGAGCCATACCAAGATATGTGGAAGATATCTCACAAAACTTTCAGTAAAGCACTAAAAAAAGGGTAAAAGTTCCTCCAAGAAAGATACTGTTTAGATCTTCTCCACTCCTTTATTTTTTCAATACACATTTTTTTCTAAGCTATCCCAAGGAACTCGTTATTTTTGCTGATAAACTACTTCTGTTTTATAAAAAACATTTTCATTCTCACACTGTCCAAAAAATAGTGTTCATGCAATTGTATGCTTCCTAATAGATGTCAGTTTAAATTAATATTTCTTGTGTTCCAAATACATGTACTCCTCTCTTTGTGCTGGTTGACTACATTGGCCCATAACCCACAAAACAGCAATGGGTAACCAAGTGTGTGCATTCTCTTGCAAAGACAGCTGAGGAATGAGTGAGGTGAAGCTCACCCTGGAGAATGTAGATTATGCATTCTCTTGAGAATCTTTCTGGAAGGAAGAGGAAGCCCTGTGTTCAACCACAGCACAGTTCAATTAGCAATGCTGAACTACACTGATAAACCTTTGATCAACAAAATGCTACCATACGAACTAGGTGACCTCTTCAAAAAAGAATTTAAACCATTTCTTAATAGCAGCTATAAACTACTCACTCCAGTATTTTGGCTACAAAGTACTTTATCAACTAACTTCCAGGTTATGTGCCATAGGTTGAGCAGGCTTGTGCTGCATTTAGGGAAATGGTTTAGAGGTGGACTTGGCAGTGTCAGTTTAATGGTTGGACTTGATGATCTTAAAGGGCTTTTCCAAGCTAAAAGATTCTATAATTTTGTCTTTGTTCAATTCTTTGAGAAAAGAGAAAAGAGCCCACTGAACAGTCAACACTTCATTGTTTAAAGCCAAGGAATTAGGATTTAATCAAATCCATGTGAAAATCAGCAATAGCATAATTTTACTTTTTCATTCTGTGATACCTTACATGGTTTTTATTCCAAAATGCATTTAAAGAATTGGCAGTCTATTGCTTTTGGTTTAAACAGACAAAACAAGCTTCTTGAATCCCACATTAACTGATTTTTTTAGTATGTGCCAACATGGTAGCAATGGCCTTCAGGAATACTCAGTCAAGGAACTGCATTATATGGCAGAGCTGAAATGCTAAAAATGTCTCTATACTGCTGTTTATGTGCACAAGAATTTATCATTATTTCTAGCACTGAAAAACTGCTGGAGCCTTCTGTGCTTGCAGTTGGAGTCTGATCAAAAATAAGCAAATGAAATCATCGGTTTCTGAAAAATGTTCTGGGACAAAGTTCTTCAAATTAAAGAGGTGGATGTGACTAGGGGGATCCAGTGGAGACTGAATTGCCAGTAATTCTCTGCCTACCCACAAAACTGATAATGAATCTTGTTCTGAAGAGAAAATGTTATTTTTGAGAGATGTTGAAAACTTGAGATCAGACTTTATATCCTCAATTTTGTTTTTAACTCTGAGCTGTCCTGATATATCTGATAAACATATTTCTTTGGAATCATGAAGAGCACTACTCAAAAGACATCAGTTCATGAACCTCTTCCACTTGGCTAATAGAATCACTTGTCTGTGCAGAACCTGTTGGCTGCCTGTGCACTTTATCCAATCTTATGAGGTATTTTGCAAAATTCTTTTAATATATATTTAAACTATATATGTACATATATAACCATATGGAGAGAGAACCATGCTTCTTTATGCAAATGGTCTTCACTGTTCGCTTTTTTTCCCTTCAGATATGCATCTAACTGGTGCCAACCACCCAAAGCCAATTAGAATCATATTGAAATTTACAGTAGAATCCTCTCTTTCCAAATACCTATTCTCCCTTTCTTCCCCCCCACTCTTTTCTCACCAGGACTAGTTAAAAATGAGAGAGAGCTCTGTGGAGTTCCTGGAGATTTTTTGGAACTTTCTTGAATATAAAAAAATAATCAGAGAATTTTGTAATCCTGCTGACTTAAACAGTGAGAGATGTGTTTTTAAAACTCTAAAAATCTCTTTATCTGGGAGGATATGTATATATTTTGTTAGTTATATCCATTAAATCTAATGTCTAATAGCTGAAAGACATGGAAAGAAAAAAAAGTCAATGTAACTCAGCGATATTTCCTTGGCAAGAGAAACTATGGATAGTCTTCAGTTCATTGTCAAAAGTACAAGCTTCCATTTGTAATGCAAGCATCACTTCATAATGTCAAGTGCTATTTTCAACCCAGCTTTTTTTTTTTTTTTTGTGAAGTTGGGCAGTGTGTCTCTCTTGTGTATAATGCATTATCATGTTTCTTCAGATAAAAACAATGTTGAAGAAAAAAGCAAACAACAAAAAATCAGCAACAAAACTGGAAGCCAAGGCTTACTGTTAGTTGTAACTATTCATGCTTTAAAGAAGAGAAGTTGTGAGATTTCCTCAAGCAGGAAGTATAACTGGAAGACAGCCTCAATTTATCCCAGCTTTCACCTTGCAGGGAGTATAAAGCTGTTGAAATGTGTTTACATCTCGCTTGTGTCTTGTTTTACAGCTGTTGGCAGTAATCTGAAAACCATTCATGAAGCATTATTATGCATTTTCTATTTTATTCAAGCAAAACATTTCTGCGTGTGCTCACATTGCTACCTGCATGTCTAGTACCAGTGTTTGCCTTAGTAACAATTCAGTAACTGAAGCCTTGTGGGCAGATGTGTAGTTTTCTGGTCAAGAATTACAGAAGTCTCAATAGCAATTTGCAGAAATCACTGCCCTTATTTCTTCTTCATAATGCTGCTGCCTTCTGGCACCACCAGTCCAATTGTCTTTCACCTACCCAGCTGAGAGCAAAATTGGACTGAAGATGGTGTTTTGATGACGTTCTTTCTCAGTACATCATCTTCTCATGTTGTAAAGAGTTAAGATTTTTAGGACTCAAGCCGAAATTGTCTCTGCAATTTCCAGTTTAAAGAATTTTCCATAAACATGAATTATATCATCAGCAGTTGTGGCTGCAAAATACAGCGTCAGCTTGTTCTCCTCTTGGTAATCATTTTGCTCACTCTGTATTGTTTGTTGGATTTTAGTAATTGCATTACTAACATGCTTATCTGATCCTTTGTGCTCCTTAGTGGGCTGCCTTCTATCCTTAGACAGGATTTATCTTGAAATCAGTATACTCCCCACAGACTGAAAAAGAGGAATTTTTAATTTGAAATTCAAATCCAAAGTTCTTGCTAATACACCTAGCGTTTTATGTCCACAACAGTAAACTGTGGTACCAGGTGTTTAATCCCTCGGAGGACCTGCAAAAGCAGGTTATCAGCTTTCTCCTAAAATAGCCCATACACAAGGCCACTTATTTGTTCTTCTGAAAGTTTCATCTTCATTTTTTAAACTTAATTATTTTTTTTTTTGAGCAAGTGGCTCAAGGGTTTTGCATGCGCAGGTTGTTCAGCACAAAAAAACCCAGCAGTCCAGCACAGGATTTTAGATTCTGAGAACTAAGCCTAAAAATTCCTGTTTATTCCAATAGCAAACAAAGGAGTTGAAAGCACAACAGATCTACAATGCCTGAGATCTTACTAATCTACTGTATCTGAAACACTTGTGGCTGCCTGCTTGCTATACCTGGTCTTTGTGACAGCTCTTGGTATGCTTGTGCAGTAGTGAGTGATTCAAGGACCAAGCAATTGGAAAGGATATTTTCTAACAAAGTACTTGACTTTCTTTTATAATCTTTGAAGTGGGCGCCTGAGAAAAATACATGACCATTGAGAAAATATTAGTTACACTTATTAATGTCTATGTACTTTAGAATCTTGGTTCCTTTAAAGTTCTGCTGAACTCCAAGTAAGTGGTCCCACTGAGTATCATGGGGTCTTAGGTCAGAATTATCTAAGTATCTTCCCCTCCCCTCTTGGTGTCATACTGTGGAGATCAGCAGATCTGCTCCCAGATTGCTGCTCACACAGAGCTACTTATTTTATCAAGCAGGCAGCTATTGGCAATACATTCCAGCTAGGAGTACTGACAAGAGTAAACTGTCAGCATCAAATAATCCAAACATGAAATTTATTTTGATATGTTTTCTTAAGTTTCATAAAGGAAATAGACTTTCATTCAATGAAGCACCATTTGTAATTTTCTTCTTTTTTGTGGGAAATGTTGCTGAAATTGGTGTCACTTTTTGCAGAAAAAGGCTTAATTGAAATGGCAAGTTCTGTCAAAATCTGCTTGGAGAAGCTTTGCTGACCAGCACAATTGCTGTGCATGATATACAACAGAGCACTGTTTGATGCTTTCCCTTCAGCTGTTAGGGTAAGGATGTGGCGCAGCACAGCAGACACTGAGCGCTGCATGGCCCTGCAAGACTGCTGAAGGCAAGGCTGTTACCCCTCTTATTTGACAAGTGAACAGTGTCATCATTTATAATGCCAAACTGTTTCTTTTCTTCTTCTTATGCATCTTTTGCTACACAGTATTTCTATTTGCTTAGCATGTTGGCATCATGGTGCAAGGCTGAGCTAAGGTTGCTATTGCTATTGCAATTTAGTCCATTTCCAAGAAAAGCCACCAAGCTTTCTCCACATACTGAGCTTTGTTTGAGAGAAATCAAGTGAATTCACACATTCTCTAAGCACAAAGGCTAGCATCCATTTTCAGAGTATATCATCAGAGAAAAGAACAACAAGTTCTCTGTTTAATGTGACTCTACTGCTTGTACTAAAGCATAAACCCAGAGTATTTCTTTGGAGGGGAAGCATTAAAGTACCATGAAGATAGCCACATAATTTTATTCGTTAACAAGTATTTGGTGCCTTACAAAAATAATTAAAGCTATGATGCAGATCATTTTTAAGCTGCTTAAAATTACCTGTACCAGTTGCAAGTGAGGCTCATGAGACTCTTACCTAGCTCCACGGATGTCACAGGAGGTGGATCATGCCGTAGGTCTGTATCACATGAGATTGGAAACACCAAACCAGTGGGGGAAACATTCAGCATCTGACATGATGCATGCAGGTTTATTCTGCAGAAGTCATGTGCATGTACCAGACATAAAGACAAATAGTGATGATTAATTTCTCTTCCAATAAATACTCATTTTCCAGTGATTTTCCTAGAACGTTTGCAACACAGTTTATTAGTATTTGCTTTGTATATCTGTTTTACTACCAGGAAAGACAGCGTGTTAGTTAATGAAAGCAAATCTCCCCTGGTTACGTTGAAGGCTCGTGCACTGAACGTTCCTGGGTACCCTGCAGCTGTAGCTAACAACGCTGATACAGCCCACATAGTAGAACAGTATTTTCTTAAGCAGAACCCTTTTATCTGAGAACTTTTAGCCTGTTCCTAATGAAAGGGCAAATTCTTCCTGCCAGCTGCAGGTGATACACCTTGTTCACAAGGTGATATAAACAGTGTCTCTTACTATGTTACTATGTCTCCTTCAACAATGGATAATAAAATAATTGGTACAATATGAACTTCCCATTATTGCTCCTACTGCTGCCATATCCCTTGAATTGCTTCTCTAATAAATCCCATGTGCACTACAACTGCACTATTTCTTCAACCTGAAATCTAATGGCTCATGAATATGGCAAGAATGTTATTAGTAGCTGGCAGTAGAAAAGTTTCTGATACTCTAGTGCTTTCTAACCCACAAAAGTCCCCAGTTCCTTTATTATTTAAAGAGAAGAAACTACCAATATGTAGTTTCCGTTTATTTATACATATATGCATATATGTAACCACTACTTAAATGCATCATGATCTTTCCTGCACTTGTCCACCTGCACAGTACTGCTCAGTAGGGAATTTTTTGGCTATCCCCAAGCTTTCAAAGATAAGCATGTGGCAATTCAGCCTCACTGCAAACAGGGGCATGTAGCAGAAAATTATAAGGTCTTTTACAAGGTAATGCCTACATTTTCTGTTTTCCAAAACGTAACATCTAAGTCATCTTGTCCTCTTAGTATTATTGTGTTACCATTGGGAATAACATGCACTGTTCTTTTGTGCTATGCTGCTCACTGAAATATCAGTTGTTTCACACATGTACAGATTTGCACTTGTGCACAAATCTACTATTGCTTTCTGCTGGGATCTTCACCAGTCAAAACATGTTAGAGCTGCCACTGATGACGCTCTAAGTAGCCTCTAGTGAAATATCATTCTTTTCTTCTGTAAGAGTGGATGGTGGGAATGTTTTTTCATAGCCTCACTGAAAAACTGTTTTAATTTTCTGTGTATACCAGTTATACCTAAGAGGGTAAGAAATCAAGAGAGCTAAGTTAGGGGCTGGTGCCTACATCCAGTTCCCTCCTGTAGCATGCTTAGTAAGTGCACATACCCTTTGATCCTTGTAATTGACAGTACATCAGTGCAAGAGTAGGAAGCATACTGCTGTCAATGATATTATGAAGAAACCAATCCAAATATCAGCTAAATGGTCCAGTTTCAACACCACGGAGGTGCAGATCAGCCAATGCACCTACTGTGCAGCTGCAAGAATGAAAATGGCAGAAACTCTGAGGAAAGGTGCTTCAGGCCCATGATGGAGACTGCCTCCTCCCTCAGAGTGCCACAGCTGGCACAGCTGGGTTGTGCCTGAGGTACGAAACACCCCATGGTTATGGAGCCCTGGGCTGCCACAGGGGCTGAGGGCCCTGAGGTGATCCTGGGGCTAGAGTGGGAAACACTTGAGCGGAAGCACCAAGATGCCACTGAAGGGGCAGCAACAAGGTTTAAGTGAGAAACGCTGGGGTAAAGCAGGTGTATCAGCAAGCTGCTGGCAAGAACTGCGATGTGATAAGGGTGGGAAACACGGTGGCCCCTCAGGAGGACACACTAAGGCGCCTCAGCAGGGACAGTCAGCCCCTAGTTTCCTCCCCTCCCTTGTGTATATGGTGACTGTCATCCTCATTCTATTATCCCGGTCTCTTCTTTTCTTTTCTTTTCTTTTATGCTTCTCAATACAGCTCTTCAAAATTTGGAACCTTGTAAGCAGAGATGCTCAGATCCAAGACTGGTTTTTTTCCACTCCCACCAGTGTTTCATTAGTGTAAGTGTCACCACTGTCTCAGTCAATGTTCTGTCTCACCCTTTCTTCTCCACTCTCATATCTGATGCAGCTTTGGAGCCAGGACTCGATTTTCCTTCTCCTGTTGTAAAAAACATGAGATTTTTGTCATGAAAGAAAAAGTAGGAACTGATGAGTACAAAATTTCTCTCGTGGTGCCCTTGCCAAGATGCTAGTTTTCATCCTGCTTCTGCACATCAAGTGATTTGTTTACATTCTCGTTTTACTGTACAGTAGTGGGAAGACAACAATTCTAGCTTTCCTCATCACAAAGTATTTGCTATGCAGGTATGTTATCACAAATAGAGCACTGATTACCCAGTAATACACCATGTCAATCTCCAGGGTATGCACTTGAAAACTTCGATACCCAATTCTGCTTTAAAACATACCAATGAATTTGCACCATGCATCCATGTTAACTTTGCACCAACCCTTGGAGTGTTTTGGCTGTTGTGAACCTGGCATGGTTTTGTTTCTCTATAGGGTGTATTGGCCTCCTAGGGAAAATGTGGAAGTTTTCATGCAGGAATTTGTTGCTATGGAACATTATTTTAGGAGGGGTGATTTAGTTTGTGATGATC
This sequence comes from Ara ararauna, assembly GCA_028858755.1. NCBI lineage: Eukaryota > Metazoa > Chordata > Aves > Psittaciformes > Psittacidae > Ara > Ara ararauna. The sequence goes on along the minus strand of CM054377.1, from coordinate 62,837,232 downwards.
GGTCTTTGAGGTGCAGTATGGCAGGAAAGAAGGATGCTAGTTCAGCAACAAGTGGACATTTATGTGAGGGATGGTTCAGGGCCACATAGAGGGAAAAGTTGAGTATGCCTGAGCAGTATGATAGGATTGTTGCAGAAAGCTGATGATGTGATGGGCTTGAGAAAGCAAGGAGCCTCTAGACCTCCCTGGCTACCTCTGCCTCTTGTCTTTTGCCAAAGCAACCTAAGGAGATCAGTGCTGGAGTGTTCCCAACAAACAAACAATCCAAACAAGAAAAGATTTAATAAAGAGGTGTGGGGGGTTGGGGGGGGGCGTAGTAGCAAACCTAAATAACATTCACCTGGGGGAGGGTGAGGCCTTGAATTTGGGAGGAGCAGGGCTGGATACGTATGAAGAGAAGTCTGGGTGAAGTATGGTTAGTACTATGACTGGACTTGTAAGGTGAGCTGTGAATTAGAATAAGGTTGGGAAGAGTGTAAATTTTATTTTGCTGTAAATTGGAGCTGTGCCGTCAAGTTCAGAGTTAGCCTGGATTCATTATTCAGGCTCCTTTTATGTAGTGTCAAGCATGATCTGGAGCCACTTGCTCATGCAACAGTTAAACCAGAGTCTTTGCTTCCAAAAGGAAAATGTACCCATGCGCCAGTTTAAGAAAAGAAATCACATTGATGAATTGCTGAACTTAGTATTTCGTTTAGTGGGGAAGGTCTTCTGTACTTACTGGCTAATAGATCCACAAGCCTATTACTGTAATAGCTAAAATAAAAGAATATGGAAGTAAAAGATTAAAGCAGGTAAGTAAACAGTCAGATAATCTGCTATTTCCAGATTTTTGAATAAACTGCTGAGTAAAGGTGCATACTAAAAAGTGGCTTCCCAATAAGTGATTCCCTGTAGGCAGTAGTATAAAGAAATGCACTTTCTGATACTTTCAGAGCCAGCAAAAGAGTTTTAGTCAATTCTCTAAACATTCCTTTATGAGCAAAATGGATGCTGGTCAGGACACTGATTAGCATAGTTCTAGGGAAAGCAGCATTTTCCTCAGGTAAAAAACAAAAAGAATTTCAGACGTTTGTGTCTTACATTTTACAGGTGAAAGAACTCTTTCTACATTCAATGGGAAGATGAGTAATAAAAATGGGAAGCCAAACTATTTTCTTCATTTCTTTGATTAGTTTTTTTAAAACCTGTTTATCACTGAGGATATGCTTTTCTAATCAGATTTAATGGCTAAAACTTGAAAACATGAAAAGTATATGCGATACGCCGGTGAAGAATTCTAAACATGCTTCTGTTCTGATGATTTAAATGACATTTTTCTTCTATGCTAGTAGCAAGAGAACATTGTGGAAGAAAATGTTGGTTTATTTGAGATGCAATTATAAAATATACCAGACCTGGATGTTTGATTAGATTCAACTTACAGATCCTATTCTGTATATTCACACCCCTAATTCAAGTGCAGGCAGGTCTTCTAAATTCAGAGGCCGCCAGATACAGATAATAAACATGAAATAGTACAATACTCATTGCAAAATGTGAATGTACTGCTTTGAGGTAACGTCATTTGACCTGCATTTGTTAGATAGCTGTTCTCTGACTTTTGACAAAAGTAAAAGCTCATCCTGCGAACAAAAAGGCCTCTGCTAATCACTTGTCTGATCGAGTATTTGTCTGGTTTTGTACTGTGTTTTATTTGAGGCCCCAAAATCTTGTAAATTTTGTGCCATAGACTGATTTAATCATTAATACATTCAAACTAACTATCATAAAGCCAGTTTGTGACTGCTATGCTTTATGTGCATGACTGCAGTTATAGCAATCTTGTCACGTATTTCAGCAGTGTAAACAGTCTTGTGGAATAAGGAGAGCTTTGTTTGTAACCAAACGTTAAGATGAACTGCACTTCAGATTTAGAAAATCAGTGTACAGGCTATGTACTTAGAGTGGGGGCTGCAATTTCATCCTGGGGGTTAAAAAGTTGAATCTACATTTAACACACATTGCAGGGTAAGAGGTACCGAAGTTCTTGTAACATGGTAAAAATGGAAGAGTTCATATTTTGTTACTCAGCAGTCATAAAATAATAACTTCTTTTGCATCACGTAATACTGCTCCTACAAGAAGACGTAAAAGGTTGAGGAAGGTTCATTAATGCTGCAGGAAAGTTTAACAACTTTGCAGTACTTTAGAATTTTTCCACTTTTTTTTCTCTTTTCCTTCTCCCTGCTAACATTTCTTCAAACTTGGTCTTTTCTGCTCCTCCATCTTGTGCTGTCACCTGCATTTCAGCACAGTACCTGCTCAGAATATGGACAAGAATAAATATTTGTTATATTTTTAGATAATAATAAAAATATAATGAATCTACAATAAGTTATTTGCAACATCATATCTGTGGTGGGTTTTTTTGGTCAAGTTCTGTACTTAAACGCTGCATTAATTCCTGGCCAGTTACTTGCATATCCAAGATAAAACGGAAGAAACTGTAAATCAAATGCATTATGAATTGCCAAGTTACTAACAGACATGTAAAAATGTATATAAAATAAACTGTTATCTGAAATAACAAGATCATGATTTTTTCTGTTCAAATTCAGAAATGACTGTGAGTATTGCTTTTAGGATTTTAATGTTAGTTGAATTCTGAAGCAAATCTATGTAAAGCAATTTTGTAAAATTGCTCAGATCCTAAAACATCAGTAATGTCTTCTTTATTCATTCTTGGGTTTAAACCATTTCCTATTGTGAATTTTAACACTATACTTTGCCATTCAGGTATGACAGCAATAACCATTGTAAACTTTGCATAGATCAAAACTAAAAACACTGGCAACCTGCCAACATCACGAACATTTGTCATCAGCTTGTAGGCAAAGTTCCTCTTATTTCTATGTTGTTGTATTTGTTATAAATTAAGTAAACTTACACAATGCAAAGGCAAAGGAAAAAGGTGTAGATTTCCGTAAATATTCAATTACTTGAAATTGTTAAAAGCTAAGAAGTAATTACCTAGCTTTGGAGAAATTTATGCCATATCTGCTGAAGATCTTCATCTAACATGTAACTAAACTGTCCTATAAGTCTAATATATTAGCAATGCACAGTATGTTTCCATGCTTTATGCAATTTACTCTTTTGTTTGAATCCATGCCATCTGCACGACACTGACGAATTGCCACATCAATGTCAGTTTTCCTGGCCCTGCAATGCCATGCCAAGGATAGTGCATGAGCATCTGTACAAGATGGAAAATGTAGGAGGAAGAGAGTTTAATAATACCTGTATTGGCTGCTAGTTTTCTTTCTTTTACTCAGGAAGGACAGCACCATCAGCAGTGTTAAGTTCAGGTACACCTTTCAGGATAGTATGTGTGTAACAGCATTTTAATGTTTTGCAGAACTGATGTTTTGCTTGTCTTCATATGCCGCCAAATATCATAGAACAATTTAAATCTGTGGAGAAAGGGTTCAGTGGGTGTTAGATGGAAAACCAGGTCCAGGAAAGGCATGCCGGTGCTAGATGGCACAGAGATGGTTACTTAGGGCAGCACAGAGAGTGGCAGGAGAGTTCAAAGACCTAGTATGACAGCAGTACTTAATAGCATTACAAACTAATCCGTTTCATGTCATTTTCTGTTGCAGACATTTAAAATTACAGTACTGATGTAGGAGAAGAATATTGCCCATCACTTTTAATCATGAAACAGAGGATTCATGAAGCAAATTTACTTGCTTGACAGACCACAGGGATTTGTGAGGTTTCCACTTGTGTTCTCTTCCTTTATTGGCTTTCTCAACCTTTCATAGGAATTATCCGAACCTTTTGGAGTTACATGTGCTAATGAAACACAGATGCCTGTGAGAAAAACTACAGTCTCCCTAAGGTGTAACTCTGACAGAAAACAATTGCTAAAGATTACTGTAGCAAAATGGTATTGTCTTTACAATTTATGCCTAAATCACCTGTTGCAGGAAAGACCAACATGTCCATGGGCCCTTCTGTCCAGAGGGTCTTCTTTTTTGCTATGGTTCTTTTAGTTTCCTGCTCTGGGAAAATGACTGACATTAAGGATAATGAGTGTACTGACTCCCACTTCTGTTAACAATTAAGTCATATTAAAGATTCTCCCTCCGTGTGGGCAGAGGAAGCTGGGCCTCATTAATGGTTCAGAAGGACAGATCAATGCGCTATTTAATGTACTACAAAACGACAGCCAAGATCTCTGGATCTGATTTCAAGCTGTGTTCTAGCTGCAATGTCTCATATGGCAGTTCTTCTAGATTAAGTCATAATTGTTTCATTAGAAGACTGCTCATACTCACAAATTTGCATAGGATTTTCCATTGTTAAATATCAACATTAATAGCTTATATTTCTCCTGAGAAAAACAACTTGTGTCTGTTCATCACAGTGTACCATTGTCATGGCTCTAGTTACCTCGGTGCAAAATTAAAGGTGAGACCTAGACAGAATTATTCCTCATATTCTTGTAGTAGTGTAGCCAAAATAGTGAAAAATAGAAGCATTCAATTTATAATGAGTGTCTTTGTTCAGGAAAGGCTCATTATCATCTTTTGTGGCCCTCTAAATCTTGGTAAGTAAATAGGTTTTGTGACTCTTGGCTCTGTAGCTGAACTAAAGCCAAGGAGTTTCTTATTACTGATTTCAAAACATTAAAATCTTATACACACCAAGATGTTATTTTCTGAACAGTGAGACTTTCTTAAAGATGTGTGTACTAAAGATTGGCGTTGGATTTTCAATTCAGAAATGGAATGCTTACACAGGCAGCACGAACATAGAAAGTTATGTGGCTGTTAAAATCAGCTGTGTTTAGAGCCTGGTGCACTGAAAGTCCCCAGCATGATCATCACCTCTGTACTTCGGGAGGTATATAATGGATGGTGGCAAATGCCATGTGGGGGTGGTTGCAGCAGTGGAAGCTGAGCAACTGGCAACGCAGAGGTAAACCCATCTGGGCTGCTGCACTGTGGCAAGATATCACTGCCCGGGTGCAAAACCTTGTGGTGAAGGTACGCCACGTAGATGCTCATGTACCCAAGAGTCAGGCCACTGAGGAACACCAGAACAACCGACAAGTGGATAAAGCTGCTAAGATTGAAGTGACTCAGATTGGCAACATAAGGGTGAATTATTTTTGGCCCAGTGGGCCCATGACACTTCAGGCCATCAGGGCAGAGATGCAACATACAGATGGGCTCGTGATCAAGGGCTGGATTTAACAATGGACATTATTGCCCAGGTTATTCACGAGCGTGAAACGTGTGCTGCAATTAAGCAAGCCAAGCGGTTAAAGCCTCTTTGGTATGGAGGATGATGGCTGAAGTACAAACATGGGGAGGCCTGGCAGATTGATTATATCACACTCCCACCAACCCGCCAAGGCAAGTGCCATGTGCTTACCACGGAGGAAGCAACCACCGGATGGCTGGAAACATACGCTGTGCCCCACGCCACTGCCTGGAACACTGTCCTGGGCCTTGAGAAACAGATTTTGTGGTGACACGGTGCCCCAGAGGGAAATGAGTCAGACAATGGGACTCATTTCTGGAACAACCTTATAGAGACTTGGGCCAAAGAGCATGGCATTGAGTGGGTATATCATATCCCCTACCATGCACCAGCCTCTGGGAAACTCGAACGGTACAATGGGCTGTTAAAAACTACACTGAGAGCAATGGGTGGTGGGACTTTCAAGCATTGGGCTACACATTTAACAAAAGCCACCTGTTTGGTCAACACCAGATGATCTGCCAACAGGGCTGACCCAGCCCAGGTGAAACTTTTACATACTTTAGAGGGGGACAAAGTTCCTGTGGTGCACATAAAGAATTTGCTGTGGAAGACAGTCTGCATTATTCCTGCTTCAGGTAAAGGCAAACCCACTCGTGGGATTGCTTTTGCTCAGGGACCCGGATATACTTGGTGGGTAATGCGGGAAGATGGGGAAGTCTGATGTATACCTCAAGGGGATTTGATTTTAGGGGAAAACAGCTAATGAACTCAACTGTATGCTGTTGCTTGCCAGGTAGCACTTTTATAGCCCACCAACTAAATGTCTTCAGGTCACCAGTGACTGGCCCTGACTTTCCTCCAACCATCATCCCAACAAAGAATGAACTTTGACAAAACCAGATGAGCTCAGCAGTGACCAGATGAGTTCTGTGGTGTCATCAACAGGCAACAATCCAACACTGTACACTGTCTCTCCTGATCTGAATGATTGTTACAAGAAATGGAGCCCAAGATCATGGGCTGGATGAACTCAGGAGCTTCATAGGAATTGTTCCATGCACTAAGGAATGATATCTCTCTTTGTGTGTGTGTGGATGTGTATATATATATATGAGACAAGAGTGATGGTATACTGAAAAATGTGGGATCTGAGCATGAAGTGAATGGTATGGAATAAGGGGTGGATACTGTCCTGGGTTCAGCAGTAGCAGTCATTTTTCTCCTTCGTAGTAGCTGGTGCAGAACTGTGTTTTTGACTTTCAGCCTGGGAACAGTGCTGATAACACTAATGGTTTTAGTTGCTGCTCAGTAATGTTTAGTCTGACCAAGGACTTTCTGAGTCTCATGCTCTGCCAGGGAGGAGGGGAAGCCTGGAGGAAGCAGAGACAGAACACCTGACCCAAACTAACCAAAGAGGTATTCTATACCACAGCATGTCATGACCACTATATAAACTGGAGGCAGTTACCCGAAAGGGTGAGATCACTGCTCAGGTGGGGCTGGGTATTGGTTGGCAGGTGGTGAGCGGTTGTATTCTCTTCCTTTGTTATTTCCCTTATCATTATTATTATTTGTGGTAGCAGCAGTGGTTTGTGTTATACCTAAGTTACTGGACTGTTTTTATCTCAACTAGTGGGAGTTACATTCTTTCAATTCTCCTCCCCATCCCTCCAGGAGAGGGGGGAGGAAGGGGGAGGGAACGAGCGAGTGGCTGCGTGGTTCTGAGTTACCATCTGGGCTTGAACCACAACACCATGTCAGGTAATTATCAGTGTTGCAACAAGACCATCATGATTGGCTATCTCACATGCTTGCAAAGATTGGCATTGTGTTTTAAAAATGTTTGCATCTTCTATCAAAATATTTGCAGGTGGGATAACAGAAAATACAGTAAAATAGTGATAGCAGCTGATCCAGCATATTCCTAAGTGGTATATTTATTTTCTGGTATTTATTGTACAATCTGCAATTGTTGGGGGAGGGGAGAGGGGGCAAATTGAAGCTGCCAGATAAAGGAAAAAAAGGTATTAGAAGCTAGCTAGAGACTTTGCTGTGTTCAGCCATTCTTTCATTCAGCTTATGTTGACTGCCACTGACTTTGCTCCCTCACCCAAGCTTTCTATTTCTGTATTTCCGTTGTTGTGAAATACTATTTTAATGCACAGTCTCACTTTTCAGCTGGGTTCAGAGGATATGGTAAATACAGTTGCCTTTCACTTGCTTTTGTTTGCTTGCTTGTATCATTAATTTCTTGCTTTTCTATTAGCTATTTAGATTATAAGTTCTTCCAAACAAAGGCATTATATTGTTTCCATACATTCACTTCTTTCATTTTCTCTAGGTTCACTTTAAATATATTGTAATTGGTAACCCAAAGACAAGAATCTTTATCAGTTTGACCTGGAGTTTTAACTTGTTTGTAAAATACTTAGTTTAATGACTTCTTCCCCACACTTTTTTTTTTTTCACCTTAGAGAGGAACTGCTCAGACTGCTGCTTAGGCTTTGAAACCACTGACAGTCTGTTACGCCTTATCAGATGTTTCTAAAATTTAATCTCATGTTTAATGAGTCTCATTAGAAAATAAATCATTTCTTAGATCCATTAATTTAAATGTACTTTGGCGAGAGCGGCTTATGACACAGTTATTAATATTCTGTTCTCATATTGCTCATTTCTGAGTGACTGTGACTACCAGCAAGTATTTGGAGACATATATAATTAATGAGAATCAGCAGTATGCTTGGTTAATGAAAAAAACATAAGAAGAAGAATGAAGTGTCCTCTGCTGAGTAATACTCTTATCCAAGGTCAGGACAGCTGATCAGCCTGGATGGTGTTCACCTTAACATCATTTAATTTCTTTCATTTGGAAGGAATTTTGCTCTTCTTGCTTGAGGCAGGAGAGGCAGAACGGTTTTGTGCTATGGTGTATTATTCGGGGTCCTTTCTCTACCTGCTATCCGTTACAGTTTGTGCTTTCTCTCCATCCTTCCACTTCAGTGTTTCACAGTATCGCAAGCAAGGGAGGATTTCAGATGGGGAGAACTGAGTTTCATACTGTCTCATTTTCTGTGTCTATTGTACCAAAAGCCTCAGAAAATACATTCCCTTCCCTCTGTTCAGCAAGAGCAGCCTGAGTTCTCATGCTATTTTTCCAGGGCCAGACAGTGACAGCCAGGCTGGTGGTGCCTCATGGCATTGGCCCATGACATTGCTGTTAAAAACAAACGTATTGTTTCAGCTTCTTCCCCACCATGAGGAAAACACTATGGGTGTAAACAAGACCAAGAAAGTATTTGCATTGTAGCAGATGTTCAGCTACAGAAAACACCACTGAAGAGATGGGCACACATTGCCAAGCAGCAGTTACAAAGCAGTGACAGAAAAGTGGGGCCTGCGGCAGGATAATATTGTGCCTTTTAATATTGCAGAAGAATCTGCTTTTAGAATAACTCTATACTGGAGTGAAGGGGATATGTTAAATCAAGGGTGAGTTTCCAGAAGAAGAATAGATTTGGTGAGTATGTGACATTTCTGTTGGCACAGGTAGTCTCCTTTAAGGTTGTCCACTCTTGCTTGTGCACCAGTTGCACTGTGTTACAAGTAACAGCACAGAAGAGTAAATAACTGAGACAAGGTGAGCATTCTTCAGCTCTGCCTCTTCTGTGCTCCATGATATCTTATATTGATTTTAGTTTGATTAATGAGGTGACTTTTTAGATGTCCAGTATTTCACTGTTAGCTAGTCTCCAGAGAGTGGTGAACGCTGAACTTTCTATCACACATCTAAGAGGAATTCTGAAGTTACCAGAGCTGATTGTGACTCTCAGCATGGTCAACACATGCTTCAAAACAAAACACTGGACAAGCTTCTTAAAGTGTTAGGGTGACAACTCATTCCCAAATCGTGTCCAGAAGGTTTGGCTACAGCTTTGGTAACCTGCCACAGTTGGATGCCCCTGAATGCAGTATGTTGCCTATAGAAAGAAAAAACAAAATTAAAACTTATGCGTACCCACCTAACAGGATTTTTTTCCCTGTTGATCTGCTTTGAAGGCTAAAACCAGATGTTGTGTTCCAGACAGTAGAGAACATATAATTCATGTGGGGTACATTTGTTTAAAAAACCAAAACCTGCAATGGATCTTGTCTATCATTTATTTCTTTACCATTCCCCCCATTCTTCTAACAGTAGGTTTTGAATTTTAAGAAAGCAATTCCATCACATTTCTCAATAATTGCTCTCCACTAGCAGGCTAGAGATCTTCACATAATAAACATGCAGGAATTCAGTATATTTTATTTCACAATGTGTAAAGAATGGAGCAAGCTAATTCTCTATTATTGATGGAAGCTCCATGCCTTTTATTCCTCCATCTTCACCGATGTGCAAGCCACATACTAAGAAAGATGCTAGGTTTTGACTGCTTTTTGGTGCAGTACATCTTTGCTCTATCCCTATTGCATTGGACTTAAAGTTAAGTGAAGAAACAATTTTTGAGAATTTGTTTGATTTCATTATTTTATTTGTTCATACAAAGTATCAGCCATACACACTGTATGCTAAACACTGTGTAGGACTTCTGCCTCAGAATTGGATGTTTCAGGTGATGTAGCTTCACATAATATATGGGAAATCTAGCAACTGTCTTGGTTAATTTTTCTACATTTATGAAGAGTGACCCATGTTCTCCACCCACACAGATTCACTCATGTTTCTTGTTACCTTTCAGCCAGAGTATGCCACCATGCTTTCCTCCTGATTTGGGGCATCACTTGGGGATTACATAATCTATGATGCTTTCCCTTCACCAGTGACCATGTCCCCCAGGAACAATCTGCTTATAGTGAATAATCTGTTTCGCAGATGATTCTGTCTGTAAGCTCATTCTTCTACAGCATATTACAGTTTTTCAAGATCTGGGGACAGATATCACTAGGCTGAAGGGAACTAGTAAAGAATGAAGAAGCAGTTTAATATAACAAGACTGACAAACATGAGTTGTTTCATGGTTTTAATTTTTCCCCTGACAGCTTCTGTGTAGGACTTTGATTTGTAATCATTAACTGTGGATATCAGATGCATGACCAAATTTTTCCCAAGCTTCAAGGACTGTTAGATCTGACAGTTTTGTTTCAGTAAGATCCAGGTTTTATGCAGGCACTGTCAGAGATAAGCTTTGTGGATTTATGCAAGCAATTTCATCTGTCTTCCCATGCATTTATCTCTTCATTTGTCTTGTCCACCTATGCAAGTTTTTCTTCAGCAGAATGACTCTTACTGTGGTTTTTGACTTTGCTGATGTGACAGGCAAATATAATCTTGGCAGGGTCTTGCAAGCAATGTTGTAATACCAATAATTAAAATTGCAATAACAAATATATAGCTGGAGACAACAAATTAACTTAAATAATGATTATTTTGTCTTTATAAATGACTGCAGAACATAGAAGTGCTAAAGAAAAAGTCTTTTCTTTTTGTTTCTGTGCATCAGAGACCTATACGAAAGCCTATGCTTTTAGAGAGGGACAGAGGTAAAGACAGAGTAAGAAGATGGAAGAGCAATTCCAGATTACGGACTCTCATAATACAGATAAATGAGAGGTCTAAATGTCAGCTACATATAGCGATTTTCACATTTTGGTTTTGAATGAAAAATCTTTCCCCTTCACAAAATCTCCTGCCTTTGGAATTCATATCATTCCACTGTTCAAAGAATAGAAAACCCCTGGGGGAAGCAAGAGTAATGCATTGTAAAGCTTTTGGAAACAGCCTGCTGCATTTGAAGAAGATATTGTAGGCTTACTAGTTGATGAAACGTTTGTACCTTATCTCCTATATAGTTTTCACCCCAAAGTTACTGAGCAGCTTGTGGAGCATGTGGCTTTGTTCTATTTTATTAAAAGATTCTTTCAGCCTTTAATGCAGTGGAAACCAGTAATGATACTGACATTTTCCCTGCAAGCCTCACATTTAACCATGACTCTTTCCAAATGTTTGTGTTGTGAACACTCCATCTGACTAGTGTGACTGAAATGCAGCCTGTTCTGTTCCCCTCTGACTATAGGACTATGTACTAAGAAGGCAGAGTTTTATTGAGATAACCCCGTATTAGGTTTGTTTAAGGTGAGCAATGCCATGCTCTTCCAGTTACATTAAACCCCACGCATGCTCAGTTATAGTAGAATGCAAATACAAGCATTTATTCACAATATCGCAAACCAGCACAGTTACAGATCATTACAAAAAAAACCCCAAACTAATCCAGATATATATGCAAAAAGAGAAGGAAAACCTTGTCTTGTGTACTTAAAGCAAGGTTGTGTAAGAGAAGTCTTTCTCCCTCATTCATATAATAATATGTCTGCTTTGAGAAGATATCATTTAGGTCTTGGGTCTTCTTTTACTGTCTCAGATTGCCTCTGCTCAGTAGTCTCCACCTGAAATCTTGACCATTACAGCTTATTTTAGCTTCCAACAGCGAAACACCTTCACAGTACATCTTCACGTAATTTTACATGTCCGCTTGCTCCTCTTCCTAATGGTTTAGGTTGGAAGTGACCTTAAGGATCATTCAGCTCCAATCCCTCTGCTATGGGCAGAGATACTTTCCACTAGACCAGGTTGCTCAAAGCCCGTCCAGCCTGCTCTTGAACACTGCCAGGGATGGGGCATCTACAACATCTCTGGGGAACCTGTGCCAGTGCCTCACCACACTCAGAGTAAAGAACTTCTCATGTCTAATCTAAATCTACCCTCTTTCAGTTTAAGTCTGTTCCTCCTTGTGTTATCCTACATTGCCTTTTAAGTCTCTCTCCAGATTTCCTGTAGGCCCCTTTAGGTACTTGAAGGCTGCTTTAAGGTCACCTCAGAGCCTTCTCTTCTCCGGGCTGAACATGCCAAACACTCTCACAGCCTGTCTTCATAGGATAGGTGCTCCAGCCCTCTGATAATCTTCACGGCCCTCCTCTGGGCTCACTCGAGCAGGCCCATGTCCCTCTTGTGCTGAGGGCCCCAGAGCTGAATGCCATACTGCAGGTGAGGTCTCACAAGAGCAGAGTAGAGGGGGAGAATCACCTCTGTTGACCTGCTGGCCATGTTCCTTTTGATATCCAGCTCAGAATAAGTGACTGAATCCCAGCAGAGCTGCTGTAAGCAAATGAGTAAAGATGACTAGAAATCTTGCAGATCTGCCTTTCAGATCCTGCAACTTCTTCCCATCCTCCAGAAGTTAAAATCCCTCAGCCTGAGCTCCAGAAGAGGCTGTCTTCTGGGCAATCTTTGATTGTTTGGGAACGGAAGTTCTCTACCTGAAGCATAACTCCTGGAGGAATTAAGCTCCTGACAGTTTGAGTGGCTGAATGCAAATTTTAATTTTCTGCTGTCACTGCTGGACAAACCACTGTATATGCATGAGCCTTCCCAGTAATGAAGAAAGAGGTTTGATCCGTGGCCTGGTTTGTTAACTGCCTTTGTCCCAGGGCTTGGACAAAGCTTAAAGAGCCCTCTTCACTAATTCACTATCCTGAAAGATCTCTCATGTAGTATACATGCTGCCTCAAAAGTGGGTAACTGTACAAATTACTTACACTTCAGCCTTCTTGACTCCTTGAGATACTTGTCCCAAACACTTATGGCAGGAAGCCTTGACCAACATCTTTCTCTTCATGGGAACTCAATATAAGCACAGAGAGAAATATGGAAAAATTCATGTGTTGGCATTTAACTTGATTGAATGCACTCAGAAAACACTGGCAATATTTACACCATTCTACTGCTATCTTTCAATCTTATTTTGTACAGAAATCAAATTTAGCAATTTCCTGGATCTGGAAGAGAGAAAACAATTTAATAATACAGAAAATTGATTTTCTGCATCAATATAGCTAACGGGCATGTCAGGTGCTAATGGTTGTGCATGAACTTTGTGTGAAGCATCTTGATTATCACATTATCCTTTTCCAAATCTTCTGCATTTATTTCCCAATGACAGCCTTTTTCTCTTAATTTAATGGTAGAAAAAAAAAGAAGGAAAATATGTGGAGCTTTTTCTCAATGAGACTAATTTTTCAAGAGCAAAAGGAAAACTACAAGTTTTCTCAAATAAAAATTAATAAAATCCAGAATTGATGAAAAGGAAACCTTCTATCTCATCCTGGAGAAATGTAACATCCGCTATTTTTACTTCTTTTTGGAGTAGTTCAATCTGCACCCTGTTATGACAGCTGAAAAGCTTATTATCAGTCTCAGAAGAAGCTAGACACTGAATTGGGCAATACAAGCTGAAGACCTAACTCACATTTAGACTTGAAATGAAATGACTGTGAGAGTTCCTATGGAAAAAGGCAGGTGGCAGTGCATCTATATCAGATACTTTTCTAATCATGCAGACAGACAACGTCACTTTTATAGATGCATTAGTTCAGCATCTCTCTTGAGCAGCATATTCATGTATGAACAGCTCTTGACATAGATCATTGTACAAAAGGCAAATTCACCTATCCTGACACCTCATATAGCAAATAACCTTGCAAATAATGTCAGTGGTTTTTAAAAGGAGTGCTTCTGAAAAGAAAAAAGTACTCCACACAACATTAAGAAGTTACAGGATCTAATCCTACAGTGAGATTCTTTTTCCAAGTACAGGCATGTAGCAATGATGCACTGTGTCACTAATTCTCAGTATTACTGGATAAATCAGAATTATTTATTTATTTCCTTTTTGATCTAATATTCATGACCTGGATACAAAGAGAGAAATTGACAAGAATAATTTTCTTCCAAATTTAGTACTTTGCATGGGAAATAATGGAGAATGTGAAATTGGTAAGTATTATTCTATTATTGAAGAAACAAAAGACTTCATTAATAGAGTGCTTAGTGAGACATGCAAAGTACACATAAATACTAGTTCATGCATGACATGTTTTATTTTAATTTAATATTTCACTTTCAACAGGGAACTTATGACAGAAGTTATCATTAAAATATTTTTTCTACTTAATTAAATGGTTTCCATATTTTTTTGTAACTGTTATCATCCTGAATTAAATCTCTGACAGCAGGCTGGATGCCACACATCACAGAAAACTCAATTCCTCTCCCTGAAGAGCTTACAGTCTGATTAAGCTAACATTAAAATTGCCGTAGATCTGCTCATTAACTAAAGGGAAAGGGACTGACTGCATCGGCCCAGATTTAAGAGTTAAGGATCACAGTTGCATACTGCTTTGAATAGGCAGCTTCAGTGAATCTAAGTGCAAGATGACATTCGGCAAGCTGTTCTTTGCAAGTGGAACACCCATCAAAAGCACTATTTTTCCCCCCATTCAAAGATGCTTTCTAGTGGAAAAGTGAGATGCTTTTCAGTGAAACTCCCAGCACTCAGCATGGGCAGAGCTAAACACAAGCTTTCCAGTGAGGCTGGACAGATTCTGCCTGGCTTGTTCAGCCTTCAGGATCAGCAAGAGAGGCCTAATCCTAAAAGAGAACCTTTAATTTTTGCAGTTTAGTTTCAATAAAGCAAGTGTTGAAACTTACTCTAGAAATACATTGCTTCTTATGTTTACTGGCAATACATTATTATATTTTAAAGACATGCATAAGATTTGCAAATGGCAACTTAAGCAATTTCTATCCCGTTTGATGGGAAAACCTGGGGCTAACTAATAGCCATGAACTAAATGTGTGCTCATTGTTAAAGCAGGCACTCTTTTTCCTGATCTAGCTGCAAAAAAGATTGCATTGGATCCTTTAGTTTGTGCCAAGCCAACAGGAGGTAGGTACTTTCATTAAAAATGTAGGTAGCATAGAATTCTTCACAGATCTTCATAACTACAATCCCACAGCATGAGAAACTGATGTAGTCAAAAGCCAAAAAACCAAACCAAACAGGCCATAATCTATAATAAAAGTGTACTGGCTGTAATAATGTTTATTAATGTCTGGTGAACCCAAGGCCTTTTTGTGCTAAATGCTTTTTCCAACATGAAAGTAAAAGATGGTGACTATTACAAAGACTTTAAATCAGAGACAAGACAGCAGATGGACACAGGCAGATGGGAAGGAGTATAAAGAGGCAAATACTATCGGTCAGCTTGCCTGGCAGTTGTTTCAGTACAGCAAGAGCTTAACCACAGTCATGCTGTGGGTGGGTGTTTTTATTTGTGGAGGGGGTAGGTGGTTTTTGCATTTTTATTTTTTTCAACATATGCATTATTGCAATTGAAGGTATTAAAGCAACTGGAAGGAGGATAAAGAGAGAGCTCTGCAGATGTTTCCTGGGAGAACTGAAGGCGCAGATAATCTCACACTGACATCTCTACCTTCCCCTCTAAGGGGGTTTGTGTCAGTTGTAGTGGGTTATATACTCACTAAGAAAATAACTGGCTTCATAGCTTTCCATTTCATACTATATACCTACCTTCATTTTGCTGAAGTTCAGCTCTCCAAGAATGTTAACTGCATGAGATTTTGCTAATGGAGGTGAAATTCATGTTACCTGTAAAATTAAATCCTGTAAAGTGAAGAGTTGCTCAGTCTAAGGGACTTGTGGTATTAAATATGTACCTGATTTAACTTGGATTGATGGGTGATTGTCATCAAAATCACATTCTCCCTTAATAGTCTTTCTACAGTAGAACACTTCAATGCTCCTCATTCTGTAATATGTCCTTTCTGAACACATCATTTTCTCATGCTGTGAGATGCTGACACTTGATGTAAAAATTATGCACCAGTTATATTACTAATAAAAAAATGCAACTATCTTCTGCTATTCTGGATAGGCTGGTGGCTCCAGCACATACTAATTTACAGTAGTACTTTCACAAAACTTCTCTTTGAACAAAGTTCAAAATAGAACAGTAAATCATGCTCATTTCCATGTGTAGCAAATAAATTATTTAATTTTTTTTTGCTTATCACATTTAAATGGCTATTTTCAAATTATTTTAACAGTTTCTTATTGCATTTGTTACTTTGAGTGTTTTTTAAAATATGTGTGGAAAAATTATTTTAATTTTGTTAACCTCTAAGGACTTACTGATTTCCAGGTTTTCAAGGAGCTTAATGAAAAATTGTGGAAGAGAAGCCTAGTCATGCATTCAATCACTCTTGTACCAAGCCCAAAATTTGATGAAAGATATGACATGTGAAGGAAACATTACACAACGTAATTTGAAGACATATTTGAAGACAATTTGACATATTGAAGACAATATGTGTAGTGTTAATATAAAAAGGATCACTGCAACAGGGCTATTTTCTAACAAAGAATTCCTTGGGTTAAGGCTGAGCCACAGATAAGCCTGATCTGCAAAAATCTTCTCACCCTCGAATTTTTACTGGGATAGTTTCAGCTACTGGCAGCTGTTCAGACCTGAATAATTTTTCCAGTAATTTACATCCATCACTATGTCATTACAACCTATAAATGTTGGCCTTCGTAGGTATATTAATTTATAAAGACTTCCAAACGTATACAGAACTGAATGCTCTGGGCTGAAACTTTAAGGTTTGACTATTTAAATGAAATTATTAAAATATACTACAATTTATGAATACACTAATTTTAATTCTAAGCTCATTGATTCACTGAATTTGGCTGTTTCCCACTGGGGGTGTCTATAGTGAGTTTAAAAAGCATTCATGAAAACATCTTGATATGTTTGGTCTCCATTTGCTTTGTTTATTCTTGGAAATTCAGTTTTGTGCAGACAAGTAACTAGCTTTTTGGGTTTTTTCTGCTTTCAATTTTAAGTATTTTTTCCTTTTGAAATGTCAAGTTTCCATCTCTCTTGGTAATGCATCAGATTTCAGTCTTTCCACAGCTGCGTAAGCTGTACAACAACGGAGTATACGTAACATTTTCTTAATTTTAGAAAAAGGGCATTCTTCTAAAACACAGAACAGTGGATATTTTGAACCACTAACCGAAGATAGTACATACTCAGTCACTTATGTAATATTTAAGTAGATAGTTTTGCCTCTTCAACATTGCTGTCACCCCTCTGCTTAATGGCAGTCATTTACATACACAAACATTCTTGCTATAGCTACAAGCAGTACTGAGACAGAGATAACATGACTGTGCACATTTTTCTTCCAATAATTAGACTTCATCTCATTTTGACTACCAGTATAAAGAAAAAAAAAAAACAAAACCCTTCAAAAATCAGTTCTACGGATGAAAAAATGGCAGAAAGAAGGTACTGGGTCTGACAAATATCTCTTTCAGCTAGCACCGCTAAACCCCTACCCTAGACTTGCATAAGAAATTTAGGAAAAAGAATTATTCCCAATACTTGGTTTTATGAAAACTCTGCCAGCTATTTGGGCCACTTGTTGTTGCCTCCATAAAACTGCTGCAGCTGTAAATAACACCAGTTGTGGTCTGGCGTCGTGGTTGCATTCCTTAACTCAGTGAGCACCATCATGCTTTTTGATTAGTCCTCATTAGGATATTTTGGACTACCAAAAAGATGACATGTGTGACTTTAATGAAATGTATGCCATCACCAGAGCAGATGACAGAGTTTGAGAACCACAGGCACAAGAGGAAGCAACCCAAAGAGAGATCGCTGATTGTACCTCCATGCTGCTGCAGATAGAACATGTCAAAGGCTGTAGGAGCTCATTCTGGTAGTTAACCTTGTGCTTTTACTTAGTGTTACCCATCTCTAGACTAATTTGCTGGAAATGAAACTACCTTCTTTCTGCCCTAATTTTTCTGCTTATAACAATTGTTTATACACTGGAAGATTTACAGATTCACCCCCTAACCTTGTATAATGAAGTTAATGGTATACTTGTAATCCCCAGTCACTTCTTACAGTACTGCTGCCTATTCCCCATCGGCATTAATACCTCTGTTTTCCCTTTACAAAAGGCACTACGCAGGAAAGGTTTACAGTTTAATTTCTCCATGATTTAAATTTTCATCTTTTCATCAGTTACTGCTGTCCTTCTCAATTAGCATCCTCAACCCATTTTATGGGCATCCTTTTTATCTAGCTCATATTAAAGAGGAAGGAATCCAAACAAACAACTGTTGGGTGTGTCCCTCTTGAAATGCATCTGAATCCCAAATCCTCCTTTAGCCTCTAAGCATTCAATAATCCCTTCCAATATCACACTGGCTGTTGCTGAAGTGCACTGCTACTGCAAATCAGGTCATTTATTCAGGTGTTTTAATGTGGACTAAAGAGCTCAGTTTAGAGTCATACTCTCAAAAATCCCTATTTATATACTTGTGTCAATGACCATTACATGAAGCAGTGGACATATGTGAATGGTAGCAGCTTGTATGTAGAAAAAAACATCGCCTATAACTGGTTGATTAAAAGAAGTGAACCTTCACAAGCATAGCTCTTCTTCTTACTCAGTTTGCAGTATAGAAAACTTTAGGGTTTCTTCCTGGAAACAAACTTGTGCCAACAAATACAGTCACTCTTTGACTGACCAAGTCATAACTGTTCATTAGTCTCAAAATGCTGAAGTGTTCTTATATAAACAGTAAAGCTAGCCAGTCATAAGTGAATTTTTAAATTAGTTTATTTGCCAACAGTGGCTAAAAATCAGATACAACTCATCCGACAGACAAATCCAATTAATAATTGGCAATTAATTATTTTTCCCACAGAATCAGTGAGGTCTGAGCTGTGAATTATTTTCATTGGAAATTATGCTTAAGCATATTTTCATTCCTAGGTCCTTTATATTCTGTTACCTACTCAAGCTTGAGTTCTCTCTGAATAATGTTTTGCTGGGGTTTTTTTTTGTGGGCTTGGTTGGGTTTTTCCCCCCTCAAAATAAGGTCATGTTTTCCTTCTCTCTTTTTTTTCTTTCGTGTGTGTGCTGTTATCTTCTCTTTTTTAAGTGTCCTTCTTCTTACTTCCACCTTCCTTTTTAATTTCCGGTTTACTAATTTTTTTTCAGTGTAACTGTGTTAATGAGAATGAAGTTTCATACTAGTAACTAGAGCTTATCTTGAATGGAAAAACTTAACAGGAATGTGGCGTGCCACCACATAACTTACCAGAAATGTGGAATGTGCTATCTCTGAGCTGCCTATTCTTTTTCCTTCAAGAGGCAGTTTTAATATTTAAAACAAATAAACACAAAGAAGCTGTATGGTTTGCATTATGGCAGTAAGGAGAGAATTTCCTAAAATCCATGCATTAGTATATTTTGGGAAATGGATATATTTACTCCTGTTTCTAGACTGCATATACTTTTTTACAAGAAATCTGTATCAAATACATTATGAAATACCTAATAACTAGCAACAGAAAAGATCATAGATTCACCTGGAAGTATTGCTAGGTGATTGACACCACCCATTGGAAGACAGCTGCGGCCACTTACAATTTTGCCAAATTTCAGTTATTTGGGAAAACATTTTATCTGGGCTATACTCTTCTCTACCACCTCCAAAACACTGTTTAAGCTATTTCTTATACTATCATTGTACAGAAAGTTGCTTTCTCCATGTAAAAACAAACAAGCAAACTTAGGTTTTGCAGTGTATGTCTAAAAATCCACAGGACTGTTATTAGTTAGAATTTAGATCTACCAGGTTACAATAAATATCTAATAGCATTGTCCTATCATACTCTACATTTGTTTTGGCCAGAAACCAGAAAGCTTAGCATAATCAACTCCAGAGTTGATGTGAAGTTTTTAGTGTTGGCTGTGGAACCAAGATAGCAATTAACCTGCTCAAGGCCCTCTAAAACTTCCAGGATAGTCCCATATCACATGAACTTTGGAGGCTGTAGCTTTTCAAAGTTGAGTCTTGATGCATTGTGACTGTAAAGAAGGTCTCCTGAAGATTAGTGTATGGAAAAACATCACAGAAATAATAACAAGGGAATTGAAGACAATGCTATTCAATCTATCATTGTTCATGAAGACAATATCAGAACTGTATTTACAGCGATTACTATTGTATCTGTTTTAATAGATTTAGACTTCTCCATCATTTTTATTTTCACAGCCTTTTTCATAGTCAGTCCAAATACCAGTCTTCTATTATGGTTAAATTTGTTAGGCATATAAACCTGAAGCACTTTCTGATTGAGGTTTAACTTGACCTCCTATCCACCACCTCTGAATTTGGGGTAAAGCCTAGTAGTAGGCAATACAGTACACTACACACTGTAATGATGCACTGCTACTGAGAGCCTCTCTCTTTCTACTTGACTACTTGCTTAGTCCACAGCATAAGTCAACACATACCTGTTAGTCAGATGTAATTACCAAGAATAGACATTCTCTGGCACAAACTGAGATCCTGCCATGCACATCTTTAAAAATGATACTGATATCTGAGCTTTGTGGGCCTATTACCTTGTAGTGACGCTACCTGCAAGGGCGCTGTAGCCTCCTTTCTAAAACCAAACTTTACAGGTACAGGTGCAAACAATAACCTTTTGTTGTTCACCTTCAATTTGTTAACTTAATCCTTTTGCAAATGTAGAATTTGGGGGAGGGAATGTTACACATCAATGGTTCTAGCTAAAGTCAGACCAAAGTTATGTGCATTTTATTAACAAGCATTGTAAGCATAGTTGATAGAATTCCTTCTTATTTACATTGCAACAGCTATTTAATCTGCTCAGGCTGAAAGAAAAGATAAGAGCGGTTAGCATACTGCCATGTATGAAAGAGAAAAGTATTTCCCAGTGGGGAAAAGAGAAGTCAGCGCAAGCAAGTACATGCCCTATATTCATGCACTTTGCATATATAGAAAACTGGTAGTTGCTTTCAAATCCCTCCAGACTATGAAGTAGTTTAGAGAAAACAGAAAATGGCATGATTTCCCATCCCACAAAGCTGAAACCCAGCTGTAAAATGCGATTGTGCAATAGGAAAGGAAACAGTGAGAAGGGGAAGGCCCCAGTTCAGTTATTAGAAATGTTTTCTGTTTTTTCTGCGCTGATATTGTCACAGCTGTATTCGGGCATTCTGGAGTATGTTTTATGTGTGAGACTGGTTGACTTCCTCTCATTGGAAATGTGTTGAATAGCAATAAAGCAGAGCTTTGTAGATGTCTGCCCACACAGTGACTATAGCTTCTTCTCTCTTTAACAAAAGAGGAAAACATAATGATGGCTATCATGTTTCAGATTTAAAGAATATGCTTTACTTAGCATAAAACTGATCTGAGCACACATTAGATTCTCCTGTAAAGACATATCGTATTTGATCTGCATTTTGTGATTTAGTTTCAAATGAATTCAAGAGCTAGGTGATCACAAATTGCATGTAATACAAATCTTCGCCTTTGCAGATTTTCATCTCAAGAATTACACTGTAAGAAACAAAATTCTATTGCCATTATTTTATATCACATATTTAAATACATCTTTCATTTCCCTTATAAAATGAATTTGTAAGTTCAAATGTCAGCATATTATGATTATGTAAAGAATAATAAATGAGTTATCTCATTGTGGGTGCCAGGCAATCATTCTCTTTGGTAAGTACACTAATTTCATCTTTATGTCCTAAATATGTTTTTTTCCAGTTACCCTTTTTGGAAACTTTCACTTGGGGACTTGCAAGTTTTCTTTTTCTTTCTTTCTATTTTTTTTTTTTTTAACAGAAAAAGCACTCTTCTTTCTCTTTTTCATGAGGAAAAGTAAAAGGACTTCCACATGGACAGCCCCACATGTAACATTTGTTTCCAAGGTCAGTCTGATAGGCAGTTAGGGCTGTTGCATCTCTGGAATAAAGATGATTTCTCTGAACGACGCCCATAAACTGGCATTAGAAATAAACCAGCACTTCCATGCACTGCAGGTGTTGGATTGAGAAAATGGGTATTGCGAATGGAGACACAGACAGGCAGAACTTCCTCTGACACTGAGCTGAGCGACGACTGCTATTTTAAAAATGTTTATACCGAAATAGAGGAAGTGCTGTCAGTCACCCTAAAGAGAAGTCCCATTTCTGAACAACACACAACATAAGAGCCAAGCTGTAGTAAGTGGAAAGGTGAAAATGAGTAGAACAGATGTTTAAAGCAGATAGCACTGGACATACCCATTTCTGTCCCTCTTCATGTTAGTTTCCCATCTGCTCACAGAAGCTTTTACCACATTCTTAGAATGCCCTAAGAAACAAGGGATATACATGTATTATATGCATATATATGTGTGTTCTCATGCATCTGTAGGTAATTAGTGAGAATACAAGCACTTTGATTTGTATAAGTGAGTAAGTATCTATATACAGGCTTGTTTTCCATTCATACACTTGAAAATTAACCACACAGATCAGCCATCTTTCTCTACTGATTAAGTGCTAGTGAAAACCAGAAACATGGTAATGTGCTTAATAGCATTTAAGCACATCAAATATTTGTTAACTTTTCCATCAGCTGGAATGTTCGTGTTAGAAGAAACACAAGAGTAAAAACTCCTTTTATTATAGGACTTTTTCGACCAATACTGCAGCAGTACATGAGATCTGTTTGAAATATCTTGTGAGATGATCAGTTTTACAGAAAACAGGGTTGTCAGAGGCAACAATTAGAGACAAAAAACTACAAAATGGAGGAAACAAGTTTGAAATTTTGTTATGTTCATCTTCACAGTCCTGTGCTACCATAACCACTTTTTGGATCTTTTTCAGCAAACAGGATATTGGTGGTGTCATAAAAATCATAGAACCGTAGAATGGTTTGGGTTGGAAGGGACCTTAAAGATCATCTATTTCCAACCCCCCTGCCATGGGCAGGGTCACCTTCCACTAGACCACGTTGCTCAAAGCCCCATCCAAACTGGCCTTGAACACTGCCAGGGATGGAGCAGCAACAGCTTCTCTGGGCAACCTGTGCCAGTGCCTCACCACCCTCACAGGGAAGAATTTTTTCATAATAATTATCTTAATATTAATTAAATTATTTATTTATGATAATAAAATAGCATCTTCAAAAATAACGTTAATTTAATGAAAAATCATTTAGAATTTGAAGACAAAGTATTTAGGGAAACAATTCAGAACAAAAATTCCTGTTTGATCATTGTTAGTTTTTTTCTACTGTAAAAAGTAGTATCACTCAAATCTTTAAATGGTGGTATTTCTATAACTGGCTACTTCTCTTTCTCATTCAGGCAAGGATATAACAAGGGCTGTAAGTATCTATTACAATGCCATTCAACCACTGCTGTCTTCATCCAGCAGGGAAGATAGGCTGAGAAAGTTGGGGCTGTTCAGCCTGGAGAAGAGAAGGCTGCGTGGAGACCTCATAGCATCCTTCCAATATCTGAAGGGGGCCTATAGGGATGCTGGGGAGGGACTCTTCATTAGGGACTGTAGTGATAGAGGGGTAACAGATTCAAAATTAAACAGGGGAAGTTTAGATTGGATATGAGGAAGAAGTTCTTTACTGTAAGGGTGGTGAGACACTGGAATGGGTTGGCCAGGGAAGTTGTGAACGCTCCATCACTGGCGGTGTTCAAAGCTGGACTGGACATAGCCTTGGGTGGCATGGTTTAGTGGGAGGTGTCCCTGCCCCTGGCAGGGGGTTGGAACTAGATGATCTTAAGGTCCTTTCCAACCCTAACTATTCTATGATTCTATGAGAAAGATTTTCTTTCCAATGCATATTTACAGTGAGGTCATCTGCCTTAATACCCATGGACAGTAAGAAACTATGAGTTATGGCAAGATTTCTGAAGAGGGTCTGTCCCCTTGTCTGCAGAAGATTTCATAAATTCTTAAGGTTCATTTAGAAAACAAAAATGCAATTTTTTGAAGACTCAAAGGCTTCAGAAACAGTGGCTTTTTCGTTGCTCCTTTCACAGGTATTTGCTGAAGGACATATTTTGAATAATTTTTCTAAGATCTTCTAAAGTTTAGCCACCATGGTCATATAGAAAATTCTCAGCAACCAACTCTAACTTTGGGGTTAATCAGTTATTAACACATAGCTCCCAGTTTGTTTCTAGATCTCAGCATCTGTCGATAATGGTGTTCTGTTTGCCTGCATACACAGTCTGAGATTACTCAAACGAGCACGTGCTGAGCTGATGCTCTTGCATCAGTCTTCTCACGAAGAAAAAGGTATCAAGAACTTGTTCTGATTCTGCTTATAAAAGTATGGTAGGCATTGTCTTGTTATTTTCAACTACTCATATATATTCAAAGGGTTTATGAAATACACACCATGAAAGGTTTTATGAAATACAGCAACCTCATAAACCTTTATAATTAAGACTTGATTCTAAGACTTAAATGAAAGTGTTATCATCTGGAGTTCACTGAACGTCCATTCACGAAAAAAATCAAATGAGTTCATAATTGGGTCTAGACTGTTTCCTCTGCATGTAGGGCTTGGTATCATTAATTTTGCATCAGCAATCACCACTGTCTCAAAGACGGCTCCTTATGACTGTATTTTGCCATTTACCATTTTCAGTTCTTGAAAGCGGCTAGCTCTTCTTTCCTCCTAATTCAATAGCATCCTGTGAATTCTAATGAAATCCTTCTTTGAGTTTATATGACATTGGTCTGGTTATCCATTATGCAGCTTTCATATCCAAACTATAGTTTCCCTAATAAGTCTAACCTTTGGCCAAGCAGGTCAATTGTTTCTCATTAAGAATAATAAATGGTCAATTCTAGTACAAAAGTACATATGAAATAGTATGCAAATTCTGTTTTCTGTTATCCCTTTCTCTGACTTGCACTCAAACAATTATTTGCTGAACAGTTAATTGTAAAAAAATACCAAGATTAATTTCCCTGTGTCACTTGTTTTTATTGTGTGGTTTATTCAGGTAGAGCTCTTTACAATGGCCCAAACAGCTGGAGTCAAAGTGTGCGTGTGTAGTATTTTAAAAAGAAGATGACATTTTTCCTTTCTCCATGCAACAGGAAGCAAACAGAAGAAGAAAGTATATTAGCTTGCTAGATTTGGACACATTGCTGCTGAACATACACACTCGCTTTCTTTATGCAGGGTTTTCAGGAGCTGGCATTCATTAGTAGCAGAATTATAAGGGACAAACCAGAATGTCAAAGTTTCTAGCTACCAAGGCTGTCCAGTGATTCTAGCATTTTTACAGAAGTTTAATTTTTATGAGTATATGTAAATAAGCCTACTGACATCTGCCTGCATATAAAAATCCTGGAGCAATAAGGGAAGCTACAAACTGGTGCAGCTATGCCATTTAACACCGCTGTACAAATGCAGTATTTTTTCAATCTTTTTTCCACGTACTGTATGACAATCCACATCCTGCAGTTATGCCTTTTCCTCACACCTTTATACGCCTTTAAGCCTCAACAGAGTAACGGTGCCTAACTGCAGGCAGACACAAATACACACAGGTATTTATGTGTATATATATTAAAATGCATAATTCCTATATGCACATTTGTGTGCAAAGGTACATTCATGTGTAAATACAGGACCCAATACGTGCAGGATCATTTTTCTAGCTCAAAGGTACATGTAATACGAAAGCATGCAAGATTGGAGTTTTAGACTCTACTGCGATTTATGCATCTCCTTCCTGAGAGTGCAGTCAGTAAGAGAATTTGGATCAATTTTCCCTGAGATTTTATGCAAAAAAGACAGAGATGACCACCTGCAGACTGAAACTGAGTGTTGTCTTTTAAAGTTGATAAATATTGGCATCTTACTATGCTTTTAAACAAAGTTACCATTTAAAAATAAAGATATTCATAAAGGTTAACTATCACACTCATTTAAAGTGCTCCTCAAATTTCCAAGAAAAGAAAGCAGTATCTTTTTGCCAGTGAAGGAGGGTGAGGAAAGAGAGTGATTCTAAGCAGCATTTTCTGTATTCTTAATATCAAATTCCTAGACTTTGGATTGTTCATAATGGTGGTATTTCATCTATTCTTTTCCCCTGGAATCCTTCCTTCCTTCTGTGACCTTTTGTAACTCACTCCAGTGGTTCATCTGCAGGTTTTAGCATACTGTATGGTAGTCTTCAGACTTGTAATAGAGACCAACATTGCAAACTTCTCACTTCGCACTGTAAGGAACTACTGGAAGGATGTTCCTTTCATACAGTGGAATTATTTATCCAAATAACTCTTTATCCATAAGAACCCAGAGTTTATAATCTGACCCAAAATATTTTTTCTAAAACCTCCTCCATCTTCAAAGATGAACAGTAACCCAAAAAGGATTTGCATATTGAGGAATTAGTGGGTAACTGCCTTAATAACTCTCCATCTGTTGAGTTTTAAACATGATGCACTTGAGAAGGTGCAACAAATAAACACACTAATTGCCAATGAACTTCTCAAATAAAGTGACTTCTTAAAAAAAAAAACAAACTGTAAATAAATTCACTTCCTACATTTTTGTTTTCCTACAAAATGGAAACAAATATTATTCTCCCAAAGCATTCATGAAAGTGAACTGCCCTGCAAATGAGGGAGGCTATGAGACACTGCACAAGTTGCCCAGAGAAGTTGTGGATCCCCCATCCCTGCAAGTGTTCCAGGCCAGGTTTGATGGTGCTTTGAGCAACCTAGTCCAGTGGAACATGTCCCTGCCCGTGGCAGGGGGTTGGAACTAGATGAACTTTAGGGTCCCTTCCAACCCAAACCCTTTCGGATTCTACGGAAAATCCGATGAAATTCGAAAGGCATTTTCCCTTTCCTCTGAACCCAAAACAGCCCAGCCTCAGGGCTCGTGCTGTGAAGCTTCATCCCACGGAGGTTGGCCGAGGCTTGCCTACCCCTTATGCTCCAGCCTCACCGAGCCACGCAGCTGCAGGAAGCCCCATCTAATGGGGTGCCATTCTCGTTGAACCGATGAGCTGTGCCCGGTTACTCAGGGCAGAGCACGAAGTTCCCCGCTCTCTGTTGCGGACGCATGACTTTGAGTCTAAACTTGCACGTAATTTTCGTTCCTCCCCTACCCTCCCGGACCCAGGTCTATTAAAACCCCACTAGGCGGAACCGTGGCGACAAGTTACTGGCCCGCAGCGGGCAGGCCCGGGAGGGCGACGAGCAGCTTGGCGAGCACGGCAGGCACGTTGCCACCACTTGCCTCGCTGCAGCGAACCCTGTTCCTACGGGGGCAATACTCCTCGCCTCTTCACCCGGAGGGACAGCGGTGTCCGCCCCGCCCATGGTAATGGGCTCCCGTTCCCCCCTCACCCCAAGGGGGTCCGGTCCTGTCCGCCACTTCTTCCTGCTTGCGGGCGGTGCCGGAGCCGCCGGGGCGTAGCCCCCGCACAGGTACCGGGCGCCAGCGCCGCGACCGTAGCCGCCGTATTTTGAAGGGGAGGGTCGGGGGCAGGCAGAAGCAAGGGAGCAAACCGCAGAGCGCCGGCACCGAGCGGGGGAAGCGCCTCGCTCGCCGGCGGGCGGAGGAAACGCGGTTGTGTGGCTCCCGAGCGCCGTGTGGAGGTTTCTCCCGCCCTCCCGGTGGGTGGCCGGGACGGGGGGGGGGTTGCTGCCCTCCCGCACCCCGGTTGTCCCCGCTGCATGCAGCCCCCGGCGCTCCGCAGCCCAGGAGGACGCGACGGGTGCGTTGCGATTTACTCGTTTATTTATTATTTTCGTTACATGCGGTTTCGGGGTGGGGAGCAGAGAGGGGACCATCGGGGTGCCCCCACCGCCTGCGGGGACGTTCTCGCTCCGCACGCCGGGTTCCGCCGCGTTTGTTGTTGTGCTCCAGGGAAGGAGGCGGTAGAGCGAGCGGTTCACAAGGGTGGTGGGGGGAAAGCTTCGACTTCTTTCTCTTCGCCGTGGGTGCCCCTCATCTCCCTTCCTAAGCCGGGCAGCTGCGGGGTGCTCGGCGGAAGGCGGGCGGTGCTGCGGAACACCTGGAGCAGGTGGCACGGGCGGGAGGTAGCCCTTGGGCTCTCTCCTCCCCGCGATTCCGCCTGCGGGACAGGTACCTGCGGGCAGGCCATCGGCGGGACGGCGGGGAGCGGGAGGGGAAGGCAGGGACGGGTCTCCTCGCCGCTGCCGCGAAGGGCTGAGGGGCGCCAGTGCCGGTCGTTGCATAACCGGGCGGGCGGGGTGGGGGGTGCGGGTGGCACAGCCCGCCGCGCCCCGGCCGGCAGCGGGAGGCCAGAAGTCGGTACCGTGGGCTTCCGGTTTCACATGGCCGTGCCCGAGGTTTCAAACAGAAACGGTCGACTTCTGCTTTTTTACCGTTTTCGTCTTCCGTTTTAACCTTACGGCGCTGGCGGGCAGCTGGGGGCGCGGGACAGGTGCTGCCGTGGCCGCCATCCCACCGGCTGGTCGCCCTTCCCTTGCCCGGGCACTCACTGGCTCTTACCAGGGGTTTTCCTTGAAGTTCCCGTAAAGGAAGCGTGAGGTGCGGCGGGAGCGGCCCGAGGGCCCCCCGGCTCCTGTCAGTAGCCCCGAGAACCCGGCTGGCACCACGACTTTCTTCTCTGTCACTGGCTTGGCTTGGTTCGGTTTGAAGCTGCCGTACCTTTGGTGCTTGTCACCCACTGGCTGTGCGGTTTCCGCGGAGGGTTTGGCAGTGTTTAAAATAACTCGGTGTGAGGTGGGCTGCAGTGAAGGGGAAGGCTGCAGGGCCAGTTTCTTCGTGTGCTTCTGGGGACTTTTCTGAGAATCACTGCACAATTTGTCTTGGGAAGAAAGTAAACACGTATTTTTGTAGTTTTAAGTAGGTCAGTCATGGTGGTGTTTCCTGTGGGCATCACATTTGTCCTTCAGTATATCGGATGCTGCCTTTGGAGTGATGTCGATTTAAAATAAATACGAAGAAACTGTGAAAATAAAGGCTTTCTTGTAGAGAAACTGAAGTTTTCCCTCTTTTCAGAGGGATCAGAATCGAGTCTCAGGTGATCAGGAGCAACAGCGTGTGTATTGTACTGTTTTATTTCTGTAATACCTACTGATTAACATGCTGAGATAAATAATAAGCATAATTCTGTGTCTGTGGAGTACTGCTAGTTCACAGATCCAGACAAGTTAATGTGTAGACTGTGGGACGGCTGCCTATAAAGGCTTGAAATAACCTGGCTGGAAGGATGATGAAGTGCTCCCTGTCAGTCAAAGTAAATAATGACAGAGTAGGAGAACAGTCTTGTTTTGTGTTAATGATTTGGTTACTGTTGGTGGTGGAGTAGGAAACAGTTCTGTAAGGTCTTTAAATGGTCATAGAGCAGTTAGTGGTAACTGGTATGAGTCTGTCAAAGTGCTCAGCCATCTCGGATTATATACTTTAGTTTTTCACATAGTCTCTGCGTGTATGCATTCTGAATTATTGTAGAGAGCACTTACAAGAACATTAGAAGTGCTGTACCATGATACACCAAAACTTCTACTGGCAACAGCCAGGAGGAGGTGCCTGGAGATGACCATGACAGGGAAAGATTACAGTGGTGCTTCTCCAGAACACTCTCTCCAGGCAGCTGGGGCTCAAGGAATCCCTTGGGTAGAAGTCTTGCCTTTGTGCTTGACAGATACCAAGTCTGGGGTTTATTTTTCTATTTGCTTGATCCTATGCAGTAGTTTTTTGAAGCCATGTAGAATTCTAGTAAGATAACAGGCATCTGAGGAAACAGGTAACCCGGTGGAGCATTTTACAGACATTATCAATCACTAATAACATGGTTCAAGGCAATTTCTAAGTTTGCAAAGGCCTGTGTGTAGAAGCTACATCAATGGATATTAATTTTCAAAGCCATGTTCATGCATTAGACTGAGATAATCCATCTAAAATAAAGATAGTTACTTAGCCATTATTGTAGTGATAAATTTTGGCCCACCACAGACCCTTTATTCTATGATAGAAATTGCAGCATGTTCCTCTAAAAATAGTTTCATGTTTTTATTTGCTGAATTTTGTGTGTTCATGGAAGTTTTCACAACAAAATCATTCTTGTGTTGGGCTTTATTCCTCATAGTCAGCTCCCATATGATGCCAGTCAGCCAAGGCCTTAAATCCTTGTTAAAGACAAGCCTGTCGGAATTCTAAAAATCATGGGCTCAAAAGATCCTCCACACACAGAGAAGGATGATAGCTGTTTTCAAGGCATGGTAACAGCCAAGACTTGACATTGGTCACCCTATGAATCCATAGCATAACTGGGACATGCTTCCAGTTCTTTCTAGTTCTGAGAGTTGGAGAAGATGAGTGTGACAGATTATAGATAAAGATACGTGGAATGGTAATGGCAGGATGAGGCAAGAGAGCATCCCATCCTAGGGGAGTGGTGGTGTTCTTTTGGTGTTGCCTGGAGAAACGCAGAATTTGGAAAATTGATGCTTAAGTCTTAGTACTGCCGCATATGCACAGACTTCCTGTATATTCTTTTTGTGATGTTTTTACTCAGTACTTGATGTAAATTACCCATATGGTTTAAATAGCCACTTCATCTATTTATTCCATCAAATAGAACACATCTTTATAGTTTAGGCTCTAATTATTTTGCTACAAGATTGTTATGACTAAAGAAACACATTATAAACTGTTGGAGAAGGCAGATTAAACTGAAACCTACTTCTCATATTAACTTGTAGTGTAAGTAGCAGAAGTTATGAAATACTCAAATTTATCTGTGCTACCTGTTTTAAGTTAACTTTTTACCTGCCAAAAGGAAGTGCTGTGGAAATAGGTGAGTGCTCACATATTAGAACCTGGGCAGTTTGGTTCAGTGTTTTACTTACCAGAGCTGAATTGTTTTAATTTACATGAGAACATAACAATTTTTTAACAGTTCACACAGTATATGGACTAATGTAAATGAAATCTCGCATTCTTTGGCTAAAGTACTGAGTGCATAACCAGTGTTTAATGCGGGAGAAGGCTGGAAAGTTTGCAGTCTAAGACTCTGGTCTTGCATATAGGTTTAAAGTGTGAGCTCTGTCATGGATTAAAGGATAGCACAGTCTTCTGTACATTGGTGAAGTGCCCGATCCTGTGGTCTTTAATTACCTGAGTAATTTTTCTTCTCAGGCAAGATGTCATGTTGAAGCTGTGGGCCGTGTTTTCTGTGGCGAGGCTCTTATTTAAATAAAGGGTACCAGTGATGAACAGCAGTAGGTCAGGAACTTTTAGCTGCAGTTTTGAACAGAGCTGGCTCATAGTCTTCTATAAAACAGGTCTTCTCTTTTTTGTTCTTTTGTTTTGGGTTTTTTTTTTTTAAACGCTGTGTTGAAGGTGGAAAGGGAAAAGCCATTACAGTTGTCCAGAATTGTTAGGTGCTTTCAAGAAAAAATCAGCAGGATGCTATAATTTCTGAAGGAGCCTTTATCTATATCTATATATATATAAATAAACAAATTAGTAACCAGTGGAGGAAGAATCAGAAAAAGGATACATGCTTAAGAGCTTGGATGCTCAAATAACTTGTACAACTGGAGTTTCAGAGAGGTAAGACTAGGCTCCAATACTTTATTTGCATATTGTTTGTGTTAATATTTGTTTTCTAGGGCATGCAGAAATTAAGCACAAACTGGTTAATTTGGACTTAATTAGATAATCAATATAAAATAAACAAGTTGGTCTCCAAGAGACAGATCCAGCTGCCAACGGCAGTGGCTGACTTCTGTGGAGATTAGAGCTGTATTACTGTAGCCTTCAGTTGTAGTCCTGAGTCTCGCTGTGCTAATCACTCTGCAGGCTGATTGTTCTCAGCCTGATGAGACAACATACGAGTGCTGCGTTTGAGCTGAAGGAGTATGGTATGGTGATGCCTAGTAGGTCATTAATTAAAATGACACAGTTGAAGTCCGGTTCTCTAGGGGTTTCATAAATGTTCTTAGTTATGTTAAGCACGATTGAATTAGCTGTGGTTGGAAAGAATTGCATGAAACTTCTTTGGTGGCTCTCCCCTGGCAAGACAATTGTAGTGTCTAATCTTACATATTCAGTGACGTTAAATAAAGCCTATGTCTCACTCAGGTTTAGATTTTCTTTACTTAATCATTTTGTTCAAATCACTGTAGATTTTCTGTATTTGTTTCTCTGGTTATTTTCATGTATTAGTAGCACGTGAAGAAATTACTCTTTTACCATCTAATCACTGTACAAATATCAAATGTAATCCTGGTTTAATCCTTTTGTCGCATGGGATTTTAGGTATAGCAGTAATAATTTTCATATTAAGTCATATACATGATTAACGATTTTATTGAGTTTTCTGAAGTACACATTGTACTCATGTTTTTGCCAGCTATTTTCAGAGTTTGGCTTTTGGTTTTTTTTGTTGTGTGGTTTGGTTTTGGTTGGTTTTTTGTTTGGTTTTTTTTCTGGGGAAGGTGGAGGGGTTGCCTTTTTTAAAAGAAATTTTCTTTGATGTTCAGGAGATAGCACTTACTGTCATCTCAATTTTCTATACCTCATCTCAGTTGAGAGGTTTGTATAGACTGACTCTTCTGTAAAAGCTTGGTCATTCCCGGTTAATTTTTCTGTAGTGCTTGACATACAACTTCCTGATATTTCCTTTAAAGAGTTCAGAAACAATTATGAATAATTTCTTGTGGCTGAAGAATTTCTAAGTAGTAGATACTTAAACAGTTCCTGACAACATTGTTTAGATTTTAACATTCTGGGTTTCTCATGTTTGGAAAAAAAGCTTTTTGTGTCTTAAAATGCTCAGTTAAAAATAATTGGTTAATATAAAGTGAGATAATTCTTACAAGGCTTCTTGCATCAGTTGCAGTAACTGTGAAATCCCAGCTCCGTTGCTTGGAATAGCTGTAAATGTTGGACATGTCCCAGGAAAGCCCACGCAAAGGGCACGTGAGAGAAAAACAAGAAATAACATGGAAATTTCCAGCTATGTTTTTTCCTTCTGTCCTGAAGTGATTTTGAAATAACTCAGTAGGGAAGTTAGTTTTCTAAATCTTTACTATGGCTTTTTTTTTTTTTTTTTCTTCTCAAGCTTTTGTAAGGCCTTTCAAAGGGGAGAAACAAGCAAAGTAATAGATCAGAAAAGACTGATTAAATCAGACTTTATCATTTTTATTAGACTGTGACTGAAGGTACAGTAGTGGTTTTCACATCAATAATTTTATGATTTTCAACTGTTTTTGCTCAGTGCATCAGCTGTGCTAAGTTTTGTTTTGCACATTGGAAGGGAAGATGGTTTTTAAATCTTACTTTTTCTGCTTTTGTTCCAATGCTTACAGAGTTTCTTAGTGTATAGTTGCAACTCTTAATACTTAGTTTCTTAAGCTTTTGGGAAAGCTTGAACATTTGGCAATGTTTAAATACAAGCCTTTCAAGATTACTGAAGTTAAGAACTGATGGAATCTAGCATATATTATGGTTTGGAAGTGGGAGGAAAAGTAAAATGAAAGCAAATACATACCAAAATATATTCCTGAAATTAATTCAGGCATGTAATGGTTTTTTATGCATTTACCTGGTGCATTATCTTTGGCTTTTGCTAAAGAGTTGAAATCTCTTGATCACAAGTGAAAATATGTTGGTTCTTATCCTACTTAGGAGTCACAAAATTCAGGTAAAACGATGCAGTTGGACAGGTTATAGCTATCTTTGGAATTCAGACACTTGGAAAAAGAAGCTTAGCAGTGTGTACTGATAGACACAAATAAAGCTGTTCTGGAGAAAAATTCTGTATCTTTTACAACCTTTGTACCTGGTATTAATGTTTGCTTTTAATCCTTGACTTTCTGAAACAGATTTTTCAAGAATACAGGAGAGGGAATGTTGTTATTAAGATATTGATATATTCATCACAGCTGGCTGCATTTTTGAGTCTTGTTTTCTTGATCGTGGTCTTGTGAATACGTTGCAAGCCCATGAAAAATAATGGTTATGTGCAGTGGATTAGGTTTGATTGAGGACTTGTGTAGCACAATGTCACCCTGTCATCTTGAGGGGAATATATTTGTCCTCCAGAGATTCAAAAAACCCTGAAAGATGACTGTTGTGTAGTTGTCAGTGCCTTGCCAGTTTTTTGGGGGAGTTTTTTGTTATAAATTAGGCCATGATATTTTCCAGTTTAGAAGGCAACTGCATATTCTGGGTATCCAAAGATGTTTCAGAGAATAGTGTGTAAGTAATGTATTTATATGTATCTGCAGTGTAGAAGCTGTTTCTTCTGTTGTGTCTAGGGATCTCCTGACAGCTCTTCCTGGGCATGGTATTACCAAAGTGTGGTATGGTGGTAAGAAGCCAACCATGAGGAGGTAGGTTCATCTTTAGACATAGGTTTCACTGGTAAAACTGTCACAGTAAGATTGTATTTTCCATGTTTTCACATTCTTAATTTTCCTTGATAGATTTCAGATAGACAAACTGAAGTAAGGTAGAGAGGCTTCAGGTTGGGTGCATTAAGTGGTAGAGAGAGTCTTTTGCTGCCTCCTCAAATCTTCTTTCTCACCAGCCTAACAGCATCTTTTTCACCTTGTCCAATACAACTGCCCAAACCTTGCTCATTCCTCAGGCTCTGTATACGCTGGGTTAGTGTCTTGGTGAAGATACAGCCTAGACTTTTGTGTTTTAGTTTAGTTTTGTTTTTGTTTTTTTAATGCAGCAGTTCTGCAGATCCCTGTGACGGCTGCTGTTGTCCTCTGGCCTTAAAATCTGTGCATAAACCTGAGTACTAGCTCACAGCTATTTTCTTCTGATAAATATATTTAATAATAGATATATTTAGAACTTCTGTTGGCTTTCCAGAGTACCCACTCCCAGGAAGAGTTCCTGGATTTCATGACAAATTGCTTACGTAACCTAGACTCTCAGCTCGTCTCAGAAGAGATTTGTCAGCTTCTGGGATCGCAATTAAGTCCACAGCATCTCATGGTTAATAGCAAAACATTGCTTTATGGTGTTGTAGGGCTTTGTGTTATAGTACTTTTCACTTACCTTTCTCCATCGTTATTTCCCAGATGTCAGCATCCCTCTTCTGATTGTAAACCAAAATCAGTCTTTTAGTTAAACTCTCTTGTCAAATCTTGTTAATTATCTGGATGAAAATTAGTGTGGAATATAATCTGAAAAGCTAACAGAGGCAGAGCTTGCAATAATTACAATAAACTCATACACATGTCCCTTTGAGTATTAAAAAGGTACAGAAGGAATTAGGATGGATTCGTGCATCGGCTGTTTTTTTTGTGTGAAGGACAGCTGTACAGCTTTGTGTCCAGAAACAACCTATCACAGTGAAAACAATGGCAGCAAAGGCTGAAGCCAAACCAAAGGAAATAATTGACTGATGTTTTCATAGATACATTGTATGTAATAAAATATTGATAAAACAAAGCAAAGCAGTAACTATGGAGATTGACATCTCTTGAAGCTTTATCCATAGAGAATCATTATAATAGGAAGCTTTCTGACCCTTGTTATGTTGCATTTGTAGTGTTTTGACAGCTCGCACCATTCTAGAGAGCTAAAATAGGAGCAAAACCCATAATCCCCTAAAGTACTAAGATTCACTGTCAGGTTACCCATCTTAGGGTAGTGGTCAGTGATCCCATCTTAGGTTTGGCTCTTTAGTGTAATGGTCAGCAATTTGATTCCAGACATTTTCATCTCTACGTTGTTTAGTTCAAAGGAAAAAAACACAATGCCTGAAAGGTTAACCAAAAGACAGTGGTGAACTCTTGTGGAAATGGTTGGCTGGTGTGCTTCATATGTTAGCAAAATTGGTGGTAGCAGAGGTAA
This sequence comes from Ara ararauna, assembly GCA_028858755.1. Taxonomy (NCBI): domain Eukaryota; kingdom Metazoa; phylum Chordata; class Aves; order Psittaciformes; family Psittacidae; genus Ara; species Ara ararauna. Next base: position 62,801,344 of record CM054377.1, on the reverse strand, counting down.
GCAGAACCTTTTCACATTTCTTAGGTCAGTCTTGGTGTTAACTCTTCTCTTATTCTTGTGAGAGTGCAAAGAAAACAAAACAGTGATGTTTTATTCATAGTTGTTTTTTAACTTAATATATGTGCTTAAATAATTGGGTCTGATTTGAAAATAATTCTGGTTATTTTTTACTTCAGCTCTTGTTGGGCCTTTTACTCTTAGGCTCTTTCCGCAAATGGTGGAATTACTGTATTGAGGGACTTCTTACTAAAAAAAGTGTGTAGCTTCTACAAATAGAAACTCCCTAGCTTGTTTTTTTGTGAACTTTTATTTGTACTATTACTTTGCTCTGACTTGTTTGTGGAAAAGAGATAAGTATAAACTTCTGCACAGCTTTCACCAGCGTCTCTGACTCAGCGCTGTTCACCTGGAGGGTAGGCAGTAATTTGGCTTTTTGTTGTTGTTTTTCAGAAAGACACTCTTGTCAAGTGGGAAAGAACACATAACAGGATCACTGGGAAAAAGTGTTGTTTTAATGGGAATTTTAGTAGCTGCTCTTCAACTGAATGCAGGACTGTTGGCATTGAAAAGTTCATCTTAAATTTTGGCTGACTTGTAGAGTTGTGAATTTTCTATTCTCTGCCTCCTGTGGTAAAAAGGTTTGTATGTGGTTTGGTTATTTGGCCTGGATTTTTGTTTTGGTTTTTGTTTGGGTTTTTTTTTTCAACCTTATTTTTAACTCCTGAATGCTACAACCTTTTTTATTAATGAAAGCCCTGTAGGAAGAAACTTGGTTCCAACTGAAGGCTGGAATTGTAGCCACAAGTAATAATTCTTTGTGCCCCCGGAAAGCAGGAAAAAGAAGTAATGAAAACTTTTTTGCAACCTAATGATCCTTTTATTGTAAATGGTTTGCAGGCTTTATTTCTGAGTAATATTTTGTCTGACTATTAGGCCTTAGTGAAGCCACAAACAGCATATAGCAACAACAGAAGTATGCTTCTTGACTTAATGGAGTTATCTGGTACAGCATTGAGTAGTGTTGTATTCAGAATTCTTTAACTGCGTTAGGGACTGCTGTATTAGCCATGAAGTGTATGCTGTACCTGTAGCCTCTTCCTAATTATAATTAGCTTTTGGTTTTGGTGGCTTCCACCCTCACAGCTACAGCGCTAAGAAGTGAATTAGGATTAATTGTGGTTAAGGTTGTTCAGTTTTCCTGGCTCAGTAAGTCAAGTAACTTTGTAGAGGCTTTTGAAGGACATGTTCTATTGGGCCCTTCTCAGACACATGCCAAAATAAATACATGCATATGCAGTTCTTTTAATCTGCATAAGTGCATACAATTCAGAGAATTGTTAAGGTAGTTAGTGTACTGTGCGTACATTGGCAATTTTTACAGCCTGTTTTGAGTATGCCTGAAGTTTCTCTTGTCTTCCTGGACACATTGTGCCTAGATGTGCATATGTACACAATTCGAATATGTGTTTGTAGACTCATTAATGTTGGAAGAGACTTTGAGGTCTCCAGTCCATCCTTTTGCCCAAAGCAGCGTCGTGGCTCGTAAGATCAGACCAAGCAGCATAGGGCTTTGTTTAGTTGTGTCTTTAAAAGATCCAAGGACATTCTACTATGTTTCAGGGTACGTGTTCCAATGCTTGACTACCATCATAATGAATTTTTTCCCCATATCTTGTCATGGTTGAGATGGACAAATGACATGTGACGTGCTTCTTTGGTGATTAGGTAGAAGTTCTTTACTATTACAAACCCTTATATACAGTTTCTAGCATACATGTGTCTTTTAGCCATTGGTTACATCAGTTAGCAACAGCACATTATTGGATGACCCTTTGCCGCATTACTGAAGTCTGTTATTTTGCCAAGTTCTTGTTCTGCAGTTAGTTACTGCCTTTGACCCACTCGCTCCTCCGAATGCCTTCTGCTTTCCCATCTGGATGCCTTCGGTGCCTCATTCTTCATAGATAAGCTTTGATATCTTCCAGGCTAAGTTCTAGCTTCATGCCCTCAGTCAGGGCATCCACGGACCCACTGTAGCCCCTCACAATATCTAATAAAAATTTGTAGCTTCCCTGGTTTCTGTTCACTTGTTCTGCCCCCAATGCACCTTGGTAAAAAGCCTGGCTGCACTTTTTTAGTAACCTACTAATACTGGAAATTTGTTGTTGGGTCCTTCGAAGCTTTTTCCAGGCTCAACAACCCCAGTGTCTTCAGCCTCTCCTTGCAGGGCAGGGGCTCTAGCCATCAGATGTCTTTCTGGCTTTTCACTGAACTTGCTCCAGTTGGCTGGTGCTTCATAGTGGGGATCCAAAACTAGACTCAGTAGTCCAGATACCAGACCCATAGATCATACATGAAGCAGAACAGTTGCTTCTCTCAGTCCACTGGCTGTGCTTCTGTTGCCCAGGATGCTGCTAGCTCTCACTGCTGCTGGATGAGCTGCTGATTCATGTCTTGCCTACCATCCTTCAGGGCTCCCAGGTTGTTTTCAGTGGAGCTGTTCACCAGTCAGTGTTCAGGCTGTGCTCTCATGATGTTTCCGACAGCCATATTTAAGTCATTCTGAATGGCAACCTTACCTTCCAGTCTATCAGCTGCACCCCTAAGCCTGGTGTTGTTTGCAGGCTTACTGAAATACTGTACACTCTGCCAGGTCGCTGTTAAATATATTAAATGGGATATGGTCCCTAACCTGTCCACTTGTAACCAGGTTATGGGCAGATTGTGAACCATTAACATCTACTGTTCCAGCCTAGATAGAGACAAGGTTTTTGTTATCTAGATTGTAACTTACATTAGGTGCAAACATCTGTGGGAGACACTGTTGAGTCTTGCTAAAATTCAGGTAGGTGATACCACTGATCTCCTTTCATCCACAAATCCCATCATTTTATGACAGAGAACAATCAGATTGGTCATGCATGATTTAACCTTAATAGATCCATGCTGGGGATTGCAAATCACCAGCTTCTCCTTCATGTGCCCAGAAATGACATTCAGGTGGGCATATGTCTGAACATACTGTGGGAGTAGATAGACTAACAAACAATCAAAGTAGGTAAGACTGTGAGACTTTCTTTTGCAGTGATCCCTCAGATGTGGCAACCTGTGCATAATCTCTTTCCTGCTCTTCTCTAGATGCCCAGCTGTTGTCCATCTGTAGGTGATAAAATACATGCTGGTCACAGGGTGGAGCACCTGCATCTTGGGAACATGGTCATGAATGAGTTGGGACTTCATGTGACCTTGAGGAGCAGGCTTCTTAGGAATATGATGCTGCTGCTAGAGTGATTCTGGCTTCCTGAGCAGTTTGCAAGAAAGGAAGGTGGCAGAAAAAGTTACAGTATGTTTAATAATTATGTTGGTTTGATAATTGTATTGGTGATCTGCTTGTAGCCACTGAGCTTTGTTTATCTTTTGTATTGATTTTGGTCCATAATTTTGCTATTAGCTTGATAATAATAAGAAATGTATGTGCACATGCCAATGAGAGGGCATATCAAAAAACTTTATTTGCATCCTTTTATGCATTTAAAGCTTCTTTATTTTGGTGGTTGGTTGTGATGTGGGTGGGGTTTCTTGTGTGGGGGGAGAGAAGGGGGTTTATTGTTAAAACTTTTCCAGTTATGTGGTGTCTTTTTTTCTTCTAATCACCACTGATATTCCCTTATTACTCATAATTTTTGGAAGACATCAGCAGCCCTCAAATGCAGTAAGACCCACAGTAAAACTGAGATTTGCTTGATTTGCATGTGATAAGAAGCAGATAAATTTAACCTGAGTACATGGTGCTGAGCACCAAGTTCACAATGATTTAGTGAAGAATTTAGTGTTTCTTAGCTCTTATTATTGGTGCTATGTGCCTTACTGGTTCAGATGTTTAAGTTTCTGACTTCTTCTGTTACTGACAAACAGTGATTACTCTGTGTAGTCCATCACATATCAAAAGAATTTTGTCATGTGATGATAGTTGTCCTTAGTTTCCTGTCCATGCTGTACAGAACTAATGCATTGTGGTTTAGGTATTAATTTTTATTCATTGCGTAATTATTTAGGATCTGAAAAACCTCTTGGTAGTAAGGTTGTAAATATGTTTAATGAAACATTTATCCAGGACCAGTAGCAGAACTAATTGTAAGAGTTACATTTTCCATTTTAGAAATGTTCTAGTAACAATCCTCTCTGCAGTGAATTAATCAGAAATACAGCTTTTATAATGTTTTGAATGGCATGTGTAATTAACTCATTATTTTAATGCTTCGAGTAGTGTTTAATTGCAGTAAGACTTTAAAACAGTAGATTACAAATCATTTTCAGTATTTTAACTCAATCTTATGCGTACCCCAAAATTATATTGATGATTTTTTTTTTATTTGAGACTGAAAAATGCATTCAGGGAAAAAGTCAAATGCTAAAAGGTAACTAGTAAATAGTACCTCCATAGTAAGTTTCAGAAGCATAAGTTCTTACTTTTATATCTAATGTCAATGTCTTACATTTTGGGAATCTGCTTTTTATGCTTTAATTATTTGTGAAATGTAAAATCACATTTTCCTTCTGTCCAGTTCAGTAAATTGATGCCTGCAAATAAAAGACTAACATGCAAATATAACATTGGTTGAATATTACATTTGAAGATGACCAAATGATTAAAGTTATTTCACAATCAGCCAGCTCTGTACTTTAACCTGGGAGAAAAATCCACAGCTTTGGAAAGAGAGCAATTAAATAATTTCATAATGAGGCTTGCATTACAGCAATGATAATGGCACACGCAAGCATGAAAGCTGGTTTTGCAGTGTCTTCCTGATGCAAAATAATGTGATTGTCTTCAGTGGGCTTGATTGTATAAGAAAAGATCACCCATATAAGTAAGACCAAATGAATGCAAGATGATTTAAGACTTCAGTGTTTGTTGTCACACTTATTTTAAATAGATAATAAATAGATAAAATAGTTATTCTGCATATGTCATTTTATGGGATTGAATCGTCGTGTGATGATTTTCTTTCTGGGGGAGGCAGTGACTTAGTTGATTCAATTCCAGCTTGTAATTACATTCTGTTTGTATAAAAATTCCTCCTGTAGTGTCAGTTGAATAAGTTGCCTGTCGTTTACTGTTTTAAGCATTTTGAGTATTCTCTATTTAAAGATTGCTGCAATTCAGAAATGTTTGAAGTGGTTCTTTCTTTTATTTGGTTGAGAGAACCCTGTGCTTTGAAATTACCGAACAGATTTTCATCTTTCTTGTAATTAAATTTGCCACTCTTATGAGACCATTTTTTTTTATAATGGTGTATGATTTAATGGTCCAATTTTACATGGAATACCAATTTTTGAGGTCTGGTATCACTGAAGTTCCTGAAAATTAAGCTATCATTAGATGAAACTAAAAGATACACTTAAATTATTTCACTTCAACCCCTGTCAGAAAGAACAAGTCCAGCTCCTCATCAAAGAGTTTCTTGTGTCTGCCGTTTTAGCAGAAATTCGTAACGAAGGACCTGAAATAGGCAAGTGACAAAAGGGGTACCAGTTCACATGAAAGGGAAAATAAAAGTGTTCAGGAGATACGGAGGCATGCAAATAGAGTTCAGACGGACAGAATGATGAGCAGCATTGCTATGGGACATCCACAGCATGTTTCTGGTGAAGAAAGATTTCCTTCTGCTTGCAGTACCTTCTTTATAATGTAAGGTATAAAAAAACTGTCTCCTCTATGAAAAATTTTATATTCTGGATTGTGTTTGGATAAGGGCAGGCTGCAGCGTGCAAGGGGTAAACAAGTGATGAAAAAGAAACTGGTATTGCAGGAGTGTTACGCTGCAATAATGAAAAAAATAGTAATTGGTGCCAAAATCATTAGGCACCCTTGTTTCTGCTGTGTTGTGATACCATTCTTTTACCAACCTGTGCATCACTTTGCATCTGATTCTGTTATTCTCTGCTTGTACCTTTTCCACATGTGGCCTTTGAATGAGCATTTGTGATATCACTTGCAAATCTCCATTCTAGCAGACAATCCATGTATAGTGTAATTTTAAGTGCTTCAGAATATGATACAGCTGGCAAGATAAGGGAAGTTTATAAGCATTACTAATTGAATATAAGAGTCAATACAAGTCAACTCTGACATATCCAAACTGATGAAATGTTTACATGCAGCTATGTTAAAACAAAGACCAAAACACAAACAAGACAAAGAAAAAAACATTCTGATGGTAACTGCTTTTCACTTAACATACAAAATCTGCAGTGCTTTTAGCTTATGTTTTTAAATATCCTTGCCAGGTTACTGTGAAGCCTGTGGTTTGGGGGTGCAGCTGTGTTTTTGATCAGGGTGGGTTTTTTTCTCAGTGAATATTGTGTGCTTCAGGATAATAAATGGGGAAATATTTTATGTTTTTCCCCTGTAGCGTTGCTTTGTTTTTGTTTTGTACATTCACATTAATTAATTAATACCAAACTGGAAATGGATTTACTAATTAGATTAGGGACCACAGCTTGGCAATGTTGGCATAAAGGCCTGGCACTTTAAGTGGGTCATCATCATTTTGTTTGGGAGTGAAAGGTTCCAGTTACAATATCTCAAACTGATCAAAACCACTAATTTAGAATAGCTGGATTTCCACTAAAAAAAAAAAAAGGAGTTACAGAACAGTTAAAAGCTCTCAGTACAACTTAATTGCTTGCAAACTGATTGATCCCTTATAATCTCAATAAAAGCTGGTTTAAGCAAGATTCTACATTAAAAGAAAGACCTGTTGTTTTCACTTGTAGATAACTCATGGAAGTGTTAAATGACAGGGGAGTTTTATTCAGTTATGGTGTAATTTGTGCTTCAGAAAGTAACCTGTATTCATGCGTGCACTTTTATTGCTGTGAGCTGTTGTTGCTTGAGAATGCTAAGGGTGAATTAAGAGTTGATAGTAAGCAGGTTGGGTAGAGGTGTTGTTTGAGGTGGGAAAGTAAAGAATTCAGCCAAACCAGCAATTCCGGTATCTATTTTCTCAAAGCTTTAAACTTTTTTAAGGATTGGGATAAGAGGCACCTTGAACAGTCGAATCAATGATATGATACACACACAGGTTTGAAATGTCTGTTGCTGAGAGTTTGTTATATATACGTGATACAAAGTTTCAGTCATTGACCAGAGAAATATTATTTGTTACTGACTTCTCATGGTGGAGTGTTCACTACAGTGTGCTTGAGCAAGGGATTTTAGGGACTATTTTGGAATATAATGTTGGAGGAGTGTTACAAAAAGACTAGTTGGTAAATTATTTGGGAAATGAGGGTTCAAGTGTTCTGAAGAGCCTTGTATAAAGCACGCAGTCTGTCTCATGCTGAGAATTAAATGTCTCAAATTATTATCCAACATAGCCAACAAGCAGAGTGGAAGGTTCTTTAAAGTCAGTATCTGTCTAAACAGAGCATGTTACGCAGCTGATCTTGTTCTCAGAGCTGTGAGGGCCAGAGTTAAGCACTGTATGTGTCTCGCAACCCTTTCCTGAGGGGAGATCCACAGACTTGCTGAACAGCTGGTTAGCCAAGACTGCTATACTGTGTTTGGCATGGAGATCAGCTCTGTTTTTTCCCCAGGGGGTTCAGACCTGTGTTTCCCACTTTAAGGAGCAGGCTGCAAAGGGAGAGGTAGAGGCTGTTGGCCAGGAGTGATGATCCCTTTCTTCGCTAGGTGTGTCTGTGCAGAGAGTTACAGTTTTCCTGTATTTATACTGATCACTTACAGGATAAAATGGATGAGCAGGAATTCATCAATAAACTCAGAGTGGTGGATAAAGTCTATTTATCCAGTATCCTATACCCCAGTGACACCCAGCTGGCTAAAAGCTGGCACTTTTCATTTTTGCTCTCACCTTCCAGGATGCTGCTGGGTTTGTGATTTTTATTTTGTCTGGAGTTTTGATTATTTTACCTTTTTTAAAAAGCCAGTTGTCAGTATGTGAATGGGTTCAGCAAAAGGTAGTCCCTTTCTGCTCCTCCCTGTACCCTGCAATGCCCCAGCTACACTGTCTAGAACTGGACTAGAATATCCTCAGGCAAAAGGAGTCACCTGTGTCGTTTTGGGCTGTTCTGCTAGGGCAAGAATCACTCCGTTCGCACAGTCTCTGAAATACAGTGGTCAGACTCTTGCTTTCTGTTTTGAACGTGGCTAGGTTTTCTACTTTCCTCTGATTCTTCCAGAGCCCTGCTCTTCTGATATTTATGAACACCCTGACTCTTAGCTTAGATTTATATGTGGGCGGCATGTATTTTGTCCTCTTTTAACACTCATTCACCTTTGCTTTACTCAGGCTTGACATGTCATAGGCTTTTAGTCTTCTCCCTGTGTAATAGGCTCTGACTGCTTTCATAGTTTTTGCATCTGTTCTAGTAAAAAATTCATGTTGTTAAATATGGCTGACCAAAATTGTACCTTGTATTCAGCTGAGGTTATGCTAGTGGCTGGTATGATGACATTAGTTCTTCCCTATCTTGACTGGAAATATCCCCTTATGATACTAGGTAGGTCTGTCTGTCTGTCTGGTGTTTTAAATTTTCCCCCGCCAGGTCACATTGGTGATTCAGTTACCCTGTGATCAAGTCAGACAGACTGATCTTTCCCCTCAGTATCTTCTAAAATGATCCCTGGCTTCCCACATCCTGTGTATGTTAATCACAAGCTTATTATTTAATGGTGTGGGTGACCTCCTGCTGTAGTTGTTGTAAAGAAAAAAAGGCAGGGAGGCAGGTATTACAGTGGTTTCCACTCTGTCTTGTGATAAGTGTGAGCCTGACAGTTAGCATTTTCAGGGTCTGAGACAAAGTCTGCTGAATTAAGACCTAGGATGGGAGTGAAATAACCTCATTGTACATTGATGGGATTCTGGTGTAAAATCATGTGAAACTGCTTGGCTGTGTCATCGTGGCTGGAGAGTTGTTTTCTTATGACTGATTGCGGAACTTGAAGTCTATGAAGCACTTGTAAAATAAGAAAGGATGTATCTGTTGTGATTACAACCCCCTCAGCATTATGTAGTAGCTGATAATGAGGTTTTGGAATTGCAAATCTGGATTTAAGTTTCTAGTGTCTCCCTAAGCTGCTCAAGTGGGTCGTAAGTAATTTTTCATGTAATATCCTTAACTTATCTCTGCCTTTGTTCTGTATCTCTAATATGGGAGAAAGGTTTACCTCCTACTCATGTGTTTTGTATACTTATGTTGCAAGACCTTTAGGGAAGTAACTTCTTTGTTGTCTTTGCATACTGTCTAGAATGAGACCCCCCCTGCTTGCTTCTCTTGCTTGAAGGCTGTGGAGCCTGTCAAGATTTAACAATGGTATTTGAAATATTTTCTTCTTTTGAAAACATTCAGTTAATAAAGTAGAATAGTTTCCAGGTGCAGCTTGTTCAGGAAGAAGACATTCTTGTGATTGGAGCTGTGAATATTATATATAAGCTTCTTAATTTTGAATCATATAGTGGATTTGAGACATATTTTTGTAAGCATCTTTGAAAGTGAATACACTGCTAATTTCCTTACTGAAACACATTTTCTTATGCCATTGTTTTGATGTGTTGCCAGATTTTGTTATCTTTTTTTTGTGTGTGCTGAATTTGATGTAAACAGTGATCTGTATCAGAAAACTATGTTGAAGAAATGAGTGTTTGGCATGTCACAGTCTTTTGTCTTCCTTTTAACATAAAATAAGCAGTTGGTTTTCTTTTCAATGAAGAAGGGGGAATAATTGTGTGCACTTCATACATTCTCATGTTCAAATAGAAATTTTGCCCTGTGTCTGTCATTTTTCTCTTCAATAGTAATTCAGTAGTGACTATTTCTATACTAACTTTGTACGTTGCCTGGGTAAAGGGTGGGAAAGCAACATTAGTACATGAAATTTAAGATTTAGATAAAATAAGGCAATGCTGGGTATGAGGCATGAGTACTTGAAAGCATATTTGAAGAAGCATAAAAGTGCAATAATTATATCGGGATGATGTAAAGACTTAAGTGGTTTCTCATCCACATTTCAGTGCCAGAGTTGCTGCTGTTACTCATTAACTATTTAAAATTCCAAATGCAGCAACTCACAGCTTAGTGACTGTAAGGTGCTGAGCCTCTGACACAAACAACTAAAGCCCAAAATGCCTGGATTAAAATTTGATTTGAAAAGGAGATAGATTTATTTGTTTCTCAGGTACACAATTATCCTTAGCAAAAAGTAATTTTGCATTCTCTGTTCGGAAGGGAAAGCAAAGCATTGTATCATTTCCAGAGAAAATCCCAAACGGATGTGATAATATCTGTGTTTCCATGTAGGCATTCACAAGCACAGAAAAAGTACTTCTCTATGGCTTTGTAAGTCACTTTGGTCTTAAATTTATTTATTGATTTAGAAGCAGAGGAATTTACAAATCCTTAAGTTTGATGAGGTGTCGTATGCAACTTGCATAGGAAGCCCTTTCAAGCCAGAGAACTGTATTGTCTGTGTTTGTGCTAGTGGGCTGCAGATAATAGTAACCTGTTGGGAAGCTGTCACATGAACCTTGAACCTTGTTATATGTCTTAAGCAGACTCACAAATGAATATACCAAGGACTAAATCTCCATCAAATTACTTTAGAAATTACTATAATAACATATTCATGAATCCTCAGGAAATCAAAGTAGTAAAAGAAAAGGAAGAAAGAAATGAGAAACATAATGCATAAAAAGTGAGAAATGTAAGTATATAGTTAAGGGTGCATTTTTTTCATGTCAGAAAATGATGATTGGAGTTTGTGTTTCCTTGGCAGTGTGTTTGTGGGAAGGGACATGACTTCCCAATAGCAAGTTGAGCCAAGAGAGCGTCAACTTGGAACACAGTGCAAGTTGGATCTTTTTTGTGATATCACTATTTATGTCAATGTAACAAAGAAGCATGTACAGGAAATCCATTTCTTGGTTGATACATTTACAGTATAGGTAGATTATATATGAAGTCAGAACAGAGAGGGGGAAAGGGCAGAAAGAGAGGCCTTTTCCTTTCTATTTATTTACTTTAAAATTTTAATTGAGGTATTTAATTGAGAAGAATTTAGTGGTTCAGTGTTTTCTCACAGTGAAGTTAACGGTGTCTGGAGAGGGTGAATCATCTTCTTGTCCCATCTGTCAGTCAGTTGAATATGAGAAGATAAGAGCCAGCATACAGTGCCTTTGATTCATATGCTTTGAGAACTACAGGTGTGCATTCTGTCATCAGTCTCTACAGTGTGTTGGTGAAACAGTGATCATCAAAGTGGCTTTGTTCACTGGGAAGCCTAGGTGGCCTACCTCACTTTAAAAGGGAGAGCATACCGTATGTTCACCATTTGGAGAGAACTTGTTTTTCTAAGCTGAGAATAGGAAAAAACGTGAGTCTTTAAATATATGTTGGTTTTGTTCTCAAGGTATATTTTTATTTTTAAGGGAAAATAGGTGTTAGGTCTTGTCTGATTTCAGAGTACCTTAATCTCAAAAACTGAATTATCTCCAAGTAACAAATAATGATACTTGTCTGTACAGTGTCTTTATTGTTCTGTGCTTTTTCCTTGCTAGTACTGGTAAGATTATTACTTTGGCCTGAAATTCTCTGTGATTTGAATTTCGGTTTCATTCTTTTTTCATTTTATTGGTTAGTACTGCACTCCTGTATTCTAGTATGCTGGTTTATCTGTTTAACAAATATTTGAGCATTCAGGACAAGTGTATACCTTTTAGTTGTTGACTCATTGAAGCCAAGAGGTGAAGTCCACAGCTGCAGAGGTGTACTGCTAAAGGAAATATGGTACTCTAGAAGCAACGATAGTGGAAAGTGATGGTCATAAGAATCTACTGCATATCTTTACAATTTATAGAATGAGGTTATGTTGTGTTACTGTTCTTAGCCGTTCTCTCTATAGCTTTCTCTTTTTTTATTTTCTTTTTTTTCGTTAGAGAATTTGTGCAGTGTCAAATTACTTTGGAGCTCACAGGTGCTAAAAAAAATCACTCATGATTATGTGTCTGATCCTTTTTAGAGGGTTGGGAAAAATTGGTCCTTGATCCTAGGTTTTTGTATGCCATGCAGACCAAAGCAATCCTCCAGTGTGTTTGGGGGGGGGGGGGGGGGTGGAGGGGAAATCAGCCTGTTTTGTTGTGGTGGTATGTATAAAAGACACTATGTAGCAAATTAAATGAACCCATTGATATTAATGACTGAGATAACAATAGCCAAAATAATTTCATAGGAGGGCAACTTTTTGGTACACATTGAAGGGATGCATGTGTTAGGCATGTATGCCATACTCTGTTCCCGGAACTGGGAGTAGCTGTGAGACATGCGTATCTTGGCCGCAGGCATGGAGGACAGTGAGGAGATCCATGTTTTGTCAAGCCGCTGAGGTGCAGGTGCTGTGGTAAAAGTGTAGCAGCCAGAAGGAATAATGTGGATGTGCTGGGATCCTGTACCTTGCCCCAGGTCTTTGGGCTGGTACCTACCTCCCCTATCAGATGCATTGTTTTCTCTTTTAAAGTAGAGGTGATTAAGGGAATTTCCTTATGATCCTGCAAAAGGTTTGACATAAAGTTCCCAGGGCTCCGCTAACAGTGTTTTGAAGACAGATAGTAAACATGTAGCTAATACTATATAAATTTGTTTATAATCACTGACAGAGTATAGCTATCAGTGTGCTAAGTGATGTTATGTGAGAGTTTTTCCCTTCATGAAGGGAAGGTGAAAAGCCCTATTAAGACAATTTGTTTTAAAATTGTATCTTAATGGGTGGATGAGATTGATGATGTTACAGCAGAGTGGAGTGGATTGAAGGAAGAAAGAGCAGGAAAGCAAGAGAAATGTGAACTACAGAAAATAATATATGTGATGTAGCAATTTCAATTTTTTTTTTTTGCAGACTGTTGTCTACAATCAAGTTTGAAATATCCTTAGCTATACTGAGATGAGATTCCTGAAAATCATGTGCTTTTTTAAAAAATAATATGCAATATCCTTCTTTTTGGCAATCAACAGAGGACAACTGTGATCAAAGCAGTCAGAAAAGATGTTAAATGTTGGGTCCTGTCTGTTACGCTTACCCTATGGCAATTTTAGGAAATAGATTGCCTTGCAAAGCATTCTTTCCCAGAGTATATTTTATCTCAGTGGTGTAGCCCTTCTGTGTTGTACTGTTTGCACAAAATTGGAGTGAAAAATGAATAATTTTGGTGTCCTTTTCAATAATATATGAGTGTGTCAATTATTGAACAACTGTGCTCAATACACTGGGGAGTACTTTCTCCGGTAAACAGTGTTGCAGACTTTGCCTGTCACAGGGAGGGGTGGTGCTAAGGCACTTACAGTTGTCTATAAGCATGGAAATTAATGTAATGTCTAAATAGGCCAGGAAGAGCAGGACTCTCATATGCAAGGCACTGTATGAGCAAGATTAAATACAGCTTTTGGTACTAAACTTCTGGTGACTTCTCTCATTTAAATATTATGGTCAGCACTGAAATACTGATTTTGATAATTCATGACAAAAATGTGTCTGGTATAATGTATTTTTCTTTCAGGAAGAGTTCCTCAGAGAAATATCATTGTGGAAGTCAAAAGTGAAATAAGGTTTGATCTATCAAGGATTGCCATACTTTCACAGATAATGAAAAACAAAATCTGCATTAAATAACAGTGAAACTTGTAAGGGATATAAGGCACTATATTTTATGAAATAATTTAATGCTTAAATTAAGAGGGTAGGATTCCTAGGAAGAAGTTTGCCTGTGGAACAGGTTATTTCTGTTATGTAGTTGCTCACATCTGACTCTGAAGCAGCTGACTCTGGCTGCTGACTCTAGCTGCAGGTCACACTCCCCTGTGCCAGATGGAGGTTTTCTTTCTTGGTGCACTGGAGTACTAGGTTACCATGATGAGGGAATTCCAAAGGGACAGATGAGGCATACTGAGTGTCTCGATTTGTTTTGAAAGAGGGATGAAGTGAAGGGCTTCCTTCCAAAGACATACATCGCACTGAGCACCTGAAAATTCCCACTCAAGTTTTCCATCCAGCTGGCAGCCAGTGCTGGGAATATGTTGGTTGCTTCCCAGGAAGCTACGTAACCTGGACCTGACACTAGAAGAAAAAAATCTTTTACATGTTGTTTTGCTGGGTTTGTAATTAAGAATATACATTAGAAGGCTACCGAAATCAGAGAGATCTTGCACATTTCCTAAAAGTAATTACACTTTTTTATTTTGTCTAATAAGACCTGGATATAGTAATAAAGTGTAATATTTACTTGGATGAGAATAGTCACTTATTTAGCAGGAATTTTTAAGTAAATGCCTCAGATATTTTTATTTTCTATGGTTACCCCTCCCATGCGTAGGGCAAGGAGCACTTGCTAAATGAATCTAGAGTTGTATCTCTGCCCTATTATCTGACAACATCAATCTGTGGTGAATATGTATTCCTGGACAAGGTAATAATTATGTTCTGATACTTGTAAATATGTAAGTACTTGCATACCTTTATTATTATGTGTAGTTCTGTTGAGTCATAGTTAAGTGTGTGGGAAGACGTAAAATTGAACCCTTATTTTACGTAACTAAATTACTCTTCAAGGATCATATTTAACAGTCCATTTGCAGCATCCTGTGATTTACATTTAGTAGTTTATGTAGTTTAATACGAAGTAACCATTAATGTTCAATAAAGGAGCTCCAGATACATTGGTTTATAGCTCTTGTAACTCTTGAATTACAGTTGGTGACAAGTCACTGTAAACTAGCTCCTGAGCTGAAGTTTATAATTTGTATTTAGTATATACAAAGCCTACAATGTTCTATGAGATATTACAGGGGAAGAAAGTTCTAAAGGGAGTGTGATGATCATAAGGAGTGAACTTTTCTCAGGCTCCCATGAGTAAGAAAATGCTGTTTTACACTTTAAACAGCATAGCCTACAGAAAGTGATACTGTTGCATTTCTTGGTGCATTCAGAAAATTTAGAGAAGCATTTTTCTGCCTTTCAGTGAAAATTCTACATCATAACTTAAACTTCTTTACCAGACAGTGTATGTGTATGAGAGGATCATTAGAACCTCTTTTTAACTACAAATACTCATTTAATTTTAATAGGCAGACTAGAATGGGCTAAAAGAATGTGGTATGATGATATGTGATACATAAGCCCTTCTCTTTAATCAGCTGTTCAGATGAAGAGAAATAAGTTACGTGATTCCAACATGTGTATTTTTAGAAGTATGTGGCATACAGGATTCATACATGAGTTTTCCTATCATTTTTTGTATTTGTTTAATTTTTCTTTTTATTTTGTATTTGGCAGAGAGGGAGGAGAAGTTTCTCGGGTAAGGTAGTGGCATTTCTGTAGTTGTTTGCTAGCTGGAATATGGCTTCCTATCATGAGAACAGGAGGAAAGTGGCTTGGTATAGGCTTCCATGAGGTTACCTGTTAGACTGACTCTGTAAGAAGGTAAATTGATGGGAGGAGACACTTTATTTTATTACCCCAGGCAAAATCCCAGGGCTGGTTTTGGAATTACTGGAGCCAGGCTGGATAGCTGGAGTCTTTTTTGTATCAGTCATAGATGGGGAAGTGCCTGGGTCTTGGCAGAAGAGCTTATTCAGCTCAGTACATGGTTGTGGTCTGGTGCTGAGGTGGCTGAGTGACTCTGCTGGCAACGTCTGCAGCAGCAGTTCACGGCTTCCTGCTGTACTTCACTCACTGCGCCCAAAAGACTTGTTGGGTAGCTGAAATGTTTTGAACTTCAAGTCATATTAAATCAGTTTGCTCACATGGCCTGTTTTTTCCTGGGCCTCTCAGTTTTAATATGCTGAAATACACTGTCTTGATGGGGAGTTTTATAGGGGAGCTGGTGATGTACTCTGATTGCTGCAGGCGTGCAGTGTCCCCTCTCATTCTGTGACTCAAACTCATGTGCAAAATCTGTCATCTCACAGGAATTACGAAACTCTCAGGGTTTCACCAGGAAGGTTTTAGGCA
Organism: Ara ararauna; assembly: GCA_028858755.1. Lineage (NCBI taxonomy): Eukaryota > Metazoa > Chordata > Aves > Psittaciformes > Psittacidae > Ara > Ara ararauna. The sequence continues at coordinate 62,785,323 of CM054377.1, read as the reverse complement.
AATGCTGTTGCAGTCATAAACTCATTCTCTTGCTCCGGCCTATTTTGGCAGTTTATTGATGGATATGATTCTTGGTGGATTCAAAGAAGGTTACTGCATTTCTACAGGACTTCTGGTTTTGCGTTGTTCTGGAGCTTCATGACTGTCCTGTGGCTGTTTATCAGTGCTAAAGCATGTACAGATTCCTCTGCAAACAAGAATGTTGATCAGTTGACTGACATTTGTTAATAAGTGCAGGAAGCTGCTTCTTTCCTTTCTACAGAGCTGCTTAGTCTGGCAACCTGTGTGTTATGAAGGAGACTGAAAAGAAAACACAGATCTTGTTCCTGCTCTGATTTTTTGAATAATTAGCTGCAAGTTCCTACGAAGATCGTAGAATGAGTAATCCCATCGAAATCAGTGACTCAACTCATTGCATAAAGATTGGTGCAGGTAGAAACTGTGCAGTGTGGTCTCTCGACAGTAAGAACCAAAATCAGTGTTCAAGTCTTAATGCTTCAGGGTGTACTTGTATCCTGAAGTGAAAATCACTCATGTACTCAGTTTTTAACCAAGTAAAGCAGACTTCTGCTTGAGAATAAAGTGAAAAATTAGGTCTTTTTGTTGCTGTAAATGATTTTAATGTTTACAAGGCGTGTATATATGTACGTTTTTGCTTCCTAATCACATATCTACAGAACAGTTGGAACTATATATTTCCTTTCCTAATTCATGTCAGATTTTTTTGAAAGCCTTTTTTCCCCCCAAAGGATTACTTAAGAGCTTTCTCCATTTAATAGGTAGCATGAAGAATTCTGTAACTCTTGCTACCCATCTGGTTGCTTTAGCCTTTGGCTAAAAAGTAGCCTTTTCTCTACATTAGGTATTGCTATAAATTTGTTTAGCTAACTTATCTTGAGTTTAAACATCTACATTCATTTATGCACAAAAAGGATGAAGTAAAATCTAATTGTATTAGTGTTAGTTTCCGGATGTTGGGTGAGTGCAAATTTACAAACTTAACTAATGTTGTTAGTTTTCAGATTTTGAGTCTGTTCCTGTAGAGCAGTGTAACAGTCAACCCGTTTGTAGGTGTACTCGAAACACTCCCAAACTTCTAATTGCACTATGCATTTTCATTTCTCCAAGCCTTTTTTTTTTTTTTTCTCTTTCATTCCTTCCGTGTGTAATTTTTAGCATCTTGCACACGGAATTATGCACATGGGAATCAGGGAGTGCATTGATCAGCTGTTTCCTACACCTCTCCATTTGTTTGGTTTTTGTTGTTTGCTTGCTTTGTGCGGACTCTTGAGCAGAAAACTGGCCGTATCATTTTCAGCTATCTGTGGTGTGGCAGCATGGATTTTTTTATTGCTTTTCTTTTCACTGGCCAACAAATGATTTTTAAATATCTGTCTGGCTTAGTTTCACAGTACAGCTTATCTGCATCTGGCATCTTTTTCTTACTTGGCATTGCAAGACTAGGACTCTGCAGTGCTCTGTGTTTCATGGGACAGGGTGGTCACTGCTGGAGCATTACTCCAAGGACACCAGGGAAATTAAGGGGAGGCAGGAGGATGCTGATCAGAGTTCTGGTTTGCAAGTGCTATCTTGCATCCATAACCTGTTTACTTAAACATGTGTGTGTTACAGATCAAGTTTAGTTAATCTCTTGATAAAGGACTGGAAGATTAATGCTTGGAACATTATGCCTTTATATTTCGCTGCAAACATTTCTTGTAGTCTTGTATTCCACTCTATTTTTCTTATGTTGTGAAGTAAGGAACAAGAGTGAGTTGCTGCTCTTAACTTGCAGGGAAAAGGCCAGTTTGAGATAGTTCAGCTCTGAAACCCAGTATATATGAATTTTTGTATTTTTCCTTGAAAATGTTCATTATTTCACAAAAAATGTGATTTGGTTCTGCTGGTTTCACAATTTGAAAGGCTAGGGCTTTTTCTTTTAACGTTTTATGGAATACATAGTGCTGTTTAAAACTAAAAATCTGTTTCCAATTTGCTAATAAACTCTACCTTGACTGCATTTACTGAGTTTGGATGTTCTGTAATTTTTCCTTTGTGAGACCTTTGAAGTGGGTGTTTGCGAGGAATTATTTAGTCAGATACAGCAATATGTGGCATTTTGATTTTAGAGCAAATGGAATTCAGCGAATAGTCAAATGAGCACTGCAGAACCTAACTAATTTGAAAATTTATCAGCACAGGAGGGGGAAATAAATATATCCGTCTCTCCAAAAGTGGCAGGATACAGGATATGATTGCTATTGCTATTGATAAACTACATGCTCTGTGATGGAAAGTCGGAAGTAATCAAAGTTTCTCTTTTTAGAGTGCTCTGGTTCACAGATCAGTGTTTCTAGTGGGGGTTATAACTGTACTTGTATGTTCTACAGAGTGTAACTGGTTAATAGCCTATTGTTTTACTTCGTGTATTTTCTATCATAGCAAAGGCCTCGTTGTCCTTTTCTCCCAAGCCTTTTCATAAGATTACACTTGAAATAACAACCCTCTGATAACGAGAGCCTTGAGCCAGGATTTCTGATGATAAGGTTTTATGGTATATAGCTGTGCTTATTGCAGAATAATGAAGTGTTACTGTTAGCAGAAGAAACTGAACTTTATTATCGAAAGTTCAGTTCAGAATTCTGAGAGGAAAAAGACCACTCGAGTTTCATCTTTTGCATACAGTTTTAAGTTTCAGGACTTCAAATGTGACCTTGCACTGCGTTCAGATCTGCTGAAAGCAGCAGCGGTATATAAGAACCTCTACAAACACATGCTTCTATGAGAAGAAATATGTAGAGGAACCACACGTATACTCTAAAAAGCTGAAATTCAAGTGTTGTGGTTTAACCTACATAAACTCTGTTAAGGCTGAACTACAACAGGATGAGCCAGAAAATTCAGAGAAAGAGCTGGCATTCCTTTCTTACTTGTCAGGAAAAGTGTGGGCTGTAAGGAACATATCCATTCTCACCTCCACAGCAAATTGTTAACAGTTTAGTGTGGTGCTTTCTTTCAGTAACCATTATATACTGGCAAATGTGAAAGAATTTGATCTTTTATGGGAATTCATAGTTACAGAACATTTGATACATATTACACTGATTTGTTATTATAAATGTAATATCAAAAGACATGGCCTCTACCTAATGTCTAATCTGGTCTTGGTTTATGTGCAGATTTCACAATAAATGCTTTAATTTTCCTGCTCTGTATTTGTGGGGCTTTTTTTTGTTTTGTTTTCTAAGAAGGAAAGCTTTCTGGTATTGTTTAGATCTGCAAAATAGACCAGATAAGCTTTTATTTTTTTTTTTTCTTCCCTTAGGATCATTCATAACTCTTACCTTGGACTGTAAAAATGCTTATTTTATGGGACCAATCTCACTGTTCCGTGTCAGATGAAAAATTGATTTGTATTTCAGTACAAATGTATTGGTTTCAAAAATGCTGTATTGGTTTTATCTTTTCAGAATTTGAAGTTCTGGTGATCCATCATGGGGAACCATGTAGGAAAACGAGAACACAGCGCTGACAAGTCAGCCAAGGTAAGTGCAGAAAACTGAAGAGGCAAGGCCACTTTAGAAATGTGTGTTATGAAATACATATTTTTTTAGTACAGCAGTGTATTTACCAGGTCACTTTCACCATTATTGTGTTGTACTTGTCACTGTAAAATAACCACCTTTTTTTTTAAAAAAAAAAAAAAGGGTCCTATGAGATGTGGCCAGACCAGGATTTTTCTGTGCTGGATTAATGAGGGATGTGGTGTTTTCATGTGTCGGAAGGAATGTTTCTCAGTTATGGTAGAAATGAATTAAATGAGCTTTAGAAGTGTGATACTGTCAAAATTTTTTGAAGAGACAGTGATCTAATTATGTTCTGAGTGTTGACAGCTTTCCATTTGGGCAGTCGTTGGCTTTATCCATAGGAAAGAAGTTATATAGAAACACGTAAAATGAGAGAAGCACATAAGAGAATTCTAAAGGAAAAGACTCTCAGTCTGTGGAGATAGAGCTTTAAAAATTTCCTCCCCAGAAAAAAAAAGGGACAAAATGTTAAAATGTTAATTAAAAGTTAGTACTTGTTTTCTTAGCCTCCGCTGACACTGTTGCGTATTTTGCACATAGTGTGATACTCTGTTTGCCTTGTGATAATATCTTGTTTATTTTTCTACATTGTACCGAAAAAGAGTTCACACATATCTTAAAAAAAGGCATCTTTATGTGTGTATATCTATGTGTATAAAAAAAGATGCTTCTTGTTGCTAGCTGTTGCTAACTTCCCTCCACCCATCCCCACCCAAAAATAACAGTTTACAGTCTGAGCCCACACTGTATAAAGCTATTGCCTTTTGCATTGGACAGATGTTGTAAACAGGTAGTTCTGTGCTTTGTCTGGAAGAATGTGGGTAGTTTGCATTGCTGTGGCAGATAAGCAGCTATCCCCAAAAGGTATACAAACTAGAATTCATACAGTTGTTAGTACTTCCATCTCCTTCAGGAAAATAGATAAGCAAGTTGGAAGGAATAGGGCAAAACCAGGAGGAAGTGAGGACACCTGGCTATGTATGTTTTTGGTTTGTGTTTGTGCTGTATTTTGCAAAATAGCTTTGTGGGCCAAAGTTTCAGTCCCAGAACAAACAAAAGTAGGAGTCCCAAGTTGTGGTCTTGTAATGACTGGTTTTGTAGACTTCCCCTCTAGAAAACTGTTGTGCAGATCCAGCAAAGTCAAATGCATCAAATATGTATTTAGCCAACTATTTTGATCTTTTCTGACCAAGGGTGTGAAATACTGCAGGTATATGGAACTCGATGGACTGGTTTGTGCCATATATCCCCTTTGGTTTTTGAAGACGTTTGGCTAGAAGATAATAACTTTTCTCCTGCTCTGAGATTACCTGTGTCCAATGCATCTGGGTGGTAGGTGAGTGAGATGTGGGGCACATGGGGCCTCAAAAAGGAAAAGATTCTTCCAACTGAACCAGCCTATACCATAAGTACAAGCAGTTGTGAGCAAGAGTCAGGTGGCTGTGAGTGTTGCACTTAGTGTGTGAGACAGGTCTACAAGGAAATGGATTGCTGCAGTTTTTTTCAGTTCCTTCTTTTCCTAATTAGTTAATGGTGAATACTTGATTCTCCAATCAAAATAATGTTCATTTACCTAAAATATTTTTGAAGGGGGAACTTATTTCTATATTAATATCTTCTGTCCCTCACTCATCCTTCTAGAGTAACAAAACCCTAAACCACCAAACCCCTAAACTTTAAAATAGGCAATGTTTTATCAAAATTTCCCTTTATGAACGTAAGACAGTAATCATGTCGCAAGAAATAAGGCCACAGATTCAAAATCAGGAAGTACATGGTTAAGGTGCTGCTATGCATCCCACATAACGTCAGTCTTGATTTAGTTCTTACAGGCAGCATTGAAGTTCTTAATGAAAGTAGTAACCATGTCATAGTTTTTTCCTATTTCTTTTTTTTTTTTTTTTTTGTCTTATTTCTTTTTTGGTTAAAACAGCTGCTTGGTTTTTTTCTTGTTGCTGTTCAATATAGCTCTAAATTTAAAGTATTTTCCCACCTGGCTTCTGAAGTGGTATGGGAAACAATTGCTGAAGGCTTGCAGAGACTACTGTTAAAATGCCTCTCCTTGCTCTTAGCAATAGAACTTCAAAGACAGAGGCTACCATCTCGTTATGGGTTGTTCTGAAATTCGTTTCATTTAACTTCAGGCTCTTAACTGTATTGCCTTTCCCAAAAATATAGTACCGAACAGCAACATTGTTTTAGGCTGCTGCTTTGAACATGTGATGTCAAATTTGCATCTCAAATGCTGTACGGACTCCTAAACTGAGAGACAAGTTCTCCAGGCAGCTGTATCATGTGACATTAGAGAGACTGTTGCCAAACTGTAGCAATCATAATTCTTGGTTGTTCAGTAAGTGTCCTGTGATACAGCAATTACTATGGGTTGGTTTTAGTTTGTTAGTTTTTGTGGGTTTTTTTTTTAGTTGGCATCTGGCTTTGCTTTTCTTTGAGCAAATGTGATTACTTGAATTACAAAATTAGAAATAATTATCTGGAAAGTAATTATTTCATCAAATATCTAACTTGACACCAAGATGCTTTCAAATTGAGAAATTTACAGAAGACAAAAAAATGGTTTCCTATGCTATGATACTACTTTCAAAATATTGTGCTTTTCTTGATTTGTAAATATGCCAGGCTACAGTGATTAGTTAATAACTAATGAGATACTGTTAAATTAATTGAATGCTTTGAAAAGCAATTGGTCCATTTGACCTAAATAATGTAAAACTGTTTGCAGAACTGTAGCATACTACATCTCATTTCAGTCAGATTTTTCTCTTGTATTTAATGGATCTGCATTTTTTTAATAGTTTTATGGTTTTGTAAGACACATAAAAACTATTCAGTGAACCCAGATATTTATCTTCTTTCTTTTTACTTTGGATTATAATAGTCTTTGCAGTCTACTTAATGCATTAGTAAATGTGCAAGTATTTATTTTAAGTTTGTTTGTGTTAATACTTGGGTTTAAACTGAAATAAATGTGTCTAAGAGCAACAATAATGAAAAGAATGGGCTACCCTTCATGCCTTGTGTTTCTTAAAGTTCTCAGAGAACAGTTCTCAGAGAGCTAAATGTAGAGGAGTAGACAGCGTAGATGGGCTAAAGTTTTATTGGTCTGGTTTTTGGTTTTTGTTGGGTTTTTTTTTTTTGGAGTTGTAGCTGTTCTGTGTTAGTTTGGCAGCATTAAGCTACGAGGTGCCATGTGCTCTTTTGTAATAACTAATGCTGATTGTAAATATTACAACAGCACAGTTGTCTGATGCTCTCCATTTTGATTGTCTCTGAGAATTCTGGACAGCACGTATATTGCCATCCCAAAATCTTTGAGCTTTCTTGGCTACCTGTCAAAAATGGCCCTTAACTTCATTGATTGTTTGGGATGATGGGCTTGGAAGGAAGGTTTCTGGCATTGTCCCATCTATTCCACAGCAACTACCAAATGCACTGAGTCCTTGGAGCCTGGTTTTCCTGTGTCTCAGTCAGATAGTACTGTGGGGAGCTGGAACGCAAGCTTGTGACCTATAATAAAAGATCAAAATCCATGGTCCTGCCATGCCAAGGGATTGCTCAAGAAACTTACACAGACCTAGAACATGTTAGATTATTGGAAATATTGGATCAACTACCTGTTTCATGACCTTGATGTACTTGGGGTGTGCTGAAAATAAACACCAAGGAACCAAGGAATAAAAAACTAATTGCTGCCTCTGGTACCTAATTGAAAACTTTGTGAAATGTAATCGCTGCAGTATATTGCTTTCTTACAGGCCAAAACTGAAAACAGATGTAGTGATCATAAGACACTCAGTTTACAATTTAATGTTTTGTTTGAACTAAAAGCTGTCTGTTAACAGTGACCAAGTCTTGCTGTGTAGTAAACTTACAAAAAAATTTGCCTTTAATTGCCCATTTTATAATGTGTTTTGCAGTTGTCAATCTGATAATTTTAATAAAGTGACAGGTTCTCAGTGTACTAAGGAGAACTGAGCATAATTAGTTCAAGGTAGATTGCTAGAGTGAGCACTTATGAATATATGAGAAGGTTTCTGTGCTGCTTCTGAGGAGATGCTGTTTTCTCTCCTCTTTTTTCCCAATTTTGCTAATGTTAAGGAATTTGTACCCTGGGCAGCATTACTCCTGGTTAACGTTGGCAAAAAAGTTTTCTGGCTCTCCCTGATGAGGGAGAGTTGAAATTCTGAAGATGGTTGGCACAGTTGTTGTATTGTTCACTTCATAGATGCTCAATGATCTGCAAGCCAAGAGTTTTCACACCGATCTTGTCTGGTGCCCTGCCTTTCATGATTGAGGTTGCTTACAGACCTGAGCCATATGTGTGGTTTTTACAGGTACCTCCATTTGGTATGTATCCTAAAGTATCAAGAAAGGAAAAAAACCAAGAGATAAAGTAATTTTATTTGCTTTGTTAATTGCTCCGAAGTGTTATTTTTGTAACACAGAAGTTTATTTTTTAATACTTAGAGGTTGAAAGATGCGTAACATACAGATTATGTGCATTTTGAAATCTGGGAGATGCTTTTCTGTAAAAAATAAAAAAAAACCAAACAAAAAACAAACGTGGCATTTGATTTTTTTATTATGTTTAAATAAATAGTCTTACTACCACACAAAAATTAATCAGAGTGCAGTCTTTCCACTTTCTTGCCCTGTCAAAGCTGTATAACACAGATTTTATTTTCTAGTACAGCTGTGTGTTCTCAGAGTTGCTGTAAAGCAATAAAGAGCATGGGGGCTATAGGGGCTTATTCTTTGTGGTTTGGTATATTGATTATAACACTCCCTCTCAAACTAATACCTTTTTGAAGGCAAAGGAAAAAGAGAGATATATTTTTAAGATTTTGAGACTGCCAATGTTTGCTGTGAGATTTGATGGATATTTTCACCAGTCAGTTTTACAGGTTGCACCCTGTAGAAATTCTCATGACTGACCAGTTCCTGGTTAAGCCAGTATCTGATACAAGGAAGTACTGCTTTTGGAAGAGGCAAATCCCTCTTCCAGGGTGTGAAGGGAGGTTCTGGGCTGTCAGGTTAAGCAAGACTAGTTCAATTTGACATATGTCTCTTTAGTTAAATTCTACCATTGACCTACGGTTGGCCTTGAGCATATCCTTTTATGCTCGCTCTGTCCTGTTTAATTTCTTAACCTTAGTACTGTCTAACTGGATTGTTTGTTGGAACAGATGCAGTATCATTCTGTATTAGTCCTAGTGCTTGGAGACTTCAGGTAGAGCCTTCTGGCACTAATGTGCTTCAGGTAGAAAGATGATACTGTAGTGAAACGGAAGTGTTTCTGTTTTTTCTGTTGAAACGTCTGAGAATGCAATGTATGCAGTAGTTATGACATCTGTCCTCAAAAATTAACCTGAAGACTGTCAATCAGTATGGTATTGCAAGTCTAAGTAGGCAAGCAGCTCTACTGTAAAGTTAAAGGAAACAGTTTGTGTGTCTAAATCGAAGTCATGTGTTTGAATACTTGACTGTTCATTAAATTCTTCAGGCACTGAATTTAATAGGATCAGTTTTAGTTATAATATTTAATGTTTCTAATGTCTAAAATACAATAACCTCTTTGTAAGTCTGTGTGGAACAGAAACTGTCCCTGCATCAGATCTCATACTTCTACGCTTCCATGTTTCCCTTTGCTGCGTGTATGTGAAGGCCACTGCTGATGCTGTGCTCTGCTATGCAGAGCAGTTGGTGGAAGACCTAAAGGTCGGACACAAGGCAGTTGTGAGTGAGGAGCAAGTTCTGATCACTGCCACAGTGCCTGCTGCTAGTGTTTAAAGAGTTGCCTAAATTGTATAAACTTGGCAGTATGTCACTAGATCCGTGTTTCAGTGGAAATGTGAATAAGTATTTCACATAACCATTACCTTCATAAGTAGATAGTATGTTTTTCTGTTGCGCACACAAGTAGCAGTGTTTCTTGATTTAGGTCTCAAGCTGGTTGAGCTTGCATGAGTGCAAAAGGAAGAGGTGCAGTCACTGTGGTTTTGGCTGGGGAGGAGTTAGGGTCTTAGGCTTTGTTCTCCCACCCTCAGCCTGCAGAACTGACTAGAAGAAGAGGGAAGTACACTCTGTACTTTTTAAGGTTTGTGCTTCAGATGCCATCCTATTGTGGTATAGTTTCCTATAGTTCCCTTCTTGTTAGCTTTGATATAGAACTAGATGAATGTACTATGAATTGAGTTTAATGACAGTACCACTTAAATAAGATAGGAGTTGGAAGAAAAGAGGTGTAATACACCACTCATTCTTTGTGAACTCTCTGTGAACTGTTACAGTTGCTGAGATGACTTTAATAAGTCAGCCCATACTTCAGCTTGGGAACATGTTGGTCAGTACTTTAAAATCTTCACACCAGAAAAACAAAGTTGTTTATATTTTTAATCTTGAGGAAGCAGTAAGTGATGTGGAGAGCCTGAAAAAGAGCAGTATCTTCCTTTGTCACAATAACCTTTTTGTACCTCTCCTGTTGTGGTGGTCATAGATCAGTATGTGACGATATTCTACCCCCTGCTCTGAAATTGGGTGAGATAGGTCAAAGTAACAAACTAGAATTTCCATTATGTTTGAGAAGAGCTTAGAAAACCCTTTTGCAGTCATGTCTTACCTTAGAATGCAGGTATAGCTGTAAAATGGGTTGTGGTGAAGTGCATTCTCTTTATTAGAGAGATTGACAAGCTTTACCTATGGGTACCCAGGGCCAAACCACAGCAGAATCTCCAGTATCTAAGACACTGACTGGTTAATCTCTCCTCTAACACTTAAAGTATTAAACCTCCGAAAAAGTGCATTTTAAAGTTTGTCCTCATCCTTTTCCACTAATGCCAGTTCTGTTGTCTTTGATGCTCCTGGGCAGCAGCTGGGAAGAGTAGCGGTGGAGCAGTGTTTTATTTTTCTTTTGTTTCGCACATTTGCATTTCTGGTAGCGTACCTGACTGTGCAGCTAGGTCAGTGTAACTAGTTGTAAGATATGGTTTTACACTTGGCAATGGTACAAAACCAATATCCCAGCTCTGCTCAGACCTGATGCAAAATGTTCTGCCATGAGGAAAGAGCTCCATATCACTAAGGCGATTTGAATTTTGTTCTCATTTCTGAATTCAGCAACTGCGAAATGGTGACCTGAAGGAAAAAGACACAGGGCTTCTCCAGACCAAGTATCACTTTAACAGTGGCTTCCTTTTGCACTTCAGAAGCAGAAGGTGAATTTCTTACTTAATTGCAGTTATTTAAACACTGAGTAAGTTTAACTCAACTGCAGCTACAGTTCATAAACTGATTTTTCCACTGTGAACTAAAATGTCGTGGAATTTTTTTCCTTTTTACTTAACTTTCTCATGCCCTCTGTTTTAAGTTGATGGAAATACTTAGGTAGCATTTACTGAAGAGAAAAAAAAGGGTTTTTGCAACAGGAAATTGAAAAACTTTTAAGCAGAGGAATACAACTTTATTTTTGATTGCTGAGTTAAGATTCACTCTTAAAAACAATCTGATCTTTCAGTGTAGCATCCCGTGGACATGGCCATGAAAATATCAAGATTTGCCTAGAGCTGGAGGCCAGAAAATACATGCCATTCTCCCTGGGTAATTAAGGGGACTTCTGACCGTTAGTTATAATCAAGAAGAGGCAGTAATGGAAATCTTGTGGTTTTGTCACAGTGGCACAGAGTGACATTTATGTTGGTGTAGCTGGACTTAGCTGGAACTAAAAGATGAACTTACAGGAGGCATAAGGGCTCTAGGCTTGCTCATGAACCCTGTGCTGCTCGAAAGCCACAGAAAAGGCTGAATTTTGGAGTCCTTGGTTATTCCCATTCTGTGTAAGAGCTTTGGGATTGCATGCACTGTCTGGTAGTGCTGAGGTTTTCACATGAGTTATGGAAATCCCAATATACTAGAAGCATCTTGGTTACAAGGCACTATCCAAGACTGTTATGTTGAGATCCGAGTGATTTTTTTTTTTGTTTGTTTGTTTGTTTTGTTTTGTTTTGTGGTCATAACTGACTTGCACGTCTAGCTGCTTCCTTTATCTTCCTTCTGCTGCTTCTTACACCCAGTGTCGTGGTTTAAGCCTCTATAACTCACGCAGTCGCTCTCTCACTCACTCCCTCCTCTTTCTTCCCCCCGCTCCCGGAGGGATGGGAAGGAGAATCGAAAGAATGCAACTCCCACAGGTTGAGATAAGAACAGTTTAGTAACTAAGGTATAACACAAACCACTACTGCTACCACCAATAATAATAATGACAAGGCAAATACAAGGAAAGAATACAATCGCTCACCACTTATACCCAGCCCAACCAAGCAGTGCACCCCCACCCTTCCGGGTCTCTGCTCTCTGTTTTACATCCTGGGCATGACTTGCTGTGGCATGGAATACCTCTTTGGTCAGTTTGGATCAGGTGTCCTGTCTCTGCTTCCTCCTGGCTTCCCCTCCTCCCTGGCAGAGCATGAGACTCAGAAAGTCCTTGGTCAGACCAAAACATCACTAAGCAGTAACTGAAACACTGGTGTTATCAGCGCTGTTCCCAGGCTGAAAGTCAAAACACAGTTCTGCACCAGCTACCAAGAAGGAGAAAAAATGACTGCTACTGCTGAGCCCATGACACCATGTTTCTTCCTGCACACTACTTTCTGCCAGTGTTTCCATCTCTGATGCAATCTAAATCCAGTGCCATGTTTTGATTTTTCTGAGGCATTGGAAATAATACTTAACAGCTGGCAGTTCAGTTCCTTGCTCAGAAGCAGTGAAGAGATAACCAGATAACAGGCAGTCTTATTAGGAAGATGGGAACACTGTAGAAGAAAAGAGGAAGTTTGCACTTTCTTTGACAACACACCTCCACTTGAAATATTTTCCCTACAGCCAGCTCTCCCTCCCTTTAGACATATGACTTTCAGCAGCTATCCCAGCCTACGACACTACATTGCTTTAGAAAGCAATCCAATGCTGCCATTGCAAATTCTTCAAAGGTGCGAATCAAAACCATCTCCTGTTACTTTTATGACCAACTATCATAAATATTTGTATACAGTTTTGTCATAAAGTTGTGTTGCTTTCTCACTTTTCTGCCTTGTACCTGTAAAGATTTTCTTGATGCGGAAAACAAAGAATTGCTGTTGAGTTCTTTCGGGGAAATATGGTTTGAGATTTTTCAGTGTAAAGTGAAATTGTGTTCAAAAACTCTAAATCCCACCTCAGTTCCTTGTGTGCCTGTGTATATATGTGTGCATGTGTCCATATATAAAAATTATACATGTATATTTAAAAGTATATATAATTACAAGCATATATTAAAGCGTAGATACTCTGTTTATATCGCTATAGGGCTGCAAATGTGCTCACTATATGAGTTTCAAAAGGCAAGACCAGTAGCCTTCCACCCTGGGGAGTCTGGCTATCTTCCCTGTGAGCTACAGGCTAAATGTTTTCTTAATGTTGAAGCAGAACTTTCTACTGCAGATGAAACTGGCCTTATGGTACACAGTGATAAAGTCTGAATAATCAGTCTTTCTTTTTTGTTTTTGTATTTTTTTAAACCCAGTGTCTGAAATTCCAGACAATCCTGTTTTTTTGAGACTTGGCAGATGAAAGGTTGGTGAATGGGAGACTCTGAGAGTCTTGAGTCAGTGCCTGTAACAGTTGGGGAATGTTTATATCTCATAAAGTATATTAAAGATATTTCAATACTTATACTATGTGTTGATTAAAAAAAGCTAAATATCTTTTTAATATACTTAGCAAATATAAAGTACTAATATAGATAAATATACCATAATGTTCTAGGAAAGGCTTCAAAGCTCACAGTACATAAAACCCAATGCATAAAGTAACAACTGTTTTGTCTTTGGTGCACTGCTACACAGAAATCTCAGTGTGTTTGGGATGATTAATGTTCCTTCTGGAGCTTGGTCACATGAGATGAGATTTGAGATCACAAGCTGTACATAAGAGGAATAAAACTTAGTTTTCTCTGCTGAAAGAAATAACTTGCTTTATGCTGCAGGATACTTGCTGATGGAAAAAGGTTCTTTCCTATAGTGTGGTGCTAACCTCACTTTATTTCTGAATCAGATCTGTGTTTGGAGATTCATATTGGCTTAAATGATGAAGCATGGTTATTAGTAGCTGTTGACAATGTTGGCAATGGCATCAAGCGCCCTCCTCTCTGCCCCTTTATCTTTGAAGAGCTGAGCTCCAGGAGGTCCAACTAACCCTGTCTCACCAGCAGGACCCGGAAATCCAGGATCTCCTTGTGGACCTTTTGTAGGGAGCAGTGGAGTTTCAACAGCTCCCAGAGGACCTGGGGGACTTTTTTTTCCTGGATCCCCCTGTATGCCTGGATAGCCAGGTTGTCCAGGAAACCCAGCAGAACCAGGTGGCCCAGGGAGCCTGGGTGACCCCATTGCACCAGATAAGCTTGGGCCACCCTTTTCTCTATCTCTTCTGGGGTATCTCATATGTCCTTTCTTTCCTTGAGTACCTGGAGGTCCTTGCATACCATGTGGACCAGGAGGACCAGCACTACGTGAGCAGAGGCCTTGATTTCCCTTTTCTCCTTTTTCACCAACAATGTGGACCGGAACATTTAGCTTTAGGATTCTTGCAGGTTCATTTACTTGACAAATTACTTTTTTCCTGCAACTTAATATTTTTTAAAAATGTAAAGAAAAAAATTTTATTAAGAATTATATTTCCTTCAGCTAATTTCTTGCTTTGTAAGTAAAGGTATTAGTAAGTAGAAAAAATAGGTGAAATACCTATTTAATTCTTTTTCCTCTTGTTTTGACCTCAGTGCTTGTGTTTTTGCTTTCCTTCAGTCCTCTCAGGAGGAGAGGGAACATAACTCCATTCTGGAATTTCTTCAGTGTACCTCTTTTGCCTGTTGCAGCCTTTTCCTTTCCTCTGGCACTTTGTTGTTTATTATTTTGTCATTATTCTGTTATGCTGTGCTATATAGGTCCTATAAAGGATCGATAAAACCATCTAAAAATAGAAGAAAAATACGGAGATTTGGGGAAAGGAGGTCAAAAGGTACCTGTCACTGGATGCATTCAGGTGGGATGGGGAGCCCTGGGTTCTAATAGCAGATTTTCTCAGTGTTCTGGCTAGTGACCTTTAGCTTCAACTGCACGAACAGCCAGGGGAATGAATGCGTGTAATGTCTGCCTTTGAAAAGGAATGCTGAGATCTTTCAGGCATCAGACGCTACTCTGGGATTTTGCAGAAAGAGTTTATAATGCAATTAATGCTGTAATAACACTGTGTTGCAGCTGTAGGGTCACCTGATTATGGGAGAATAAAAGGTTTGTGGCGTTTTGGAAGCTTATGGGGCTTGACACACAGACTTTGCGTCAACTAACTTGCTTATCATTGATCAATTCTAATTCAGCCTCCTGCTGCTTGTGTGTAAGGGACAGGAGACCCCCTGAATGTGTTTACATGTGGCCCACAAAGGAGATGGCTCCGCCAGGAGCAGGGGGCCTGGGCTTTGATCCCGGCTTCTGAGCTCTGGTCTCAGCAGTTGACAAGTCATTCTGGTTTTTGCACTGATCAGCTTGCTTTAACCAATTAGGCTAGGAAGTGTGGGCTGGCAGAGCAGGTGCAGAGCTGCTTTCTTCCTGCAGAGAGCCAGATGGCCAGTTAATTGCCCCAGTCACAGAGTTAGATTTGTCCAGGTCTCTTGCTCAGTTCTCCATTATGCTGCTGTGCTGCCAACTTGGGTCTTGTGGCTTTAAGAAAATCAGGGCTTCGGGGACGTCTCTGAGCATCTGGACTTCTTTTAGTCATGATATATGGTGTGGTTAGTTTCAATCCTTTAAATGGTTCCTAGCTGATTGTTGTTTTCTGAAAGGAAAAAATTGCCTACACTTAACAGGAGTAAATGCTTCTTGGTCTGAGCTAGGAGATCTTGCTTGTTACAACTTCATTAGTATTGAGGTATGGTTATAATGGAGAAAACCCATAGTTTGAAGGATCGATGATTCTCTGGGATTTTGCAAAAACTTCTGTATCTGTTGAGTTGCCCATTACAGGACAAGACTTGTGGGTGAGGAATTTTGAGGGGAAGAGTAATTTGGTTTGCTAGAATCTCTGGAAACCTTTTTAAGGATAATTATTTTTTGTTGTTAGGAGGAGATGGGAAATTATTATTTGAATGCTGCATTTAAGGAGATGTGCTAGACTGCAGGGGGTTGTAAATTGATGTCAATCATGCAGTTTGTTCACTCACTCCCCCCTCTTTCTTCCCCCCCACTCCAAGGAGGGGGGCAATGGGGAGAAGAATTGAAAGAATGATTCTTGTCTCAGCCCACAGTTTGAGATAAGAACAGTTCAGTAACTAAGGTATAACACAAACCACTGCTGCTACCACCAATAATAATAATGATAAGGGAAATACAAGGGAAGAGGATACAACTGCTCACCACCCAACGACCGAGCCGTGAACCAACTCTTCCGCGTTCCTGCTCCCAGTTTTTACATCCTAGGCATGACGTGCTGTGGTATGGAATACCTCTTTGGTCAGTTTGGGTCAGGTGTCCTGTTTCCGCTCCCTCCCGGCTTCTCTTCCTCCCTGGCAGAGCATGAGACTCAGAAAGTCCTTGCTCAAACCAAGCGTTCTAAGCTGTAACTAAAAACATCAGTGTTATCAGTGCTGTTCCCAGGCCGAAAGTCAAAAACACAGCGCTGCACCAGCTACCAAGAAGGAGAAAAATGACTGCTACTGCTGAACCCAGGACAACTGGCTAATAAAATTGCTGATGAAATGTGTTTGCTTATCTACATGCTCATACTTAGCCGGTGTAATAACTGCAACTGTAGTTTATGTGTAACCACTTCATATGAATGTATTTGTTCATGAAATGCAATATATGTAACTCAGTTGCTTTTGTGTCAAGACAATCCGCCTCTGTTACAATAAATCATTTTAGGAGTTAAAACCTTGGAATGCTAGAGGCAGAGAATGGGACGAACCAGAGTAATGACAATATTTCCTTTGCAGTGGTAGGGAATTGAATTTAAAAGATGCTTAGGTGTTTCCAGCAGGCCACCTATTTTGTTCAGTCCTAAAAAGGCAGTCTCGTGATCTGATTCTGAAGTTCCATGTTGATAGTTATTCAAGCAGCTTGCATAGGCAGTCAGTTAATTTAAGTAGCCTGTATATGGGAATCATCAAATATATGATTAATATAAAACAGCTATTTAAGTTTTTGTATTTAGAGTTGATGAATTTTATTTATTATTTGTTGCTGTTCTGGTGGTGGTGGTGTGGTGGTGTTGTGCATCCATCATACTCCATCTTTTTCTTCAGCCAGCCCTGGATCTGTTTTGCATTGCTTTTTTAAGTAATGTTTTGACAGTGGCTCTGGCAGTGCTAATTCTACCTAGAAGTTACATAGCTAGTGGATTATACTACCTCTAGAGGAGCAGGTGAAAAGCTTTGCAAAATCTGTTGTGCTTATGTCTGAAGTCTCCACTCCACAGTAGATGGATAATACCAGAAAGTCTGTCCAAGATAGACTTCTTTGGAGTTGTATGTGCTCCTTATTTTGATAAAATACTAGCAAGAGAAACGTAGAGGAAATGCCTCCTTGTTCATGCGCAGGTTTTCCCTCTCCAGTTAAGTTCTCTGCCTAGAGAACCAGTTGAATGTTAGCTGATGCAAGTTTGATATATGGTTTTCTGTGTGACTCCTTTAATTCCTGCTTGCCTACAGAATTGAGGCATGGATTTTAGCCTTCACAACACATATGTAGTAATGTAAAATTCTGTTTATGTGCAGAGGGTTACTAAGTTAACAGTTGCTGAGGGAAATGCAGCCTTTAACTGCATGATGCCTGTGCACTTTAACATTGCCAGCCATGTAGTGCATTAGCATAGATTTTGCTCATGAATGTTATGGGATTTGCTGTGGGCTATGTGTGAGCAAAACCTTAGGAAAAATATGAGGAGTGTAGTTTGACGAGCTGGAATCTCTCTGCAGCCTGGTCTTGTGGACGGCAGATGAAACCCAGTTTTTCCCTTATACCTCATCCTCTCCATACCACACCATAATTATGGACTCTGATGTATTTGCGTGTGTATTAGTATTTATATCTGTATCAAACAATAGATAAAAAGGCGTTTATCCTCCTTACGGGGGAGGAAGGTTGAATGGCAAACAAAAAGACTGTTGTGATGCGGGGATGGATTTGGGTGTTGATAATACAAGGAGAAGATTGCCTTGAGCTGTGTCTTCTCTAGTAGCTGTGCTTACTTCTAATTTTGCACAGAGGTTATAAAGGGATTTTTTTGTTTGTTTCCTTGGGTTTTTTTTTTTGTTTCTTGTTCTTTTCCTAAGGATTCCTTTTCAAGGAATGTTACTTTGGAAAGGTCAGATGTCTAGCCTTGAGATGGAGTTTCCTTTAAATTACACCCAGTATAACATACACGCTTTGAGCTGGAGACCTTTATATGTGATGAAAATGAGCTATCACAAGTTATGCAGGTTTTAACTCATTCCTCTGTTACAAAGCTGCTTTTTGCCTGTAAATACTTGGCAGATGTGTGTATAATTATGAATAATACAATATGAATAATTATTGCAGTGGAAAGTAACATGAGCTTATTAGGCTGTATGATTTGCTTATCATGGACAATGTAGAACTTGTAGTTCTTTTATTAATTATGTCAGTGTACATAAAAGATGTTACTTATCAAAATTTATTTTGAATGACTACCACAGTCCTTTTATAAAAGTGGCATAAGTATCTATCAGGCATATTTAGTTGTTAGTTTCTTGGATTTTTATAATATTGTTTTAGCTGAATCCAAGAGTGTTATTTCCTAATCACTGACAAATGCTTTATAGGTGGGAGTTGACCTCATATTATCTACCTGTGCTCTTCAGTAGCCAACATTGCCACTGTCATGTCAATAGTATCATGCCTTGTCAACTTTGCAAAATTCACTTCATCTATTCACTCATGGCGATTGATTTTTAATTTTTTTCTTTTTCCTTGCTATGGACAGTTTACAAAAAAACCCCAAACCAAAACAAAGCCTGGAAAAGCTGTGTATGTTGATTTTTTGTTTATTTATTTGTTTTGTTTTGTTCCTGGCATTATAAAGTCTCTTGACATTTTGAATGGGTTATAAATCTGAAGTACTGTCTGACTGCATTTTTGTCTCTGTTTGAGACAGTGTAGTATCTGAGGGTTTTTTTATAGTCTCTCATACAGTCCACCCATTTTGGTTTTGAAAACAGAAACCTTTTGCCCTGGGGAGAAACTGGTCCTGAGTTCTTCATTACTTAGGCCCCTGTTTTTCTGTAACTTTCTGTGACCAGCTGTGACTGTTCAAATGGTTTTAAACTGGCGTATTAGCCACAGCTTTTCCCTTGGGAAGCTGTCATCTCTGGTGACAAGTAGTGACTCCAAGCAAAGTATCTTTGTGTATAGAAGAAGCAAAGCAGAATAAGGAGAGAAAAATTGTCAGCGCAAAAAATAAGTACATGTCTGTTCTTCCAAGCCCTTTTCTTGTTGCTCCATAGGGGCTCGTGTGTCTTTTTTCTCTCAAATCTCCAAGTTCAGGAGAAATGGGGTTAAGCGTTTTGCTAATAGTGCCTGCCTTTCCCGTGTACTTCAGGGGCTGCTTTTCAGTTCCAAACACCTGTAAACAATCATTTATATTAACTTAACTAACATGGATGCAAAAAATAAAACCTTTTCTACAAAGCCACTTTCTGGCCAGTTGGCTCCCAGCGAAACCCAGTGAATGGGGTTATCCAATTTCAGTTGCATGGCTTTCCTTTTATTGAATTTCATGAGGTTCTTGTCAGTTTATTTCTGTAGCCTGTCAAGGTCTCTCTGAATAGCAGCTCTGCTTTTCAGTGTACTGACCAGTTCCCCAGTCTGTTATTACTTGGGTTTTTAATAATACATGAAATTATATTTGTCTTAGTGTTGATTCCTAAGGGATACAGCTACTGCCTGACTGCCAGGTGGACTTTGTGCTGTTGATCACAATCCTCTGAGCCACGTGGTCCAAGCAGTCATCCACCCCCTTTTATTCCATCGACCGACACTTTCTCTTCTCAGTTTGACTGTAGGGGTAGAGTGGCAGACTGAGGCAGGCTGTGCCACAGACCATGCTAAAGACACAGGATATGACATTATGTTTCTCCCCTCCTACACAGAACCAGTCATTTCATCACTGGAGGCTATCAGGTTGGGCAGATACCATTTGTACTTGGTAAATCCATGTAGGCTGTTCCCATGCACTTTCCCTCCATGGTGAGCCATTTCTGTTAAATCTGTTAGGTCATCTGCCTTTAATAAAAGGATAAAAATGGGTAAACATTTGACATGCTGTATATTAAGTGTCTCACTTTGCCAATGGATTTTCACTCCTACACTGTAGACACAGAGGTTTCTTCTGAGCACAGAATGTACCTTACCTTCAATAGTCTTTTATACTGTAATAAAGTATTGCGCTTTGGGATAGTTGAAAGGAGATGAAGCCTTTTTCTTTCAAGATAAAAATAAAAAGAGAAAGAGGGAAGAGGCGTGAAGTGTACTTTTGAGTTGGATAATGATCCTTGCTTGCTTGAAATCTAGCTGGAAAGATGAACTCTGGTCACAGATTCACAAACACATACAAAATTGATGCCAGCCTGTATATGGTAACTCACAACAGTACAGAAGTAGTACTGAGTGGTGACAGAAGAAATGCAGTGCTCACTGGCTATGCTAAGGTGGTTGGTGGGTTGGTTGGCTTTCTTAGGGGGGTGTGTTTTGTGGGGGTTTGTTTGTTTGTTTTTGAATAGATAAAAAGATGAAAGCTCTAAAAATTAAGCACTGAAGGTAAATGTGGAAGCTTAAGAAGAGAAGAACATTTTTTCCTGCATGAAGTTTGAGGCAGACCCAGGCAATGAATAGAAAAGCTTGCTGGTAATGCTTCATTCTTCCCCACAGAGCTTGGGGCTTGTACAGATGATGACTAGATGGTGGAAAAGTAGCACTTATTTAAATCACTTCATTTATATTTTTTTTAAACCTACGATTTTCAAATTTCAACATGATACAGAGAAGTCTTTGTCTCTGCCATGGTATGTTTCTTTTCCTGAAGGTGTGCAGGGTTTTTATTAGAACCACAGTAATGAATCAAACTCGGGTAAACTAAATCATCTTTTTAAATGTCAGTTTCTATTTGCTTATGGCTCACTGCGTGATAAGGTGGCTGCTCACAGTCTGTATTTCCGGTATTACTGTTTCTCCCGTCTGTACATGCACATGAGTCTTTCATTGTCATCACTTCTGATACTTCTTAATGTTGGTAGTGGAGAAGATGGTCTTCCTCAGGTTTGGTTTCTTTGTTTGACTATATATACTTGGAAAATGGTAGCGGCAATTGTTTAAAACAGTACTCTCCTTCTGAACTGTTCCATTTTAAATACAACAACAAAACAAAAAGTGCTCCTGGAGAACAGGGTTGTGTACAGTGCAAATGACATCAGTGATTAGACTATCTGTTCATGCTTTTCAAGAGTTATGAGAGCAGCCATGAAACATTTATATTATGGAACAAGTATCATATTGGATGACTGAAGATTTTTGCTAAATGCTTTGTGATCGCAGTCTTTTACTTTATTTTTTTTTTCTTTTTTTACCATGATGTATGTAAATGGAAGCAATTAGTTCTACAGGAAAACCTCCTGTATTTCCAGGTGAATAATAGTGTTTGCATTTGCTGATGAATTAGGTGTCACCTGGGACTGAAGAAGCACTAGGTGTGAGATCCAAGTGAGTCATTTCCTCATGATTTCAAGGCTTGTCTTACCACTGGATCCTTGTGGTAAAGAACAATAGTTAAAGAATAATAGTTAATAGTTTCAGGAATAAGTGACTATTCCTGAAAGTTAGGAATGTTTTACATTCTTGATATATGAGGAGAAAATGCAGCATTTTACCTATACTTGTTGCCTGTGAAATCACCAAGATATGTTAGAAACTAGCCACGTCACTTTACCAGTGTTTGGATAAACATTAATCAGATTGCATATGTAAGTATCCATATCTGCCTATTACAGTCTGGGCTGCATTATGGAGTGTAAGTGTGCTTCCAGAGGAGGGCACCAAAATCTCAAGGTGGCAATGGAACTGGTATAACAAACCACTTCATGGCCTGGTTGGTAGCCAGAACTTGGTGAGGTCAGGCTCTGAGTGATGGCCCTTACAAGGATTAGAAGCCCCAGTGAGATCAGGTGCTCTCACTGGGTTTAAAGTATATACTCATTAAAGTGCATTTATCTCCCAGTTGCATAAACATTCTGATACTACTGCTGCTGAATGAAACAATGCATCTACTGTTTTCTTGTAGCTTCCTTCTTGCTTTAGAAGACCTTCATATACCAGTTATAAGGGCAACTAATGAAATCGGCCTCTGCCATTCATTAACAACAGTACCTCTTCAGGGTTTTGGGTTTTTCTGTTGATATTGATTTCCTCTTCACAGTGGTCAGTACACTTTGAATGCCAATTTAGACATTTTAAACACAGACTGAACAGTTGCCTGAAAATAAACAATTAAAATGTCATTTTTCTGGGCATGTTTGGGTAAACAACTGGTCTTGTATAATTTATTCCAAGATGTTTTGTTTCTGAGTCTTTGTTATTCCCTTCTGAGATGGGAAAGTTCAGTCACTGATCACACAGGTTAGTATTTCAGCTTGCTAGCGTTGTACATGTGTTACAATGGTCCATTTTTCTTCTGGTCATATTGGTGCAATTGTAGCTCTGCACAGCAGTTTTTGTGAGAGTGCCTCTGTGTTGGCTTAAAGCACGGAGGAAAGCATTGTTCTCTTGTTTTGCTTTTAGAAAACAAAATCACAGAGTAAGGAGCAAAATAATGTGAAGAAGTATCTGTTTTTATGCACATCATCAACATAAAGCCTGTTACACAAAGGTGGCTGGCAAATTTTGCCTTGAAGGCATTCATCTTTGTGAAACAACAGGCAGGCTTTAATGGTGAGGGCCTCTCTCTTGGAGTCCTTGGAATTGCAATTCTCGCTATTAGCAATGCCACAAAATTGCTTCTGGAGAAGCTATCAAAGAAGAAAATACCAATTTTTATGTAATGTCAGATTTCCTGTCTCCTTAGCATTCTTGCACAGTGAGTGATCTATGCGCGTACTGAATGTGTACTTGCTGAAGACTGGAGAGAGTGTATATGATGTCTGAAGAGGAATTGGCTTCCTAATGATCTTTAAATTGCCTTCTCTCTGAAAATACTAATAAAGAACCATGATCTTGTTTAGTGCATATGACCATTATGAAAGGGAAGTGATCATCCCAGTAAGGGTCTGCTCATCCGTTCTTGATAACAGATGCAGAAGTCAAAGCAAGCGGTGAATGGGAGCAGTTTCTATCTGTGTTACAGACATTGCTGTGGAATTTTTTCCTTAGTTGAGTGCATTTTTTTTTGATAGCTTTTTTGAAATTCTCCTGACTTGGGTTGTATTGATTTAGTGTTAATTCGGTGTATTGGTTTGTGTTATTTATTGTATATTTTATAACAGCCTTTGTGGTTCAGTTTAGACTGTTTCTTGAAGAATGACTGACAGCTAGAATATTGCAGAAATCAGTTAAATCTTCTCTTTATATTTTGCATTTTGTGGCTGGTAAGGTAACTATGGTGAGAAAGGGATCCTTGTTGTGCTTCTCTTCAAATGCCTGGAGCAAAATCACAAGTTGATTATAAGAAGTGTTCTGAAACTGCTTTCTTAAAAAAAAAGTCTAGGATGGCCTTTTATTCTAAGCATGAAGGTATTTCTGTATGTTTGAGGTATTTATGCTCTAGTAAGTAATTTTATTTATATATCATGAATTACTATCTACTATTAGCATTTGCATTATACTTGAGAGACTTACAGTAGCCTGCTGAAAGGAAAGTCAGCCAGATTTGAGCCCATCGTTGGTCATGAGGTGAACAAATCCCTGGGTTGGTACTGTGGCTTTCTGAAAAGGTGTTGTTCCTGCTGTGATTTTCATGTCAAAATTTAGCTTGGAGTTTTCTGTTGCTTCTTTCTGTTATCGTCTTGTGTGAGAACTGAAGTTGCTGAGAGTAAATGGGCAAAGTCATAATAAAATTATGTATTTTAAAATGTGGTTTAGTAGTTCCAGAGAAATATGGTTGAGTCTGTATTTACTGGATTTCTTTGAAGGGGGGGAAATCTTTTATGCTACAAAAGCATGAACATGTTTTGCAGGAGACATTGATTGATAAAACACTTCATTTTACTGAGTTGCAGCTTTCTGATTTACTGGGGCGGGGAAAGATGGTACTTTAGGTAATGGCTTTCCTTTGTAATTTTTTGCAGTGCTGTATTCATGTAACTACTGCCATTAAATCTCTTTGTTTTTTTGTCAAAGAACAACACAATGAAGATATGTATTTGCTGACGTAATTATTCTAAAAATCTATTTATGCTGGCTGTTATTTAGAAGTACAATCTGCCTGTATATCTCCTTTTAAAAAATAATTAATGATGAATGGGTTTAAATCCAAGTTCTTAAAACCCAGCATATTTTGTTATTAGAAAAGTGGGAAAGCTTGATAGTTTATTTTTTTTTTAATCTGGTTTTGTTCAAGATTTGTGAAGGGGATTAACATTTCTAAGAACCTTCTTTTAATGTCTTGGGTGAGGTACGGGACAGGGAGGGAACTGTTTTTTAAGTGTGTTGAGGTAGCTTAATATTGTTCTAAAAACTAACATAACATGCCTATCAAGCATGGTTATATGGCTTAGGGGCTGAGGAACAAGAGCATAGAGGCCAAGGGTTTTCTCCTTGATCCTGGCAGTAGGGGTGTAGGGCTTGAGAACTGAATAGATCATGGAGGTCAACAACTGGTTTCACAACTGATATTGACAACAGGCATTTGGCATTTACAACCATGTTTGTTGTAAACCCTCTTCGGATATCAAGAACTATGCAGAAGAGACAGAATCTACCTGGCCAAGTCAATTTAATATTGGTCTATTTAAATCAAGCACAGATGTCGTAACACTCTCGTCATTCAGTTACATAGGCAGCAATTTTCTGTCTTGGATGGATAAATAGGAGTATTTATATGAAAGCTTTGTGCTTCATGACCGGTGGTGAGTTTGTGGTAGCTTCCCCTTCAAGCAGACATTACATAACAAACTTTGTTTCTCCCATTAAAACTGGGGGGAAAACTGTGTGATGGATTGGATCGGAGAGCCAGTCTGGTTCAGTTCTCTCCCTCTCTGTCCCCTTACACTGTTAAGAAGGATTATTTGTAGCCCCTCTTCCACCCATTGTCTAGCTCCTTGAGAGCCCAACAAGTTTTGGGAGCAGCCCAGCTTGTGGGGATGGTGAAGAGGGAGGACAGACGCTTAGGGTGTGAGGCAAGGTTGGGGCCACGGGGCGTGCATGTTAATGAGGTGCTGAAATGTCTGGGTTAAAATACCTTGCTGCTTTTCAAAGACAAAGATGTTTTTTCCTCAAAAACCCACCCTCCCCCCCCCAAAAAAAAAAAAAAAGAGCTAATTTTGTACAAGATTTCAGAATAGTTTGATAATTTTCTCTTCTCATGGTACAGAAACAAATGCATTGGTCAGTACTGTGGTCAAAATTTCCTTTGAGCCTACAGGTCTTGCAGGTAAATGTAATATATTTTAATATCAGGCAACTTGTGTGTAAAATTTTTCTTAGCGTTGGCCTGGAAAGGCTAGAGACTGCCGAGTGATCTAAAGAGTGAAAATGGTCTTCCTTCTGAATCAGTATGTTGGAAAAGTTCTCATCTAAAATTAACTGTTCTGTGTTAAATTTAACCTTTTAACTCTTGGCAAGTAAGTGTGAATTTTGCTCTTTAAGTGCTTTAAGTATTTGGGTTGATTTTAGGGAGTTGCAGGGATGTAATTTTGGAAATAAAGTGCTTTTACAAAGAAGCTTGTGAGCTTTGACTCCTCATGAGTTAAAAGCTTGGAAGTGAAAATTAAATGCAGGAAGTTGAAAGTCCATTCTTGGTGTGCAGTGGCAATCTGTTCAGGGTGTGTTTCCTACTCATTAAACAAAAAGGGGATTTGGATTAGCCTAATGCATGACTGGGAGTAGAATGGTGAGAAAGTCTCTTAAAGTTTTCTGCCCTTTTTAGCCTTTTTTATTTTTTGTGTGTTACTCTTTTAACATAGAGCAAGCACTAAAAAGATACTTCTGTTATTAAGAAAAGCCAGTTTTCAGCCACCTTTAGAAACAGACCAGACGTATATGCTGGTGTATTTATTTTGCACGCTGAGGAGCTCATTTTTGCATGTGATGGAATTAAGAATAAAATACCAGAAATGAAATTCTGCCCTCCCTGCAGTCTGGTTTGCTGAGGGGGAACTGGGCAGAGCTGTCACGTCAGGTCCTGAGTTTCTTCTCTCTCTGTTTTGTTGTCCCACTTGTGCTTCACCTCTTTGTAGCCCACACAGTCACGAGTTCCACTTTGCTTCTGCAGGCCTGTGGGGTCAACAGTTTATATTGAGCAGGGAAACCTTACCTGTTTTATCTTAACAAAGGTAATGCTGGCTGCAGAAGCAGGAGGTCAGCTGTGTTGGGTTTTTGTCAAAAATACCTGTTCACTGTCACTTCGAGTACTGCAAAAGCTGGAAGGGTTTCACAGCAAGGGGCCCAGGAAAGATGTCTTGCTGATAAGGTGGCAGACTGGTTTGTTTCTAATGGTTTTGTATCGTTCTTAGGCATGACGTTTTTCCAGTGAATATTTCTGAGATGCTCTGTAGTAACTTCAATTTTATAACATATTTCACTCATTACCTTCTAGGTAATGGAATGAAGAAAATAATGTTTAACTGACTCTTTAGGGTTTTTACTCTAAGGCACTAAATATCTTTTTGTTCCTGGGACACTGCAGGCATCCCTTGATGTGATGAAGCAGATTTAGACATTGCTTGGTGGGATTATTTTGTTTGGTCGGAGTTTTTTTGTTTGGTTGCTTTTTGTGGTTTTGTGGGGGGGATTAGGGGAGTATGGGTATGTGCGATTTTGTTTGTTTGTAAACCTCCGTAAGCAGCAGGCAGATGCAGCACCATACAGCCAGTGGTTGGTGGGAGTCTGGGAAAGAGCTGTAGTCTCTCCTCTGAGTATCATGACATCAAGTAACTTCTGCACTGGTCATGGTTTGCCATGGTGAAGTCTCCAAAACATACTCCTTTGTGGCCAGCTGTTTCTATGTTGCCCACAGGGAAGTGTTTGAAGTGCTCTCGCAGGACCTTTGCTTCCTTTGCTGTTCAGCGCTGCTTTGCAGAAGCGCGCACAAGGGGCTGCGCACCCTGCCGAAATCCTCACTGCGTTGTTTTGAGGCAGGTTTCTGGTGCTGCTGAGTGCCATGCTGTACCATTGCACTGTGCTCCCCATAGAGAGCTGCCATGTCATTTACCTCTCTTCATATCGGTTAAAATCAACAAGGGGCAAATCCATAGCTTTACTGCCGCAGACAATCCTGTATAGGCCCCTTAACGATTGTTCAAGGCTGAGGATTTCTAGTCATTTGAGCAGTGGCAAGTGTTTTGCATTTTATTCATTTAAATTAATTCAAAACAAACTCAAACCTGTGATATTAGAAGTTCAATGCCCAAGGATTGAAAAGGAGTTTTTGCCTAAAAGAAGTCCAAGATATTTGCAATCCTCTCTCCCTGACCAGTGGATTATTTTTCACTTTTTTAATAGTCACAGTTTTGTTTTTTCCCCTTTTAGCTACTGTACATTATTCTGTAACTAGTTGGTAGTTTTTACATCTCTGCTGTGTCTTAGCATAGATCAAGTAATAGGATGTTTAGATGACCTTTTATATCTTTCTTCTGGTGTATCAGATATCTATATGAATTATTTTCAGATTTTATCACTATGCTAGAATATAGCATGGTTTCATTAGCAGAAGGAAGCAGGATTGCTTTTATACACTCATTACCCTTCAGAAAGACCTCAGGTGATGGTATTTGAAAATTGCTAATCTGCTGGGGTTAGATACTGCCATTGTTCAATGTATTTATGAAGCCCTTAAGGAAATGCACTGAGAGTTGAGGCTGCAGCATCAGTGTTGTTTTTATGACTTAAACCACATCCTTTTCTTGAAAAAAAAGAAGAGTGAAATATTTATACTTGTTCAGCATGTGGCTAAATGTGTGCTCAAAGGAAAGTAAATTAGCAAACAGTCTAGATAGGATAAAGGCGATGAGCAGACTGTGAAAGCACCACTATTGATAGCTATCACTCTTCATGCTATTCTGAAAATCTACCTTTTGTAAAAGAGATTTGCTGTTGATGTCTGAAGTGCCTATATTTGGTTTTGCTCATCAAGTGTTGTCACAGTTCCTGTTTGATTCATGAGGACAAGAGTTGCATCGAGCAGTGTGCCTGCCAGATGCCGTTTGCAGTGGCACTATACAAGAACTGTCTGGGTTTAAAGGAAGGGAGCACATGTGCTTTAATAACATTAGTTTCAGGTCAAGTGTTCTGGAGGCTGTCAAAACTCACTGTGTTTCAAAGTGCGATTTTTAGATCCTTACATTGATCTTCACAGATTTGTGTTGTGTGTGCCACTGTGCTGCTTGTACAGCTTGATGTGGTGGTTGCTGTGCTTTGTAGGGTGGGATTGGTAGAGGAAATAACAAGGCATAGCTCTGTCCATACTTGTCTGAATTTTATGTGATTCATAGTCAGGTTTCTTATGTACAGTTTCAGGTTTAACGTGAACAGAGTGAACGACACATGACAGGATTCTAGCTTCAAGTTGAAAACATTGACCTGCAGCATGTTTTTGTGTCTTGTCTTGTTTTGCAAATTCCTTGCTGTTCTATGAGAATTCAAGATTCTGGCAGTGTCCCAAGAGTACCTGCAGAGTAACTGCTCACTCACCTGGCTCTTCCTCTCCCTCTGTCCCTATGTATAGGGTACATGAGTTTGGGTTTATTGATTTGTTGGGTTTTTTTCAGTTCATGATTCTTGATCCTTATACATGGTTGTCTGTGCTGGTTCTCTGTTTTGTTTCCCAAATGAACTCTTGCATTTTAGCACCTTGCTCCCAAATGCAGTTAACCTCTGCCAGTGGTATGGACACAGTGATGTAATCACTTGTTTCGTCCCTGTTGTATGCTTGAACCTCCCTCCTCAGCATTGGGGGGAGTACCTTATAGACTAGAAAAAAAGCTGATTAATGGCATATGATGGAACCATTGCTTGTCTTTATGTTGCGTTCTGAGCTGAAGAGATTTTAGTTCAGTTAATAAAACACATGAACCCACTGTGGTCAGAAATCTTTTCTCAAAATGAAACTATTGCGATAAAGGCAAGATGTCTTGTGTATTAACCCAGTATGTAAGAACTTCTCCACAGACAAAAGCAGTTTGAAAATGTCTTTCATAAATGGAGGGAAGCATGTAACAAAATAGTGTGGAACTGATAATGGAGAATGCAGCAAATTTTTGAGTTGGAATTCAGTGGGTTTTTACTGCAATCTCTCAGTATCTTAAGGTTTTAAAACAGATTGAATGCATTTCTTCAATGACCTGGGTATTGTGTTTGAGGCATCTCTGTCATTTTTCAAAGGGCCTTTGTCTGCCTTGGGGGTTAGTGATGAGATCCTTTTGTTTGAAACTTCTTTTGAAATTCTCTGTCAGGGACATTAGCAGCAACTGTACCATTGAAGCTGAGAGGAGCAGAAAACTGTCCTCAGAAAACTCCAGCCCTCTCTCTTTCCATCACTTTATCATTTATTTTTTTTAGCCATTCTTTTGCCTTAAGTAAAATTTTGACACATGCACAGGAACATAAGAATAATTACTCTATATAGAAGTTACGGAGTGGAGGACATTTTGAGTGTTGCATTTTAGAAACTGAGTTATACAAGTGGAAATAAAACTGAGAATATGAGGTATACCTGAAAAACAGATATAATGATTGTGATTAGCTTGCTATTTAAAAGAGTTATTTTATTTGTCTGATAATTAATGGGAAAGTTTGAATCCTTTTCATAACTGGTGGGGACTGAAGAATGAACTAATGTAGCATTTTCAAGTGCTTGAAGCTGTAGAGATAATATGAGCCCAGCTTCAGTCTGGCATAACGCTATTCTGCGTGATGACAATAGTCTTCCCTGGGAGTAGGAATTAGCTGGTATGGCATTGTTCAAATTCACCATTCATGTTCTGTGCAAGAAGCCTGGTGCTTGCTAGTATGTATATGGGTTTCTGTGTTAATAGGGTTGGAAAATCTCCAGTTAAGAAGAATTAATGAGTGAGTTTAGAAAGATGTTTGAACATAGTAATGCAGGTACAAGAGGTATCTGCTCACCTGAAGAGGGTCAACTGCCATTCCATGAATTCTTGATGCTTTATAAGGGTTATCCACAGCATCTCATCTGTTTGATTGAATTAAACTGCGTGTGTAAAATTCCTCACAGTGAACAAGAGATAAAAACTTTGAAGCTGATGGAGGTTTCTGAGAAGAAAGTGGCAAGGAACATCTCCAGCTTTCATGAAAACAACATTGTGGGTACTTAATCTGCGGATGCAGAATACAAAAGTGACAAAGAGAATGGCCATTGTTAAGGATGACTTACAGCCTGTCCTGCCAATTGAAGCAGTATTTGGTATTTAGAGAAACGTTTATGCATTTGACAGACTTACTGATACATGGCTCTCAGTCATGTTACTGTCACATTTTTGAAGGAGCACATATCCATGATTTAAAGATTTTTCTTATGTTTTTTTTCCCCTGGAAACTTGTGGAAGATCAGTTAGATGTGATAAGAGGTAACATATATAATGTCCTGAAGGTATACTGTAACTTGAACATCATACACACATTTTGTGAATATTAGATGAAAGGTAGCCTTGCATGATAGAATTTAGGTGAATATCAGTGCAGAAGTGGAAGGTGAGGAATGTTTTGCAGAGTCCTTCAGCTGGGTCTGGTATTGTATGATCTGCTGTGGATACAGTTTAGATTAAAAAGATTGTTACTGCCTGCAACAGTTTACCCTTTTCCTGTTATTCCAGAATGGACATTTATTGCCAGTCAAATCTGATTTTATCCACTAGAAACTCTTGTCTGTCTTTTGAGGTGGTGTCTGGTTTTTTTTATCTTAATTTCCTAAATGTAGCATAGAGGAAGAATAAAGTATTTCACCACATATGTGTCCATCCTCCTCTGTCCCCTCCATTTCTGCTAGATGTTGAGGACTTAAGTGCAGAGAAGGTAATGTGCAATGGACAGGCGTGAATAAGAATGAGAGAAGGAGCTGGAGAAATGGCTGTACTATGACTTTTCGGTGGGTGGGGGACAAAGGAAATTGCAATTGCAGTCTGTTTTCGTTTGTGCCATTGGGATGGGGCTAAACGTCCTAGCTACATAATAAGAAAACAGAATAGATTGTAAAGGGCATGAAGGAGAGCACAGACAATACAAATCTCTGCTTCACACTGGATTTCTTTTAATTCTCTTTTTAGATATAACACTTCTGAATAATGGTTTTCTGAAGAGCAGCTTTAACTTTTCTGGAGTTGTTGAGTAAAAGCTTTGTGGTTAAAGGGAAAAAAACAAACTCTTCCTAATATGCAAAAATGGCAAGATAGTTAAAATCTGGCTTAGATACTCCAGAGTACAACTTTCCAAGTACTGTGTTTTCTTGGCGAAACAGCTGCTTGAGTTCCAGTTTAACGCTTATTTTTGTGGTGGTTGAGGAGGTGCTTTCTGGAGAGGGAGAGAGAGAGAGAGTGAGAGAGAGTGAGGTTTTGTGAATTTAGGCCTCAGTAATATATATTTCCTGCTGAAATCAGGTGTAATTTGTAGTTCTGGGGAACTGATACTATAAAATAAACCTATTTTGCCCATCACTTCAAAAATTGCTTTGAGTGCACAGCCTGAAAGTAAGAGCTAGACAGAATTACATTTACTGTGTTGTGTACAAGCCACTTATATTTTATAACCAGCCATAAGCACTTCATAACTGTAGGTGAAGAATCCTTCCTGGCACATCTCAGGCAGTGAAAGGGTAATGTGTTTTCACATTTTCTGTTCATTTATTGAAAGGATAGAGACACTTAAGAATTTTTAGGGCACTGGAAAAAATAATTAAGCAATAGGCTAAATCTTGTCTTTTAAAATGCTGATTTGTATTATGACTAGTTTTACAACATCTGTATCATCGATTGATCTTTTGCAGTCATTTTTCTTGTATTGTTTTTGGTAATATGAATATTAGGAATGCCAGTTACAATGTGTCGTGTAAATTTTTTAGTGCAAATAATAAAGCAAAAGAAATCTTTTTCAAGTTTGTATTTTGTGAGAAGCCGTGCCAAGTGGATTTACATCCAGCCATGCACTGTCTTGTTTTAGGCTGATATATCACACAGCTTTCCTGTCAACGTCATGGAGCTGATACCTGTCAACACCAACATTGTGTCTTATCCGGGGAGCAGACAGCACAGCTGCTGTGTTGTTCTTCCCGGTGATTTAACTCAAACCGAAATCTCTTATGGTTCAGACTTTCTAATTTCTTTGACACTGCCAAAACTGTATTTTTAAAGTAAGAAATGCAGACATCTCTCTAGTAAGAACTTGGATTGACAACTCGTTTCGTAGACACCACTGAGTATCTGTTGGGTAGTGTTTTTCTTGATACTGCTCCTGATGCCTTGCAGCAGTTCACAGATTTTCAGCTTTTACCCAAAAGCATGAGGAACAGCAGAATCCTTTCTCTTATGCAGGTGTTTCTTCCTCTGAAGCGCAGTTTGTTCTTTCTTTCCTGTTCCGTTTTCTTTCTCTAATTCTTGTTTGCTGCTGTGTGACACCAGTAGGCTTCCTAGGTTTTTCTTTCATTTTTTTCTGACAAAGCTTGCTGTCTTGCTTAAAAGTCTCTTGAGTTTACATGCGCTAAGTTTGTACTCCTGTGTTCTATAGGGAGGTTGACAGACTTAATCTACATGTCTTCTTGTATCTTCTGTATGTTTATTAGTAAGGGGAAATAAGAGACTGCTTATGGTTTGGAAGTATGCTGCTACGTTTCTGAGGGCAGAACCAGTAGTTTTTATGGACATATTGTGTAGCAGCATTTTCAAAACGTTAGTCAGAGTTTTTAAATTGTACAAAAGTGATTTCTCCAAAATACCACACAAAGTCTTCTGAAGGAGTGTGTACTTGAATAGAGCAATATCTGTCCTTTAAAAGACACAGGCATTCTCTTTTTTCCTTCCTCAACTTGTAGTCAGTTCTTTCCAGTAATATTTAATGCATCAGCCACTTCATATCCATTGCTCAATAGTTGACTGCATATGCAGTTTACTATCTGCATTGCTGAAAGCTTCCATATACATTTTGCTTGAGTACCAAAGTAAAACACGAGTTATTTTTTCTTTATTACCAATATAAATATTGAAAATTCAGTGTTTCACAGGTTATATTTTCTTCAGTCTTTTCTAGCTAAAGAAGGAAATGCTTTGACTTTTGTCAATTTAAGTGCTGGAACTGTGCCTTATCTTTCAGCCCAGTCTAACACCAGGTAGCTAACTGACAGATTTCTTTCAGGAATAGATAAGTAATTGTGCTTTAAACAGTTAAGTACATGAGTTGGTTAAAGACTTGAAGATGGCTGCTCCTAAGCTCTCTGTAGCTCACTACCTTTGCTCTGCAAGGAGAAATATTTGTGCATTATCTCCCGATCTCTTGGTTCACTAAGTCAACAATGGAAGATGTCAATAGAAAATGAAATATGAGGAGGAAAGAAGTCTGTCATGGTTTTTAAGATCTCTCTCTTAGATGTCTTCTCTAACCCTTAATTTTATGTCCTCTCATTAAACAGACCAAAAAAAAAACCCAAAACAAAACCCCCACAACTGTGTCTCTGAAAGTATTTTCCCTCAGTATTTTGTGAAACTACATATACGTTGTAAAGATACCAAGACACTCTGTGTTAACAATTCTGTATTTGTGGAGAATGTAATGTGCGCATATTGAAGAAGTTTAAAGAGTATTTCTGGTTG
Source organism: Ara ararauna (assembly GCA_028858755.1). NCBI lineage: Eukaryota > Metazoa > Chordata > Aves > Psittaciformes > Psittacidae > Ara > Ara ararauna. The sequence goes on along the minus strand of CM054377.1, from coordinate 62,751,663 downwards.
ATAACTATAAAAGACGTAATCTGAAGCAATGTTTGCTTTACAGAATGCTGAAACCAAGGTGGAGGAAGCAGCTAAAGAGAGTCCGAAAGCAGCCAGACTAACGCAGCAATCTTCAGAGGATAACGAAGTATTTGGTGAGTTAAATCAGACAGATGGAAAATGTTGGCTGGTCCTGTAAGTTGAGAAAAGAGAATTCCCACAAAATCCTTATGAGCTACTTAATGTTTGTGTATAGCATTTGAGTGTGGGCTGTACAGTGCCACAGAAGCCTGAAAAGGTAGGGGAAAGGACCAACTAGAAAATAAAGAGGTATCAAAGATCTAAAACCTAATAATCTCTGAAGAAAGATTTGCAGTTCATTACCACAGAGAAGAAAGGCTGAATCCAAGTGTTCAACAAAGTTAAGGATGCATGAAGAAGGAGGGAAACACTTTTCTCTGTCCATGAGGGATAGAACAAGCAGTGAGTTCTTTAAATTCAGTTGTGGAAAGAAAGATTTGAATAAATGCTGGGAAAGGAAATCCTAAAAGAAATACTAAAACATGGGATCATCTGGAAAGTGTAGAGATTTATCATTGTAGGCCTTTAAAAACAGATTAGACAAGTAACTGGCTAAACTGATGTAATGTAGTCCAGCTTGTGGCAGAAGGATAGACTAGATGACCTTTGAGGATACTTGGGGGCCTAGATTTTTAGATGAGCTCCTCTTTATATGAGCTCCTCTTGGTAATTTTCATTGAATCCCTCTCTGCTACCCCTGTAGGTTTTGCTGGTAGTTTTATTTGATCTCAAAATTGGTTTTGCCTTTTCTTCTGCATTAATATTTGGGAAAGAGCCAGGGAAACCTTATTATTCCAACTTTATGTTGATTTTATGCTAATAGGACTTCAATAAAAAAGCAGTAGTCTAGCATTAATGCAGAAGAGGTGAAGGCAAGGCTGAAAGATTATCAGTGGGTGTAATATTTAGCTCCATTATGTTTTGAATTGGAAACTCAAGATCTGCAGAAGTCATGTGGATTTTATTAAGTCTGACTAGCTTGAAAACTTTTGGATGAGTCAAATATTTTTTAATATAGTAAGGATTTTTTTTCTTTTGAGGTACAAAAAGAATGGAGCCTGAATAATTAAGTCTTTCTTACTCTACATGGAAACAATTCTGTGACCGTTTAAAATGGTTTTGTTTAAAATCAGCTCTCCTCAATGAGATAATGCAGTGTGATTGGCACATGAGCCTGAATTCCTGGTACGAATGCTTCCAATGCTGATTATAGAATGCCAGTGTCTGAAGAATCCATAAGTGGACTTAAGAACTCATTTTCAACTTCATTAATTCAGTGGTGAAGCTATTACCTCATTTCCTCTATATCTGCTCCACCAGCTACTTGCAGTAGATCCAGTGTTACTGGTTATAGAGCCCTGTGGCGCTGTGTAATGTGCCTCTCAAACTAATCTTTCTCAACTCAGATCTCTGGTTTTCTTTCTGTGGGAAGAATGGAGACAACAGAGCAAGGAGACCCTTCATCTGCCTCTCTCCCAGCACAGTGGAGGCCAAAGAAGGCTTTTAAACCTTCTGTCTGTTCTGATCACTAGCCCTATCTACCAGTAAGATAAACCAGTGGTTAGTCAAGCCTGTGATCCATATGGGAGTGTGAACTTGAAAATGGAAATGATAAACCATGAAGTTAACTGTTGGTAGGCTTAAACTCACCATCCAGTGATCCATACACTCACTACAAATTCTTTTACGATTTAAGAAGGTCAACATGCAGTGTACTACGTGTTCTTTAAAGTTAATGATTTACTAACAAATTGCTAAACATTTCCGTGTTCCAGATCTGTGAACTGTACTTTTTATCCAAGATAAGCCAGTGATCAACATTTGATAACTTGGCACCTCAAGGAGGAAAATGTCTTTCCAACTCCAAAACCAATCTTATATCAACCCTTTTACCATGTTACAAATGAAAGTTTGTTTCTAAGATTATATCAAAATCGGAGGGGGAAAAAAGGAGAAAATACAATTCAGATGGAGTCTGTAATCTTTTTTTTTTTCACCCTGTTCAAGTGAGGAAATCAAAGTGGATTGAAGGTGCAAATGAAACTACTTCAGCGTGAGACTCCCTGAGAGTCAGGGAGAAAATTTTGGCAGACACAAGTTTTATATGTCTGAGAATTACACTGTTGTAAATACCTACCTTGCCTTGCAGTTCTGGGCAATTTCTTAAGATGTTTAAATCCATCTCAGGGGAGAAATCAGTTTTCCATAGGCAAGTTATTTGTTCTTCTGAGACTTAAATGATTAGGTTGCAGACCCTGCTCAGTTATTCCCCCTCTGGCATGACCTGTGTCAAGCTATCTCTAATTTCTTTCTTCTTTCTTTTCCACAGTGATGCTAATTATAACGAGCATCAAGAATGCACCAGCACTTTGTTAATTTATAGCTTCAGCTTCCACTCAGATCCCTCTTCTGAAGAATTTTAAATAGCCTTTGGTCTCTGAGTGGGTGCAGCACAGCCTTCCCTGTTCACACAGAACTCGTCTTTTTCACAGAGATCACTCTCACCAGCTTTCTCTTTACAATGCCACCCCCTACAGAAAGGTTAGCACAGGCAGCAGTGAAGTCAGCTGCTGCCTGATGTAGCCACTGAGCCCCTTTCAGAGCAGGCAGCAGCACCCCTTGATTGCTGCCTGCTCTTTCTGTCCTGGTGCCTGGGTGTGCAGTGGATGCTTGGGGAGGTCCGGTCCTCCTGACAGCCTTGGCTGTTCCTCTGTCCTGAGCCACCCGGTGGCAGCAACTGCTAGTCTCTGCAGCCACTGGAGTGCCTGGACTGCCAAGGCAAAGGCTCTTCGGCAAAGGAGACAGAAATCTCTTATTTTGCCCTGGTCTCCCCTCTCTCCAAGGTTAGTGTATTGTCTTGGACCAGGTGACAGTATGATCCTTTAGGACAAGGAAACTTCCTGTGCTGTGAACAGCATGGAATACATGCAATTGTTATAGATCATTACATAGAAGATATCTGAGGGTGTTATACAGAAGATACCTGAGGAAGCCGTGCTGTTTGAATACAGCATATTTTTTTTCCTTTAGAAATACTTGCTCACAGAGTAAGTGTAGTGTCTGCACACTGCCCTGTCAGTTGGGTGCAGTTTTGGAGGCAAGCTTGTTCTTATTTATAGAAAATGTTATTGTGCTAGGGAGCCAAGTATGGATATCTCTTTCAAGTCTGATAGACCCAACAGCATTCTTTGTATATAGAAGCAAAGATTGATCCACTACTGTGGAGGGCCGCTGGTGAGTGAACATTAATGTCTTACTTCTTCATATGATTTGGATTTGGGAATTACCATTCTGGAGGGTTTTTTTGCATTTGTGTTTATTTTCACACCGAATAGTAAAAATAGTATAGCTGAAATGTCCTTACGAACAACGAACCCAAGTTGTACCAGTGGCTTTATGAAACAAACAAATCTGGTATGCCTTGTGTTTCAGAGAGGTAATTCTCAAAGGTCATGAACTTTTTATACAAGAGGATAGAGTGGATGAATGGAGCAGAAGGGTAACAATATGAGAGAGAAATCTAGTTAGCACAGGAATGGTATTTGTAACTATGAATTTCTGAATTAACAAGAGTTAGTTTTGTTTGTCTTTTGAAAGGATTTTCTTGTGACACCCAACAGAGTTCTGTTGTCTGATATATACTGAATATGCATCTGTGATGTGGAACTAGAATGTCTTGCTTGCTACAAACTTCTGTTGAACTTGCACGTAGTCAACATGGTCTCTGTTGCAACCAGTATGTAGTCAGAAAAGGATCGTGAATGACATCTCAGTCCAAGTGAGAGAAGACAATTGCTGAGTAAAGTGCTGTGTGTTTAAAGAAATGGATCAGGAGGTGACTGCTGGCCTTACTTCCAGAGATTATTTCCAGAAGTTTATTAGATCCATCACTGCTCTACATCTGTGAGGCACAAGCAGGGTGGCAAAATTCCTGTCATCCTGACTGCTTCGTTTGGTCCCATATTGCATTAACTTGGAAAAAGGATATATGCAGATTTTTATTGATACTTCCCCCCCCCCCCCCCCCCCGCTTGAATAAGCATATTTCTCTTTTTGATAGCAATTAAAAATCAAAGTGTACTAACTTTTCAAGATACAGTAAGTTATGATCTTCTCAAGCAGGAAAGTTATATCTCTATTTAGTAGATCAGGTCTGAATTGTATCTGTGGATGTGGCTGCGGTTCTTCATGGCTTAATGCTTTCCACTGATACGTGCCGTGTGGCTGGAGCTGTACTGTGGGGTGTTGAGTTTTGTTGTTGTTGTTTGGGTTTGGTGTTTTTTGTGTGCAGTGTGTTTTTTGTTGGTTTTGGTTTGTTTTTGTTTTTTTTTGATAAAAGGGAAAGTGACTCTTTCTCTACAGAGGAAAGAAAATATCAGAATTTTAGAGGTTTTTCTTCTCTTTCACTTGGGCAAGAGGTAAGCTATGTGTGGCAAAGCGACATAACACAACACCATCCATCAGTCCGTCATTCTGCCCTTTCTAATTGCAGCACTAGGTACATCAGGAGGTATCTTTTTGTGTGCAGAGCTCAGAGATGTAACTAGAAACTGTATATTCAGCGCAATTTGACAGCAGCCCTGCCTCACCCTGATTCATTGCTTATGCTGACGCCTGCTGCTGTGTCCTATGCAGAATGTCCTGTGGATAGTTGTATAACCCCACTCAGATTGAAGAGCTACTGTCTCCATGAGATTTCCATCTGTAATAGTTTGACAAATGTAGTCATGCTCACTGTTGGCCTCCCTTTACATTGTAAGGAAAGGGTAGGTGCAGTTGCTGCAGTCCCCTTGTCCACACCTAGGAATTTTTGGATGCTGTGTATTAGATACCAGTTCTCAGCGTTTTTTGTTTTTTTGTTCAGTTGGGGATTTAATGATGATATATGAACCCATTTTCCCAAAATAGTAGGCAGTGTTGATCTCTCATAAGTTAACATAGGAATATGTGCCATTGTGTGTTACATCTGTATGGATTTCTCTCTTCATCAATTTTTTCTTTTTGATTTGTGTTTAAAAAAGGGTGGAGTCAGAATACAAAAGGAGCTGGAAGGCATTTAGCTGCTTTTGGCTGCCCAGTGCCTTTATCAGGAGGTGATGGGGTTCAGTCAGGATCTTGCTAAAAGCTGAGGGTTACTGCGGTTCAGTGACCTTACTGGGAGGCTTCTCTCCTTGTAAACACAATCAATTGTGGAACACAAGCTAGGACTTTAATGCAAAATAATGGCAAATTTACACAAAATAATGAATCTAGTGAGACAGCAAATTGTCCTAAAATGAATGTTATTACCACAGTGCAGTTATTCCCTCTTGCATGAGAGGTAAATGGGGGAATTTAGCCTCCTGTAATTTTTCATGGTAAGCTAAGTAATGATTCTGTTTTTCCAACTGTTAATATATTTCCACTTTCCTTCACCATCTCGTTTTCCCAATTTCCTTCAAGACTTGGCCTGTCTGCTTCCAGCCAGAGACCACTGGTTTATCAAAATGACAAGAAGGCTGGATTAGCTTTTTGAGATGGAAAGAATATATTTACATTTTAATTAAAAAATGCTTGGCATTTTTTGTGCAGTTGTTGGATCTCAGATGTAGTGCTCACAGCTTTTGCTTTTTCACATGTTTTATCATAAAATGCTTTTTCCAAACAATAGGTAGTTTACGTAGGGACAAGATAAGCTGAAGTCTGGAGAAGTGAGACCCACAGGATTTCAGAGGCAGCAGTTGGTCAACTGGTGGGATTTTTTGTTATTTTAGGGTTTGAAGCTTTTTCTGACATAGAGATATTAGTATTTTTTAATGTTAATTTGGTGGTTTCTTTGATATGGCTCATTTTAATGGATTTTCTTTAATAATAACAATGATTTTATTATTTTTATCCCCCCCCGATGCTTTAAACAGTAACAGTAGTTCTTGGACATCTACCTAGTTGATATAGAATCATAGAATAGTTAGGGTTGGAAAGGACCTTAAGATCATCTAGTTCCAGCCCCCCTGCCATGGGCAGGGACACCTCAAACTAAACCATGCCACCCAAGGCTCTGTCCAACCTGGCCTTGAACACCGCCAGCGATGGAGCATTCACAACTTCCCTGGGCAACCCATTCCAGTGCCTCACGACCCTAACAGTAAAGAACTTCTTCCTTATATCTTCCTTATATGCCATTATATTTAGTGTACTGCTTTACCATAGCATCTCAGCTTTTAAGATTGCTTTTAGCATGGCACTAATATTTGCCACAAAATTAGTGCACAAGCACTTCAGAGCATTTTAGCAAGCCTGATGAGGTATATTTTTTCTTTTTTTCTTGTCTAGTACCACATGCAAGCTGTGTGTGTAACAGAGGTTTTGGTTTTCCTTCTTCCATAGGGACTGGAGCTGTACTAGCCCACTACCACGTTTTTGTGTGCATGCAGGAGGCATTCTCTAAAAGTATGATATAATGTATGTAATCTAATGAATATGTGTGTTTAAGGACAATATAGTCACAGCCTGGTTGGTGCTTGGGAGAGACATGCTTGGAGGAGCTATCCTGTGTCTCCCGGCGCCATACTAAAGAATACCTGCTTGTCAACTTGAAACTTTGTTGGCGAGTTTGTTCCTGGAGTTTTCTCTGAATCAGTTCTAATCGTGTGCTGGCTGCTGCATTTTTAGCAGGGCAGGGCTGGGAGCCTGTGCTTGCGGTAATTAATCAGCACTGTAACAGTATGAGAAATGACTTATTCATTATTTTAATGCTTGCTATATAGTGTACAGGGTCTGCTGATTTTTTTTCTCCTTGTTTATTCAGTAAGAGTCAGTCAGTGTGGGAGATGGGGGGGAAACACAATAGGCATTTGCCATCCTATTGTTATCCAAAGCACACATTGTAGCTGATTGTAGAAGTGAGGATGGCTAAGGGTGGTCTAATGTCACATGTTGCTGGGTGGTGATATTAGCCTTTGGCTAATTAGCTAGCCATGAGAACAAGTTACTCCTTTCCCATCTTATTTTGTCATCTTTGTCCTGTTAGCAGGCTGCAGTCCAAGGGAGTATTCTGTTTCCACAGAAGAAACAGAGTCCTTACTGTTGTCACTGATTTTTATCTACCGCCCAGTTTGGTTAAGACAGGATTTTATCTGTATATTAATTAGAAGTGCTTCTGAAAGATCTTTATTTTGGGGAAAGTAGCTGTTGCCGTTCTCCCATTCCAGTTTTGCCAAGACTGAATAAATGCTCAACTCTGGTTTGAGTGAAGAAGCAGAATAGTCCTCCATAGGCCAACAAAGCAGAATAGTCCTCCATAGGCCAACAACTCTTCTGTCGTGTTTGCTGAAACAGATGTTGTCATTAAAGTTTTATTACGATGTGACTCACTTCTTAATGCACTGGCTAGAAAAGAACCAGGATGAGGTTTTGTGCAAGCTATTAGGAGAATACAGAAATGCCAGCTGAGATTGATCAGCCTTTTGTGGCTTAAAAGAAAAAAAAAAGTGAAAGTCATCTACTTTGGCTTTCTGCATAATCAGAATTATGGAATTTGGGTAATTCCTGGACCAAATCCATAATGCATGATTTGAGCCAGAATAATGTCCTATTGAAAGAATTGTATAAACCCAATGGATTCTCTCAGTGGTCAATTATCCTGACTAAAAAGAAGCCCTTTGCTGATGGTGTAACCCACATAATTACCTCTGATTGTGTGACTGGTCTCCATTCGGTTGCTTATAGCACACATCATGAGAGCGAGATCCTAACCCAGATTTTTACTTACCTGAATGCAGAAGAAATCCAGGAAGAAAAGGGGATATAGAGGTGAAAGCATTACCCTCATAAACACAGTGAGTCAGTATAAAGTTGGTGCTTCTCATCCAATACGTTACCAATCAGGTGAAGTTTCAATTCCTTGTCAGGATCGGATTGGCTTAAGAAATTTGGGCTTGGTTTTCTTAGCTGTATTTCCCACTTATGCCCCCATTTTAGCCTCATTCATTGGCAGTATTCTCAGTTCTGTTTACTTTGGAAGAACTATAAAGACAGTGAGTTGAGCTTAAAAATCAAAAATCCATCAGCCTATCTTTCAGCATTAAATGGCTGGGCTGGAGTATGAAAAGAGCTGTGGATCTCCTTATGTTCCAGTTGTCTGAAGAGTGTGGAAAAGTGGCAAGAAAGTTGTCGTAGTTGCATCCTCTTGTCCAGCAGCAGTTCTGCAAAAATATCAGACTTGGTATGTGATGGGTGTATCTCTGGGAGGAGAGAGCCAAGCAGTAAGTGCACCACGAAAGGTTTATGAAAGTAGAGAATGTTAGCCTATTGCAAACACCACACATGCTGTTCTAGTGGTGACCCTGACAAAATCTTTTTATTTCTATGCTGAGTTAATCTAAATTGTGCTTCAGCACAAACGATGTTTGCAACTGTGTCATCAAGACTGAAAATGAATCTAATGGTGGTGCAAGAAGGAATGCAGAGCTTTTGAATGGGTGAATGAAAGTTTGCAGGACTTGGCATCTGTCAGCTTCCCCTTGGAACTCTGATCTCCGCACCCTGGAGCTCTGTGAAACTCCAAGGCTTCAGTACCCTGTCATGCAGCAAATCCAAGCCACACTTGAAGCTATGGCTTTCTGTTACACATTTGTTCAAGAAGGCCGACGGTGGTTTGGCTTAACACCTTCAAATACACAGCTTGTGGAGCAATAGTTCAGTTTTATGGGTGTGACAGTGTCCCTTTAAGTGCTACCAAGGAGGCACAGAGCAGAAATTCACATCTGAGGTATCTATTTTTGATGAGGAAAATACAAGTGAAAAGGACTAGTATTTACTGGTGTGCACACACTGGTACTTGTACAGAAACATCCTGGTGGTGACAAGACTGCAGTCGCTTACAAGCCTTGCAAGGAGCAGAGAACAGCCATGATAATGCTGCTCTTTATTTTCAGTGCTGTTCAGAGCAGGCTCCCTCTTTAGAGCCTTCCCTATGGTTCCCTTCCCTGTTGCTAATGAAAAGCTTGGCTTTGTCTAGGCCTTTTAATATTCCCACTTAATTAGAAGGAACCATTTTTCTACTGGATGTGAAATATCTCCATCAAACCAGGAATTTTAAATTAGTCTGAGTGATTTCTATTAGCTGTCATCCACTGTGATTTCTTTTTTTCTTTTTTCTTTTTGATCCTTGCTTTAGCAACTTAAAATTTCTGCTGTACATAATATCAACCATGGAAAACTATCAGTGTCCCTGATAGTGCTGACAAGGAGGATTGCAGCAGAAATCATTATTTTAAAGGCTTAACTCAGTTGTTTAAACAAATACATCTATGGATGCTGTTGCAAAAATACTCCCAAATCTCTGTTTATCTCAAGTGATTTCAATAGAAATGGGCTACAGATAAAAGAAATTAACAAGAGTTCTCATTTCTGTTCTGAAAGATCTGTAATAGGTTTTTCTTTTTAACCTTTTCTTGTGGAAAAGTGATTGAATGCACTCTCGAAACAAAAGTGGTGGGTTTTAGACACCTAACTAAGCCTCCCCACAATATTACCGTAAATAGACTGGGTTTCACTAAACTCAGTGGAGACAATGAAAATATTGATGCCTCTAAAATATATATGTAACACTTAACAAACTATTCCTTCCTTGAAATAAGCGGCCTTCCCTGAATGTTTATCAGGATGTGGTGATTCTACTTGCCTTGATTTATCTACACAGGACCTTCTGCTTTTTCAGCATGGTAGCTCTACTCATCTCAACAGAGCTATGTGATGCCCGAGTTTCCTACCAAGAAAGATGCTGATCTTAGGTCTGTGGTACAGGAAGTCCTTGGCTCAGCTTGCAGGCTTGAGGAAGCTATCTTTTGCATCAGGCATCCCACACGCCACTGAGGCAGCTTCAGGCAGAAACTGTCTGAAACATTTCCATTTTCTTGTCTGCATATGTCTTGCAATGCAGAATCAAATGGAGAGGTAGAGATTTTTATCCTTGAGCTGAAGGGCTAAGTTTTAAGTGCAAAATGCAGTTCTGACATTCATTGTCATGAGCAGAGCAAATTATTTGCAACGCTTTTTCAGGCAGGATTAGTTCTAATATGTTTTTGCCTCCTTTTGCTTTACCTATTGATCACATCTAAAATATTACAATATTTCATTTTTGTAAGGTATGGTTATGGCACAAAGAGGACTTTGCCAGATCGATAGTGTTATTCTCTGAACTTCTAACTTTCTTTCTTGTCCCTTGTTTTGTGTGTCATCTTCAGTATTGTATATAAACTGGCTATCCTTTAAAATGACCACAAGAAGCTCTTGTTTGGTCTCCAGATTTTATAGCTGTAGTATCCTCTGCGTTTGTCAACACAGGAAATCTATTACAAAATAGGATGAAATGGAAAACTGAAGCTGTGTGGATGCCTATTATACAACAAGCCTAATTTCAGTCTGAATCTCCTACTTGGCATTAAATATAAATTCTGAAAGTTTACTTATTTCAGTTTATTTGTCAAAATTTCTTGAAATAATTTTACTGTTATGTTTCAAAATACATAATTCTGTTACAAAGACCTTCAGGTCTTTCAAGCAAATTTGTTTCAAGGTCCATGCTGAAAGAAAACCCTCAACGAAAAAATGTCAAGACCCCTGAAAAATTAAAGCTTTCTTCTTCTTTGTCCACCAAATTACTCTGCCCTTGCTGTAAGGGATAAGTGGCTGGCCAACATCAGCGTGAACTGCACAGCCTACAAAGCGACAATGATAAATGGAACTAACAGAGGAACTTCCTTAGGTTTCAGCAGAATTAGTAATGTGCTTTTACGCTTTGAAACACTATCCAGATTTTGACATAGATATTTTGATGGGCCTGCGTTTAAGGTGAGAATCAGAAGATTGGAAAAAATAACTGTTTTCCCCTTTTTCTGTGATGAATTCCCTTCTGGGCTCCAGCAGAGAGCTGTTAACCTCTGCTTCCATATGCCAGCAACAGTAAATCTGTTCCAGAATCAGTGCTCGCCTGATTGTAGTAGCTTATATTATGTGGCCTGATTACAGGATGTGAGTTGAAGTGATAAGTGGGACTGAATCTAATTAACAGGATTTTCTGGAATTGAGAAGTCCAGGAGGTGAGGCTTTTATATGCTTATATGCTTGAGATTTTATTTTTCCTGTTTAACTGTTCTAATTATTTTTCATGGAGCATATGAGGTTTTTCCTCTATTACTGAAGTACCATAATCCAAATACAGACTCATTTCTAGCATTATTTCAGTTACTATTCATACTGCAAAAGCACCTGATCGAGGACTATTGATCTAGAAACATAATGGGAATACTGTAACAAACTTACTCTGCACCCCTTACATCTCATTCCTGTTTCTCAAAGTAAGTACTTCCAGTCAGACTACTTTTGCACCAAGCATTTTGTTGCTCTCTAACAGGAGTCAAATTGCTCTAGTTTTTGCAGGTAAACTACAATTTCATGTTAAAGCCAGTTCTGATTGGGAAAACTCAGTGTCAGAATCACAATACCACAATTATTCTATGTTGATGTGTGCTTCATTAGCACCCTCTGCATTCCATTCCTGTTCTGGACAGAGAGCTGAAATGTCATACCTGTGCCAATGTAGCTCTGCCAGTGACTGCTCCGTGAAGGCAATCATTTAAATTATTTCTCTTTATAGCTCTTCTCATCAACAATCTTTTTATATGGACGTGTAAATTTTCTTTCATGCCTAAATAATTGTAAGGGGTAACAAATATCATCCTAGTTTCTGAGTTACACTCCTCCCACCCATGTTTGGGTTTTTTTTGTTTAACATACGTGCTGGATACAAATGTCTCCTGCAGTGAAAATATGAGACCGTTTCTAGTGCATTTTTCTCAGGACTCATGTAAAAAAGGACTCTTTTTAGCTCTACCTAAAGTTAAGATAACTGTTATAGGATTCCTGAGTCTTAATGTTCTTCCAAGTTATTTTCAAGATTCCAGTAAAAAGAAAATAAGAAAAATTGCTGCCTTCTCAAGAAGACAGAATTGAATGTCTTAAAATCACCATGTTACTCAGAATTGCACAGTGCTTGGTTAGTCATCATGACTCCCCGCCTCTTTGTGATAAAGCACTGCTGACATACACAAATACCTGACTTTTCTATTTTATTGCATTTTTTGGAGTATAATAATCATGTTCTTTATCAGGAATAAAATGTGGGAAAAGGCTGGATATAAGCTAGTTGGAAATAGCTCCCTATTTAAAAATTAGAGCATTTTCTTCACCACATATAGTAGTCTGTTTATGTTGACATCTTTGTGATGCAACACTGCAGCATAAAGACTTGTATTTTAAGGGCCAGATTCATAACTCAAATAGTCTGATTTAAATAAAAATATAACCCATTTAATTTAACAGATTTCACTGAGGAAATATAGAAATATTTGATCCCTTATGATGGTTTCACTTAGGTGGTTTTGCTTTTTCAAGTAGAGACTAAAAAGGGGGTTCTCAGAATGTATGAAGGTGTAATATTTTTTTTGGACTTACAATGTTAAAAATATCTGGGCAAAATAATGACATTTTCAGCTGAGTGAAATATCCTAACATTTCTTGGTGGTGGAACTTTCAGTGAGGTCACATCTTTCTGAAAACTGCATTTCATTTGCAGGAAGTTTGGGGTTTTAGAATCCTTCAGACCGCCTTAAAAAATTGTGGTTACAATTGTGCATTTATTTTAAGGATATTATTCACACACAGAAATAAGGAGTCATGCTAATAAGCTATCTTTTCCACAGAAGGGAAGAAAAACTGTAGACCTCAGATTAAGGGGAGGAATTTGATACGGCTTATTTATGTCCTTTTGTGGGCTGTACATGCGTCTTTAATTCCTAGTGAGGTCTGTGTGGTTATTGTGCTAATTCAGAGAATAGTAATGTGCATGCTGTAGAGATGCCTAGGCGATTTCCTTGTCTCTCTCAAGCGTAAGTTGGAAAAGTGCATTAGTCTTCTGTAGATTTTAGGACGTAATACTGATTTGAGTTCTGGCCTATGTGCTGCTTGCGCTGAAGTGGCATGCATTAGAGGTGATTTTTTGTTTTTAATTAATATATATATAGGTAAGAGGCTGGGCATTTAATTTTTGAGATTACTGGTAGGTGTAAATTAATGTTTTGAACAAGACAACTGAAGAGTCATTAAAGTGTATCACAAGAATATCTGAGTGACTCAAATGCTGTAAAACAAGAGGTCAGAAATAAAAACTCATACGTACTCTTAGGAGATGGTAGGACAGGACAGCATCAGGTAACCTTGTTCTTTGCTAATTACATTGTCTTTGGTGGGGGGGTGAGTGTAGCGGTTTTCCTTGTGTCTTGGAGGGGGTCTGCTTTGGGGGGTTTGTTTGTTATCTGGGTTTTTTTTTTTGCGGTTTGTTTTGTTTCGTTTGGCTTTTTTTTTCTGATTTTGTGTTAGTATTTGCTTGTGCTAAGAGCCTTGGGTCAAATTTGCTTTCAGCTTTGGGGAAGAGACATGAATCTGGAATTAGAAATACTTCTGTATCGTTTACCATTCTTAAAACTGCTTGTAAAGATTTGTAAAGCTTGTAAAGATTTGCTTTTATCTTTGCGTGTTCTAAAACAGCCCAGTGGTCAGCAAATTCAACTGTTGTCCAAAAACATGGAGGAGAAATTCCACATTTGTGAAAATCCTTCCCTTAAAACATCCTGCCAGCAGTTCTACCTCAGCCTTTATATATGATAGCCAACATATCTCAGATGATCTCAACTCTCAGGGGAGCATAAGAATAGAGGCATTCTCTGTGTGCATGAGTGGTTAGAATAATACTGTGCTTAGTGATCAAATGAACAATCCCTTTGAGCTTTCGAGATAGTACCCCCTCTCACAGGGCATCGGAAAGCATTTCTTTAACAATTATGCAGCAACAAAGCACAATAGGATCTCTGGTTGCCATGCTTTCTGAGGAGGAAAGTCATAGTTTGTATGTTACCTTGTTGTTACAGTCTCAAATTAAAACACTTCAGCAGTCAAGGAATGCAGTGTGATCTGTTGCCAGGTCTCTGGTATTAGTGGAATAGGCTGCTGCATGAATACAAGTGTTCAAGATTATTTGCGTATTCTCACATAGATTTTTGTAAATAAGGTTACCTGCCTGGTGCTTGGGTTTTTTCAATCCCTCTTCTGGCCTGCCTGCTTCGCATTTATCAGTTTAAAAATCCTCCTGCTGTAAAAAAGAACGTGTACCACCACTGACTGTGCTTTTCTTATGCTCTGGATCATTTCTCCAGCCTAGTGTTTTTCCTGTTTACTGTGACTTATTACCTGTGTGTGACTATGCTATTTTACTGCTATTGTCCACTTTTGACTTACCAACAGACTTTTCCCTGAGAAGAGCTTTTACATCCGTCCATCTGTCTGGTTCCTTCCTTTTCTTCATAACTTTCTCCTCCTTCTCATGATCCTCCTTTACTGACAGGAGTCAAGTCTACCTCAGCTGCTTTCTAGCAGCTACTCTACCCACAAACAGTCCAAGTTCTCCTTCTGACAAGCTTCTTGATTATTAATCTGGTTGTTACTACAACCATACTACAGAGTATTAGCTAGTCCTTCTCTCTTCTTGTATCCCTAATGTCAGAAAAAGGAAAAAAAAAAAAAAGTTCATATGTTAAAGGTCAAATGAAAAGTTAGTTTTTTTTTCTTTTTGATTTTTAAAAAGACAAATGCCCTTCCTTATTTGTAGTAAGCTGACAGGATATATGCAGTGTGTGAGACACTGCAAGGCATGTGCTAGTGAATATTCCAGCCTTGCACACGTAAATATTGGTGGTGGGTTAATAGCACTGCTTGAGGCTGTTGTGGCCCTTCTGCTGTAATAACAAATTCAAGTCAAGATTTGAGACATCTTCTGCAACAGGATGTCCTTGAGAAAGTTCCTCTGAAGAGTTTCTTCTAGCAGATTATACTGTTCTTCTGATACAAGTCGTTTGTTGTAGTCAGTGAGTCTTTAACCAGATTTGAGGCCTAAGATACACTGAGTCAGAATCAACAGAAGCGTACTACCTTTCCAAAGAGCAAAATAAATTATAAGTACGACTCCAGGTAAATGCTGTTACAAGTTGGTCACACTTTCCACAACTTAAAATACTGTCATCACTGGATGGATCATTTGTTTTACAAATAGTAGTGAACTAAATCTCTAATCTGCTTACTAGACAGATGGGCTTTATTTGTAGTTGCTTAGATAGCAGCGATTTTCAAGTAAAATTATGCCAGTGGGAAAAAAAGATACTTCTATAAAAATGCCACCGAAGAGTTTGCATCCTGAACTAGATTTCATAAACCAAAAATCCCTGGTACATTGCAGTACACAGATCTTAACTTACCGTGATTGGGCCACTGCAGTCACTGCTAATAAAATGAAAGTTATTTTGGTTTTGTGGTTATTAACAGAATTGTTATTAAATGGTTTTAGCAAACACATGGCATCCCTGAAAAGCTGAAGCTTTAAGAAAGTCATACTGGCTTGCTGTCAGTCTCCTAAGCATGCAATAAACCTTTTAGCGAATGTACAGTGGTTGAATGTATGTGTTTGAAAGGCAAAGGAATTGGCTAACCTAAGAATTTGTAAAAACATCAAGTGCATCAGTTCACTCTGGTTTTGAAATTTTTTTTTTTTTTTAATCTGAAAACTAAGAAAAATGCCAAGATTTTCTGATGTTGTGTATGTGTGT
Source organism: Ara ararauna (assembly GCA_028858755.1). Taxonomy (NCBI): domain Eukaryota; kingdom Metazoa; phylum Chordata; class Aves; order Psittaciformes; family Psittacidae; genus Ara; species Ara ararauna. The sequence continues at coordinate 62,735,908 of CM054377.1, read as the reverse complement.
ACAAGCATTTATTTCTGTGACGCACAAGTGTTGCACAGTTAGGCAGTAGTATTCCACTACTATTCTGTAGTAGAATAAATAAACATATTCTGTGGGTTTAGATGTTCATGTTGCCTAATCTATTCTTTCTGGATAATTAATAAAAGTAGAAGATGGTAAATTGCATTCATTTAAAACTCGGATCAGGTGCTTACGTTGTGGTGGTGTTGGTTTTTTGTCCACTGTCCACACCCTATTAAAATCTTTTTTAAAAAAGAGTATAACCTTAACAAAATTGTTAATTCTCAGCCACTGAAATGGGCCTCAACTTTGTATTGATACTCCTTTTGTTAGAGTTTTACTGCCTCCCCCGCCCCCTTTCTCCTTGCTAATTAGGTTGATGCTGCCAGTTTACCATCTTCAGACCAAGAAACACGTTTTTACTTTTGTATTTATACCTTTTATCTATACTTCAGGTTTGTCTGAACTTTTTAGGAGAGGAAATAAACTTCAGTTTTAGTGTCAGATTACAAATATGACATAGTGTTGTGTCTTGAATCTGTCCTCGCTAGCTCTTCCTAATGATGCTACTACCTTGAGAGACATTTTTGCTCGGATAGTAGTTGTAAAGCATCTTGTTTGTCACCTATCCATTTGCCCTTACTAGGTCAGAAAAATCCAATATCATCTGCTGTCTGCTTTATTCTGTATTATGTCCTACTCCACTTCAGAGTCCCTTAGTCCTGTTAAATCCAGCCAAATCGGTCTGACAGGTGCTTCCAGCTTCATTTGTGTGAAATAGATGGAGATATTTGTAGCCTGTAAAGAGTCACTTCATTTAACAAGAGCTTTGTTCAACTGCATAAAGATTAAACGTTTCTTCACAGAAAAGTAATTGCTATGAATTTCCTGTGTTACTGTGCTTAAAAAGAAAACTGAAGTCTAGGTTTTATCAAAGCGGAGTCTCTTGCAGTGGAAGTTTGGTAGTTTATTATGGGTTACGATGAAGGCTAAACTGATTTTTATGTTAGAAGCACATGATCTCAAGGAGGTAGAAGGGGCTCTGAGCTTAAGATATTTTTCCGTTTGTTTTTTCCTTGCGAATAATTACGCTCTCTGCATTCTCAGTTTGAGGCACCATTTCACGGAATTCAAGATTTTACTGTGCTCTCTTCGGGATGAATTACTCTGCCCAACTTTAAAGTTTTGACATAAAACTCTGCTTTACTTTAAAGCAGGTCACTAACAAAGTTGTCTTTAACAGGGACCATTCGCACAGACAATACCATTGATGCTGTAGGACAGCCTGGTAATATTCTCCTTCTTCAAGCCCATCCCAGTAGAACAGACCATGATCGTTGGCTGCAAGCTTTGGGAAACACATCATTTTTTTTAGAGTTTGCATTGTTGGAGTGACAGGGGCTGGAAATGGGAGTGTGTAAATTTGATACTTGATTTGATATTCTTTATGCATTGTCATATGTTCTTTTCTTTCCATCAGTGTTATATTTATTCAGCTTACAAGCCTACACCTTGGACACTGAATTTTCAGGTTTTGACTCAGAGAAATTTTAGAGATCACAAAGTAACTTTTGCACCACTGTTAATGGGTTTACTAATCACATGCTATTGCAAGCATCAATTGCATCAACTGCGAGCCTATTGCAAGCTGTGCTTTATGATCCTTGCTGAGTAAAAGCCACACACATTTCTCCCTTCTCAATCTTATTTTCTCCTGATGGAGCAAACACATCTTATAGTAAATCCAAAAGCGAGTGGTTATTTAATTAGCAACAAAATGCTGCATAACTGTAGTCCCAAGGAAGAGATGGGAAAATTGTTCTGATTTTGTTTTACCTTGCAGAGGGTATTTACCACAGCCAGTTTTCTTGGTGTCCTGCTGCAAGAATTTTTTAGCACATAGACTTATTGTCTATGTTTTATTGACTGTTTTATTGTCTGACTCAATCTTTTTTCCTTAATCATTTTGAGTCCTGTGTGTTAGTATCTTGCTTCAGATTTAAAACGTAAAAAAAAAAAAAACCCCAAAGGCATATGAAAATGTATAATAAATCAACAGCATGTTACCCTATCTGCTCGAGAATGAAACTTGTACAAAATAAAAAGCAGATGTAAAATTGTTAAGCAGGCATTTTCTATGTTGTGGATGGATTTTCTGAAATACCCGAAGGGAATTTTTTAATACTCTGGGGAAAATATCAGATCATGACCTGTCAGTGTTGTAAATAACAAAGACAACAGAGCACAGAAGTGAGCTCTTCAGTATATCCTAAAGCATTTTCACGTTCACAGATTGGTCTCAAAGGAGAAAATGGTAAATGGAAGGGAAGGACTAGAAAAATACGGACCATGCAAGCATTAGTAATGATCACTTATGTCAATACCATGTTCTGGAAACTTGGAGCTGTGAAATAACCATTGACATTTGAGAGTTTGTACAAGGTTTTCTTTGGAAAACTTGAAGGTCAAAATAACTGATGCCAGACTGCATATGAACTCTAATCTGACAGGTGAAATACTGACAACACAACATGCTTCCAGTTTTGCTGGTAGTAGAGCCGCTAGCTCTGTGTGTCTTAAGAAGGATACTGGGGATAGCCAAGTGAGATGGTTAAATGGGCATAGACCCTTAAACAGCAGCTGTCTATAACATGCAGTTTCTCTTGGCTAAGGGCTCATTTGGTCTTCTTCCACTACTCTGTTGGGTTTTTTTTCTTATTTTTCCTCGAGCACTTTCCAGTCTGTTTGGAATGGTTGGTTAAGTTAGCAATAATAGTTCAACAGCAGAACTTGACAGCCGCTGCTTTATTGCCAGCTCCTCCATACACAACCCGTTTCAAACAAAGCCTGTTTCCAGGGTAGAGTGGTTATATATCTCGCTTGTTTGCTTTTGATTTCCATTAGACTTCACTGCCAAAACAACCTGGCCATACCAGTCACAAGGCTGAAAGTTTCTTGCTAGCAGTTATCAATGTTTGCTTTAAAAAGCAATTAGATGAGAGACATGCAAAAGCCCCCTCCAAAGAGGGAGGTGTTTTAAGGCAGTAACTACCAATACAAATACTTAATTTCACTTTTGGAGACCACTCTGAGTGAATATATCCTATTGTCTTCTGAAAGAAGACACACAGCAGTTGATTTATTATGCCTGCATGGGGCAAGAAGAGAAGGGAAGCTGAAGAATTATTACAGATACGGAGAGAAGATTTCAGCTAATAGGAGAATGGGATGTTTCCTTCTGCCACTGGGTCTTGGTCTGGAATTCACGGCATGTGTCTCATACTGGCCACAGTCATGGGTGGAAAGCTTTGAGTACTTGGCTCATTGCTCTGCTTCGGGCAGATACAATACCAGAGTGTTTGCATCCTAAGTAGGATAGAAAAGTTGGCTGATCAAGCACATTACTGATCCTGGAATCTAAAGATTTCTTTCTGTACTTTGAAATTCTTTCTCAGTGTATGATTTTTTTTTTTATGTATGTGCACCATTAAAACAAAGAAGTGTTTCTCCCTCCCTTTGAAGTTGAGGAATAACAAGGTACAAAAGGATCCCTCTGAAATGCAGAACCCCAGGAACATTTTCCAGTTCTCTCTCGGGGCTGGGTCCTGCTTCTGCCTATTTGTATTTGTCTGCTCACAGTCCCTTGGTTCCCCTGTTCCACACCTCTGTGTCCACGTTCCCACATCAAAGAAACCTTAATGTGCAGGCTGGGTGACATAGGAGGTCAGAGTTCACTCCCTGCCACTAGCACAGGCACAGCTATGTAACCGGAGTACACCCTGTGTGAACAAACAAAAGGACAGGCTGTTATTCTACAGCCAGGCCATTGGCCTCCTAATTCTTTAGAGATTTTCAGTGATTACTAGCCTTGATCATTTTTTACTTTGTATGAAATAGATGCAGGAAAGACTTTGAAATGCTTGGACAACAACATGAATGTTTCCCAAGTGCATATCAGCTTAGTTCTGAATCATGGTACTGTGTAATTACTGTAAGAGAGATGAAGCACATAGTCCCTGATATGTATGCTGGGGTCGGAGGTAAAAAAGTTTCACTCAGTTAATTTATAAGACTTTTTACAGATCCTGTAGGGCAAACAGTCTTTCTGTAAAGGAGGAAAAGATGTTGCTGTAGCTGCTTCTGTGGTATCATTGGCATCACTGGCATCTCTCCACTCAGCATTCAAGTGCAGTCGTATTCATTGAGTGTTAATGGTTCTCAGAAGCAGAGCCTCTTGCTCTATTTCAGTTGGTGTCACAGATCATGAAAAGACAGACTCTTTGAATAAATTTTTTCTTCTAATCGCTGACCCTTTAAAATGTATTTCTTTTTACTCATTTTGATTCCTTTTCTTCATCCAAGGTATATTTGAACTAAGTTAGCTGACCCTTCTGGAGGCTTAATGCTGCTGGTACTCCTCAGTTGTTAATGCTCATTTTCGCATAGATGCTGCTGTGTATGCCCACTGTGAGAAGCTTCACTGGCAGAAGGTAACCTGGTGCATTCGTCAAGGATGTGGTGTGTCTGCACTGGATTACATTCAGCCTTGCCTTTTGCTGACATTTATCTGTTTGATTGAGGGTTTGTGTTTATTAAGGGAATTGCCTTTATTCAGGCAGTAGGTAGGCTGGCACTTACTAATTACATCAAATTTGTGTATGTGTATATGCAGGATAGTGGTGGCAAAAGGCTTCTGCTTACAAAACTTAATAATTTTGTAACATAAAATACATCTCACCTCTGTGCTGACTTACAGCTGCACAGGTGCAAATGTGTTTTTCACAGCATGGCTCAAGAGAGTTGAGGTTCATGGTTGTATCCATGATACATCTTAGTTGTACAAGGTTGTACATCTATCCAATGATGTTAAAGTGCCTGTGAACCGGACTGGATGTTGTAGATCCTGCCACTCACATGAGCAGAAGTGGCTCTTGGTGACTTAAATACCAGACAAAATAAACTTAAGGAAAATTAGCAGATCTCTACTGCAGTGCAAGCAGCAGAGCGGCTGAAGATGATGCAATTTTTCTGCTGGTTAGTGGTGGTGATGGTAGCTGGCGCTTAGCTAGCCCCATAGAACTTCCAAGGACTGCACAAAGTGTGCACTTGGTAAATGTGAACTACCCTTTCAGTTCACTTTTACTGTATTCAGGAAGCTTGAAGCCTTTCGTTATGCGTGGCAAACTTGGCAATGAAAAAAAATGTAACCAGCATGACTTCAACTGGCAATCATCTAGTCAACCTGCAGCAACTCATAAATTAGATTAATATGAAACAGAATAAATGCCCAGAGAATGGCATTTGTCCAGCTCCAAATTTATAGTAGCATTTATAGAGCTCCAAATCAATTTATCCTGTTTTTTCTCATTTTCTATATGGATTGCAACACACTTCTTGTACCATCAGTAGAAGTGTAGGATAATTTGACAACTGCTGATTTCAACCAAATTGTGTCAGCCAACTGCAAAGAATAAGGGCCTTAATTTTATTGCTTTCAAGTGTAAGAAAAATATTTTCCTTTTCGGAATAGAAAATGGGGAGTTCAGAAATGGGGTGGATGTTCTTCTGTTCCAAATACTATGTCTCACCTGTTTTCTTTGTTGCTTGATAGACCTGCTTATTGAACATCGTAGAACTGTCAGGAGGAGATGCAGATAGGGAGGAGGGGATTTGGTTTTTTCATTGGTTGCCTCTTTATGTCACTTTCTGAAAGGCAAGCAGGCAGAGCCGGAGGCTGTTACAAATGCAAGGTTTTGTCCTAATTATGAATTACTTATTTTCTTTTTTTTTTTCTTTTTTTTTTTTTTTACTATAAAACGTATCTTGGGTTGTTGCTTTTGTTTCTCAGACAGTACTTTTCCTCAGTGGGCTTTGCTGCTGGAAGAGATATCCTTGAGTTTTAACCCCTCCTCTCAGCATCTCGTTTTACTGAGGTGGTTAGGATAATGCAGTGTATACTGGAGGCAATTCTGTAAATTGACACTGCAGATGGAAACAAGGTGGAACCTTCTGGTTTTCTCACACTCATCAGATTGAGCGTGGGTTAATTTTCTTTCAGGTGTTTTTTGAAGGCCAGAGAGAATAAATAAGGACTCAAATGCATCTACTTTTTGCATTTTGATGCTTTCAGGCTGCCAGGGAACAGCAGGAGGGGGCCGCCCAATGCCCAGGGTGACAGCAAGGCAGGCAGGGCAGGCACCTCAGGTACAAGGGGAGCAGAGCAGGACCAGGGGTAGCTCTTCTTTTAATTTTTTCAATATTTTTTTTAGTTGCTTCTTATTATACCATTCTCTCTTGATTCCAGTAGTTCAGGCCTTCAGTGGGGGGAAAAAGAAGAGACCCTCAGTAAGCCGTGAACACAAATTGAGAGATAATCCTGCTACCTCCTTCAGCACATTGGGCTTCTACAGACTGTAGTGTAGCCCTTCGTGGGCTGCACTGGTCATCCTGGATTTTCAGGATAACCAGAGTCCGTGATTCCCTACGATGGACTACATCCTAAATTGAGAACTGAAGAAAATTGCAAGGATTATAAATAGCTTGCAAGTTATAAATAGATTGCATAATTCACGTATTTCAAAAGGATGCTAAATAACTTTCCGGGGTAGTACAGACTGTGAGTAGGAAAGACTTTGTATTTTGCCAAACAGTCATAATTTGTGGCTACAGAGATGTTGTTAAAGCATTTACCTGGGAAATGAATGACCTTTTATTTTCAGAGATAAGATTAACGCAGATATTTCTGTCTACAGAGCATTGTTTACCTTTTGTAAGTTGTCTGCACAGCTTCCTAGGAGGCAGAAAAACAAAACTTCCTGCTGAGAAAATCGAGGCAGAGTTGTCTGTGTTTATTTCAGCAAAGCACATGGCATCCTCATAGTGCTCCTGATGAACTCAAGTACCTTTCTTGTTGTGGGAGTTCAAATAGCACGTGGTTTAGAACTACTGATTGTTCAGCCCTTTGCAGGTGGATACAGGTCTGCTGCACCTGGGGAATTTCCTGCTGGAGGTTGCAAATCCCAGGTTAGTGCAACACCAAGCCTATTCCAGGCACCAGCCAAGTTTGTTGGCTGGGATGAGCATGGTGTTGAGGGCTGTGACATGCCTGGGGTGCGAGTGGAGCAATCTCTGCCAGCAAAAGGCAGGCACAGTATTGCCTGCCTTCCTGGGGTGGTGTCTTCAGTTAAGATAGCCAGGAATGACTTTTGTCTACAAGTCCTGTCCCATGATATTCCTTCTGCTGCAACCTATTGAATTGCTTTCAGGGTCCTTGTAAATTATTCTAGAAGTCGTGGCTTTAAACATTCTCCTACTTGCTGGGTGGATTGAAACATACCCAAATTCCACTTGGAAAATTGTGCTTATAGCATTTCTTGTCTGTTAAAATAATTCAGGTCATGTGTAGCTCGATTGTGCTATCATTTTATTCTTCAGAACTAATAGCTCTTTTTACTGAGTGTTTTTTCTTCATCACATAAAAAGTGACTTTATACATACTCAAACAGCAAAATAAAGTTTGTGAATTCATTTTTCTTTCTTCTCTTTTTAATAGCAGTAACTCCCACGAACTGGTACAAGGCTTGGTACTGTGCAAGCAGTTTTTCACTCTTAGATTGCTGCTACTGAAAAGCAGATATTGTGTAAAGTACCATCGATCACTGCCACGGATTTATACAGTTTGTCACCATTGTTCTTCGTATAGCATTCAGTTACATTTAGAGCTATGGTACAGCTCACAAGCGTCTTATTATTTATAATCTAATCTCAGTGATTTGTTGGTGCGTAGAAAATATGTCTAATGTGGCCTAGTCTAGATGAGAGCAGGTTTATTATGTATTTAGAACTATATAACATGGTTTGTCATGATGGAGAGTGGGATGGCGTTTCTCAAGACCTAGAATAGCTGAGGTTAAGTACTAAAAGCAGGAATCTTAAAAGGCTGTTCTGACAGATGGTTAGCTCAGAGGCAGAAATAGACCTTTGTTGTATGTTTAATTTTACTTCAACAATTTTGGGGTTTCCTAATTATTTCCTGGGGTTTTTTTCTGACTTAAGAGCATACTGTATCTCAGGTAGAATCCAATGGAACTACTAGATATGTATGTCTTTAATTAAGATTTAAGTGCGTAAGTTTTCTTAGTTCTTCACAGAAACAGGTATTTCTGCAGTGCCACAGGTTTGTTGTGCTCCCTGGATGTGTTGCTAAGACCCATTACCTTGTGCTTTTGCTGACCAAACACCCTATATCTACTACAGGATTCAGATTTTTTTCTTGAGATTTGATTCATTTCTTCTAATGCTGTATTGATTTAAACAAACTGGTTCCCTATGAATGTGCTTTAATAATTCCACCAGGAATTTTGTTTTCATTTGGCGGATTCTTCTGGTTGCGTTGATGGGAATGCTAATTAACACTACCGTCAGTTGCCACTTAACCACAGTAAACATGGTGGCAAGCACAAAAAATGCTTTTTTCAATGCTAAGCTTGCCTCAGTCTGTTGTAATGTGTATATCTAAACTGGTCTCTGTACATTCCTTGCTATAACATGCATTGCTATAACATAGGGTGGGGAAATACAGGACTAAGACTCTAAAGTTGACGGTTGAAACCTTTAGCACTTGTTGTAGGTTGGAGAGGTTTAATTTGTTACAGGAAATTTTCCTTGTGTGTGTGTTTATATGTGGGAATTCAGCAACGGGAAACTGGGTTTAAAGATTGTATTTTACAAGTTTTAGGCAAAGCAATAAGATAAGGCAAAAGGAGTGAGATAAATCAACTGCTATACTGAAGACCGTTGAATGCTTAGTAGAAAGGTTAGTCTGGGACAACCTGTGACTTTTGTATTCAACCGTGTTGGTCTGGAGTGTATTGGCATGAGGGAGCTGAGATTGAAGCTTGTCTCTGTCTATATGCAAGGAAGTTTGATACCAGGACGAGGTACTGTGGTAAGGTGAAAAGTGGGTACCATTTCTGCAAGCAGAGTGAGAACTGAAGCCTTCTTTAAAAACTATCCACTATCCAGATCTTGAAATAAGCAGAAATGAATATGGGAAGGCGAGAGGAGTAGGGAATTATAATTCTTCTGCTTTGAGTTAGTATGCAAAAAGTACATAAAATTTACATATTAACAGTATGTTATACAAGTATGCTGTACTTACTGATACACTTTAGTGTAAAATTCAGTCATGTGCTAGATTTACAAATAATTCTAGCAAAGAACAGTAGCTGAGGTGCACTTAAAGGTGTAAGAGTAATGAAAGATGACCACCTCTGTGCTAAGTTCATCTTTTTCTTTTAATCTTCTAGCAGAAGAATACTGGGGAGTTAGTGATTGCCCATGCTGTGTGCTGGAAATTAATTCATGGAAAGAACCTGCAATAAGTCTGTTCATCACACTTCTGCCCAGTTTAGGCACGCTGTGGGACTTGGAGCTTGAGTGCCTTGTATTGTGCTGCCAAGGGGAAGCCATATTAGCACTGTGCTAAGCTTCAGCTAGTTGTCAGGGTATCATCTGGTTGAACTGATTTATTCCTTGTGCCTTACAGAAGCTGCACAACTTTCAGCTGGGATCAGGTGCATGGCAAACAAGATGATTTTGAATTGATGTACAGGCAGAACACATTTGCTCTCAGCCTAGCAAACATGATGTAAATAAGTCTTTTAAAAATGTGAGATTTCATGCTGTGCAGATGGTACGAATGGCCAAGGCTACTTTAGAAGTCTTGTAATTTTGCCCCCTCCTTTAGTTTATATGGAAGAAATGTTTTGTTTTCCTGTCACATACTACCCATATAGATGAGCTTGTAAAATGAAAGGGGGAGAAACCTATTTGTAGTTGGGACATGGAGGAGGCAGCAATGTATGATCTTTGTGATAGCACAGCCATTTAAATTCCTCTGGGAAGGATGAGAAATGAGCTACTTTCTGTGCAGGAAGGACAAACTTCCAAAACTGGATCCACCTGTGGCGACATGCAAGGCTGGTTAAGAGGGTAAGAGAACTGTTGGCACACACTGATCAAGCAACTATCTGCTCCTCTGACCTTTTAACACAGATGAATGGTGAAAATTAATTCTGAAGTGAAGACTGTGTCAGACAAATACAGTGTCTAACAGCTGTGGACTTGTACTGACTGCAGAGATCTGCAGTTCAGGCAGCCTTGAACATCCCTGCAGCCCCTTCTTAGCTTTTTGTGAGTATTTTTTGTCAACTTCTGTAGAGCCAGATCTTCAGCTTCGTAAAACATGTAGAAGAGTGCAACACAATGGCAAGTGATCTACAAATGGTTTATTTTTGCACAGGTATTTTTAGAAATGTTAGCAAATACGTACTTTGTACTCCAGATGTGTTATTTCTAGGACTGTAGTGGATCTTGGAATTTTCTGGGAAGAAAAGTTCTGATGAAAAACTACCAAAGTAACTCCCCTCATTGCAAATTCTGTAATGACAGTGACTCCCTGAGATCAAGTGGGCTAGTAAAACATGAACAGGGAAAGCCAGAGATACAGCAGTGTACACCTTAAGGATGCATGGAAATTTCAAGTGTATTGATTACAGCATCCTCAGGAAATTAACAGCTACCAGATACCTAGCTTGCGCTGTGTGCTGCTCTCTCTGGGCTTGCTACATCTTGTAATTTACTTTTTCCCTGTGCCTGGTCTATCACAGCTATCTTTGAAATTGAACTTTGATGTCTGCAAAGCATCAGACCAGTGTATTATTTTGGGGGGAGTTACAAGCATTCATAGTCTCTCTTTTTTTAACATATGAAGAAGTCATATACAGTACTTCAGGCTGCATTCATTACTCTGAAATGTTTTGTTGGGGTTAGGTGTAAGTGGTTGCTTTAGGGAAAAGCTTAACACACATGAACAGTATTCTGTAAGACTAAAATGAAGTTCATATAAATGGGGGTTTGCTGTTATGTAGCTTCCCTGTGGTCACAATGTATGTTTCTTAAGGTTAGTGCCTTTGGTTAACTGTATTTTACTCTGCAGCTTATACTTTGTAAATAATAAACTACCATCAGACACTTAAATCCTGGCCAAGAAAAAACAGCAATGTTCCCAAGAAACTTTTTGGAGAGGCTCAGTGATGGGTTTTAACAGAAAATACCCTACAGCTGGGGTTTTTGTGCTGCTTATCATGCTCTTAGCAACTGCCTTTGGTTCAGTCACTGTCCTCACCTCAGTTATTTCACCATCATTTCTTTTTCTGCTGATTTTAAGGCCCTGTTTCTTTATGGTGTTATGAAAGAAATCTTGACTGTAATATTGCATATTTGGTTGCACTGACAGGAATAGATTATTCTTCAGAAAAACCTAACTGATGTCAAAAATACAAGATGGTGGAAGTGGTGAAATCTGCTGCGAGCACTAGTCATTCTGTTGTGGCGTTACTTTGGGAGGGGGCACGATATGTACAGGTTTTGCAACCGAATGATAATTTGGGCTTAAATTTGGGAGAAAAGATGAATAATCAGGCACTCTTTGTTTAATAACTGTCAGTTGCACAATTTTTAAAGGCACATGCTGATGGATCAACCAGGTGATACAGATTTTCCTCCTTAAGTACATGAAATTGTTCGTTACAAACGATGCCCAGCTCACTTTGCTGTGGGTGGATCCCTCGTGAGATACTCCAGATTAAAACAAACCTGCGTGTTCTAGTCACACAAAGGAACATTTTTCTTTGAAACTGGTGGGTGGATAGAATTCTTTGGTTGAGTTCTTAAAAAACTCTCTGCGGGCTGTATGGAGAGTTGCCACGTGCTTCTCATAGATTCCAAATTTCTGCCATAGCAAGTCCCACTGGTTTTAACCACAGCCTTTTTTGTTTCTGTACTCTCCTTTGTAACCCTCAGCAAATGGAGGCAATGCCAGAAGTTCTAGAAAACAAGAGGGAGAGGTTGTGAGCCAGGCCTACACTGCTGCATTCCTCTGCAATGGTAGGCCACCGTGTGGGCTTCGTTTCAGCTCTTCATTGTGAATCAGTACACGATAACCAAGTGACCAGCTCTGTAAAACCATACAGAATGCAGGGCAGTTTGTGCAATCAGGTGGAATGGTTCCAGTTACAGTCTTGAGAGTGAAAATTGTTTTCACACAGGAGATATTTTCAACTTTTCTGCAGCCTCTTTTTAATTGCATATTTCTTTACTTCAGCATGCTCACAAGCATACAGCACCATCACACACCCATGGAGCAAATAACAGAGCTGTCTTCTTTTTGTTATGGTTTGGACCATGTACTCCCAAATAGGTGGCTTTCTTTACATGTAGCTGGTCAATGCGAAGGCAGATGGCTCAGTAGAAAACTTTCCTGGAAGAGCTCAGAAGTTAGGAGTAACTGCTAATTTCTTATAAAGATGCCTCACTGAATTGCAGAAATACATATATACAGTCTGTGCTATAAAACCCCATTAGAACAGAGGAAAAGGAGGAAATTTAAACCTGGTGCGGTGACAGACAACATGTTACTTGGGCCTCCCAGTAGACTTCTTGTGTGTTGAGTCTGGGGTGTCTTTCAGAGTAGGTTTAAGGAAAAAAGGTCTGTTGGACTTCTGGTTTTAAGCGTCAGCATCAAGTCTGGTACGCTGAGGGAATGGCGAAGAAACTGTTTAGTTGGTTTGGAAGGTTTATTTATCCCAGTGTCAGAGGAACAGCGCTAGTGTTACAGACACCTTTGGCAGCCAGCAGGTTTTTCATTGACTGATCCCTTGGAAAGTAGGGTGCTAGTAATTCTGAGAGATTTTGCTGCGTCTCTTACCTAGTAAAACAGCTACGTCTAAATTGATGCCAAAGTATGTGAAATATATGAGGGTTTTTTCCCAGCAGATCTGGAATACATTGTAGCTTAGTATCAGAAATTAAGTGAGAAGAATTGCACTGTAGTAATTAGTATCTGAAGGAACTGTCATTCTCATATGGCATTTTCATTTTTTCCTACAACATAATTGTATGCTAAAAAGTACATATTCCTATTCTACCTGACTGAATGCAGTATTTATTTACTTCAAAATATGAGCATAAATAATGCAGACATGTGTCACTCCTCCTGCTAAACCTGCAAAGACAGGTATTTCTGTAATAGGATGCAAACTGGCACTTCTCTCCATCAAAACCTTCTTGTGTTTTCATGACAACTCTGCTGCAATTCCAGGCTCTGCTTCCTCAGCGGGAAAGGGCCAGGGAGGGCTTGGAGAGATGACATCTTTCATGAGTCTGGATGGAATTATGCCAAGACTTCAGCATTAGCAAAGGTCTAGCCATTCATAGATACTATGTGACCTGTTGGTTTTCAGTCCAGCAATAGCTCTCAAGGGGATAATGCTGCCTGCATCTAAGAACTGGTATTCCACAAGGCATCAGGGATCAAGGGAAGGCAGCATTTGCTGGGCTATATTTGTAACATTTTAAGCAGAACTTTCGTTCATCTGGCCACAGCAGTGCAGTCTAAATGTCAGATCTAAAAAGCTGTTGTGCAATTACCAACAGTCCATTTCAGCAGGTTTAGCCAGTGATCATTACCAACTCAAGATGTAGTACAGCACTAAACCTGGTCTTTTGTTCAACTTAATTCAATAGAAGTAAATACAACTCTGTAGTAAAAGGTATTTATGAGACTATACTGGGCCAGGTGGGGTTTTCCAATATTTAGTATTAAGGTTTATTTTAAAGAAAATCATATTCTTACTGGTTCAGCTCAGAGTAGAAGTACACTGAGCTCATCAATGGAATGGAAGCACCCTCGCAACCTTTCATTCTTGTCTGGGAAGAGCCTTATATGCTCCATAATGTCGAACATATGCAGTGAGGGAGGAGGGTCAAAGGAGTGCATGTTATGCTTAGCAGATAGCTTCTCATTTTTGTGCAGGTTTGGTCTACAGCTTGATTAACACATAAGAAAAAATGAAATTCTTATGCAGAAAAATATTTTTCCTTTGGTTACTCTGAAAGCATGAAAAAGATCGGGTGGACTTTTTTGCCTGAAAGTGATGAGCTGTGGTAAGGAGGGAGGGAGGACAGTGAGCTGTAATGGAAATGATCTCTGATAACTGCAGTAGGAGTGTTAAAAATGCACGTGAATCTGTGTTACGAGACACAGTGGCCTGTCTCTCTGCATTCAGCTAGCCAATGGGAAAAATGCTTGGGTAAAGGCGAAGTGTACCAGCAGACAGTTCTAGCTGTGTTCAGAGCTGTGACCAACTGTTTGTTTCACAATTACACTGCATGCTGTCCATTGCAGACAGAAATATTTGTTCAAAATTGATTTCCAACAGTTTGACAAGCATCAGACAAACCCAGTAATTAGATTTGTGAAGTGAAATGTCTGATGGCATACTGCCTTCTAACCAGATTAGTGAAGTTAGGCTGAGAGCCATTTTTTCTCTGCAACATCTTTGCATAATGAGGTAATAAAATCAAGCTTTGCAGTTCAGGTTTAACAATGCAAACACAGTTCTTTCCTTCCCTGCCCCAGATATTTCTGTAGCGAAGCCTAATGGCTGTAGACACCCCTTTCTACTGCAAGCTGTGCTACAGTAAAAGTCCAAACCAGGAGCTGGCGCATACTCTCTCACTGGTGCTCAAGGGAGAGACTGTATATACCACCTCAAGCATTTTGGTTGGTAACCCCTGTACTTTCTCAAGCCACTCAGCAAATGGCCAGGTCTTTAGTCTTGTTTGCTGAATGTTTCTCCATGTCAGTTTACTGGTTTGCACCCATTCTCACCCCCTCTTCTCCTTTCATTATGATCAGTTGGTGCTTCTGCTGTATGTTGAGCCATGCAGCTGTAGTGCTGTGGCTGGCAGCCTGGCCTGGCCTTGCTACTTCTGACAGATGACCTGCACTGGTCTGCTGGATGAATAGGTTTTGCTGCACTCTCCTTTGATACTTGATAGAGCTGAGAACCAGATAGTGAGATCCTTTTTCCAAGGAAATAAAGTGTAACATTGGCCTGATTTGTGTTTGATCCTGGCTCTTGTAATAGGTCACAGTATGTAGTTACTGCTGTGTGTTCAGACTCCCCATCTACATGCACATCCAAAGCTCCATTGTCCCCGTCTACTCAAGAACGTTTGTTGGAAGCAAGGCGTGATAGTAGAGGAAAAATTATGAGTGTGACTTCATGACAGCATCCAAAGACAATTGAATTAGGGCTCCCAGCGGTGCCTTATGGTATACGTCATAGACTTACAGAATCAGCTTGGTTGGAAAAGGCCTCTAAGATTGTCAGGTCCAATTGTTATCCCAGAACTGCCAAGTGCACCACTATGCCATGTCACTAAGGGCCTCATCTACATGTTTTTTTAACACTTTGGTTTTTGAATACTTCCTACAAAACAATTCCTTCAGGTCCTTTTTCTAAGAACTGCACAAAAAAGGAAATCAAAATGTTGGGAAGCAGTTATCACAGAGTTGGAACCCAGACATCCTCAAATGCAGCTCATATGTAGTGATGATGGACGTGCTTTTCCTGTCCTTTTCATTCTTTCAAATGTCCTGATATTACCACAAATGTTACTGAAAGCCGTGTGTTCCAGAACAGTGGTTTTCAGCCTCTTCAGTAATGCAAGGCAGACTATTAACTAATACATTACACATCTGCCTTTCTGCTATAGGTTACTGAAGATCTTCAAGTCTTAGGTGTTGCAAAGCTGAGAAATTTTTAGGTGTAACCTTTCGTTGTTTGAGTGATGAAAACCAGGTAAGTCAGTACAAAATTCCAGATGTTTTACTTCATATTTTATTACCAGCATTTCAGTAAATACACTGAAATATCACTGACTCAGAATTAAGAACTGTATTGCATTATCCTTAACTGCCTGTTTGTTGTCTTACAGAAAAGGTAGGACAAAAAAAGTAGCAAAGGACAAATACACATTTTATTTCATATACTGAAGAGCACTGCATTATAAATATACATGACTTAGCTTTAGGGACCTTTGAATCAACTTTGCATTTTAGCTTAGTGAGATAATTTTCATCTTCATACCCTGGGAAAAGAAGGCCAGGAAAAAGGAAGTTGGTAATCAGTCACAGAAATGTGTAGTTACGATAAAATGTATTAGATATTTGGTGTTATAAATGTGATTAATGTGCTTTCTGGTGTTTGTAATGAGTAAATACTACTTAATCCTTAAGATTTCTTACAAATACTTAGGCTGCTGTCATGTGTTATTGCAATCAATATTTGCAATATGCTGTGGTTGTTGAACTAAGTCTCCCTTGGGAAGCCAAAGTAAGGGAATATGGTTCAGCGTTTATCAGCTTCATTTTACTCATTTATTTTACAGCATTTGCAGAGGGAGCCGCAGTAAGAATGTGAGAGGAATTACAAGTATTTGCAAGAAAGCATGACTGGAAAGGAGTGGGAGGAGATGAAAAACTTGTAATTCTTTTTTTAAACCTAACACATTCAAACTGTTCGCTTAACAACCTCTTTCCAGGTTGTTCTCTGTATGGAATAAGGCTACAGACTTCTCTATATACACGAGAAGGGACTGTCATAGAGCAGCTCTACCAAGTGACCCTTGAGAAGGGTATTTGTATCCAATACATCAGAGATTATTCTTTTCATAGAACAGGTTTCCATGTTCTTGACAGTAGGTGCTGTTTGAACCACAGGGCTGAGAGGCCCCAGCTGATTAGAGGCTTATGCAGAAGTGTTTGTTTGATTCTCAAGAAATGGGCTAAACTGTTAATGTCAAACCAAGTATTACAGCATAGTGGGTTTGAAAGTACTTGTATGTGGCCTAACTCATGTTAGGAGGCAATGGGGGGTTGAATTTAATGTTGTTTCATTGAAAGCACCTTTGAAATTTCAATTTTGTTCCATTAACAGATTGTTCCAAATTTGTGGTCCATCTGTATTCCTTCATTTTGGGAGTCGCTGTGTGTACAAGGAACAAAATAGCTTTGCTCACTCTGACCAACCTGTAACAGGGAAAATCATGCCAGCAGCAGGCTCCAGAGCTGCATAGAGCAAGGCGAGGTAGAAAGGTGGCAGTGCTTTTCAGAGTGCTCTTTGGCTGCTCCTGGAGTGTCAAATCCCTTCCTGGCATCTGGCTCCCTCCTGCTGCTTTTGGACTAATGCGAGGATGTGCTTTTCTCGTGCTCTCACTTGCACAGCTCTCAGTGACTTTATTCAATGAAATACACATAGTCGACACTTTAATGGCCTTCTGGTGATGCCTGTGGCAATGCATTCTGCTATACTTGGTCTTTAACCCATTTCGCAGTGATTTATAGCCTGAAGACTTCTTTCTCCCTGGGCAGCTTTCTCGTGTACAAGTGATATGGCACAGGAAGGGCACTCTGTTTTAATGAGAGCTTCATTTTGCAGAAAGGAACAGAAAAAAGAGTATCAGTATCATATGCACAGCATTTACAATGAGTTTTAGTAGAAGAATCATAGAATCACAGAATGGTTTGGGTTGGAAGGGACCTTAAAGATCATCTACTTCTAACCACCTGCCATGGGCAGGGACATCTTCCACTAGACCAGGTTGCTCAAAGCCCCATCCAACCTGGCCTTGAACACTGCCAGGGATGGGGTAGCCACAACTTCTCTGGGCAACCTATGCCAGTACCTCACCACCCTCACAGTAAAGAGGTCTGTGTGTGTGTGTGTGTGTGTGTGTGTATATATATATATATATAAAAAAAAAAAACTTGGTTTTAAATGAATAAATAAGCATATGTTTACATGCCCCGTGAATTCTAGATATCCTTAAGACATTATTAAAGTGATCTGCCTTTCCAAATGCACTTGAAGACTTTGATTAGTTAGCTCAAACATTAACAATACTTCTATTACACATTTTAAAATATTGGAGAAGACTTAAGCAGGCAGAAAATCTATAGGAAAACTTAAATGTGTGCTTTACTGAAATGAGGGATACAGAAAGATTTATACTTTATAGCTCACTGCGTTATGCGTTGGGAGAAGCTACTTTTGTGGCACAAATACCCTTCTTTGTTGCTTACCAATACCCATATTCAGTTACACAAAGAACAACTGTTGTAAAAAATATTAGTATGCAGATGCTCTGGTGTTTTGTTAATGCATTTAATTAAATACAATAGCTGTTTTGTTTGCTTTTCTTTTTCTGTCCTTGAATGGATTTGTATTATGGTACAGAATCTAGGCTTAGAGCTATTTAAAATGTTTTGTAGTTTTAGGATGTGTCATGTATCCATGTTAGCTGCTTTCTCTTTCATTCAGTTAAGAAAATCATTTGGGGACTTTCAGTAGTTTCTAATAGGTTTGGAAGTATCTTCAGGAAAACCCAAATCCCAAAGTTGCCCGCAAATATATTCCTTTTCCCCCCACTGATGAGGTCTTCAGTGATAATTAGCATTGCTTAAAAAAGTGTATTCCTGATAAATAAGACGGTTTAACCAAAGAAAATTTTCTTGAAGTTCCCCAACATTTTCTAGGTGGTTTTCACAGAAGACATAAAAATTGCACAGTAAAACTGCACGTTACATTCGTGTATGAAAAACTGTAGCAGAGTGATCACAACTAATTGTAACCTAATTGTAAGTACCGGTATCGCCAGCATTTCGTTATCCGTACAGTTATTCCAGAATTACTCTCAGCCTGAGAAAAGGTTTCTTTAGTGCCCTGTGGGGGGGTGAAATGCTATGAAATGTCTGTGTCAAGTCTAAAATTGCTCTGGTGAATCAGCAAAGTGCTTGAGCCCAGAGGACTTTGAAAACTTAACAGTGTCTGCCAGATCCTGACCCTCCCATGGCAACAAGGACCAAATCAAATGGGGATGGGCTGAGGTAATTAGAAGACCCTAACAGTAACATCTGACTAACTGTAACTTCTTTATCAAATGTTGAGCCCCATTAAGCCCAAAAGCCCTTTTGACAGAGTGAGCGTGTGGGAGGTGTCTGCTCTGAAGGTTGCTTCTCAGGCAGTGACCTACTAATTTTCTGTTGGTGTTCCATGGAGGTCAGACATACTTCTAAGTGGGCATAGGTCCCTGTAGGAATAACGACATCGGCTGTGAAACCCTCCATCAATCTTTCTGTCACTGATAGAAGCAGCTACTACAGGTTAAGGGTTAAGTGTGCTGCAGCTGGTCCTTTTTAGATATTTTACTGTGTGCATCAGAACACGGCTGTGGAGAAGGCAGCAGGCATTTCACTTCCACCACAGGGGTCTGTCCCGGCACTTGCTCGGCCAAAAGCTCATCAGTTTCTGCTAAATGTTTTTGTCCCTTCTTAGGAGCACAAAATGCAAATTGGACAGTTTTGCTCTAGGCCTTCAGCATCAGCACGAGAACATTGTGTGCTGAGTGCCAGGGTCATACATGGAGAAAACCCGTCATGGGAGGCCAAGCAGAAATTGCAGTTTCACGTTCTCTGCCTTTTTGAAGCAAGGACAATTTAAGCAGAGGAAAAAAACTCCATTACGCTTGTGTCATCAGTACTGAAGTTACAGGGCGGGATTCTAAATGGGGAAAAAGTCTTCAGGTACAAAAGCTCTGACATCATGGGGAAGGAATGTGCACTTGAGAAGGCACAGGCCATCGATGTCACTTGAAATGTTATTGTTTCCTGTCTGGAGAAAACCAGCACCTTTTAGAGTTGCAGCCCTCAAGGGAAAGTATGGGAATTGTTACTCACTGAAAGCCTCCTCCTCGGTGAGCTTTCCACATAAATAAAGTCAGTTTCAGCTGTGCTTTGAATAACCTATTGATCTATTTAACAGGATGCATTTCATTATAAAAAAAAGCCCACCTAGAAGTATTGCAAATTTTGTGTGAGAACATCATCCTGGTTTCAGTTCCAAGATAGCTTAATGTTCTAAAAGGCTGGTAGAGAACATAGTTTCGTTACAACCACACATATTACGGGTTTTGTATGAAATGAGCATCTCAAGGCAAGGCAAAGAAAGCAGCATTGTTCCAGGGCTGTTTTTCACAGGCCTGTATTCATATCTCATCCTTGTTGTTTGCAGGAGAGGCAGATGTGAACCAGAACAATGGGACCTCCTCGAAGAGCCCAGCGGTGACAGACTCCAAAGGCACAGCAGACCCGAAGAATGCCTGGCCTGAGGCCAACCCAGCTGACACTACTGGTCGCCCCCATTTGATCCGCCTCTTTTCCCGAGATGCCCCAGGAAGAGAAGACAACACCTTCAAAGATCGGCCCTCAGAGTCAGACGAACTACAGACCATCCAAGAGGACAGTGCAGCAGCTTCAGAGAATTCGGATTTGATGGCTTCACAAAAACGCTCCTCTTTCCGGCACGGATCAAAAATGGCATCTGCGAGCTTTACAGACCATGCTAGACATGGATCTCCAAGGCACAGAGACTCGGGTCTACTTGACTCGCTGGGCAGATTCTTTGGAGGTGAAAGACACGTTCCCCGGCGGGGCTCGGGCAAGGTGAGCTCTGAGGAATAGAGAACTCACAGCTACAGCAAAATAAAGTACAGTTAAATAGGAAGGGTGGGACTAAAGGAAGGTCTAACTGCTATAATGCAAGAGTTGATTTAGCCAGCAAGATGGTACATGCAGATGTGTAATGTAATGCTTGGCTTTAAACTGAAAACAACAACAAAAAAGCATAGATCTGGGAAACAAGAGAAGCTATTCTGTGTAGAACAAGGAGTATTAGAAATCCAGGTGGCTCTAGAAACATTACTGAGGGGCATTTTAGTGAACACTTAATGTGGTGCATTGTATGCATTTGTATGCTGTGCCATTTAGAGAAACTTCAGTCTGCTTTTGTGTGTTGTTCTTACATATTTGCTGGGTGAGAGCACTAAATGCAAACAGACAATCTCTAGATAGCTTGGCACTAACTGAGGGACAGACTTGGAAATAGATGTTAGAAAACCAACAGGAACTGTGGCCAGATTCTCAGCCTGCTTGCTCAAGATCATGTTTTAAGGTCAGATGATAGCATTGCTGAGGAGGTGTCTTGGCAGATAAACTGTCCTGAATCCTGGGTATACAAAACAGTCCAGCTATGCTGCTGGAATGTTGAGCAGCTATTCAGCTCTGTTCCGGTGAGAAGAGATTGATGTTCCAAGCATTTCAGATTAGAAATTGTGCAACAGACCATTTCTTTATTAGGAATTGATGAAAGGCTAATTCCTGAATTCTTCCCATTTCCAGGATTTCATGCCTCCTCTGATCAGTTATGCAGCTGTTGTGTTAGTTCATTGTTGTTTGAGAGTGGCAATGTTTTAAGATATTTTCACTGCACCCTTTGCCATGAAAATGATAAGTAAGTGGAGTCGTGCGTTCGTGTGCTCACAGACTACATAAGCATTTAATGGAGCTACGGTAGGGCTGTAAAACCTTTATTTTAGATGAATATATTGTTTGATGCAGTTGCTGAAGTTGTGTGTTGAAGAAAGCAACGCTCATAGTTGCTGGCTGGGCCCAATTATTTCAGTCACATTTGACAACTTTTGCTGTCTGCTCAATAGTTGTAACCCGCGATACTTGCTGGGATGGGCAAGCACATGCAGCTTTCCCACCCTGGCTGTCTGAGTGTTGCACATGGACATGGTACATACTACTCCATGGTTTAAAACTGACTTGTGATCATACAACAGCTGCAGGCTGTCAGTGTTACCTCACAGCTCTGCACTTGGAAGCACCGTGCATAATAGCCCTGCCCCAAAGAGCTGGTGTAATGTATAGACCACTGGATGAAAAATGCTCTAGAAACTTAGAACCAGAAGCTTCTCGCACGTGGTAGCCAGCACTAAGCAAGATATGTGTTTTGGTCTTTTTGTTCCCTCACATTTACAAACGCATGGCAAAGATATAGCAGTTGGGCAGTTGTTTCTGTAGGTATGTAATGTTCATACGTGCAGCAGGCAGTTGCTGTGAGAAGGAAGAAAACCACTTTTCTTACTATTACTACAAATACCAGAGGCTGTTCTCATCCCTGCTTTTTTCTGAAACCTGGTTGGCTAGCTCAACTCTTGCTCTTTTATTCATATACTGTGTTACTCGATGAAAAAGAGTACATGCAATGTAGAACAAAATGGGGAACAATACCAAAAACTTAGATTCTGCACACAGACCATACAGAGGTATGTACACTCTTGCTTTAGCAATAAAACACTTTCTAGTACTGAGGACTAAGAAATGGCTGCAAGTTGTACAGATCCTGTATTTTATCCTTTGGCGTGAACACGATTGCTGTGATTCTCTACAGATCTCTATGTTGTTGTGGATGGGAGCACAGGATATCATGTCTTGTATCTCTGTTGCTCTTCAGTAAACTGCTGTTTTGAAGCAGTTAAATGTCTGCAAAACAGTACAGAATTATGGACAGTTCCAACATTTTGTGCCTAGCAGAAGCATTTATAATGCTGTGGGCTTTTTTTAAGGACAGCTGCAGTGTTAAAGTCCTGACTTGCAGATCTCAGCTGGAAGCACAGAGTTCTATTATCTTGGCAAAAGTCAGTCCCTTTCGGACTTCCACTGCCAAAGCATCTCTGGCACTATTCACACAATGATAATATTGATGAAACCATGCCCAAGAAAGCTCAGTTGTAGGAGGTTTCAATGCAGAAAATATTGAGCAAGTGGCGTGGACGGTTGTTTCGCTGCTTATTTATTCAGCCTTTGAATCAATGCCTTTTGGTTTCTTGTATCAAGGAAGGCTCGTGGTGTCATTTATTTATGCGTGTGTGTACACGGAGGAAATCTAGATGGCTTATAGTCTTACTTGTGCTTAAAGCTTAAGTAGTTGCCACTTGCTGAATTTTGTAGAGTGTCAGAGCACCGACAAATGATGAAGCTGTGCTTGGATGAGCTGAAATAGAATCAAGAATTGGCTTTCCAGATTCCACTAGGTAAACATGTCTTTGGTAAATGAGATACCATGAAAAGCACCTTAAAGGATGAATTTCAAAGGCTTGAAATTGAAAAGTTGATAGAGCTGCACTGTTTATTTGCTTGCACTTGTTTCTGATTATTTTTTGAAGCTTTTCAAAGCCATTCTGCGGCTGCCTTTCTTGCAATCGCCCTTTTCCAGCCAGCCCATGCCCCAGTGGGAGCGTGTAGCTCAACTACCCACACCAGCAAGCACTGGAATGCACAGGCAACACTTGCTCTTTGTACAGATTTAGGGCTGACATTCAAGCAAAACACATTATAAATTCTTTGTGGAGGCATTTTCATCTTGCATCCATAGCTGAAAAGCACATTAATGAATAATACTCACTGTTGTGTATGGAAAGGTGGGGTAGGAACAAAGCGGGGACTGTTTCACGGCCTCCTTTTTCCCGTGGAGCAGGTTTCTCCCTTACCCTGGAATTCTGAAGTTGAGTGCATGGGAGCAAATAAAAATAGAAAAACTGGAATGATCAGAACTACTCCTTCTCCTTTAAGGGGCAGCAGATACATTCATCATTGTTCCCCCAACCCCACCAAGAATTTGGATAGCAAACTCAACCAAAACCAGCTTGAATTTTGTACTTGTAAGAAAGTTTTTTAAGGGAGAATATTCCAATCAAAACTTCTGTTGTGCACAGCCTAAATTTATTTGTATTGAAGAAGACTTTAAACGGGTGACAGAAAGAAACCGCGGTGCAGACATCTCAGAAAGCATGCGAGACAGTCATGTAACTGTAAATTATTACCTTTCTAATCTTTACAGAGTAATTATCTAAACGTTTGTAAAGCATATAAGCAAGTTAGTTAAAATGACTGAATCCTTCTTGTGCCTCTTCAATATTAGCCTGTATTCAACTTGAGTATGTACAGAGCACTGGTTTGGTTCTTCGACACAATTGTTTATGCTTTTGGAATTGTTTATGATTTATTTCTTGGTTTTTTCCTACTAAAGTTTGGATTGTGAAACAAGAACTTTTCTGTCCTGGTTTAACATTATGCATTAACATACTAAACTTTAAACCCCATTGGTGACCCCCCTTGCAACAAACCAAAACGTTGTGACAGTAAAACAGAGGCTCAGGCTGGACTTAGCTGAAAGATTAAATCATTTTTTCTTTTACATTTTGCTTGGGTTTTGTATGCAGTCTTTTAATGTTCTCCTGTTGCCTGTATGAAGCTTTGCTCCCGTGTTTCCTTCCTGATACCTACATCTTCATCAGGGACTGTAGCAATAGGACAAGGGGTAATGGATTCAAACTTTAACAGGGGAGATGAGGTTAGATATAAGGAAGAAGTTCTTTACTGTGACAGTGGTGAGGCACTAGAACAGGTTGCCCAAAGTGGTGAATGCCCCATCCATAGCAGTGTTCAAGGCCAAGATGGATGGGGCTTCGAGCCACATAGTCCAGCCCATGGCAGGAACTGGGTGATCTTAAGGTTGTTTCCAACCGTAACGCAATATGTGTGTGGGGACAAGGAAATACAGAAGGCAGACATGGGGCTTCCCCTCTGTAAAGACAGATACGAGGTACAAGGGGTACTGGGCTGATGTTCTTCTCGAGTTGAGCAGAGCGAAGATCTAGGATCAGCATCTGGGAAATGGCAATTCCAAACCTGCCCCAGAGTTAAGCAGTTGTTGTAATATGGATTCACAAAAAGAACTGAGATAAACATGCACAGGCAAAGAGTTTAGGAACCATGGTTTTAAATAATGACATGGACAGACACATCCATCAGAATATCCAGGTATATTTTATCTTTTTGCACTCGGACTCTATTAACATTTCTTGTGGAGCTCTCATGTCTACTACAGCACCATGGAGACCGCAGCGTAGTTAATCAGTGCTAGTCTGACTAGTGTATGATGCAATCTAAGTAAATAACTGTGATTCTTATTTCCAAGTCTTAGTTTCAGGGGGTGGCACTGCTCAAGATCTACTGTTCTGTAAAACCTGCTGTACAAGCAAATGCTTGTAAAGATTTTTATACAGTTTATGGTGGTTGTAACAGTAATTTTGTTTTAATCTTCTGCTTTATATGTGCTTCATGTGTTCATTAAACTGTTTACATCACAAAACTGGTGTACTAATGATTTAATTTAAGGGTTTTTTTTAATCCATTAACAGAAGTGGCAACAAACTTTGCAGGTGACTAAAAGGGGCTGTGTGTCCTTCTACAAAGATTCAGTTATAAGTGTGTTCATCAGAAGTGAGGAAAGCTAAAGCTTGCCTTCCCTAAGGAAACTACTAGGTTCTAAATAACTGAAGCTGCTAAATCCAGTGTTCTTGCTTTATGATAATGGGAACTGAATCTGGCCTCTCTCTTTTGCGGCAGGTAGTAATGAATGACCTAGAAATGAATTTGGGTATCAGAACTGCCAGTGTTCAGGCTAAAATAATCAACTGACTAATCAACTGAAGTAATTCAGAGATCATTCTAACCAGTCTAAGCAAAATATTTCCCCTCTTTATTACACTTCTAACAGTATCTTCCAGTTCAGTCTTTGCTAGACTATTTCTAGATCCTTCTATCTACCAGTATGATACAGTAATAATAATTGCTTCAGAGGGAGCTAATTGTGTGCTGCTCTGAAGAAGAGCTCCAAGGATTCTTACAAGTGCTTGGGGAGGGTCCAGGCTTGCTTCTACGATTTGCTTGGGCCTCACCATAGCAGGGCAGGGGGGAGTCATAGCTGTGGAAGAAGCAGTAGTGGCAGCTTTGAGGTCTTCTGGTGGGAATGGGCCTTGGATATTCTGCAGTGATTCCTGGCTTGTTTCAAGTGCACAGCACCACAGCCTGGTTGAGGATAAGGTCTGGGTTTAATTTTACTGTGATAGACCCAGGGGTGTTCATTTAAACAAGTGGGAGGCGCAGGCAGGAATCCCAGAACTCACATACAGAAGGTGAAATGTATGTATTCAACATGGAGCATGAGGGTTTTTCCTGCCTAACATTAAATTTTTCTCAGCATGTTTACTTCTCTGCAGATGAACCAAGTTTATAAATCAGAAATTGCTTCATATTAAAATCTGTTATAATGGGGTAAATTAATCTTGAAAATGAAGAACTGCATCATCCATAGCACTTTCCATCCTACAATGCCAAAATTAAAGACTTTGTGCAGTCTCAAACCATCTGCAGACAATGGCAAACACTACCCAAGAGAAAATTTTGAGACAACTGTGAGTAGTTCTCCCCCGCCTCTTGCTTTTGTACCCCCATCATCAAGTTCCATTAGCAAGAGTTGTTGTATTCAGTCTGTGTACTGGTGCAAAAGCTTTCACCTTGTTCCCGAAATGGTCTCCGCTTGAACAGACGTGTTCAGTTACTCAGTTCACTCTAAAATCACTTGGTTTCATTTCTTAGCTACACAAAAACAGTATCTCCTGCCATTTTCAGGTGCTTTTACTGAATTTCTTACAAAGCAATTTAAAAAGTGTTGGTAAAACACTGAATTACTGCTGCAGACCCAAGATGAGACTTAGCTCTGTTTCGCCTTTTGCCATCACCTTGGTTCATCTCCCCCTTTTTTTTACACTGGCTACATTATTTGAAATAATAATTTTACTTTTGAGTATTTGTTTCAAAGAAATAAGCTGTTAAACCATGCCATGTCTAACTTTCATAATAGTAAACTCTCCTTACTATTACACTTGCCACTTAAGTGTTGTGCTGATGTAGGCAATAGTACTTTTAACACCTGTACAAGAGTTTAGCCTGTCATTTTTTTACCTATTAAGGGCAGAAAAGAAACCAAGTCAGGCCAGTCCCTTCATAAAATAGTTGTTTGTGCAACCAGAGAGAAGAAATGTGTATTTCAAGAAATTAAGGATGTAGTAACATTCTTCTCCTCTTTATTTCTCTCGGCAGCTGTAAAGCCATAGTGTACCCCTGGTATTTACAGTTCTGTTCTCCAAATAATGATCATCTTGCTCCCTCTATGAGCTTCTTCACTATACAAAAATACTAGGCAGCAGTCCTTGTTAAAAGTTTTACAAGGTTCTGCTTTCTTACCAATAGCCATACCCACAATATTATGTTCTTCTGCTGTAGCAGCACCAACAGAAGCATCTCCACCAAATCCATAGTCTTAGCAGTAGACATTTATCATTGTCAATACTGATCAATGATGCCTTCCCTATCTTGGCCATGTAAAGTCCTTAAAGGCTGTGAAGTTTGTTGGTAGCAGAAGCAACCCTGGGGAACTACTGTGAAATACCTGCTAGCCAAAATCTCCCTTTTGCTGGAGTGAGCGTTGGCAAAACAAATTAAAAAACAACCCCCAAAACCCAAAGCTTTGCACTGGGTTTCTGTGGTGGGATCACTTCAACAAGGTTTAATCTATGCCACAGATACCAACTTGATAAACCAGCACAGGTTACTGAATATGCACCAAAGACTATGTCCCAAGCAGATAGATAAAGAACCTCTTATCATGAAGAATATTTGAATAAAATGACTAATGCTAGGCAAAAAAAATGCTTCAGAAAAGTAAAGGTAAATTAAAGCAGCAGGTTTTGTTTCTGAAACCATTTATCAAGTGTCACAACAATGGAATAAATTGGACATGGAGAAAAGCACTAAGATGGTATGATGGCACCAGTCTCTCACTCAGGACCCATCATAGAACTCTTATCCTGAACCACTGTCCTGACTCTTCTTTTTTCCCCTATAATTCTTTCCTTCCACTTGGAATTTGTGAACCATAATCACTGAGGCACTAAGGAGTAAGAGGATTATGGAGGAATGTGATTCTGGATGTCAGCACTTACCTCTCTTGATGGCCAGTGTTCTCCATTGTTTCCTTCATCACGCCATCTGTTTGCTCATCTGCCCTGGGGTTCCCACTTCTCAGGCATGTGTAGTCTTTCCCCAGTGCTTTTTATTCCAGTCTTTCTGCTAAGATTTCTTCCTCTTTCTGTTCATCACTTATTTCTAGACAAAGATTATATTAACGATCTCAGCACAACACTAAAGGCAGAATCTCCTGGACTCTTCATCTCCCTACCAATTCTCTGCAACTCAGCAATTTAATTTCTGTCTTAATTTCCACATTAGTAAAAATTAATGATGCAATTACAAGGATGTGTGGTTCATCCTTTCTAAAGTGATTAGAAAAGCCTGCTGAATTAGCTTATTAATTACAATGTCACCATCAGACTGGCATGTGGGCAGGATATCAGCATTCCTATCGCTTTTTGTAACAGATCAGGAAGTTGTGGACAGCCTGGAACAAACACCATCACGAAAAGCAAATTGATATTTGGGTTGTATGTGAATGAGAATGGAAGCAATGACACCAGGATAATGCAGCTCTGGTTTAGCAGTGCATGTTCACAGTGGGTATTTCACTGCTAGAATAAGCATGGGAAAATACATCCTCACATTACACATGCTCTATATTCTATCAGCTCCTGATACAATATCAGGTAATGGCACTGGGAGGCTCTAACGCATCATCAGTTACGCCTGGGAACACAAAGCCCTGTGTACAAAGTACCTTTGAAACCCAAGGGGAAGCAATTTCTGTATATAAGCACCTGGCAGATTTCCTGCAAGTGCTTTAGACAAACTGTATGGAGAAAATTTCCTCTTGTTTAACAAAAATAAGCTTATATATTCACTGAAAAGATGAGTCTTCATTCCTGTTTGGAATACTGCTTTGAAATGGTGCTAGCTCCAGAAATTCAAACCCAAGTAGGAATTTCCTTATATGTAAGAGTTTGGATTCAGAGCCCATTTCAAGGGACTAACACAAAATTACCTAAGTGGCTTAGAATTGCCTGGTGCTCTTTCATCTCCCTCTTCCTACAAACTGGCACGAACAGCATTCATCACTTATTCATTATGCTCAATTAGCATGAAGGCTAATTTTAGTCTACCAGTACAGCTGCAAATTTTTTAGTGGGGGTTAAGCATCATCCTGTAGGTTGGGGAACAGTTGGGTTTTCTAAGGCAATATCCAGCTAGAGATACTTTTCATAGCTATAGGAATCTGAAATTCGTAGGTTTTGTAGGTTTTCTTCTAAATTCGCGCATAGCGCCTCATTAGTTATCGTGGGACACCAACCCACTGCAAGCCATGAAACCCAGTGAACCCAAGAAAACAGCAGTGCTTTCTGTTCTTGCAAATATCAAAACCCCTTACGTGGTTTGATTGCAATTTAAATCAGTGATTTCCAGATTTCATATGTATTTGGATTTTGCCATTACGTAAGAAAGATCATTAAAAGTGCCTATTACTGCTTAACCACATATTTTATACCAGAAAACAAAGTGGGACATGAAAGATATGTAACAGCAGTTGTGTTTACATGAATATGAATTTCATCCCCCAAATCCTACCACATCTCAAGTCACATACATGGATGATCACAAACCTGGATTATCAAACCTGGTATCCAAATGCACCACCCAGATGTGCCTGCTGCACTTACGAAAGCCCACGGGATCCTCTTCTCCAGCCTCCTGGGGAGTTGCAGTGCAGACAGTAATGACCCTTCACTGTGGTTCAGGGCCACAGAACCAACCAGGAGACATGGTCAGGCCTGCTGTGGTGGTACACTGGAGAGCACATATTCAGGTATCTTCACCTCGACTGGAAATGGACTAATCATCTTGCACAAACCCTAAAATGGAGCACATATCAAGTCACATATGGATTCTTGTTACCGTGTTAGAGAAGCAGCGTTTTTCTGAACAGTTCTTTCAAGATATTAATACAGGTTGTGCCAGTAAATTGAACTAGTTTGATGAGAGAGTATGTGGCTAACACAGGGAATGCATTGTCAGTGTATAGCTACGATAAAATACCTGTGTTTTGTACTACATTGGCAGTTAACTCTCTTCTTTTCCTTTTGTCTTAATGGCCAACATCAATAAGGTAGGTGGCACAGTAAATAATGCAACTTCCCAGGAGCTGCAAAGCATTCCATTATTGAATCACTCCCCATTACGGGATAACTGTGGGTGTTTTACATCCACTTTTAAGAGTGCTCTTATTTCCATTATTAATCCTTAAAACTGTAAGTGAAGTTGCAAACTACACCTGTGTCATCAGATCTCAGATACTGCTTAAGTTTCCAGTACTGGCAAACAGTTTGTAATAACTAAGATCATTCAGCTGGAAGGATCTTTCCTTTTTTGGCTTTTCTGAATGTACGGTAGCGTTGACTTAGTAGGGAACCTCAGACACAAAGTTCACTGGGAACAGAAAGGGCTCTCTCTGGTTTTTATTCACTTACTCTAGAATTACTTTTTTAAGGGCACAAACAGGGGCACCACTGCTTTGAACTCCACAAACAGCACCCAACGGCTCTACATTCAGGATTCTACTTCGCGAGTACATTTCATAATACACAGATACTGAAACCAAGGTTGCTTTTTATTGGCACTGCTCTTAGGACTGAAATTCATGACGAGGTTGCAAGAGGTGCAGGGAGAGCTCGCTGCAGCTGCTGGGCAACAGGGATCAGGAACCCAAAGAAGCAAGAAGTAGACCTCGCTGTTCTTAAAATGTGATTGCTCGGCTGTACTTCTATTAGGTTTTAATAAGGATATTATTGAAGGCCAGGCATTTAAAGCATATTTAAGGATAAACGGTGAACTTCTGACTGTATTAATGAAGCACACAATGACAACTAGATGAGCTTATTCAAAAAAGTTCCATTACATATCACCACCCCAGTAGCCCATCCCAGCAGGATAAATGAGATTTGTTTTCTCTTTCACTCAACAAAGAATTGCCTCACTATGTTCAGATTTGCCTTTTACCACCTATAGACAGCAGTTATTACCCTTCTGAGGGAGGATGATTCTCAGAGATCATGCATATGAGCACTCTCAGAAAAAAACCAGGGGATTTTGCTCCTGGCCCCTAGGAATCAAAAACCTGAAAGAACAAACTGCAGGTGAGAGTGATTCCAACAATAAATGGAAGGGAAGTATGTCAATGCCATAAATGGAGAATAATACTGAAGATTCTGACCATGGATAAATTTTGCTGATGACAATATGGAAGGAAAATGCTTTATTTGTAACACCAGGAAACACACACGATTGAACTCACACAGCACCATCATTAAAAATGGCTTCAGACTTGCTGCTGCCTCAAATGCTTCAAATGGGGACCCACTAAGAGAGTACGCTGACATTTGGCACCAGGGACAGAAGAAACTTTGCCTTCACTGCATGATAACCTTTTTAATAATCAAAAATAGTAGCACTAGTAATTGGTAAGAATGCTCAATTCAGGAAATCCATACCCACCTAGAGGGTAAGAAAGTTACCGCAGCTTTTCCCTGTGCCAGCTGGCACCCACAGCCCACCATGGAGCTGCAGCCTACCTGCAGTCAAATCTAACTGTGAAGTTTTCTGCTTTGCACACATTAACAGTTTTACAATTAGATGGTGACCCAGTTCCTGCTGCTAGTAACAGACATTCAGATCTGCAGCACCATGGTATTTATCATGTTATTTACACTAAAGACAAGGCAGTCCACTGGTTTCAGAGGCAAAGGAATACTTCATTTGAAGATTAGAAGACAAAGGCATGGCTGAAGTAACTTGTTCTGAACATGTGCTGATATCTTACTGGCTCCCTCTTAACCACAGCAGCAGAGATGACTTTGTCAACACTGGAACTAATGACAAAGCAGAAGCTGCTCCAGAGGTATAAGCAGGACTGGCTACCTGACACTACACAAATTTCACAGACCCAATAAAATTAATGAATTCCTGCTTTTTAAGCGGTAAATCTTTATGTATCAGCAGAATGCAAAATACCGATACTGATAAATAGCAGCTGAACTTAGCCGCATTGGCTCATTTTCTTTCCTAAGGAAACTGATCTCATATACAATATACCTGAATTTCATTTCTCTTCAGAATCATGGAACTTACAAGGCCACTCATGAAGAAGGATGCTTCTGACTCATTTTGGATTCAATATAATATAAAATCATTTAATTCATATAAAATCACGAGACAAGACCTGACTTCACGCACTTGAAAATAAAACTTCTGTGAAGCAGCTTTGAGCAGCTAACACTAGATTGTTTCATAGGAGCTTTTATTCGAGAGACCTAAAACATGTAGATCTTCATACAGCCATTTTCAGTAGTAATACCTCAAAGCAGTCGAGGTCATTCTGAAAGCTATTGTTGTCATGAGACTTGAGTGCAAAAAGACTCTTCAAACCTTTGAAAGTCTGTGCTATAGATATTAACTTGTCAAAAATCACCAGACTACTCAGGAGTCCAACAATGAGACCAAGCTTTTTCCCAGGCAAGTTGATGAATGTTTTTCTGTATGTGATGAAAGCACATTTTAGATAACTATTCATCCTGCTCTACAGTCAAACGTTCATTCAGTTTGTACTATTAGGAAAGTGCTTATGTGAGCTCCTGTCTCACTATGGATTTCCATCTCATCTTTAGAGGCCAATTAAAAATTTAGTATTGATCTAATGCTGATAACATCATTGTACTCCCAGGGAGTTCATTATACTAAGAGAACCACTGCAGCACTTTTGTTACTGCCATTCTCTTCTACAATCTCTCTTCGGCACCGAGTACTTCAAAAACGCGGCAGTGAACATGAAGCCTTGTGCCTCTACATGCATAATGATGGGCAGACGTCTGTAACTGGGTCAGTCACACCTAACAGTTTTAAAAAGAACCTTGTCACACAGCATCCAGAGAGCAGTAACTACACCGAAGTTTTAGACACAGTTTTCACTGCAACAGATACATCATACGAAGTACCAGTCAGGTATTCACTCTCTATAATGTGTTATTTTTGTTATTTATTTTACCTTCACTTACTGGACTTCTCTCTGTAGTTCTCAGGAAGCCCTACTGAAAACATTATTCTCAGCCTTGTCATTGTCATTTTTTCTCCATTTCAGGTTTCATTTCTAAAATTACATTCTACGATCCCACTTACGAAAGGAGGAAAACTACAAGGTTTCTGCTAGCAAAACTTCCCAGTAACAGGTTTCATTCCACACGGGTCTGTAACATGAAAAACATGTACACCCTCACACATATATATATGCACAACATATGTCTATATACATACTCTACATTTACTATTGCATTGAAATACTGAGCACTGCTTCCTTCTGAGCACTGACAACTTTAAGTTGCAATCTTTAGCTTTCCAAAGCATTTTTCTCTTCATTCCTGGTGAAAGTGACTCTTCTTTTTATACAGTCACCAATTATCCCTCCTTCCTAGCTGACCTGGCGATACGCCTATTCTACTTTTCAGGATATACATGCAGCCAGGGCCAGCCACCACGTAGGGTCCATCCCCCAGAGATCTCAGCATGGCCGGCCTGGTGATGACAACCCTGTAGTCCACTTCTTCAAGAACATTGTAAGTCTTCTCTCTTCTTGTTATGCACTAAAATGAACTATATTCTTTAGGATCCATCACTAACTAAATACTCCCAGTCATTAACCATTATTTTTAGCCTTCTGAATTGTGCCTTTAAGCTCATCAGGCTGTTCAAATGCAAAAAATAATTTTTGCCTGGAAACACAAACAATATTGAAAAGCTGTAAGACAGTGGGTGAACCCTCTCCAGCACAGTCAAATTTCAAAGACCATTACCATTATACAGCTTCACCACCAACAGGTTTTGTCTTCAGCACTGGCTGTATTAAGAAATGCTTTCTGTTTAAAAACAGGCAAAAATCCACTGTATTTTAGGCAAAGTCTAGGACAGCAGAGGAGCTTCTCAGTGCAATTACTTAGATAGCACTTAATCCTGCTAATAATTCAGAAGGCTCAGTGATTCCCTACATTTATTTTTCCTTGGTTTTACAACATTTCTGTGTTGGTTTTTAGGTCTCACCCCGTACACCTCCCCCAATGCAAGCAAAGGTAAGCATTTTACGGGGCTCATGCAATGTCCAAAGTCTTTAGTGGGCTAATGTATACCAATTCAGCTGCTAGCCTGATTAGTTTTCTTTAACAGTACTAAGTAAAAATCTAGAGTTACGATTGGGAATTTTTAAAACAAGGGACTACGACAGAGAAGCCATGGTTCTATTCCTTGTGCACTTCCTGATTTGCTACAAGACAAGTTAAAGTCACTCATAGTGAGTTTCACTTTGGTTTTATATTGTGATTGCTTTATGTAATAAACTAGTAATAGGTAATACTTTCAAACAAGCCTCACCCACCAGGAACTGTCCCTCTATTTACTAAGCTCAGCTGGCCTCTAAAGTACGTAACACTGACAAACCATGGCTAGTGAAGTCAGTTCTTGTAACTATAACAAAGAATGTTACCTTTTGTGTTTCATGGAATGACTTCACAGACTATTGTTTTCATATTGCCTCTTTATATGGCCAGTACTTCATTATTTTTACTGCATTTTCATCATCTTCTGTGTATGGTACACCCAGATGGTCTGTTCCATAGTGATCATCATGTCATTGTTTCTATTTCTTGCATGTGCAGGGAAGAGGATTATCCCTCACCAGATTTAGCTGGGTAGGTGACAAACGTGCTTTTAATAACAGCCGTTTTATTTACCAGGCCAAAGCATATCTTGCTCCATTGCCTCAAGCTGCTGCAGCAACGTGATAATTTTGTTTTGTCTCAATTTTGCTATTTTGCTTTTTCCTGTTCCACTTTCCTTCCTCCTCCCACAGCACTTTCATGATGTTGCTTGCTCTTACCCAGCAACTTGACAGCCTTGCAGTGATAATCTCTTTTGCTTTAGCACAAAGTGAGCAAAATCCACTGCATGGCAACGCTCTCCTCCCTTAAAGACTCCTGGAAGACTTATCTGCTGCATTTTGTCCTTCCCTTTTCCTGGGAAGGACAAAAATGGGAGGGGAGGCTAGGATGAGATGGGTGCTTAATTCCACAGATGGAATTGCTCTTATACAGGAAAGTCTGCAAAACTAACTCTGTCACTAACTCAACTATTCTGTTCCACCTTTCCTTGCAACCCCTTTCAGTAAGAAGGGATCTGCCTGAATAGTTATTAGACAAGTTCTTCCCACAGTTATCTCACAACTAATGACATTCTACTTCTCTACCACAGGTTTGATTTTATATGGGATGGACATGTAAATTACCTGCATTTTCAGACAAAACATTAAAGCCTTCAAGCCATTAAGCATTCCTTTCATTATCAGAAGTGCACAAATTATTTGAAGTGTTTGTTACCTTCGAACTTGTGAAAATGAAGCATTTTAAGTTTTGTCATGCAGGGTAACCGTCTGAGTATCCTTTTTTGATTATTGTCTTTTACAGATCAGTGCTTCCCTCAGATTTGAGCATATCCAGATAATTTCCTAACATTTTCCTTCATCCTTGTTCATTACATTGAAGATTACTTTGTTCCAGCATTAGATTTCTTGTTTGGTTATTACATTTCAGTGATCAACAAACAATGATTACAATGTGCATAGGGTAACTGGAACACAATAATTTGCAATATATATGAAAATCTTTCTTGCAGGGTGGTGAAGGACACAAGCCAGGATATGGAGGAAGCGGAAAATTCTATGAGCATAAGTCTGCTCACAAGGGACACAAAGGATCCTATCATGAGGGCCAGGGCACTCTTTCCAGAATCTTTAAACTGGTAAAGTACAATTGAACTTACTCTGAAGTACAGAAAATTGAGGCCAGGCCAAACCTTTCCAGAACCTGCCATGTTTGAAACAACCACATTTCCTTAAAGCTTCTGAAGGAACTAGATTTGCATGGATAAACGAGAAGGTTATTTCATGGTCTAGTAACTACTTACATGACAGGAAACAAAGGTAAAAGTACACAATCAGTTACCATCAGGAAAGAAGGTAAGTCCACAAAGTCTCACAAAGACCTGTGCAAGGATCTGTGTTGTTACTCAACTCCCAAATGACCTGGAACACAGATGAATGAGGTGACATAGCTTGCTGCTGCTGATAAATTATTTAGAATAGTGAAAATGAACGCAAACTGATAAGCTGCAGAATGGTAGTAAAGGGCAGTGTTGGACACGTATTTGGTTGAGATGAAGTTTCAACTTGAACAGTCCCTGGCTGTTCCCCCCCCCCCCCCCGGTGGGAGAGATCCTGCAACATGTCATTACAGTGAGTTTCAACACCACATATGCAAGTTAGAAAACTGTCATGCAAAAAATAAACATTTGGCCAGATAAGCTTTAATCATCTGGTTCAGTTCACCATTTTGAGTCACGGCACAGCCCCACCAGCACAGCTAATAAATCAAAACAGTGCAGGGAATTCAGTCATTTCAGCTTGGATCATCTTTGCTATAAAACTGCTCTAGGGCTTTTCTCATTTGCAGATATGAATTGTCACAAGTTTGAAGTTTTTTTTCTAGTTTGATGTTTTCTTATGACTTGTAAAAATAGGCCAGGTTTCAGCTCTCTTTTCTAGTTTTTTTCCTGTGTTTGCATCCAAGCTTTCCATACAAGACTCACGCTGATATAATCGCATTAACAATTT
The DNA here is from genome assembly GCA_028858755.1 of Ara ararauna. Taxonomy (NCBI): domain Eukaryota; kingdom Metazoa; phylum Chordata; class Aves; order Psittaciformes; family Psittacidae; genus Ara; species Ara ararauna. The sequence goes on along the minus strand of CM054377.1, from coordinate 62,699,540 downwards.
ACCCTAATAAATATTACAGAATAAAATTATTACATTTCAATTCTTTCCGATGTGAGACCCTCGTAACTCATATGCAGGGTTTGGTTTTGGTGGGTTTTTTTATCAAATATACACACAGTTCATGGGTACCCTTAAAAAAACTTCCAAGATATCTAAGCAAGTAAGTTGCTTTCATTAGGAAGGCCTTAATAAGAACATGCACCTACAAATAACTCATGAGAGACTGCCCAGTCCTGTATGAGAGATTTAGTAAATTAATCCTAAATGAAAATATGCAAAACCCAATTATCTCTTTGAAGTGAAAATCCCAGCAATATTTAGCAATATACCAGAGGCCACTGCAAGCCATTTTCATTAGATAATATTCAATAGTTTGTCCTAGTACAGATTCATGGGTGTTTTTAACTTATAGTCCCAAATATACAGTACTTTTCAATTAACTTAACTCTGTTATTCCCTCCACAGGGAGGCTCTGGGTCCCGACCTGGATCCCGGTCTGGTTCACCAGTTGCTAGGCGCTGAAGCTCTAAGATGTCATCCAAGGATCACGTACTCTGCTTCATAATGTAACTGCCTTAAAATTAATAACAACTGCAACAATTACCTAGATAGATGCAATCCATTACTTAATGCCAATTAGGTTCTGCATGCAGTAGATGATTATACAAACTTCTATTGGCAATCCCTGACCAACAGTTGAATGAAAGGAACACAAAGAGTAGCTTTACTAGATGTTTTCCTTATTTTATGTGAAGTAACAAGATCTCTGACTACTTTCTTCTTCAGGATGCCCTAACTGTATGCTGGACTTCATTATTTCTCCCAAGCACCTAATTTGAGCTCAAGTCTTCTGGTTTCGTTTTAGTGAACATCAGAATTATAAATAAAGAGTTAATGTCTTGAATATTGAGCACTGCTGTTAATGAATTTCTGAGACACTGCTGTTAAAACCAAAAATCCACCATGTGCAGAAGTTGTAAGGACTGTTTATCCAAATACTTTTTTTTGATTTGGTTTTCGTTGTGTTTTAATCTTCCTTCTCTCACTCACAGAATAATTTATTTTCATAACAGGATTAGGCAGTCATGGAAAGGTTTACCAAACACTGGGAGTTCAAGGTATGTGAAGTGTGGGAGGGGGCAGATGTTGCAGAATCAATAAGATGCGGAGCAACAGTAATAAGGAAATTCTTTCCATACCATGAATTGCTCATCGCATCCAAACCATTAGAATTAAGAGCAGATGAGGGAGAGAAAGAGGATTTCAAATTTGAGTTAGACTAATGTTAAGAAACAAGGGACATTCCCAGAGAAGAAACATCTAAGACTGCACAAGTGACCACTGGACGTCGCTGGTGCTTCAGACAAACGCTGCTGTAACAGCATAAACTTTGCAGCACAATAAATAAGTAAACATATAAACAAGTAGGTCTAATTTCTGAAAGAGAGCCCTTCAGTACTGGTATCTCAGATAGTCCTGCACATCTCACGTTAGAATTTTGTATCTTTTTCAGCAGTGTCATGTTTGATCAGCTCATCTTTTGCCTGCGAACACCTGGATGCCTGTTAAGGGCAGTGCACCAAAGCAAACTCATAGTAAACTACTGTGAACATTTAACTGTGGTACCGTAGTTGCCTTATAGAAATAAATTATAGCTGAGTTAGATTTAGATATTACTTGTTCACAACTTACTAAAATGAATGTGTGGCAATGGTATTTCCAACCACACTTAGGGAAATAAAAGGCTCTTCTGAATTGCACTGGTTTATTACTTAAACTTACCATTTCTTCAAGCTGTCATCTAAGTGTCTGATTAATTACTTTATTTTTTTTTAGTTTTAGCCTATGCATTGTAGACTACAGTTTTTGCTTCTCAGGTTGAAACTGCATTCCTAATAAGTGCCCAGTAAAAGTTATCGATGAATATGTACATTAATTGCATTTCACATCTAAATCTATTGTAGGTTTAAATCAGTGTCCATTAATATGAAGCAATGGAAGACAAGAGGATAGAAAATACATAGAGACTAAAGAAAACAAAACCACCAAAATTATTAAGCATACACAGACTTATTACATCTTCTATTACCTACACTGGTTGCTATGTGTATTTTTCTATTGTAGCTTCATCCAGATGTATGCTCTACAATGTAATAGTTGATTTAGTTTGAATACGTATTGTTCTTATAGGAACACAGCTTTTAAAAATGTTCATTATTGAAATAAAGTAATCAACTTCAAATGAAACTTGGACCAGTTTTGTCTTTTGTAACAGAGAAGATCACATATATGAAATTCTGTAGTGTTTGGGTTTTTTATCCTCAATTGATGAAATTCTGTAGTTGGTTGGGTTTTTTTTCCTCAATTCATGAATGATTTTCAGATACTAGAAAATAACACTTTGGGACCCACGACCCAGTTGCCTGCATTACTGGTGACTTAGCATGGCCCACAAGGCTGACAACTGACACAGGATTTATGGGAGGCCAGTGCCTGCGGAGTGGCAGCTAAACATCAAGCAAGGCATAAAATGCCTATGATATACCAATCCCACCCTTTATAAACAAGTGTAGCATGAAGTACCTTCTTCAAACAGGGTGTGTAAAAATCATGTTGTTTTTTTAAAGCAGCCATCAAAAATAGGAAAGAATATTTAAGATGAAAAAATTGAGAAATACATCTTTCTAAATATCACACTGTAGAAGTACAGAACTTATCCAAAGCTTTTCCATGCCTTTATCATTCTGCTTTCCCTCAAGTCATCTTTTCCAGAGACTGGAACCGGTTTTTTAGGATTTACTTCCTACAGAAGAAAAGGTATGGTACTTTAAAGCATGATTTTCCTAACATGTGTGTCTTAAAAGAGATTAAAACTTAGACTGAAATTTATTTTTATACTTACCAGTAGTTTCACTTAAAAGCTGCTGAAAAGCAGCAGTTGCAATGGCTACTGGATTCGTAAGCAAAGGATCTTTCCTGAATGCACAGCCGTTACTGGGAGCATGTCATTTCTTGTACTGAAGAAACAGACATAAACCAATAGAAATGCTTGAGCAGACACAAGCCAAAAAGCCTGAGGCTAGAGTAAGTCTACTACTGCATCAAACCAGAAAGAACAGAGGCATTCCTATGCACAATTCACTTACCCACTATACAACATGACTCTTCAAACACGCCTTAGAACAGTAGGTCTTTCTGCACCTACTTCAACATTGCTTTTGAAAATATCAACATATTGGTTACAGCGTATTTGTACTGAACCATCAACGGATTAATACTGCTTTGAAAAACTCTGACTCAATCTTACCAAGATTGAAATCTCTATGTCAGGATTCTCAAGAGTGAATTACTGATGTTCATGGGGTAGGAGGATGCAGGGAAGCAAATCAAACACATTACAAAGAAGTTTTTAAAAAAGTCTATTTACTGTAACTGACAGGATGCCCAAGTGTGAAGGAGTATCAAACTGAACACAAAAAACATGTCAGCTGACTCCATAACTCATGTTGCTTATTTAATACTTCCAAGACCTAAATCACACATGTGTTGCCTCCAACCAAGACTTAGTACTTTGAGAAGTGACCATTTGAAAACAGCATCTTTTTACTCATGAGATCTGCTTTTAGCACATAGCCACTGCCAGCTTTTACCTGCTGGCAAAACAATTGCTGCTAGAGCAGACTGAATGCATTCAAGGATTCAGGAATCACATTCCCATTACAAAGGATAGATTTCCATCTGGATGTGACCAGTTGAAAATCATCTTCTGTCAACCTCTTGAAAGTGCCACCCCAATGCAGCAACTCAACTCCAACAAACTTTGTTGGGCATTTATACAGTATTTTCTAAAAGAACAGGGAAAAGCTTTTATACATGGTCCATGCAACACAACACTTTTACTGTATTGTTACAGATCAATAGGGCACTATGCCATGGGGCCAGGATGCTTTCAGACAACTGTAAAATATTGCAAAATTTAAAATAATCAATTCTTAAACAGCTAAAACATTAATAGGCTGTCTGGAAGGAAAGGCACTGCTGGAAGTTGAGAGACGCACTTCTGGGGAATGGAGTTTTTAGAATTTTGTAGAATCCAGAATCAAATGCTAAAAAAAAAAAAAATACACGAAACAGAACTTGGAAAAAAGTAATATTATTTATCATGGTTTTGAATTAAATATTCCACATAACAAAAGTGTTATTTTCATGTCACCAACTATATTACTTATATACATATGCCAAAAAGTTAACAAAAGAATTAAGAGATGCCCTATCAAAACCAACAGTGATTTCTTGCTTCAGCAATCTGAAATAACTGGTTTGTATCATAGACAAAGTATAGACAATATTTACAGCAAAGGGCTTTTTGGATCTGAGAACAATTATCTTTCTTAAGGTAAATTAAAATCCAGCTCTGTATTATAGTACAACAAATCCACCACTGATCTAGAAGTACTTGTGGCAAACTGAAAACATTAACTTCCTGCAACTGGGATTAATATTTACAAAATATACTGATCAGCCACACAGAGGCTCGTATAACTTTAAATATATATATACATATACAAGCACACATATATATATCTATCTATATATATGTAACATATAAATAAAATTCAAAAGAACAAGGTAAAAACAAGAAAAGAGCTTCTGTTTTTGGAATGTCTAAAAGATGACTATGTTTTTACTCCAGTGTTTCTTTGTTATGAATATACTTAACAAGTGGCACCTTTCAAAGCATGACTTAAGTCAGCTAGGTAGGTTTGCTGAAACAATGACTTCAACAAAGTAACATATTTCTAAACTTCACAAAGAAAATAATGAGGAATTTACAGATTTGAAATGATAACTGTTTACGGCACCGGGGAATACTGTATAACATAAGTCACCTAGTGTGCATCTAACTTTCTCACTGCTAACATTAAACTGTATGTTTACTTCCCCGATTTAGTATATGGCTGTGTTTTCCACAGATACTGAGATATGTACCTGCTGATCCATTACAGCAAACAAAAAAAGAAGAGGCTTTCACTGGAACCTCTTCTAGTTTGGATTCTCTTTAAATAAGTATTGCTGAGTTTTAAGCCTCAGACTTTTCACGTAAATACTAACAACTAACTGCCTTTTTGGTTGGAATGGAAATGAACATGCTCCCTTCTCAAGAGTTTAACTCAAGAAAAGCCGTAAGTTCATGGCATTATATTTTCTTCAACAAATTCTCAAAACTGTACTAAAAAGAAAAATATATAGCTTAAACCAGAAGTACAGCATTTTCTTCTGCCTTTAAAAAAAAAAATCCCAAAACACAAACCACCCTATCTTATACTGCATGCATTTACTCTGTAACACTTCGTCTCCAACCTCAATTATTTCTTCAAGCACATACAAAATAAGAAAGCTGACCAACAGTTTCATAGTTTTCCCACAAAGTTGTTCTTCGCCTCCTTTAAAAAAGGGAATAATTCTATTCTGATATAAAGTTCCAGTTTATTTTTCAAATACATATACTGGCTGTGAATTAGAAGATGAAACTGTATACAGTATTACCTGAGTTCACTGATTCACAGATAACTTAGCACAGATTAAATGATGCTTTCCCGGTATTCATCTACAAGTTTAAAAAAAAGAATGATTCTTTAAGGTATTGTTTTGTAAATAATTACAAAAACCTAATATATTATTCTATTCTTAACATTTTCAATGTTTGAAGCTTTAACTGTAAAATCCACCTTCTACTTTTCTGAAAACTTGTTCAGAGAAATTTGAGTCCCAGAAACGTTTTTAGCTTTCAAATTTTAAGGTGTCATCGAAAAACATTGCCTATACTCTGCCATTCATTTGAAGATTCTGGCACCACTTCTTCTAAATTCAGAGCACGACTAATATCTTCTCCTTCTTGTTCTGGATGACTAGCAGGCTCTTGTACAGGACCTACCAAAGTACAAGATGAAAAGACAAGTCAGTTTGATTCAATATATAGTATAAGAACATTACAAATATAGCACTTGGGAATAAAGGAATCATGCTGGGAAAGGTGTTACACAACTACAGATTCTGTAAATTCATTAGCGGCTCTCTGAAAAATAATTTAAAAAACCCTAATATAATTGGCTGTTTTTATATAATAGTGTCTGAACTTTGTATTTCTGTACTACAGAACTCCACATATAAAACAAAAAACCATAAACAGTAACCAATCTCTATTTCAACCTGCTTTTGGGTTGCGTGTGCCACTATTAGCTTATCAGTTCTGGTCTTTGGCTATTAATGCCCAGTTCCTCAGTAACTTACAAGAAGTGTTTTGTGCTTTCCTAGGAAAGCACATGGCTTTCTGCACTCACCATTACTATCATTATGCTACATACCAGTGTAACCATGAGCCCGTTTCATATGTAGTTTCATATTGCTTTTCTGTGTAAATCCCATTGCACAGTAATCACATTTATAAGGCCTCTCTCCTGTGTGCTTTTTCATGTGGACCTGAAGAGCACTCTTCTGGTTAAAAGCCTTTTCACATAGTGTACACTGAAATGGCCGTTCCCCTGATAAAAAAGAAAAACTTCTTTAATAATTTCTCATTTCAACATAAAAATATAGCTCAGAATTCAGTAAAAACTATCAAGATGACCTAGAAGTTAAGTAGACATGATCTTTTTCCTTGATACTTTTTCAAAGTACTATGGCTTCATACTCTCAGTAAGACAACAAAAATTAAGTGTCAGGATATTTACGTTAAGTCCTAAACCACTGGTATTGCTATCTTTCCTATCCAATTTATTACATAAGTCAATTATTTAATAGACATGCAAAAAATCAGTTTACCAGTTTGACTTTTCTGTACTCAACGGAATAATCACCTTTTTACATCATTTAGAATAATGTAGATAAATCCATATTCTAGAATTAACAAAGCTGATGCCTGTAAGAAACTAGAAAGTCAAATGTGTTAAAAAATGTTCTGGTATTTCTACATGGGACCTCCTATGCCAATAGCTACTAGTGATTTCCACACCTTACCACAGCAGGCATATTACTCCAAACCTGCCAGCATACTGTTTTTAAACAGAAATTCAAGAACATATTAATCATAAAAATATTTAAAAGACCTACTTTGCAAAACCAGACCTTTGCTTCAACCCTCAACACCATAACCTCTGACATCAACAGAAGACACACTGCTGTATGCCATTAACGACTTCTAAAAGCACTTTTGGAACTTATAAATACACTGTAGTTTCCATGCTAAATCCAGCTTCTCAGACAAAGGTCCTCAGAAGCACAAAAGTGTTCTATTTTTGTTAACAGTGATTTCACAAGTCTGAAGTGAAATCTAAGTTTCCTCAGATACTTCGGACTCCAGGTTTTCCTATTAAGATGAACAGCCTTATTGGTGTTGTGTAATGGATTACCACGTGTCTTTCTGGCACTACTGGAAGCACCTATTTCCTTCTAATTTTAGCAATACTTCTCCAAACTGCTCTTCACTGATAAATCCAAATGTACAAGATATTTAGAGCTATTCAGAAAAATAATGTGTTAACAATGTGTTTTCCTTCTGGCCACTGATTCAGTAGGTACTGTCCATTAGAAGTCATTCAAAATGTTTAATTAAGAAAGAAATCACAAACACTTTCTCCTAGACAAGGATCATACCTTTAGGAAAGCACATCAGCTTAAGTTTACATTAGCTTTTCCAATCATAGTTTATGTAAGAGCACCCCTCTAAACACATCTGTGCAGCACATTTCCACTCTTTTGGTCTCAAGAGACTTTTAGAACACCCTCTTCTGAAAGAATAACTATCATGTGGATTGACTTGCTGTTTCAACAACATCAGGCAACAGTAATATAAAAATGGATTTAGCAAGGATTGTAATAGTTTGTGGGCATCTGTCCTTAAGATACAGAAGGTGAAGGCAGTCGGGCCGTCCTATGTACAGCTTTCAGCTTATAGCAGGGCAGAAGAGGCAACCTGAAAAGCACTTCTATCACAGAAAATGTGTGCTCCCTAGAAGTCTGTCTAGTCTTTTTATAGAGTAACAGTTGAAAATAATTAAGCAGAAAAGAATACAACAAATTAAAAGCACTGTCATTAGAAACAGATGAACTAAGTAGTTCAATGACAATGAAGCACTGCCTACAGCAGTCAGCATCAGTAGTCAAGACTGTCACTTATTTAACATCACTGAGCACACCCACTCATTTACACATTTTACAATGCTTGAAGATGATCATATCCAGAGTCTTTATACCACTTTAAATACACTGAAATACGCTTTTATTAATCTGTTTCACAGATTGACAAACTCTTAGATACAAGTTTATGCATTCACAGCACCGCTGCAGTACTGCTAGTCCCAGAATATGAAGAAGCCTAGTGAAGCATAAAGTTCTGGCTCTGTACAAAACATCAGTTTCTCAGATTTCAAGTCTGCTGTTCCTTATTTTAGTTTCTAAACTCTTTGGGTTAGAAATTCACTTTTTTTTTTAAGCTTAATCTAAATATTGATATCTGAATGCAGTTACCTGAAACCAAGAGCAAGGACTCCAAACATAACACCCATATGTTCATGAGAAAATCTTGTGAGATAAAAATAATTTTTGGCATTACCTGTGTGAATGCGACTATGTCTCTCCAGCTGACTTGGCTTAGCAAAAGCTTTTTCACAAGTATCACACTTAAACACTCTAGGCTTCTGAGAACTCAGTGAAGGTCCGGCCTGATGGGTTTGCATGTGTTCCTAAGCCAGTATAGAAAAAAAATACATTTCAGACCATTTTAAAAAGCTGGAAGAAGATGGAACCCTGGTTTTTTTATTTTTCTTTTAAGTAAGAGTTGTTTTTTGTGTATCAACTCTTTGTAATGCTGATGCATCAGTATCTTTCCATTTCTGAAAATCTCTGTCAATAACTGTATGCATTGCTTGTTTTGCATACATTAGTCCCTCCACTAGTTATCTGAAGCAAAAAAAACCCCAACCCAACCAACCCACAGATCTTGAAATACTTTGTTCACAACCCTTTCCATAAAGAATTTTTCCTAAGAGCCAATCTAAACCTCTTCTGGTGCTACTTGAGGCCATTCCCTCTTGTCCTATTGCTTGTTACCTAGGAGAAGAGACCAACACCCACTTCACTACAACCTCTTTTCAGGTAGCTCTAGAGAGCCATAAGGTCTTCCCTTAGCCTCCTTCTCTCCAGGTAAACAACCCCAGTTTCCCAAGCCATTCCTCATAAGACTTGCACTCTAGACCCTTCACCAGCTTCGCTGCCCTTCTCTGGACCTGCTCTAGCACCTCAATGTCCTTCTTGTAGCAAGGGGCCCAGAACTGAACACAGGATTAGAAGTGTGGCCTCACCAGTGCCGAGTACAGTGAGGTGATCACTCCCCTACACTCCTGCTGGCCACACTATTTCTGATACAGGCCAGGATGCTGTTTGCCTTCTTGGCCATCTGGGCACACTGCTGCTCATGCTCAGCTGCTATCAACCATCAGGCTCTCTTCTGTAAGCAGGTTTCCAGCCACTCTTTCCCAAGCCTGTAGCATTGCATGGGGTTGTTGTGGCCCAAGTGCAGAACCCAGCACTGAGCCCTGCTGAACCTCATACAATTGGCCCATGGATTCAGCCTGTCCAGAGCCCTCTTAGAGTCTTCCATAAGCAAACTCCCACCCAACTTGGTGTCATCTTCAAACTTGCTGAGGGTGCACTCAATCCCCTCACTCAGATCGTTGATAAAGATATTAAATAGAACTGGCCCAAATAACGAGCCTTGGGGAACACCACTAGTGACTGGCCAACTGGATTTAACTCCATTCACCACAACTTTTTGGACGCAACCATCCACCCAGTTTTTTTACCCAGTGAACAGTACCCCTGTCCAAGCCATGAGCAGTCAGTTTCTCCAGGGGAATGCTGTGGGGAACTGTGTCAAAGGCATAATTTTGTTCCCCAATCCTGTCTTCACAACAGCCTTGTAGTCCTCCTGAGTGGCCTGCCCCTTCTTCCGAAGGTCATATGCTCTTTTTTCTTTTTTCCTGAGTTCTAGCCAAAGCTCTCTGCTCCCAAGAATCAAAACCTTTATCATTTCATGCTCAGTATACCCAAGACAGCCTCAAACGATCACATCACCCACAAGTCCTTCTCTGTTTGCAAAGAACAGGTTCAACGGGCACCTTCCCTAGCTGGCTCACTCACCAGCCATGTCAGGAAGTTGTCTTTCACCCACTCCAGGAACCTCCTTAGACTGTTTTCTCTCTGCTATATTGTATTCCAGCAGACATCTGGTTAAGTTGAAGCCCCACACAAGAACAAGGGCTAGCGACTGTAAGACTTCTCTCAGCCTCTTACAGTGCATTTTGTCTGCCTCTTCATCCTGGTTGGGCGGTCTATAACAGAATCTGCATTGTTGGCCTTACCCCGATTGCTACCAATAAACACTCCACTGTTTCATTACCACCATCAAGCTCTGGAGAGTCAAAACTCTCCCTGTTAACCCTTGACCAGTCGTCCCAAGGTCTCTTTTGATTGCCCATGGACTTCTTATTGCAACTTCATCACTGCCTACATGAGAAAGCAACAATAATAATCCAAGGGCAATAGCAGAGTAGGAATTTACCTTGTCGCATCTTTAACCTGGGACCAGTACGTAATAGAAGTAAAGGTTTAAATATGAAAAAAATGTAACACCAGCAAGTTCTAAGGAAACAAATGGAAGAGATATTGAAATTTTGGATATTTTGGGTTTATTTTCATTACTTAAGGAAAACAAGTATCAATACTGGATTTTTCATTTATTTTTTAAGGGTTTTTTTGTTTGTTTTTGGCTTTTGTTTGTTTGTTACTGTTGTTTTTTTTTTTTCCTGGAAAATTAGCCTAAACCATAGGCTAACAGTTTCACAGCACCACATTTTATGAGTTTCCTCCAAGGACCAACAGTCTGGTTGAGACGCATAATCACTCCAAGGGGGTGAACTTCACAAACAGAGTATATTTCCTTAATATATGATTCTAAAGTGAAAGGAAATTTATTGAAAAGCTCTCGTAAGAGCTACTTAATACTAAAACATTACCTCTGTCTCCAGAAATTTCCTGCTATAAATTCTGGGAAGCTGGCAAAATTTTGGGGAAGTTATATGTTTCCTCTTTTCGTAAAGCACTTCTTCAAATCACTGCCTTTTAGAATCTCTCAGAGATAGGATACTGGCCTGGACATAGCACTTGTCTAGTAGAGCTGAATATTCCTAACAGGAGCATTCCATTACCTAATTAAAAATTTAAAGACACCACTAATTTTTTTTAAAGACTTGGAAGTATCAAGTTGTTCATAATCTACAGAAAGAAAACTAAATAAATATAAAATATCAGTAGACAACAGCAATAATATAAGGATATTTTAAAACAAATGCTTCCTCTGCAGACATCCAAGAGAGCATCTAAAAATCAAACGATAAAGTGCAAAGTGTATAGCTTCCCTATGATTCCAACAGCTTATCTGGAAATCAGGATTAGCAGTGATGAGATACATAAGCAAATGAAGTAAGTGGAAATTTTTCTGGCACTATTATTTCCACAACAGGCATTCACATTTTTCATTCTGTAATCAATATACATATTCAAATCCTCTCCACACTCCCAAGAGAGAGTTCTCATTCTGTGTATACATCACTACTTAGACTTCCTCTCTCAGATGCACACCTCTCACACTGTAAAAGGAAAGGTAAAGGGATAATAGGTACCTCTCATTAATATCACAAAAAGTCCAAAACAAAGGATTTAACAGAACAATTAACTGTTATTGCCAAATACCTTGAGATGTGTTGCCCGCTTAAAGGCTTTATTGCAGATGTGGCAAACATGTATCCTTTCCTTGCCATGAACCTCTTTACTATGCTGCATCAACATGGTGGCTGAAGAAAAAGTTTGACTACACTCAAAACACTGGTGCACACGACCTTCTTTTTCCGTTTGGCTGCTTTTAGTCACATTAGGAGAAACCTCTGTCACCTATAACAATTTAGAAACACACTATCAAATAATTTCATAGGCATATCCACAACAGTGGCTTACTTTTCAAAATCTACCTCAACAAGACCTGTTTTTGTAAAGTACTTCCAGTAACTTAGCAACACAAATTAAATAAAGTGTATGGAAATATGAACTTGCATTTCATTGCTCTAAAGAATGACACATATATGTATTTTAAGAAAACAAAGATTATACCAGCTATGGTCAAATTAATTTATGCATTATAAATACAATGTGCTTGTATCAATTATTTCCCTGAATTCTGTTTCATATTCCAGATCATCTCAAATAATTCTCACATCTCACAACCAAGCAAAAACCTAAGACAAAATTATTTCAGGCAAAAAACAAAAAAACTATCTCTGATTTTACAAAGAAGAGTATTTTCTATTCATTTACTTTCTTAATTAGGGACTTAGAGTAAAGTTCTGAGTTACCAGTCTAAAGCTCCAGAAGTATTGAAAATAAACAAAAATTTGATATAATTTGGATGGGCTGTGCTGTATTTCTGTTTTATCAATGAAGAGCGTTTGGAGAAATTTCACTTTCTTCAAAAAAAATAACACAAAATTCCTTGAATTTTACAGATACAAAAGAATCCCAGCTTGCCTACAAGAAGGTTATGGGAGACAACATCAAATGCCTCACTAAAGTCAAGACAAACCACATCAACTGCTCTCCTTCTCCACCAAGCCAGTCATCACATCTTGGAAGGCTCTCAAGTCAGTTAAACCCAATTTCCCTCCAGAAATCTCTGCTGACTACTCCTAATTATCTTCTTGTCCCTCCTGTTTGGAAATGCTTTCCAGGATTATTTGCTCTATTGCCCTCCCATGGCCTCTTCCCCTCTTCTTATCTCAACCCAGAAACAATGTTATATTTTCTCTCCCCTGTCCAGCTGAGGAGGGGAGTGACAGAGCATCTTGGGTGACCATCTGGTGTCCAGTTAAGGTCAACCCAGATCAGCAGATCCCTGAACACACTGCAGTCTGCTCTCCTGATGCCCAGGGCTGTCATCCTGCTATTTGTCTTATTTCCTTCCCTCAGGATTCTGAATTCCAGAGTCAAAGGACATCCCTGACATTAACATTTCCAATCAGTTTTTTCTTGCTTGCAATTATCAAGTCCAGAATATTACTTCTACTTCTTCGCTTCTCAGTCATCTGTATCCGGAAGTTATCATCTATACAGTCCAGAAATCTAGATTCTTTGTGCCTTGCTTGTTGCCATTCCAGAAGATCTTAGGCAGGTCGAAGTAACCCATTTGGACCAGGGACTGCAAATCACAGATCTGTTTAGGCTGGAAGGACCTCCTGAGATTGTCTAGTTCAACTCCTCTACTCAAAAAGAGTCAGCTAGGGCAGGTTGCCCAAGACCAAGATGAAAGCCTCATCTTTTACTTCCTCCTGATCAGGCAATCTGTAGCAGTTAGTTAGTGTCCAAGGCAGCGTCACCCACGTTGGTCTCAGTTGATTCACCATCCAGGCAGAACTCCTGGCATTCCCACTGCCACGTTGCCACTCTGTCCTTCCTAAAGATCTTGAATCTAGCCATGGCAGCACTTCAGTTGGATGAGCTGTAGCACTTTTGCCCTCCGATTCCAATGAGATTACAGCCCTGCAGCTGCATGCAGACCATCTAATTCCTCCAGTCTGTTCCCTAAGCTGCATACAGTAGCATATAAGCATTTCAGAGACACACACGGCTGTAACTTTTTCCAAGAGTGTTTCTTCTATGATGTTCTCGTCTCAGCAGCTTTATTTACACACATACACCTGAAGCAGGCCACCTTCCTTCAGTCCTTATCGTTTTTGAAGTTTCTAGTGCCCATATCAGCACAACTTGCCCACATTTTGCTCTCTGCTTGCCAGTCCAGTCCACCATTTCTACACTTGGTCATGGTTCACCATGTGCCTCTCTCATTTTTCTGATTTTAGAGCTTGCATTACCAGGTTGGTTGAAAACATTCATTTTGCCTTCGAGAAGTTTGAACTACTTTTTCTAATATTGATAACATATTACACGTCAAAAGTTTCTATTGAAATTCAAATACATAAGAAGTTGAAAAGACTTCATACTGCACCACTATTAAAACAAATTGGTTGCAAAAAAATAGAATGGAAAAGGTGTGGCAACAGGCACTATTTTTCCCACAGCTCTCAACTTTGTCAATTTTTGTCATCCAATTACAAACTTACCTGGAAATTTCTGAAGCAGTCTGTGTTGAGAGCATGGTCATATAATTTGTAGGAAGAAACACATTATTAACTGCATTTCTTTTTGGTATGTAAAAACGTGTTTTCAACTCAAAACTTAGAATCTGGGTGACTAGAAGTCACAATGAACCCCTTCCTAATACTCCTGGGGAATGACATCAACCTTCCTGCTTCAGGATATAGAGGAATCATGCCAGTATTTTGATTAAATAATGTCCTTTACCCACAAAATGTACAGAAATATATTTTATCTACCTGATACGTTATTTCATCAGAGTTTGCAGATGCTGAATGGGATGTATGGCTCACCAGTATGACTTGCTGTGAGCCTGACCCACTTTGGCTAGCGAGACTGGAATCTGTGAGTATAGCAGGGAACTGCTGACCCTGTCAGAGAGGGCAGGAAAAAAAAAAACGAAAGTAGAATAACTATGCTTAAACAGCAAACTGTAGTTATGTAAACTATTTTTATACCTCAAAAGTACTTTATTTTTTTGAACGAGACCATTCCAGAACCCTATATGAATAAATGCTACTGTTTTCTCTATTTTTCTCCTTCATTTTTAAGTCTAACAATTTAGAGGGCAACAACTGCTGCAAGTCTGTAAGAGCAGAAATTCAGCCTTGCATACACTTGCATAAAGTTTTGGCATTCCCTTGTCTTTGTTTCTTCAGCTGACACCCTCTTATATTCTGCTTTCCTCAGTGATCTTCCCACAGTATTTTCCTTTTTAAAAATCTCTTAATTACACCTACTTCCAAACCACATGAAAGTAAGATACAAAATTACTACTTTAGACATAATAATACCATACTACTACTTCTATTTCTTCATTACTGTTTAAGACCCTTCAATTTCCCTAGGAAACACAGTACCTTTATGTACCACCAATCCCTGCAACATAAACTGTTTGCATAGTGCCCAAAACAAGGTTTCATTTTTATTTATGCATGTCTTAACATTAGGCATAGCGTCTTATTAATAAACATCAACACTGCCAAATGTAATCGCTTAAATTATAACAAAGTCTGAAATGAAACCACATGTTGCTTTGTTACTTTGTGATGCCAGAAATCACAAATGTGTCATAAGAACTATTTAAGAAGTCTTTTCTTCCCTTCTCCAGAGCAAAATTGCAGAAGAAAGCATATAACCATCCTCACTGACTTTGCTTCTCAAAGTTTAATCACACCATATGCCTGACAAATAGTCTTTCATTTACACATTTTAATTCAGGTCAAAAAGAGAATAAAAATCTACCTAAATCTAGTCAAGCCAAGAAAGTAGAAGAAACAGCCCAAATTTTCAGATGTAAAATCTACACCAAAATGCCAACCACACAATGACCCTAAATTTTCACTTTCTAGTCTTTAAATATTATTTATTGTTTGGATCTGTTTGGGTTTCTTTCCTCCCCAGTCTATACATTCTATTTACCAATATGTCTCTGGCACTTGATGATGTCAACAAAACCTTTAATTATGACAAAAATAAAACCAATGCTAAAGCTACTGGGGAGATGATAGTCCATACAACACTATTCTTATAAAACTTCTTGTAACGCTACCTGCTTTTAAAGACAGTCAATTTAATTTAGATTCTGTCCTGTTATTTGTTGTGAAAGGAACTGTGGCATCTGCTCTTCAACTATCATGTTCACAAGAAGGAAAACAAAAATTTACCATATTAAACAATAAAAAGATTAGGAATTTCTGAATAGCAACGATGAAGGACAACACAGTTTAGTTTATCACTAAAACTGATCTCAAAAAACGTTTGAAACAGTAGAACTTATCTGGTTATTGCAAAAAAAGAAACCTGCAAAATTTACCTGTATTTATGTTTAAATAGTTTATGCTTCTATATGCCAGTGTGCACACACTGTCTGCAGAAAGAAGGAAAGTTAACTGAATTTTCAAACACTATGTATTTCCAGGACAAAATTATTTTCTAAGCAAAATCTCTGATTCCTGCCCTGTAAGCCAGTGATATTAGTTTATCTGTCAGTTCAGAAAAACTTTTCTTACCTGTGAAGTGATATTAAGTGTAACTGCATCAAGACCACCTGACAACATTCCCTGAGTGTCAGCAAGAGTTAAGGTAACACTACCATCTCCTCCAACTCCTGATGAAGACATTACCAAATTCTGAGTAGAAACTGTAGACTGAGATATGGGTGTTGTTGAAGGAAGGTTTGTTCCACCTGTTGTATTAAGCTCTGGAATATATGCAAAGTAGTAAAATAAGAAAAAAAAATAGATCTATTACATACTTAAAACTTTTAGCTGCAAACTTACTTTAATTGAAGTTAATTTCTATTTCTCATTTGCTAGGCCCTTCTCTTGTAGAAGCAGATAAATCAGTCACACAGCTAATCACGCGTTAAAAACTGTCAGTCAGATGATAAAATCAGAAAAATTACATCTAAATGTAGCTTGATGGACATCATACTGCAAAACAATAACTTTGTAACATGGCATATGGAAAATGACTCACTGCTGAAAAGACACCTGAAGAAGATTGAGGTTACACATTTCTACAGTCTGACCACATGCGGAATTCTCAATGAAACACACTTTTACTTATGACAGTAACCCCAAAATTCAGTAACTCTGTAACCCAACAGTCGCACCCTACCCTTGCAACATGGTTGATAACCCATAAGAGCAAAAAAGGCCAGTTTATTATCAATAGGTATTTTGTAACAGTTTGAGTATAACAAGTGCATAATAGTTTATTACAGATTCTCCAACACATGACTAGAGGCCTCATGGCTCTCAAGTCTAAAATAAGCCTGATAAGAAAATAATACAGAGGCACAAGACCACTGTCTGTTTTTACTAATTCATCATGCAAGAGCATGCTTTAACCTTCAAATCTTACAGGATACTCTGGGGTAGGCTTCCCCCAGTATGACATTAAAGCAGATGTTTTATAAATGCATATGAGCACTAAAGAAAGCTATGAAAGGAGACAGACTAAGGAAAAGGAAGACAAGGAAAATGTATTTCCGTATCAGTAATAAGATTGTATTAGTGCAACCTGCTGCAACCAATCAGTGCAACCAATGCAATCTGCTGCACTGGGTGAAAGCATGAGTAACTATATACATACATATGTGTTTGTGTGTATATTAAGCAGATATAGGTAGAAATTCATATATATATTTAAAATCTTAAAATTTGATTACCAGAGGAAATTTGATATAAAGAAGATTTTATCATCTGTCTGCAACAAATGTGTGATTTCTTCATCCTCCGATTTACAGAAATAGTCCTTTAATATTTTTGTAACTGCCTCAAAGTACCAATTTTTTAGATAGGCCTTATTTTCATTTTCTTCTCATGTGGAGTAAAGTTCATTTAAATTGGCATAACAAGTTAAAACTAGTTAAGAAAACACACAAAGCCATGCAGTTGCTGAACTGTAATATGCAAGATTATACCACTTACTTACCTGGTCTAGTATTTTTTTTTTTATTATTATTATTATTTTTAATTAGCAAATCACTGTATGCATACCTTGAGTATTTAGTGAAGTGCCCTGAGAAAGAAGCTGGTCGTTGCTTATAGTTAATGTAGCACCTGTTGTCTGGCTGTTGATGGTCGGTGCTGTCAGCCTTAAGCTACTATTCAGATCACTGCTTCCAGAATTATGCTGAATAAGATCTTGGCCTGAATACAAATCAGTCCTATTATAACTGGAAATGTTTCAATGTTATTCTGCTACTGTACTTAGAACTATAAAACAAGTGATCATAAAATAATAAAAATACAAAACATACAGAATTTTATGCAAAGGTTCAAATTTTTAATACAGATGTGATTATGCATATCTAGATACTAGCATGTAGAAAAATACCTGAAATCATTAATATTTAGACAAATACTGATCTTACTTATCTAGTTTCAAGACACCAATGTCATGAAACCATAAAACTCTAGCAAACTAAAAACTAACGGCTAAAATATGGGAGGGTTTTTTTATCTAATATATGGATAATTAATTGCATTGAACACGTCCTCTTTTGTAAAAACATCACTTTACATATGGTGTTAATTTTGTGGGACAGCCAACAAGCATAGAACATACAGAAACTGAAACCTATACTCCATTTTTCTTAGAATAGTGAACACCTATTAGCAAGCACAAAAACCTAAGTGGGAGACCCTGACACCTTAACACTGACATTATTGCCATTACACTTAAAAACACTAAATGCATTACAGAAAACAGAAAAAAAGGAAAAGAAATTTAAAAAGTAAAACACAGATAAAACCATTAAATATTATACTGGATCTATTAAAGAAATGTTACGATACAAAATACAAACTGTCTTTGTAGATGGTATTTATAGTATATAGAGGCTCAGTGTCTGGGAGGCAGTAAGAAAGTCAGAATTCATTCAGAGACACCTGAAATATTAGCTACATATTATAAAGTCTGAACTACACTTCAAAGAAAGATCAGAACATCTGTTAGAACATGGTTCCATAGCATTTAAAGAAAACTGATTAAACTCATCCCCAGTGTTTGCCTGCCTGTTCATGTCCTAGTACCACCCAGGAGGTGCACTACCCCAGACAAGCACAGCAGTGAGGTAAGAACTGGTTATATGGGCTTTGCCATTAAGATAAGCATCTGTTGGCTCTAGGCCATGAATAAATAGGGAACCAATCTAACATACCCTCAAAGCAAATATATTTGGTTTTCAAAAACAAATTTAAGGAGTACCTTTTAAAGCTGATGAATATTAAGAAAAACCCCACACCATGGGAAAGCTGTGGACTGTGAAAATACCCTCAAATGCTACTGTATAGCTACCGTGTAAAATACAGATCTGGTACCATTAAAGATACTTTAAAATACCAACCAGATATTGTAAGAGTGATTTCTTGAGGACTTCCTGATGAGCTTGTAGTAGTAGAACCTGAGGCATGAGCTAGAACTTGACTCAAACTGGAATTATTTATGGTCAACATTATCTCATGTTGTCCATTTGAAGATGACACCATACCCTGTGAAGTCATGACTTGAGAAATGTCTTGTGTACCTAAATGTAAGTGGGTAGAACCAAAAAAAAAAAAAAAAAAAAAAAAAATCAAAAACAAACCATAAAGATTCTTTCATAATAGTAAACACAATTTTTTAAAGCAATTCATGCATTATTTTCTAAACTACAATGAAACACAAAAGAAGCCAACAAAAGATGCTAGAACTTGTACTCTGAAGAATAACCTGCAAAGGAACAGATCGGATATGAAAACAATTTAAGATCTTCAGAAAAAAGATTATGTGTTGAATTTCTCACTGTGGGTAATACCATAAGTAAAACTAAGAAATCCAAAGCCCACTAGAATTAGTGACACTGCTTACCACTAGCACTGGTTGTCAGCACAGACTCTTGCTCAGATAGGGATCCTATTGCCATGTTAGCAGATGATGTTACTGTGGGCTGCAAAGACAGGCCTGATAAAGGCTGAATAACCACATTAGCTGGCACTGCATTCTCTGTTGCCTGGAGAGAGGAATTCTGTGGAGCCATATTGGGATCTCCAGTTAGCTGTTGAGCAAGTAAATTACTCTGCTGTAACGTCTGCTGTAGAATACTTGGATCGATCTGGAAAGCAAGTTTTCAATCTGATCAATCTGAAGTTAAGAGATACTACAGGTTAAGCGAATATCCTTAACATAAATCCAGAACTCGTATTTATTGCATATAGAGTACGTGTAATACGTAGACTTTTTATATAACTATTTTAAACTTAAATTATTTTTCAAGAGTCCGTATATAGCCACTCTCCAAAGTACATAGCCACTATGTAAGCAGCCTAGTCAGCTTCACCTAGATTCTTCCCTCAGCAAAATGTTTGGAAAATCATAACCCCAGTTACATGTGAGTATGCATGGCACCAGGTACCCACACTGCTGGCATTCTGTACTTTCTTATTTCTGCACATAATGCTTATCACTGTCTTCACGTCTTTGGAAGTGAAAAGCCATGGAGCACAACCAAGTTAATGAAAATCATTCTTTCATATCATTTCAAATACAAGATTTTAGGTGTAATTATCTCATCTTTTTCTGTCATTCATTTTACAAGCTTAATAGGAATTTCAATTGTAAATCCAAATATTAAAAGCTTATAAAAGCTTGCCAAATAAAGCAGGTGTCTAATGCTAAGGAAAAGAACATTCTGTGCAATAATTTGGGTTTGATTGTTTTCAGGGGAGGTTTCTTTTGGGGGCTTGGTAGGGAGCCTAAACTGCTTCTGATGTGAATAGACAAAATGCAATTAGAAGAAAAAAAAAGAGATTTTTAAAGCAATCTGCCAAAATGCCAGAGGGGTGTGGAAAAAAAAAAGAACCTGAAAAAAACGAAAAAGAAAGAAACCAATCAGAAAAAAAATCCCACTTTTGCAGCTGTTCTTTAGGTCCTCTAACATGGTACAACTGATGTAGCATGGTATTCCTGCACACCTCACTCAAAGGGAATCTTCCAGAATTATGTATGCTCCTTAAAACTTCCTTCCACCCTCAAAGTGATTCTATAAAATTAAAAGCAAGAAACTGTGAGCAACCTACCTGTAATGTTATGTTGTTGATACTGGTGGCATCTATTCCAGAAATTTGTACATTTTGCCCAACTAGATTAGCAGCAAGTTGTAACTGTATTCCTTCAAGAGTGGCCAAGCTACCATCTGTCAAGGACACAGTTAAGTCACCTCCAGCTACCAAAGAAAATAGTTATATTATAATGTTTTTCTATATCATTACTGACTGCCTCTTTCAGCTTGTTTATTTTTACAAGTTAAATCAATATAAAAGCTATACACCCACATATTTATTTATGCCAAGAAAAATACTCTGAAGTAGATGACTGCCTATTTTAAAGCTTCATAAATTCTAAGTAATTTAAGAATTCTTATTATTTAAGCACTTATAAAACAAGAACCCGTCCAGAGTAGCTGAATTCCAGCGTACTGCAGTATCAGTACTCCAACTACTTATTGTCTGTATTTTCTTCCTTTCTGCAGTGTAGCATCACTGCAGAACTGAAGAGATCTTTTCAAGTGAACTGCACAGATTTTTTCTTCACTCTTAAACACATTTCTGTTTGTGTCACCACCATGCATCAAATCATGAATTCAGTACAAATCTTACCTCTTTGACAAGCAGCGTTTGGCATAATTTTCTGAACTCTAATTAAAAGCAAAGTTCAGTACTTGATCTCAACACCACCAACAAAAAGTCATCCATTTTTACCTGACACTGAAGCAGGCAAGATAGCCTGGCCCACAAGTCCTTGCTGAAGTAAATTTTGATCAAACTGATTGGTCAAAACAGAGTTATTCATGATGAAAACGTTAGGGTCTGTTGAGGATGAATTAAGAAGATTGACCGGTTGTAGTCCCTCAGCTGAAGTACGTGCAACAGGCTTTTTAACTTTCTTTGCCTCTGGTTTATAATGGCACTGTATGTGAGTTTTTCTGCGCCCTGAAGTACGAAACCGTAAATCACAGTGTGGACATTTAAAGGGCTTTGCTCCTGTATGCAGACGCATGTGTACTTTTAGACTCCCTTTTGTAGAAAAAGAATTACTGCATACATGACAACTGAAGAGCTTCTGGCCTGGAAAAGTTTCAAAAACAGAAAGGTAAGTGATAAAATCTCTAAAAATCAATAGCACTGTACCAACAGTTTAAAAAAAATACAGATTCTGAACTAACTTGAACAGAAGAAATTTGAAGTAACTTGCCTTTTCCTTAATAAATTAAAGGATCTCAATTAAGAGCATCTTAATTTCTTCCTATTTCTAAAAATCAATATGCTGTATAAACTTTCATGCAGAATCTTATTGAGTCACCTGCCCTCCTCATCACCTCAGCTTCCTGACTAATCAAGTTGTTCCAAGTACACAGCTCAGGAAACTGGAGAATTTTTATCTAGACCTCTTCAGCATTTGGCTTCTCCTTAGCTTTTCCTTTTTAATTGCAGCAGCAACATACTTCTTCAACCTCTACCTCAATACTGACTAGTATTAATGGATTACAAGTAGAAAACGAGTAAAATTTATAACTGAGATAATTAGCTGCAGGTGTTGCCTACAGATTTAAACGGCCTTCTGAAAGCAATACAGGCTCAAATGGAGAAATTGCACACCAGTTAAACTTCATGATAAACCAACATAAGATGGCCCAATTATGAAAGGAAAAAAAAAATAAAAAATAAAAAAAAACAAACCCCCAAACCCCACATGATCAAATGTAGCTTTGTAATGAAAATTACACTTCACAAATGCATGACAGCTCTTTGAAGGAGACCAGATTTTCACTGACAAGACTTTTTGGAGCTTTATACAGGTTTTATGTGACAGGACCTTAGAAAAACTGCTGTTACAGGATGAAACAAAAAGTCTCCTTTAATGAATTAAAGAAAAATAGTTACAAGACTGAAAATAAAAAGTAGGATTATATGGACAATTTTCACAAGGCTGGAAGTCAGCAAGGGAGCTCTTTAAGCACTTGAGTGAAGACCCAACCTTGTCAAAACTGTAACACACAATGTGGAAGAGAAGCTTTGCAACAGGTTGGAAAAATCTGTTAAAGATATTCAAATAATAATTTACAAAGCTCCGGTTTATATTATTAAAAAGTTTGTAAAATCATAAAAAGCTTGAAAACCTAGGAACAATTACCCACTATTTCTCAAACGAACTTAGGAATAAACTCATCAATTGGCACACTGAAAAGTAAATTTGAACCAAGGAATTTGTTACTGCTGTATCTACTGGAAGCCACTCAATTTTACTTAGTTTTTCTAGGTTCAGTAAATGACTGGGTAGAAGTAATATAAAATATTCCATTAAAGGTAGTGAGCAAAAATGTACAATTCCAAGTTGAGAGTCCCACAACTTGCAAAATGCTTGAACCTGGAGGAACATGATCAAACCCCTGCTTTGTTCTTTTCATTATCCTTAGCATCTACTACTGTCTAAGACAAGATACTAAATTACAAAGACAACTGGTACAAATCACAAGAGCAGCATTTCTTACTAAAAAACAGTAGAAAGCACAAAACCACTGACTTGGAGAGGGAGCTTCCATGTGCAAATAATTACATATTACAGCATTAAAAGCTAACTTTTTTTCATTTCTTTAAAAAAACTTATAACGCACCACAGCAAAACTGTAGGCTGGTTTTAGGAACTAATTACTTCAGGCTTGGTTTACTGAAATTTAATACAGAAGTTCAATGGTAAGAATAAAACAAGTATTAAAGATTTAAAGAGTCTGGTTTTAATTTACACAAAATCAGGCTTGAAAAATACTACTACTATAACTGGACCTCTCTCAAGAACACAAAGAAACTACTGCAAAAACTTAAATATTACAGAAATTTGGTTTATATTCAACTTGCATGATTCAAATAGTCAGATGTTTTCATTTTTGTACTCTCATTTTTCAATTTACTCAGCAGCACAAACAGTAACATTTAAAATTCTTCAAATTCCTCCAACTCCACCCTCTTGTTCAGGAAAATCACCACTGGAGTGCTACAGCAGATCTGAAATTAAAATATTATAGATACACACATAGCTTTTCCATAAGCTAAGACTATGACTGCTTTGTAACCCTTCCAACACAGAAGGCTGTAATAATATGGTTTATCCAATATCATACGACAATTCATTTGATGACAACGTTAAGTACTGAATTTCACCTAGCACTGCCATTCATAGTGCCATTTCCCAGATCACAGTGAAACGCAGCATTCCTTGCAAAAACTTTAGTTAAAACAGCTGGTCAAGAAAAGTAACCAGTTCCTAAACAATGACATCCAAAATCTCACTGACCTGTGTGTGTCTTAACATGACAATCCAGAGTAGATTTTACAGTGAAACTTTTCCCACATTCTTCACACTTATATGGCTTCTCTCCAGTATGAATACGAACATGCCTAATAATTCCAAAATACATGTATATGTGAATTTCTACTTTCATGTCAGTTTGTACAAAAATTTTTTGTACCTTACTAATTTTAGAATTGAATACTTATATTAACATTACATTAAGCAGAACTAATAAAGATGACGCTCAGGCATTTGCCTTTTTCAAGCATGTTTTTACATGCAAGTCCTATAAGCAAGAAAAAATAACTAAAACTTCATAAAAATAATTTTAATACTGCAGGAAAAGAAATATGAAAAGGCTGGGTTAGTCATATTCAGAATATGCAATATTTTGACAACGGTATAACACATTCTGAAAAAGTGTATTTAGATAAAAGTCAAACTTAAGCTTAAGCAGAAAAAAGTTATATGAAACTGTTACTGCTAAGTTACTGGTAAACAATTCAGAACATTGAAAATACATCAAACTTTTCCATTCCTTACCTGACTAAATCACTGGGTTTTTTAAAGCTTTTGGGACAATAACTACAGCAGTTGGCATATTTGGGCTCGGCTTCCAGTTCTGCTTGCTTATCTTTGATCTCACTAATTCTGTCTTTCTCTGCAGCAGACTGGACAAGAACTTTTTCTGAGACAGTGGCAGTTTCTCGAGGCCTAATCTTCGCTAGTTCTGCTGTTTCTTCTTCTGTAAAAGTTATGACACCAGGACGAGATTTTCTGGATGTTCTTTCAGAGTTTTCATCATCATCTTCACATGCAACTACTGGAAAAAAAAACAAACCACAAATCTAAAACAAAACAGCACATGTCCATTTAGCTTAATCTGTCAGCTGAAATGACAAAAATAGAAGGGTTTAATAATAAACACATGGCCACTACATTATGTGCTTGGGCTCAAATCTCTTTCAGAGGTCTACCTCCTCATGTCTGTACTTCTTTTAAAAAAAGCTGGCTTTAGCATTCTTATTATTACAGTAATTAAAAACAGGTATAAGCAATTGAGGACAAAAAAAATGTTCTACTTTTGTGACACACTAAAATAACAATTTAATGTACAATACCTTGAATACACTGGACAGACTCCTGGAAAACTGATTTCTTTAAACAATTTAGATAACTGAGCAATTTCAGTGGCTCTGGATATTAGACATTACCCGTGCTGGAAGCCTAGTTTTTAACATTACTGTTACAGAATTCACAAAATCCACTGAAACATCTGTACTTGTTATGTAGTAAGGACTGTAAAAGTAAAAATGAAATAATTTACCTCCCCCTCCTGTTTCTGTAGCTGCTGCTACAGCTGAGGAGACTGCCTGATGTTTTTTCATATGTTTTTTGCAGTGAACAGTTGTTCGAAAGCTTTCATCACAGAATGGGCACTTGTAAGGCTTCATGCTCATGTGAGTTGCCATGTGCCTGGTAAGGCTGCCATTAGTTGTGAAGGAGGTATTGCAAATGCTACAGCTGAATGCTTTAACTCCTTGAAGTAACAGAAACAAATAAGTAGCATGCCATTTAAGTTTACTTATACAGGACATATACAAAACCCAAATGTGACTAAGGCTAATATGGAGCTGGTATACTCTGTTACCTGTATGGGTCTTCTCGTGTGACTTAAGAACTCCTGAGGAAACAAAGCCACGGCCACAGAGTTGGCATTTATAAGGTTTCTCACCAGTATGTGATCGCACATGTTGTTTCAAATGGCTGGATTTCTTAAAACCCTTGTTGCAATACTCACATCTATTAGAAGAAAATTGTTTTCATTAGTTGCATATAATTACTACCCATAAAATATTCAAGAAATTCTGTGACAGAACCTAAAAGTATAACACACCTATATGAACGCTTGCTTTGATCTTCATTATCCTCAAGAAAATGGGGCCTTTGGGTGTGCAATTCAAGTTCTTCTTGTGATGCCTGATCTTGTATCAAGCGGGTAGTCTAGAAATCAAAGCCTCAAGTAAATTGCAGTGACACAATACTAAAAGTCACATAAACAGGCAAATAAAAATTGCAGCATTTACAGTCAACACAGGTAATCAAATTTATACTTTCATACTTTTCTGTAAAAAAATTGAGTGCGATACAGTATCTCACTCCTTCACAGTGAGAAGGAAAGCAGCAAAATGCGCACCTGCTGAACTGGAAGAAACTGAGAAAATGCCATGCTTACACCTCCCTGTGAACCTAGACAAAATCATGTCTCAAGTCTTGTAGCTTTTCTAGTGGTTGAGGGGCTAAATTTAACACCAAAGCAGCCATTTTAAATGGTACAGCACCCCTCACTACATACAAAAATGCACAGTGCTGCCGACAGACTTCGCTATTTTTTTAACAGATTCTTCTTTTAAGCAAAAACCATGACATAACAATCCTCCAGAATGACAGTATGTTTTAAGATTTGAAGAAAACTCCAAAGCCTGTAAGGCTCTTCCAGATCCTAAAATCCACCTCAGTTCTCCTACTGACATCTGCCCTTTACAAGCAAGCATGAAGGGAGAGTAATTAATCTGTATCATGGTAAACACATTACTACAGATGTTCATCATGATAGGTATTGTCACCATCATAAAAAGTTGTATTTAAGCTGTATTTTTAGCAATTAAGCTCTTCTACAAATTTAACCAGGTGAGAATGACAACAGAATACCATAAACTGCAGTATGAAAGCTCCATGACTGATCCCTACACATTTTGATGTTATTTTTATCGCGTGATCATATCTATATCCATAGGAATTCAATAACTAGGAAAGAATATAGTGCAGTAATGTAAAATTCTTTTATAACATTAGGTTCTTTTCTTAGTTTTAGACTTGCAATCCAACTTTATAGCAATACATCCTTTTTTGAGGCTAGAGCATCAAAACATACATCTCATTTTTCAGAAACATGTAGCAAGGTCACTTATCCTCCACCCACCCTTTGATTTTCCAGTTATTAAACATAAGCAGTCTAGAAAACAAATCACAAAACTTTTCTGATTTTTAAGTTTGCCTAATTACTAATGAAACATTTCAAAGAAACTCATCACTGAACACAGAATTCTGCCTTCTAGCAGTACTTACTACATTAATAGTGTCTGTATTTGGAACCTGAAGAAGGGCTGGTGGATGATAACTTGTCGAAAGAGCCTGAGATTCAAGTGTGCTCGAATCCTGCAGCTGCTGTACAGCTGGAAATTGAGTCTGTTGATTGTAGCTATCATTCACTGTAAAACCTGCCAGAAATCAAACAGTCATAAACCTGAAAAACATACTGAATTAGACTTTGAGTAACACCACATATTTTTGAAGACTACCTTCAAAACAGATTTTGTAGTATTACCATACAGTAATACTTATTTTATACTCTTCACTGTTGAGTGTCAAAATACACAAATGTTTCTGGCATCTACATAATATGCATAATAGGGTTACTTACCATTAGCTGGAATTCTATTGGAAAATCTCCTCCACAGAAAAACACTGTTTGAAGTTTCTTCGGGGTGCCACAATTACCTTAGAGCCATTGAAATTTTGAATTTCTTGTATGTAAGCATGCATGTGTCAAACAGGTTGACCCATCTCCCTTTATCCACGTTGGTACCACGCTCCCTTAACTACACTGAAAGCCGATCACAAGGATGCAAAGCTCAGTGGGGAGGATGGCGGGTGAGTGGAGGAGATGACCCAATAGGAGAACTCCAGTTTCTGATAAAGTAACCCCATTTTCTCCTACTTTGGATCTCCTCCACGTATTCCCACTCTTTAGATAATAGTAAAGTAGATCCTCTCAAAGGCAAACTGCAAAGTAAAAAATAATCATATATTTTTATTCACATTTCCAGTATTAAGACCTGAAATGTTTATTTGGTTTTGTTCTTCTGAAATACCAGATCTTAAACACCTCCTTTTCTAAATGAATGAATGAAATGAAATGATAGTATCAATGATTCAGAGCCAGGAAAGTATAGCTCAAACTGCAGGGGTTTTTAATGCTGTTAGAGATGCCTTTTTATCAACCCCTCTAAGCCCTAATACTTCTATTTTTAAAAAAGTAAAGAAATAAACTGATGTTATGTGGAAAAAAAAAAATGAAGCCGTAAGTATGAGTAATTAAAGTAAGGGCAGCAATTTTACTATTTCTGTGCAGTTTGCCTTTAGTGGACAAAAAGGGTGAAGATTATGAAAACAGGGTAGAAACAAACCCACATCAGATGATTACAGCATCAAAGGCCAAAAAACAATGTTTAACGAATATTCTAAATTACAGTATATAAAAAACTGGGATGAGTTAAGTTTAAGCACAAATTTTCCCAAAAGACACTTTCAACAGCAGAAAAATACTGTTACTGATACAGGAAAAGACCTACTTATATGCTCTTGCTTACACCATAAAATGAAAACCAACAAATGTAAATAAATTTTGAAAGTTGTAATTTATCCTAATGTTGCTATTTGTGTATCATTTTGTCTCCTAGAACTACCAATATTACAAGAAGTAAAGATCCAACAAGTTGAACCTTGCACCTCAATTACTCCTAGCAAAATGACAAAAATCAAAAAAGTAGCCTGAAGAATAGTGATGCAAAGATTACTGTGTAAGAGGGCTGCTAATTTCTGTTTTCAAATGTATTTTAAAAGCACTTTTATGTAATAATGGTATTCCCACTACACTTGATAAGAAGACAAAAAAACAAACCTCAAGCAACTAAAGCAGGGAGTGATACCGCTTCTATGCCCTACATAAAAAAAGGGACGTAACCATTAAATGCATAAAGAAACAGCTACCTAAAAAATCGCCATTTTTCAACTCTTCAGTAATTTTTACTAGCTAAGGAAGAAAAAAGAAGTTACTGTACCATGACTTGTTTCACTTCACTGTGTTTTAATAAAAGCAATTATTGATATCCTGAAAAAATTCCCAGGCTCATGCAACAAAATGCTTGGAAGAAAAATTCTGAATTTAGAGGTATTTGGGACAAACTGAAGAAAGAAATACTACTTCTAAAAGCAGTTCTGGAATAAATATAAACCAATGCCATAACAAGCATGTACATGATGCTCCCCCATTTTGCTCAATACCTAGTATGAAGGTCAATTTCCACTCAAATTTTAACGTGATCTGACAATTTTGAGTACGCTAAAAGAATTTGGTACCAGCATACTATTTCTGCAGTACAGCATTGAAAAATCCAAACCAAACACCAAAACCCAGACATTTAGTCTGAGAGAGATAAAGATAAATTTCAGCACCTTTGTTTTCTGCTCGTTTTCACAGAATCATAGGATCATAAAATAGTTGGGGCTGGAAACGGCCTTAAGATCATCTAGTTCCAACCTCCCTGACATGGGCAGGGACACCTCACACTAAACCATGCCACCCCAGGCTCTGTCCAACCTGGCCTTGACCACATTATATACTGTTTCTCAGAAGCTTTTGGTTAACTATCAAAGAACAGAGAGCCTCTTAAACTCTGTATGGGAGTCTTTTACAACAAAGTCCCATAAACTTGGAACTGGACTTTGTGTTACTTCAGTACAATAATTGCATTGCTTGTTTTTCTTTGCCTTTAGGTCAACACCCAACCTATTCTCTTCTACATTAACAATGCATACTAAAAAAATAGATTATTCTGCAGATCAGTTTACTCGTGGAAAGATATGTCTTGGAAGATGAGAATGAGAAAACAGTATGGTAGCTCATAGCAAATACCATATCTTAGTTTGGACAAACTTAGAATCATAGAATAGTTAGGGTTGGAAAGGATCTTAAGATCATCTAGTTCCAGCCCCCCTGCCAGGGGCAGGGACACCTCCCACCAAACCATGCCACCCAAGGCTCTGTCCAACCTGGTCTTGAACACCGCCAACGATGGAGCATTCACAACTTCCCTGAGCAGCCCATTCCAGTGCCTCACCACCCTCACAGTAAAGAATTTCTTCCTCATATCCAATCTAAACTTCCCCTGTTTAAGTTTGAACCCATTTCCCTTGTCCTATCACTACAGTCCCTCATGAAGAGTCCCTCCAGAGCATCCCTGTAGGCCCCCTTCAGATACTGGAAGGCTGCTATGAGATCTCCACACAGCCTTCTCTTCTCCAGGCTGAACAGCCCCAATTTCCTCAGCCTATCTTCATATGGGAGGTGCTCCAGTCCCCTCATTATCCTTGTGGCCCTCCTCTGGACTTGTTCCAACACTTCCATGTCCTTTTTATGTTGAGGACACCAGAACTGCACACAATACTCCAAGTGAGGTCTCACAAGAGTAGAGTAGAGGGGCAGGATCACCTCTCTCGACCTGCTGGTCACACTCCTTTTGATGCAGCCCAGGATACAGTTGGCTTTCTGGGCTGCAAGCGCACACTGAAGGTGGCTCATGTTCATTTTTTTCATCGACCAACACCCCCAAGTCCTTCTCCACAGGGCTGCTCTGAATCTCTTCCCTGCCCAGCCTGGAGCTGTGCCTGGGATTGCTTCCACCCACGTGTAGGACCTTGCACTTGGCATGGTTAAGCTTCATCAGGTTGGCATCAGCCCACCTCACAAGCATGTCAAGGTCCCTCTGGATGGCATTCCTTCCCTCCAACGTATCAACTGAACCACACAGCTTGGTGTCATCGGCAAACTTGCTGAGGGCGTACTCAATCCCACTGTCCCTGTCACCGACAAAGATGTTGAATAAGACCGGTCCCAGCACCAACCCCTGAGACACCACTCGTTACTGGTCTCCAGCTGGACATCGAGCCATTGAGCACTACTCTTTGTGTGCGGCCATCCAGCCAGTTCTTTATTCACCGAGTGGTCCACCTATCATATCATTTAATTCTAATATTAGAAAAGTATCTACATGCATCCCTGTGAACGTCAGTCACTAGCAGTTCAATGTTGTGTAGGTTTGCTTCCTAGGCAACTTTTAGACGCAGCTGAATCAATGTGTAAATAGCTACTGCAAGAACTGGAATTCCAAGTCCTGAGACTGCAGATCAACTTTTTAGGAGAAAAAAAAAACAACAAAAAAACAACCCAGCAGTCTGATGGCAAGGGTATATTTGTATGGGCTAGAGAATAACAGTATTTGGATTTCTTACAGTTTTTTAAGATCATTTTCCTATCAACACTAATTATTAACATTCAACCACAGTTACAGGGAGACTTTAAAAGGAAGACAATCTATATGAAAACATATTTGTTGTCAGATGATAATAACCTGAAGACACTTTTTCATAAAAGGTCCATTTGTTTGTTCTCACTTCACTAAAAGGTCTTCAAATGAAGACGTCTGAATATGTAAACTACAAAGAACACAAGTCCTTTTTCCCAGTTTTCAAATCTAGCTCAAATGACTAATAGCTTATGATACAGCAGCACCTTCACAAGATCTGCACTTCTTTACAAGCCTGGACATGTCAAGAAAAAAAAAAAAAAAAAATCTATCTGAACAAACCAGAAAACCTGTAGAAGTAATACAAACAAACCTGAAAGAATCAACAAAATTCTGACAGGTCTGTGCAGATCTAGAGATCAGCCTCATCTGTCTGAAATCAAGACTTTTTTTTTTTTCTTTCTTAAAAAAGAAGAAAAATAAAAAAACCTACTGAAGTTTTTTTAAAACTCCTACATTTTATAACTAATAAACACTGAGTCAAAATATTTTAACAAGAATACAACCTAAAAATACCAAGGATAAAAAAAAAGACAGTGTTTTAAGCTTGAATGTTCTGCCTAGCTGATAGGAAAAAGAAATTAGGAGCATGAAGCACAGATGCAGACATAGGGAGAGGGTCGACCAATTTAACGCATGCATCCGCGCAAATGCTTACCTACCTGAAATTCAAAAATTTTGAAGGGCTCCAGGGTCTTCAAGGAAACTTCAAAGAGTAGGGAATCTGTGGATGAGATTCCAAGTAGAATAGGAGACATCTTATACAAATGAGACTTTAAAAAACAAAAGCACACACCACAAATGCTCTGATTCGCTGTACCAATTTTAGAATGTATCGATGATCAGCCTAGATTTCTGATGATGAAAGAATTGTTTTGTGAGATCTGGAAGAGTCTCCTCCCTTCCCAAGAAATCACCCAGTATTCCACAGTTACTTAATGGAGAAGATACACATACATAGAAACTGAAGTCTAAATAAGATAACAAAACAAGGCTTACGTATTCGATTTTCAAATTCAAAGGAGACATAAAAATCCAACAAAACCCACAACCAACCCTTGAGAGAGACAGAGTGAAAAACTGCACTTTTTTTTTCCTATACTCTCTTCTGATTCATCTGGAAAACTGTAAAAGCTAACCAATGAAAGCAATCCATAGGGTTTTAACAGGATCAGGTTTAGTCTTGTTTAATAAAGGCAGAGAGTTTCATTTCTTCTAACTCAGTTACATAAAAAGTAGCACAACTTAGAGAATTAGAATCAGCAGCAAATTATACTGTTTCTTCACAGCATCCTGCAACTTACCACAGTTTTTACAAAAAACTCTACACAACTAAAAAGGGAATGAAATTAAGAACAGAAGTTTAAGTAGATGGAATACCAGCTACAGGTTAACCAGTTAGACAAACGTGTACCTATCTGCTCGAGTCAGAAACAAGGAGGAAGAGATACAACTGGTCAGACAGTGAGAAACACCCCCTTCCTCCTTGCCTTGTCATCCTCCCCCCCCAAAAAAAAACCCCAAACTCAACAATAAACCACACACAAAAAACTAGTAGCTTCATATCAAACAACTCAAGAAAGCCATCTGTGAAAAGCAAAAGGAACAGTCATTTCTTCATTCTCTGCAACTTACATAAGCCTTACACATTTGTCAGTATTTCGCAGGGGAGAAAAGTTTCCAAATGTTTACGATATCTTAATTCGTTACTCATGTAGCATTACAAAATACAAAAGGAAACTGCTGCAGTTAGGTGAAAGTATGGGGTTTTTTACATAACTATATGCAATTATACTTCTTTTTCCATAATGAATCCCAATAGCTACTCAATCAAATCTTAAGACTGCGTTTCTGACCATCTCAGATTATAAGCATGTATACTTCGGGGGAAGTTGTGTAAACTGCCTACTGCCACAGCAATTTTAAAAACAGTTAAAGAAAGAATATGAAATGCCTATATGACATAACTATACACCCTGTTTTATAATGACTAAACATAATCTCGTAAGAGCAAAATCTATTTATGCTTAATTATCAAGATATCCTACAAAATCTGGTTTCAAAACTAATTTAAGAAACAGTTTTTGCAAGTTCTTTGCATTGCAGTTAGTTTGTGGATGCCCACTTTCAAAATGTTTTGATAACTATGCTGTAAAGCCAGATTCATAAAAATCACTTTAAAAACCTTTATTTATTACTAACCTTGTGATAAGCCCTGTTGATCAAATGGCTGCTGTGTTACAGCTTGCTGTTCAAACTGAGTGATGTTTTCCTGTAAAGCATGCTGGGATGTCACAAATCTATCTGAAATGGGGAAAGGAAGAGGAGGAAAGAAAAAAAAAAAGAAAGAAAAAATATCAAGAAAAAAATTATGTCATTAACTGCATTAACTGCACAATTCAGTTGCTCTCAGAAAAACCTACATTTTAGAGTCATTTGAATTTTTACTGCATTAAAAAATAATCTTAAAAAGTTAGCTGAATAGGTATTTAAATCTCCGCTTATTGTAGGCTTTATTTATATTCCTCTGTAGTACTTATTAACTCATTACACATTAAATGGTGCAAACCTTCAACAGTCTTCATAATTCTTAACAGCAAAGTTAAACACCAATGAAAGAAAGAAATTGTACAATATAGTTTACGTAGGTAGTTTTTACTCTGTATTTTCCCAATTGTTTCCTTGCATTGTATTGAAACTTATGAAGTTAGGTTAATTTGAGAACTTGTTTTTCGAGAACTTGTAAACTACCTCATTGCAAACCTT
Source organism: Ara ararauna (assembly GCA_028858755.1). Classification (NCBI taxonomy): domain Eukaryota; kingdom Metazoa; phylum Chordata; class Aves; order Psittaciformes; family Psittacidae; genus Ara; species Ara ararauna. Next base: position 62,665,470 of record CM054377.1, on the reverse strand, counting down.
TCGTATTTCAAATACTCACCCTCATCTTGTTCTAAAGGCTGATCAGTCAATTGCTGTTCTAGCGCTGTTTCTTCAGTGCCTACTACTGGCTGTTGGTCTAACTCTAAAATAGCCTGCTGATCTGTTGCAACAGCTTCTGACTGCTGTAGCTCACCACTTTCAATCTCCACTTGCATCTGTGTAGAAACATGAATGCTCTGCTGATCTACTGTAGAATCATCTATTGAGGCAGACTGCTCATGTTGCTGAAGTTGCTGTGCAAGTTCATATCTGCAAAAAAAATACAAGACCTTTTTATGGCTTCAGTTAAGACAGTTATCCTAACTATTTACATGAACAAATTTCTGTTTTACACCATAATTTACTCTACCGTCAGAGCTACCTAAGTGTTTGGTACTCATAAACATCCTTACTCAATTATCAGCACTTGCTACGGAGCAATTCCAAGTCTTTTTAAGGAAGGAGTACTGAAATACACTGAAGGATTCACATAAAAATTGTAAACATACCTATGAGTCTTCATGTGTTTTTTACAGTTTAGTGATGTTTTGAATGTTTTTTGACAATATGGACACATGTATGGTCGAAGGTCATTATGGATCCCCATGTGTCGCCTCAAGCTACCACCAGTAGTGAAGGCCCCGTTGCATATAAGACACTTGAAAGCTTTCAATCCAGTGTGTGTTCTAATATGTGCTTTCAGAACTCCAGCTGATACAAAACCTCTTCCACACTGAGAGCACTTAAATGGCTTTTCACCAGTATGTGACCTTTTTAAGAGAAAGCAGAAGTTAAAGTAGATTTAACAGTTTGACTTATGAAGTTATTAAAAGACTATTTTAGTAATTTTAAAATGAGTAAAATAAACCAAATTAAGATGACTGCTGTATAGATGGGAAAATCCTCAGTTAAGAAAATACAGAAATTAAAGCTTTAATAAATTATAAACAACCTGCATATCACCATTAGCAGGGCTGTGATGCTAGTCAGAAGCATATCCAAAGCAATACTGTCTGACAGTTTTAATTATGTTCTACAGTCCAATCTCCTTTTCTGATCCTACTTTGCCCTAATTAAAACATTTGGGGTGCCTTTTTCCACGCCAGATAATATACTAGGTCTTCAGGCTAGTATATTATCATTCACATGTATTTTCTTCAGTTTAGCTAAAACAATGTCATGAAAGTTTTGCAAAAAAAAAAAAAATATATATATACAGTCCTCCTCACATTATATACTGCTACTACTACGTTTAGTAACAAAGCTTTTGGGAAAAGAACTGTGGCCACCCTGAACACCCCCTGAACAAGGCACAGGACAACCGGTCTTTTCAGACCGTGAAAGCAATATTCAAGTGGGTAAACTCTTTATCAACATGTACCACTCACTATATCCTTCCTTCCAGAGGTGCTAGAGTAATTTCCCTTTCAGACTACAGAGAGATATAAAACAGACAGGTTGGAAAGTTGTGCACTGTGCAATGAGAATTTTAAGGGTTATGACTGTAGCATCCCAGACATGAGAGCTTAAAGGGAAGGCAATGTGAAATAGAAGATAAAGGAAACAAGTTTTAATGAAGTTGGGAAAAATTAGGGATGGCTTATGATTACAGTAGCCTTAGAAGGCCATGACCACCACATCAAATGCTGTAACAAAGAAGTATGACAGATACCTATCTTGCTACCAATATACATTCATGGAAGTAAGCACTTGTACTGCTACGACTACACATCGGTATGAATTAGTCCAAAGTCTCCTCCAATTTTATCAGAAAAATCAATTATCACTGGCTCACTATTTATGCGATTGCAAAAAAAGTCTTTTCAGTGGAAACTATACAAATTTCATACATTTCCATAAGTCTATTACATACGCTTCCTTTGTTCTTTGTATTTATTTTACCTGATGTGTTGTTTCAGATGGCAAGATTTTTTATAGGCTCGTTGGCAATAAAAACATTTGTAAGGTCTGTCTCCATCATTTACAAAATTACTGTTAAAATAATTTTGGAAGAACTGGCTATTCCTTGGGATTGGCTGGATAAGACCTGCACACAAACACATGCAAAAAGGAAAAATTGGTAAAGTTATTCTGAGGTTCCAGGAGTCTGAAAAGCTAGATTTGAAAAAAGTGACTGAACTTTTAGTACGCAAGAATATAAAGAAAATGAGCACGTTTTCAGCACTTAAAATTATGGGTCTATTCAGCATTATATATATTGTATTGCACATGGTATCTATTTTAGTGATAGCTCTTTCATCCATAGGTCCCCCTCATTACATTAAGTCTCACGTATGTCCAAAACGGGCATTAACATTTTTTAACGTTGCCAGTTACAAATTCACTGCTAACCAAATAGTTTTTCACTCTACCAACTTCCACCTGAACTAAACAACATTTGGTCAACGTACCCCAGATATACATTATAATTTGACAAATATTTACTATGCATTTTGTGATAAGTATGAAATACCATGATATATACATCTGTTTTTACTTAAAGGCCAAAAAAAAAAAATCCATGAAAATTTATTGCATTTTTACATAACCAACTTTGGCTGATCAGTCAGTCTTGCTAATTCTCTGGGAACCGCCGAAAACTTATTATTACTAAATACTCTTCATACACTGGTTCCAAAAGTCATTCAAGTGTAGTTGTGGAAAATCAGTTAAAAGTTCCTGCTACTAAACATTCAACTGCTAATGCAAGAGTATGCTGTCTCAGAAGCAGAAAGGAGAAGGGCATCATCCCAAGCACCATGACAGAATGGGAACAGTAGCAGATTTCTCAAGTAAACAAACTCATCATTCATACATCTGTGAACTGAAAAGTACTCATCTCATACTAATACACAAGGCTAAAGGAGTGATGCAAAATCCCAACAAATACGCAAATTATCCCTTAAGTTTTTCCTTTTATGCTCTCTCTTCCTTTTTGAGGCTACTTCATCTAGCATGCTGTTTCATATTCAAAAACGAATGCCCAAAGGGTTTCTACTGACTTCCAAATGTAATTGAAAAAAGCAGAAGAAGAAATTCTCTCAATTTTGAGAAGAGATGGCAACAATGAAAAAAGAACAAGTTTATCCGCCCCAGACTTTAAAATGTTTATGTGTATATATATATGTACTTTTTACATATATGTAAAAATACATATATGACAAAACTTCCTTCATCTTCCCCAAATTCTGTTGATCTAGTAAAAATATTTGCTCTTAAAACAAACAAATAAACTCCCACACAAAACAAACCAAACAAAAACCCAAACAAAAACAAACAAACAAACAAAAACTCCACAAAAACCCAAGAACAAATAAACAAACAAAACCACAAAAATAACCCACCAAACCCACAACCCTACTTTCTGAATTCCTTCTGGCACTCTTCTGTGATGATAATTAGTACAGGCATACAAGAAATTACACAAATCCTCCAAATCAGAAGAGAAGATACTTCATATGATAAATAGTTGCTCACAAGTTGCTTTTGATCATATAAAGCAGAGTAATTCAGTTAACTTTTAGAATGACAGCTAACTTCCGAGCTTATGCCAGGTTACAGTGGTCCTGGTCTGCAGGACTGCAGAAATCCCTCACATACATAATGGAACAGAAATAACAAACTCCTAATAAAGCAATTCCAATTTATTTACTTGACCTGCTCAACTCAGATAAATGAAGCACTTCTCCAAACCGTTAGAATAGTTAAAGGTGCCTCTACATTCGATATAGCAAATCAGTAAAATAGTTCCAAGTGGAACATTCAATAAAAAGGCAGTCTTCCTCCTACCAGTTCCATCTTTGGAAACACAGGACATGCTAGAAAAATTACAATAAATTTTTGCATTTTCTAGTCAACGAATACCATCAACTAATGCAATAAAATGAAACAAACACTGTACCATTTTGCAGACTTCTTAACAGACTTTAAGAATAATTGCAACTTTTTTAAAAAAGCCAAATATGTATCAACTTGTTTTCCTCAAAGCTGTCATTCAAAGATTAACACTATTACAGAGCAACAATGCTAGTTTCCAGCACTAGCCTAAAATAAACAAGACTGTTTTCCTAGGAACCATGGAAATATTGTCTGTGGGTTGGAAAAACATGACACCTTCTAGACAAATGGTAGAATTTCTTATTTTCCCATTGAGCATTCCAGTATCAGCAGAGTTCATGTGCTATGAGCACCTGCAGGAAACAACCTTTACAGTATTTCTTTTCAAATTGCCCCCCCTTTTTTTTTCCAAAACCCAGAAATTCACTGCACAGATTTTAATTGTACTGGAATGTTTTTTCTTTAAAATCAAGAAACAGGACTGTACCTGTTTCCAGGGTTTACTCAAGAAAGAAACATTGTGTGATCCAAATATCTGAAGCTTTTGGATAAGTTTTGTTGCTATCCTAAAAATTCAAATTTCATATACCTGACACGAAAATAGCCACTTCTCTTGCATACAGTAATTCTTGGAAGCTGGAGGATCTTTAAAGGAGTGAAAGATTTCCTCAACATAAGATAAAGATATTACCAATATAATATTCTACTATACTAAGATGACTACACAACAAAGAAGGCAGGGGTCAAACCACAATGAAGAGTAAATGCCTTGCCCACTACACTGACCTCTACTGGACAAGAATACATATTGTCTTGATTAGGCTGTACAATTCACCTTCTTCCAAAACGTGATTTTATGTAATTTTGTAACAATTACTCTACAACAGAATTAAAATAATTGTACGACTTCTCCATAGCACATTCCAGAATTATTCTGCTATCTTTTGAAATATTACCACTAATTGCCACTAATCCAGTTGAAGTCAATTACAACAAATACGCTAAAATCATATAACACGCTGACTCATTAATATATGTAATCTGAATAAATGATAACCTTAAGAAGAATCTAGGTCATGAACTGTCATCTCTTCTGTGACAACAGTCTAATTCAACTCCGCCCCTGACGGAATGTAAAAATGCACACGCATTTTTTTGGTAAGGATTATACAATTTCTCTGCAAATAAAGACTCTTCTCAATAATTCTAGTGCAAGCAAACTATAAAATATGGCACTTTTCTGGAGCCTGATTTTTTCCAATGACTTATTTCAAAGTGCATCTTTCTGAGTAAGCTCTGATTAAACTGTATCCTCTATTGTCCAGTGAAATCCAAATTTCACGACAGCGTGTATCTACTTGTTCTTTACCTAAATCAGTTATGAGTATGGGCTCTTGTAGAGGTATGTCTGGTACTGGAGCATTCATCTTTCCTACTCGAACTTTTGCCGGTTTACGTTGATGTCGCAGCTTTCTTAGCTCAGTATGTTTAAAATGCGAAGCAATGTGAGTTTTCCGGTGGCCTGATGTTCTAAACTTTTTGTCACAGTGAGGACAAGCAAAAGGCCTAACACCTGCAAAAGATTAAAAACCAAATTAGTTTGTGACTTTATATCCTCCATCCTAGAAATGCCATTTTGGAATACAAATTATCTTTCCTGTATTTTTTTCGTTTTCTGCCAGGGTGTTTATTGTTAAATAGGTTTTCAAAACAGATCTATAAAATCCAATCAAGATTAAGTATGGAACTGCTGAACTACTAACTCGTTGTAACACATCACTTCAAGCAAGCCTGTTATCAGGAAACTGGATGATGCAAAAGTGACAGCAATTTTCAAAGGCTTCCAGAAGCTACCCTAAGAATTGCAGATAGCAGAGCAAATGTCCTTCCAAAACAGACTGTTAAAAAAACTGTGAGAAAAAAAGCATCAAACACATAGACAAATGATATATAATAGAAAGCATGCCAACAGGAATTATTTATGAAATACTTTTGCAATGCAAAATCCAGTAGAAATTTCTCCTTGGCAAGGATACTGGAGAACTTGTTACAGAGACAGGCAAAGCTGACAAACTTTCAGCTTCTGAAGGGGAAATCTTAGACTTAGAAGGCTAGGAAACATGACTGAGTGTTATGAAGAAAGCGCCACAAAATCACAGGTGGAAAAAAAGCATAAGAAATAAAAATTAACTAGTCTTCACAGTACAGTAACTAAAACATCATATGATACTTTACTCAACATGTAGCTCAACATATCAATTTATTATGTCAGGTTGTTCTATTAGTATGTTCACATGGGTTCAAATCCAATTAGCTCTGTTCCTAAGAACAAAAATCTACAACATGTTGCCTACTGCAGAGGTACAACCTGCTTCACAAAGCCTTCAACCCAAAGAGTAGCATATACTGCTAAGAGGCATTACTGTAGGGCTACCCCTTTTCCATATCGTACCATCAAGAGACAACACGGGGCTAGACAAGTTTCTTATCTGACCCAGTAAGCCTAATCTTCTAGACAGAGAAAGAAGTGAAAGTCTCTGACAGGAAAAACAATTGCGCTGAACGACGCCTAACTACATGCTAGAGTTCCGTGAACACTGGACTATGTATTTTTTAAGGCACCTAGCGCTTTTGCCACTTTGTATGAGTCTGATTTCTTAAACAGAGCAAGGGTGACTTTGAAGTAACTGAAAAAAAAAATACTATTTTACAAAAAATATAGTGAAAACCTTTCTGCAGATGAATCCAACATTGATATTTCATGGATTAAAGGCGTCTAACTATAAAACATAAAGGCACACAGCCAACAAATGACACTTTTGCAGAACATATAAATACTACAAGGAACAAAAGGAAAGAGAAGCACATATACAAACTTATCTTGCTGAAAGCTGATTGACCTCCAAGAACAAAGAAAGAAAAGTGGAAAACAACCAGGTAGTCCACCAAGAGAGGAAAATTAGTTGTTCTCTATGTAGAGGACAGAAGTTCAGCCACAGAAAGATAGATATGGAAGACACCATATATAATGCAATGAAGGACAAAATGAACAAAGGAGTTTTACAATATGCAGTGTAAGATACTGAAAACACGTAAGTTGGCAAAACCATGAAGCAACAGCTTCTTGTTGAAGGCAAAATGGGAGGTAAACAAATAGTCCTGAGTGCTACAGTGAAATTACCAAAAAGTATGGGAGAGGGCCGTGAAGAAATGATGCAGAGTAAATATGAAAGATGACTGGGGGTCATTAAAATCAGAATTCAAATTCTAAGAGTACAACTCTTTAGAGAGCACAATTAACTACACTCAGAATAGCGGTATTCAAAAGTAACAGCAGCTGACTCATAATGAGAACTAAATGTCCATGGTTTTTTAAGAGCCCAAAGTTCCAAAGCCATGAAAAACTAGACAGATATGACAAAAAATTAAGTTCATTATGTAAGACACTAAAACAGGTTAATTCTCAGACAGATATCAATGACAGGGTAGACATCTCTACAATTTAAGCACTTCAATTATCTTTTCCATTCAAGGTTTCACCCACAGTATAGAAAATACAAATGCAATTTTGAGGCCTTACCTGTGTGTAGACGAATATGAACTTTTAAACTCCCTGAGGTGGAAAAGCATTTCATACAAAATTGGCACTTGAAAGCTTTAATGCCAGTATGTGTTTTTATATGTGCTGTGAGAGTACTCTTAACAGCGAAGGCGCGGAAACACTGGGGACACTTGAAAGGCTTCTCATGAGTATGAATGCGAATGTGGCGCACTAGATCACTTGGTTTTTTAAATTCTTTAGAGCAATATGGACAAACATGCCACCTTATTCCATTTTCTTCACGTATAGAACCTAAAATAAGGAACATCAAAATGAATGCGTTTTAAGCATTTCAGCAGCTCTCCAGAAATTCCACCACACTGATATTACACAAAACAATCAAAACACAAAAACATTTTGTGAAATAGGTGCCATTACAATACATTTTGTTGAAAAATAACTTCTCTATCAGATACTTCACAAAAATAGTGATGGACTGGAATGACAACAACAAAACCCAAGGGAATCCTGTTGAAATTCAAACATTTATATTACTGAAAAGAAAGAAGAAAAAAAAAAAAAAGAAAAAAAGCTAAGAAATGTCTGATTTCACAGAATAGAACGTAATTTTTATGCCACTTAGAAATACAGAATGTAGTTGCAATGTAATACACCAGGTACCTTATAAATACAGTATTAACACACAATTACGCAACAATGAATCTAACTCCCTAATCATAACCACATTGAATTACTTTAAGTATACTTATCTAAATTGGGCAGATACTTTATATGGGCCTTTCTTCTGCATATTCAGACTCAAATTACATTTTATACATTTTTATAGGAGAAAAAAGTCTTTCTGAAGGATTTACAACTTAAGGCTACTTTTTCACAGAATTTATGATGCAAACGTTTTATGATACCTTATTCTTGACAAAAACGATTAAAAGAATCTTCTAAATCCTATCAGGGTTTTTATTCATATATGTTGTTCAATACCATATATTCATCTATTTAAAACTGAGTGGGGGTTTTTTCTGTAAACTATATCAATATGCTGAGGTTATTTTATCAAAAAATAAAAGTGGGTTTGTTTGACTGCACTGTAGAAACCTTCTATTTTTATTTGCAGAGTTGAAGAGTTGTTATTGTTGCACACAAGGAACAAAGTAGTTACTATTACCAGAAGAAAAAGTTAAAGTTGATTTTTAGCACAGTTATGCTGGATGAGTTTTCAACTTTGGATCAATTTCTGCCCCACTTTTACAGAAAAAAAGTAACAACAGTGTATCTATGAAGATACTACAGAGATTGCTCAATGACTGCTTATTTTAGCACTGTCTCCACCAGGCCAGCCATTAAGGTATGATGGCTATGCTTGGAACAAACTACTTCTAGCAACCTTAACGCTAACTAAAGTTGCATTTAATTAAGCACATGAAGACAAAATCCAGGCTTGCATACCCACAACCGAGTATGGAGGTGCAATATTAATACGTAATTAATTAGTACTGTGATTCCAACATTGGTGACATGAAGTATTATCCACAATGCCACCCTTCATCCTTCCCTACATGGCCTAGTTCAGCGACGATCTGCATGATTCCAGCAGTACTACACTTCTGCCTCTGTGAAGCCTCACTTCCAAAGAGGAAGAACAGTGCTTCCAAGAACTCTGCTCTGGGACACATCATAAAAACCCAGTCCTTCTCAAAGAAGGATGATGGGAAAAAAAGCAAAAAGATTAATATTCTTTTTTGTCCTTTTCCATACATTCCACTGGTTTACATCTAGAAGATTTGACAGTGTAACTTCACTTAACCACATTCTGACATGGTTTTGCACCAGTACAGTGAAAGTTATAAATACTATTGGTCACAACTTCCCCACATACAGTGGTTTAGACAAGAGTAAATTAAATTGATAATTCATCCACAATACGTTTTGGGAAATTCCTTTATAAAGCCATCAACACACCCACACATAATATAGACCTTACAGCACAAAGAGCAGCAAGCAGTGGCAATATTACCAGGTAAAAATGATGACTTCTTCTTAATAAACTTTTTTTCTTTTTTATCTAATTTATCTGTATTCTCTTGCTCCTTATCTTGTTCTACATTATTAGAGTCAGCCTGATGATTTGAAAGCGTCTGGACATCTGGGTTCTGATCCTGTGTCCCAGGAGTCTTAGTTTGGCTGCAGTCAGTAGAATGTGCAGAGACGGGAATTGAAGACAACCCACTGTTCTCTAAAGCTTGCTAAAAGAGAACAAAATACTTCTAGATTAAGAAACAAACATTTCACTATTGTCACAACTTTTCTCAAGCAAATACTTACAAGATATACCACAACTATAAATGAAGAATTAAATGTCTTGACCTCCCAAAATATCAGCTGGATTTCGAAATTGTACAACACTGATTTCTGATTGTCTGTGAGATTTTAAGTTGGATTTCCTGCACTAGTACATGTTCCAACAGCTGCCTTTCAGAAAAATGCCAATTATTTCTATAGAATCAAGCATTTCCCAGGAATATATAGCTATCTCTTATGCTTACTACATGACAAAACAGTTCCCCATCAGTTTATGGGATGGGCTTCAAAAAAAAGCCACAGATGGTATAAAGAAAAATAAAGAATGCTAAACCAAAGAAACGCTTGGAAAGGCTCACAAGCCTCTGTTTAACAAACCACCAATAATCACCTGACTGAGGCAAGAGCTATGCACCCATTTTCATGTACACCTGGAAGGGACTGCAGTATAGGCACCTTTATGAATGCTACTGCATCCAAAGCGGTTCTGGATCAAAGATCTCAAACACACTTTTCAGTAGGAGTGTGCAGATACTCGATCATTTGGAAGAAAACTACATTTTGTTTATTTTGTACAACAGTACGATCAGTGATTAAATGCTTATACAATAACTTCAAGAACCAACCTCAAAGGCCAATTTAAAAAAGAATATCAAGATAATAGTTACATTTCATATTGTAATTCGCTGCAACCACACATCACTTTCCAGACATTAGAGAACTCATATACATAGTTACATGTAACTTTCAGGTCTTCCAAAAAGAAATTTAAATGGTACTTAGAAGACTAGAGATAAAAAAAATGCTTAAAGGTTAGCAGGCTAACACCAATACCAAAGAAGTTTTTATTCTATCTTGTGCCTCTAAGGAGGCTGCACTACAAGCACAGGCAGTTGCACCTCTTCTGTTACACAGCACCTCTTACTGCCAGTAGGTAGGACAGAATAATGGGTTACAAGAAACACTGGTCGACCTGGGAAGGATTTCTCTTGCACAAATAGGAAATAGTCAAATAATCCTTATTAATTAGAACAGGATAAAGGCCTCATATACATTCTCATTTTTTAACCAGATAAAAATAATTTATTTTTGCCCTATGAAATGTCATCAAGTTTTAAGCATGGCCTAATTTAGGGACAAGCCAGAAGATGCTTCTAGGCAACAGAAAAACAAAGCCAAAAGAATCAATGAGATGTCCATGTATGGGTGTGTACATTTAAAGGTTTCTTCTGGGTCATATAATCAGTATTTATAACCTTGCTTCTTTAATACTGTACAAAGATATCTTGATGTGTTCCATACTCTTTCAGTAGACCTTTACAAGTCTTTCTTGACTAATAAACCATTAGGAAATGTAGATGGAATGCCATAATTGAAAATACTGAGAACAAATTTGACTAAAAGAAAAACAAGGAACCCACTGAAATGTAAAGCTGTTCTCACACAGAGCTCTTACCTGCAAAATATCTCTATTGATCCCCACTGCAATGTTGAGTTGCTGACCAGGTTGTTGAGGTTGGTTATTTTCTACAGGACCTGGTTCTGATAACTCAAGGAGCTGCTGGATGACATCAGTTACAGCCTGCTGGCCCTGGTGAGCAGCAGCTGAAGAAACCTGGTTTTCTGGCTGTTGAAGAAGTGAAGACCGAAAATGTGTGGCCTGAAATATACAGTGGTACATTTGTTAAGGAAGTTGAAAAGTATGTAAGAACTCAACTGTTCAGCTTCCTTATCTCAAACACCTGTTAACTGTCTACTACAAGGATGTTCACTTGACTAGGACGTAAGAATTATACAAAGCTGTCTACTCACTCCACTAAAGAATTGCTTCCGTATATCCTTTTTCTGGAGTTCTTTCCCAGCTGCAAAACTGTAAACTTACACCTTAAATTACATTTATCGTAACTACTGAACCTTCAACCGGTTTACAAAATACAGGGATCAATTACTGAATTTCACATGTAGAGGTCACATGAAAAATAATTCCAAAATAAATAAATGAGACTGACATAGTTGTCCTTTTAAAGTTCACATTTAACAAAAGCAAGTCATTTAGGAAAATAACCTTCTATTAGTTGAGATGTTTTTGTACGAAATTGTTTGTCTTTTTACATCAAAAATTTTCAGAACAAACTATTAACTTTTTCCCTTCAACTTTAAATCCTTTAAATCTCTCAGCTTTGGAAGAATCTCTTTATACTCTAAAACTTTAAATACACATGGAGCTGTGTCAAAATACTAAAACCACCTTGAAGTCTAAGATTAATCAAATTTCATAATCTTTGATTTGATAATTTTATCTGAGGTGACCTTAGTAACAATTATGAAGAAAAGAAAAAGTGACAAAAAGCCTTGGTACTTCTTTTTGAAAGCAAACGTACAGACTCTTTCTGTTCTCCTTCATTCATGAATTTCTTTTTCTTATTACAAATAGACTGCATAAGTATGCCACTACTGAAACAAATGCTTTAAGTAATTTATTTTACTGAAGAAAACAGAAATACGTAATGGCTAACCCCATAATTCTTTTCCTTAGAGCACAATGGATATTTGCTTCTAACATTCACTTCTCTCTTCTAAAAATAATCACTTCCAGGCATGCACATACACATATAAAACACTATCTTCTTTCAGATAGCTTTTAACAAAGAATAATCTTAGGCTTCATGTATATTATATTTCTTCCAATCTGAAAACTCCCCTGAGATTGTCCTATACTGACAAATTGCACTGGACAGTTAAAATGACACTGTCACCGTATTCAAGAATGGTTAAGAAAAAATTAGCTTGACTTCGTTATGTCCTGCAAATTTGACAAAGTGTTGTTAATGCCTTCTCATGAGATGATATAAAACAAACCCTTATCTCATTTCTCTTGCATGGACGTGAGAATAGCACTTGCTATTTTGCCAATTTAACCGTTACTTCATCTTTTTTCACCTCACCAGCAGGACATATGGAAAGACTCCACTTTTCCAGATTCCAATTTCACAAAACTGCTATAAACATTTCAATACGTGTTTTACAAAATAAAACACACTATATGCCATTTTCATTGCAGTAAACAGGAAATAAAGCAAAGTGTTTTGCTAAAGAGTCTAACAGCTCTTGATAGAGATCATTCATTTTCCTGAAACAGAATGCAGGGAAGCTCTTTAGTAGAGTGAGAAGCTTACACTAGAAATCTGCAAGGTTATTCCAGCATTTAGCAGGAGGAAAAAAACTGTTAACGAAGGAACTGCTCAACATGTTTGACATGAAAATTAGTTTTACATGTATTAAGCCAGTGTGTTCAAATATTATACAGCAGTTTATATACAGTCTCATGGGGGTCATCTCTTCTGAAAAGTAATATACACATATGCATGCATATAAAGTTTGTTACCCTTACTCTTAGGGTACCCTTACTCTGTTCATTGAGATGTTTCAGAGCTCTCTTAGTAGATCTTACTTCAACATCTGATTTTTAAAATAGCATACAGAACTGTTTTATTACTACTTCATAATTCTACATCTGTTCAATTAGAACAGTGGACCTTATGATCGCCCTTAGTCTGCCTGATCTGCTGTGTAACACAGACCACATGACCGCTCGGAGTGAATCACTCCTTTAAGTAAAGTAACCATGCAGAAATCAGAGCAGTTCTTTAAATGAAGTAATTCACTGTGGCATATCCATTGCCATTCAACTTCAACAAGCTGCTCCAACAGTAAATAATCCACACTAAAGTTTCATACTTTAAGTGTGACTTTGTCTAGCTTCAACCCTCAAAACTTTTTTTTCCCCTATCAAAAAGACTACAAATGTTTCTCTTTTCTTCAAAACAGCAGATCAAGTCACCCTGAAACTTTTTATCTGCTGGGCAAACTAATGCACCTTGAATCTCTTCAATAATAAAACATCATATCATACTTTCAAGAATTTTGATGGCTCTGATTCCCCCTGTACCATGAATATAGTTCATGAATGGCAACCAACAAAAGCAAAAATTTCCAGAATGGAATACAGAAGACATACTACTTTTTCATTTCTATGCAAAGATTCTTCTCTAAATTAAAAAAAACAAAATTAATCTTTCCAGGCAAAGAGAACTTAGTTTTTTAGCTGATAAATCAACCTTTTTCACCCCTATTTATAAGGGGAATTTAAAACCCTCAAAAACTCCTATCCTGTGAATATGGCCCACCTTTGCTGTTCTTCTATATGTGATTTTATTCTTGTCTACATCAGAACAGATACTGCCTGTGTCACCCAGCTCACCAAGAAATCCAGATCACTGTGTATCAGTGATTCAGTCTCTTTATCAATTACCTCAATTTTTTTATCACCTCCATCAGTGATTATTTTATGTTTTCTTGAATCTTCCAGATCACTGATAAAATATTAAGTAGTATAATTTGAGACTTAGTAGTATGACTCTACAGTACAGAACTAATTTCCAAGGGACCCCAAAAGAAACACAGTAACAAGAGTTATTCCCTGCACACTTCTACAAGTTCTCTCAGAAAAGTCTCAAAAACAACTCATGGTGCCTCACACTAATTTTAGTACATCATTCTACTTGAAAATACGTAACATATCCCTGCTCTTTATCACCGCCATTACAAGAAGGAAAATGAAAAATAATTAAGGACACAACTACTTATCAAAAAGCTAACTTTAAATAAAAGTACCTACACATTTTCTTAAAGCCATGTGTGACACATGGTACAGTCCAATGGAGGAATCTGAGCATATAACCTAGGTTCAACAAATGAACAGCAACTGCGCATCTACAAGCAAGCTGTGCATCTGAAAGCATGGAAACAAGCAGATAGTACATCAAAGGAGGAATATCTGAAAACATGTAACAAAATCGCTGCTGATTCACCTTAGCATGGAGGTCTGCCTGCATTAGTTTTGATGTGATGCCGTGCTTTCCTTTTCCACCAGATTCCCATATGGGTTACAGTATATAATTACTACTGTAAAAACAGAAGGTACTCTAGCAAGTGGAAGGAGAGTTCAGTTTCTGCCCTAACTGCTAGACTAGCAAGCCATGCTTGGTTTCCTAAATCCACCACACCTAAGTTGACACTGACTCTGTAAAGGGTCAGGCTTAAATTGCTTGGTAATTAGCAGTTACTAAGTCATGCTCTGGAGAAGAAACATTTTTGAAGACACTACTACTAAGAATGGAACTAAAGCAGTTCTCTCACTTGGCGAGCAAAAGTCTGGGAACAGCGGGTAACGGGATCTGTTGCTCCAAACTGGAACCACACAATCTGACACACTGACACAGGAGACTCATTTCCATATTCATATTCAATGAAACAAAACAAAACAAAAAACAAACAGAAAAACCCAAGCCAAACAAAACATATCAAAACCCAACAAACAAAAAAAAACCCCAAACAAAACAGCCCATCCGCTTGACTCCTGAGAAACAAGTAGGTCATCAGTTCCTCTGTGAAACTTGATTTACTGGGCAGCTTTTGAGTACAAACTACCACGCACAAAACAAAGTTAAATGAGAAATGCAAAACTTGAACTTAAATAATATTCAACATACTTAAGTTTTAAATCAAATTTCTTTTAAAAGAGTGATTTCTAAGAGATCAATATGAATTGACAGACTGTATTCCAGGCAAGCTCCTCCCTTTCTAGAACATGAACCTGCCACAACTATATGAAGATAGTAATTTTCTAAAGCTTCATTATTTAGGAATATGTTACATTTACTCCAGTATACTTTCAATACAGTATATCCTAAGTCAATCATTAACTTCTTTTCAGACCTGTGCTTTCACAGACACACACACAGCCCCCCCCCAAAAAAAAAAACAGGCATCACTTCTTATACCACTCTTTAGCAAAGGCAAATTATTTCAACTTGTTAAAAAAAAAGAAAAAATTAAAATCTGCTTAAAATAAACTGCTTCTGAAGAATGGCTGTTTTTAATATTTTTAAAAATCTAATAAGCAACATAGTATAACTATTTATTTATATAATATAGAAAATTTTAGCAATTAATTAGATCATATCAGTTCCGTTTAGCTCTAAGTTAACTGGCCCTTGAACAATGAATTCAGAGTCAAGATATAAAGAAAGTGGATAGACTGCTTATGGTGACTTAAAAGCAACACTGTCAGATTTCTGAGTCCTTGGTTTTGTGGATTCTAGTACACGAGAAGAGTATCAGTGGCTGATGTTGTGAAAGGTGGAATGCAAGTGAAGTTAGTCTATCACTAATATTCCATGCTCCAACCTGCAGTTGACAAACAACATGTTACACAGCTGCAACAAAACATGTTACTGCTCTCATTGTGAGAGAGCACACAAAGACCTGCCTGTACATCAAGACTGCTTGCTATGGGGTCCCAGAAAGTGACTCCTGCATCATACTTCCCTGGCTCCAGGGGCTCTTCCTGAGCCCCACGATTACAGTGCTGCCTCAAATCCAACCAACTCAAGCAGCATGAACACAGCACTTTCTGCCCAAACTATGGTATCCCTGTGAATTGAAGTCAGAGTGGAATAATCCAGTATTTTTAAGAGTCCTTACTCTCCTGTGGTCTTTTTATGCAGGAGGGCATTTGACTCCACTTTCAAGAGCTAATGAACAGAATTATATGCAAAAGCATGAGCGTATAACAAAAGAGGGAATACAATCCATTCAAGACCTGTCCCACTGCTAAATAACCAGCTGCATTCACCAAGAAGCTTGCCTCCCATGTATCAGCTGATCAACTTAGCACAGAGAACTGCTGCATACGCTTTTCACCATGTTAAATCAGAGTTTACAGAATTCTGTAAAGTTTCTCCCACTTTTAGGCTTGACGAAATATGACAAAAACTCTACACTTACATTCTTCCATTTGTTATCAACAGGTTGCAAAAGATTAGCGGGGGATGTTGCTAAAGATTGGGTGACAGAGTCCTACAAAGAAATGAAAAGAAAGTTTTCTTTTTTACACACACGCACACACAAAAAAAAAAAGGAAAAAGAAAAAAGAAAAACATGGCTAATATCACACAGAAAAGTAGCACAGTTCATTTTCCCACAGTATGGAGACTAAGGAGAGAAAGATGTACTCATGTATAACAAAAGAATACATTCTTCGGTAGCACAGCACTTCAGGTGACTTCAGTTTTTGGAATGTAGATTTATTAAGGGCATACTCATTGTTCATCCCCAGGTACATAGCAGGGAACAGCAGAGTCTGACCTTAAATTTCAGAACAGAATTATCATACTGAGATTTGTTGTTAAAGCAGCTCTGCAAGTTTCAGAATGAAAAAGTCAGTTCTCATCTAAGAACATCAGCGCTAATCTAAAAATGCACCATCTTTCTATAGCAATAAAAATCATTAAATACCTGCAGTTTCAGATATAAAATTAAAAATGAAAAGTATAACACTCTTTTTAGGCAATTGGCATGCCAGTTATTATCTTTGTTCTTCCTTGTTAAACTTCTTAGCCTATGTTTTTAGAAAGATTCTTTTTTTCTTCCATTTTGCTTATACTAGTATATGGAAGTATTCTTCACTTTTCCCCTCTGATGCAAGCAGAGAAGTATGCATGCAGCAAAGTTAATAACAAGTCATTGCTGTAATGCCAATAAACAATGCAAATGCCAAATATTTAAACAAAACGATCCAAGAAAAATAGAGCTGGCCAGGGTAAGCAAACATGAAGTAGTATGAAGGAATTCTTTTCCATCCTGCTTTTAAGATTAGGCTTGTGAATGCAGGAATGTTCAAAAAGATGCAGATTGTATGCTCTTGCAAGCACACAGGACACACTAGTCTTTTTTTTTTTTATTAATTAACCTGAAGAAACAAACAGCATCTCCCTTATAAAAAAAGACACTTGTTTTTACCATAATACAGCTGAAAAATGAAGTTGAAACATTAAATTTTAACCCTCCTCTTCAAAGTCTGATATTACTTGTAATCCACTGAACATTATTAAAGCACAGAAACTGGAAATTTTGCAAAATAGAGTGGAATAAAGATAGAAAAGGTAGTTCTATTCAAAGAAAAAGTAGCATGATATATAAATAATGTACTGCCTCAAAAAATAAATCAGTTTTATGAAACCAAAAGTGTTTACTGAATTTTAGCTCCTTCTGTTATCTTGGTAAAGAAAGAAAAACATTCAGTGCTTCCAAGAAAGCTTTTTCCTTTATGATCTGTCAAATAAGAAGCTAACATTTACAACAAGTTATCAGAAATAGTCAGAAGAAGAATCCATTATGTGCTTCCATTGACTAGAATTGTATAAACAACTAATTTCTGAAAATGAGTTCATTTGAATAGTTCTAAATCTGAATGATTTGAATTGTTCAAAATTTAATTGTTCACTAAACCTTCCCAATTATTTATGTTATCAGAGGAAGAAACCTTTCCTCCCCACACAGTCTATAAGCATCAGAATTATATTTTACTTAGTTGTAGAATTCATTCCTTTTTTTTTTAACCAAACTCTCAAACAGCAAATCCTTTCTTGCATATGCTTGGCCAATTTACATTCTGCCAATATTTAATCACACCCATCAATTCCAGAAATTACACAAAACTTTAAAAAGATGAAAGACAGCAACAGGTCTTTCAGTTCTAACTTATCAGAAGAATTACTGGAATTGAGATATAGAACTAACTAAACTCGTAAAGGCATTTTCACACTATAGCGAGCAATGCTTACCGCTGTAACATGAGATACATCTGTTGAAGCACTCGCAGAATTCTGTGGACCACCCATGTGCATCTTGCTGATATGTGTATTTAAACTACCCAAGCTTTTGAAGACACAGCTGCATTCTGTACAGTTGTATGTAGGCCCATTCTTCACCTTCAATAAAACAAACAAAAAAATCAAGTAAATTTTCCCTACATCTACCAAATATTATGGTTTTCATTATTTATCCACATAATAAATATACTATGGGATTATAAGAGCTAAAATTGTTTCTGATATCCAGTTATGGAATTAGTTTAATATCCCTCATGTATCAAGTCAATTGTAATCTACATGCATGACTGCCATTTTCTATTACCACTTCTCAACATTAGGAAGCATCAGAGAGCAAAACAAGTCATCTGGCAAATGAGGCCTCAGACTTTTCCCTCCTTACAGTTTCCTACTGTTACACACTTAGAAGCAAAACTGAAGCAAAACTGAAATGCAACTTTATCAATTAAGATGTGCCTGAAAGCAAAGCACCATACATAATACAAATGGAAGTTTTGAAATACGAAGATGAAAAGTGCAGAGAGTTGATCTTCAAAGTTTGGCTTTCTTTTGTTTACTCTTGCAAAAATATTTTTTTACAAATTTCCAATAAGAAAATAAAATCAACTTCTTGGGTCAAAAAACAAACACAGGGAACTGAATCTGAACACACAGCAACTGGCAGCAACCAGTTTTGGACTTCTAAGACAACCTGTTGAGATAGCTTAAGCAGCTAAATTTGCAGATTCCAACCATCCTCACTTCCCTCTCATCCTCAGTCTATCACATAGCATTAAGATTCATTGCAGTACTGTCAATACACAGAGAATAAAAGGCAAAGGAGACCATGCTGCATTGCTTGCAGTATGGTATAGAATTTTGTATTTTCTGACAGTAGTTTAAACTGGTAACAAGACTTTCAGAAAAAGGTATCAGCCAATAAAAAATTGGTACAACTGGAATACTGATAAACAGTAACATACGAAGTGAGAATCAACCTGCTTCATCACCTGTGATGTCATTTTGTGACTGCTTCAGGAAAAAATGAAGAATTAAGAGTTGTGTATGCAGTCAGAAGGAAACAGTGACACAGCAAGAAAGAAATAAAACCTAAATACATTAAAAAAAAAAATAAATCAACAAATGACCCAAAGCAGTAACTAAAATGCAGGCTCAGGATCATGAAACACAGCACAAGATGTGATCAAGAAGTAGCATTTATTTAAAGTCCCTTCTCCCACAGCTTTTTGTTTGTTTGTTTGTTTAATAACAGTAACAGAGAAAAAAGTGAAAATATTTTTTGCTTGTTCTCCAACAATCTTGTAATACTGAAAAAAAATCAATGCAAATTATTTATGTTGGTTAATTGATGTAACAAAAGCTACCACACATTGTGAGAGAAGACTAGTCACACAAAGCTATATGAAATGTAAACATATGATTTAATAGAACATAATGCAAACCACTAAGACATACTAATAAGATGTATCCTAAAATTAAGGAACTAACACACTAAAAGGATCCTTAATAAAAAAATCCAATAAATAATATTTATTGCCATAACACAAAAATGGAAAACGAGAAGGCAAATCTCAGACTTAGAGGAAATAGTGAGAGCAGGGATGATAGTCTGCATGCAGGTAATAAAAAAATGCTGCCTTTACCACTTCAAACCTTCCAAATCAAAACTAGGTCTCTTTCTATGGGTATTTCCAAGCACAGATCACTAAAGTCATCAAGGAAATACTGAACAAAGTTGCATAGCCAATGTTGCTCAGAAGATTATATTACATTATCATAGCAGCACCTTTTGAATCTTAAAAATTTCTGTCACAAAGAAGAAAAAATCAGCATAAAGAGGTCTGACACAACATTTTTTATCTTATTTCGTAATTTTCTTCTTCCTGTAACTGAAAAACCTCTGAAAACGGCTGCAAGATATGTACTTCAAAGACAAATTGCAAGGGTGCTCTATGATGGAGTTAGGGGTTTGCTGTTTGGCCTTGAAATTTCTCACTATTTTCTGCTTTGCTGCTTTTGCCTTACTTTCATCTGATTCTAACCCTCGTTCTCCCAAGACTGACACAAGTACATTTTTATATATCTTATACCCACTAATCATTTCTTAATCTATCAATGTACTGAAAAGACAATGGTAAATGAAGCTTTTGCTAGCTATCCTAAATATACATTTATTCAGATTGAGCTATTTTAGGAAAGCTTGCAGGTAAAACCAACAAACTAGAATCCATACTATAGCAGTAAATCCATGTGGGCTACAGAAAGCACCAGAGAGAAATGGGAACAGAACACATGACAATTTAAATACTGAAAATGAAATAAGAAGCATATTAGCACCAACCACTTTATGAATAATTGTATTTACCTCTGAATGAACTCTCTGTATGTGTGACTGAAGATTGCCTTTCTGAGAAAAGGCTGCAGGACAAAAGGCACAAGCGTGGGGTTTTTCACCAGTGTGCTTGATCATATGGGTCTGCAATGCCCCCTTCTGGTTAAAGGCTTTTCCACATTCACTGCATTTGAAAGGTCTTTCACCTGAAAGGAAAAAGGAGGATGTGCGGAAAGGTGCTTTAAGTAAACGTTAGCAGTCCTCTGTATCGAAATGAAAATTTTATCAGCTTAAATATTTCATAGAGTTACCTGCACGTACACACACACAAACTCAGAAACATACGTTAACTGGGTGTTTTTACAATGAAATTTTGTACCTCAACCACCAATGTCAGCATCTACTCTGATGAAGCTTTGTGAAACAGTTTTATGACTTAGCTGATGATTATCAGTTAAAATTGATTAAACAAATTAAATGCGTATGAAATAATTACTTAGAACTGCTTGCCTCAACTTATGATTTGGAAGATCTCAGAAGCTGCTATCCAAAACCACCAGAGGAAAAGGGAAAAAGAGGAGAAAAACCAAACCCACATATGTCATTCTTTTACATCAAATATCATAAAATTGCATGGAAACAAATGGAGGACCAGAGGGTAGAATGGACAGTACTAAATAACTAACAGCCAAAAATTTAACATTTTCTTTAGTCTGAAATCAAAAAGTTTACAGCAACACTGAAAAAGATAGCCTATGGTTCCCACTCCCCAGTAAATAGCCATTCATTCTTTACAACCTCCTACGGAAAATATGCAATATTTTTTTTCTTATAAAAAACCACTGTACAGCCCTACTCAGAAAATAATTTTAAAACTCTGAATGTTCATATTGCTACTAAACATTAAAGAAAAACTAGGCAATATTGTTACAGGAATGCTGTCACTATTTCCTGATTTGGCATTCTCAGTGCTGCGCGCACTCACGAGTTCTCTGTACATGAACAGATTAAGCATGAAAAACTCCAATGAAATTTTAGGTGATAAAACATAATAGAACTGCATAAACATATTACTAAGCTACATATTTTAAACACACAAAGCTCAGCTTCTCACAACCCTGTGTTAATTTACTGCTGTGAACTCAGTAGTACCCTTTTTTTTTCCTTAGTGAAATAGTTTAGGTGTGGTTAACTCCAGGACCTGGAAAATATTTGCTTGTGCACATTTCTGTAGCAAAACCGCCATCATCAGCATGCTGTACATTATGTCTGCTACACCAGTAAGTACTAGCATGTGGTAAATATTATGCACACTAAAGCAGTTTTAATGAATATTTTTATGACTTCTAATTACATAGCTGTAATTACATCAAGTATAAGATTATTAATTCTTAATTAAATTCACATTGTTTTAAATAAAAGCAGCTGCTTTTTTAAACAGATAACAAGCATATAGCGTCAACTCTGATTTTCTGTTCTGTTGCTTATGGCTTTTGAAAATGCTTTAAGGTCTGCTGGTATGAGCAGTATATTTTTAATTACAGATTTAAATACAAAAACACTGATTCAAATCTTCTTAAAATAAAGTGTCAAAATCCCTATTGGGCTTCCATAGGTAAAAAGCTTAGCTTCCACTAATAGCTTCTAGTGGACACATAGAAGAATTGCTTCAGGTTAAGTTTGCCTAAGTAAATGTCATTATAAAATTATAAAATTATAATTCTACTGTGGAAATGCAGAATTTCTCTAGTTCTCAAGTATAACTTAATAACATACAGATTTGGGAGGAGAAAGGGGAGTTCATTACTTACTTATTAATACAGGATTTGCAATCCCTGAGACTTAACTTTTCCCCAAAGGGTGTAAGTGCTTGAAATTAATAGCTATGTGCAAAAAGTATGGCAATTAAGACACTAATGTAATGTACGTGTAGCACTGACATGCTCTTTTAACAATTACAGACTTAAGTACTCTAAATTCTTTAAAGCAGAA
This sequence comes from Ara ararauna, assembly GCA_028858755.1. Classification (NCBI taxonomy): domain Eukaryota; kingdom Metazoa; phylum Chordata; class Aves; order Psittaciformes; family Psittacidae; genus Ara; species Ara ararauna. The sequence continues at coordinate 62,642,714 of CM054377.1, read as the reverse complement.
TTCTTCATTCCTACATATTTTACAGTACCTCAAGCAATTAGATGTCAGACATATTGTCTGCAGATATAGAGTAATAACATGCTTCACAAGTTAAATGAGTATTCACTAGCTACTTGGAGCTTAAAATGACCTACTATCGTGCAGATAGAGACTACATCTTCTGTCTCTGTTTTCCAATAGACAAATGCCTTTTTTTTCTTCAAAGTAATTATAAATGCCCATGAACTTTTTGAGCTTTACAAAAGTGTTCTCAAGCAACCATGATCTTGTTTCTTTAATTCTGACTAGAACAAGCTAAAATAATGTATCAAATAGCAACAAGACTCTAAAACAAGAAACTTAAGTTTCAATTACTTCTTTGAGATATTACTTTGAGTCAAGTTTTAAAGCAGGTACAATGGTGACCTCTTGTGTTACTGTTCTATAACTTGATCTATAAAACTTTGAGAAGATTGCTAAGAAACAGTCATGCAATGGAATTTTTTTTTTCTTCCTTGGTAAACAAAGTCATTCTTGACAATTCATCACACTATCACCCATGGCAGGGGGGTTGGAACTAGATGATCTTAAGGTCCTTTCCAACCCTAACTATTCTATAATTCTACAATTCACTGAACAACAGACCGCTAGCACAAACAACATCGCACACTTACGAAATTAACTACTTGAACTAGCTAAAAATTACATAAACAACAATTCATTCACAAGATGGAAAACACATACATACTGCACATCACTGGAGCATCTCCAATGAAGGTTTTGTTCTGTTTAAAGCCAAACTCCTGCTATACTATGTATAGCTGGTTGCAACATGAGAACTATTCTCAGTCTTCTGTACACTTCAAAGACTTTTATATTATTTTATGGTTGGTATTTTTCAGTTATTTCAATGACTTTAGAGTTAAACATGCACATTTTTATAACAGTAATTTAGCAAAATCCATTTGCTATTCATTCTACAAATTTGAACAGTCATCTTAACTTCTTCAAATACCAAAATTACAATCTAGGCTTACCACCTCCCCAGTTCACTTTCGACATCCTGAAAAAGGCAGCTAAAGTACACTATATATATATATATGCTAGTAACTCTAAATAAATCAATCAAGAAACAAAACCAAGGCTACTGTGTTAAAAGTGTTGTTCGTTCTCATATACTTCTGCTCTTTTGTGAACTGTAAATTTTAGAACCTGTTCTCTAGAGTACATAAAATCTTAGAGTAGCTGACAGGCCCTTATCTACAGATTCTAATTTTAGAGCCCATTGAAACTTTAAGTACCAAAGCTGGCATTCTGTAACAACTAAAACCTATGAATTACTTATTTTTATTTTCAACTGCTTCTAATGATATCCATTTGGAAATTTTAAGAGCACGTGTATTTCCTAAGCAATAAAAGTTGTTTTTAACCAACACGTAACAGCATCTAATAAACCAAATGTATTAATACTATTTCAAGTCCGGACAGGGAGAAAAATACTTAGCATTTTGCAGGTTAACTGAATTTGGTAAAATAAATGCAAATCAAAATAATCCCTTCCAGAGTCTTACCTGTGTGTATCCTAACATGACGTGTTAACTGACTCGGTTTCTGGAACGTCTTTCCACAGTGAGGACAGGAATAGGTAAACCCACTTCTGTCAATGTTTCTGTTATAAGATCTGGTATTTGATACCCTGTCATTTTAAAGCAATAACAAAAAAAGGAATTTACATAGAATAATCTTAAACACTATTTTGAAAAGATTATTTTACCCCATTATTTTTTAACATACAGTGTAAATTTGATGACAATTTACAGTATCAGCTGCAACAGTTAAAAACCAAGCCCGTTAATGATACAAAAGGAACAGAAACAGAACTTTTCTAAGCAACTGTGAGCACCAAGAATTTGTTATCTCTGTAATAAAATCAATATATCTTAGAGATTTTCTAGAGACATTTTTGCTATGAATTCTACTAAACAGAATACAGTGACTTTATAACTATTGGTTTGGTGAGAACTCAACTCTGTGACACAAACTCCATTTCTTTTGCCTGAACATCACAAGACTTTCATAGAATCATACAATGGTTTAGGTTGGAAGGAACCTTAAAGATCATCTAGTTTCGTTCCCCCTGCCACAAGCAGGGAAACCTCCCACTACACCAGGCTGCTCAAAGCCTCATCCAATCTGGACTTAGAATATGAAGACAACGTGTTCTTGTTAGTTCATGACAAAAATTTAACAACCCAAATACAAGAGGTAATGGCCTCAAGCCAGGAGCCACTTAAGACTGGATATTAGGAAAAATACCTTCACCAAAAGGGTGACCAGGCATTGGAACAAGCTTCCCAGGGAAGTGGCAGAATCACTGTCCCTGGAAGTGTTCAAAGACAATGCAGATGAGGCCCTCAGTGACACAGTTTAGTGGTGGACTTGCCAGTCCTGAGTAATGGTTGAACTTGATGATCTTAAAAGGTCCTTTCCAACCTAGCTGATTCTGTGATTCTATGATTCACAACTGCCTCTCAAATATAAACCAACCTCCACACAGAAACAGATTATATAAATTCCAAAAATTAATTTCTCTACAGATCAAACTCATTAGTTTAAATGTCTGCTGAAAAACATCAACAGCGATGGCGAAAAACAACTGATCTGATGCTCGAAAAAAGGATTAAAAAAAAAAAAAAGCTGCTGATCATCACAACTCAGCTGAACAAGCAGAAACCAGAAGGCAGTGGGCAAGCCACTATGGTATCTAGAGCACTCCACATTTTCCACAGTACCCGAGTATCTACACCTCTACAGTAATCCAGCCTGTCAGTACTGCTTAAAACTAACTGAAATTATACAAATTTAATACTTGGTGTTTTTCTGAACAACTGAAAGAATTAGCTGATGTTGAGGAGATGTGCAAACTACATCATCACCTTGAAACACAAGTTGGTATAACAGCATAAAAAACAGCAGGGAAGCAACAGTCTGCACATAACAGGAAATCATTAAACTTCTGCTCAAACGCAGCATATTTCTACACTAAGAGAATATAGATATTCAGTATATGTTTAAAGGAAAGCAGATTTTCCCTAAAAATTACTTCAGACAAATAACACATGAATTTTTAAACTTCTTTATACTCTAGCAGAGTGAGCACAGAGTGCGAGCAATGTATTTTACTTTTGCATATTAATTTTAACTACTAAAATTTACAGAAGTATCCAGAGTAAAGTTGACCGAAGATTTAAGAAAAGGAGATACAGAACAGCACAGATGTTACAACCTATTCTTGCCACCTCAGGACAGATCTAGATCAGCCTGATTGTCAGAATACACTCTTTGATGAGCAACAACATATGTTTCAAGTATAGCTGAGGCACTTGAATAAAGGAAATAATATCCAGTTTAGGCCATTGTAGGGACAGTCCTTGAAGATCAGATCACCTTCTCAAGTATTTAATCATTTAGAGTTATAATGACCATTTTCTTTTTAGCAAAAGGTAGATACTAAATTTAAATTATAACTTCATAATAGTTTTACATTCAAATGATTCAGAGACAGAAAAAAATACCTTTTTAGGAAGGGAAAGTGCAACAACTCTGTGAAAAACACTCTAAGGGAACAACATTCTTCATAATTTGAAATATCAAAAAGTTTCTGAAGCTTATTGTACACTGAAAAGCAGGAATCAAATTGATGTATATCTTTGAACTTTAAATATACTATATACAGTCAAACAAGTTAGAGCAAACATTAACTTTTCATAATTCAACAATTCATGTTTTCACATTCAGCAATAACAGAAGATTGAGTGAAAAAAACAATCATAATTTCTGTATTTTTCTTTTCAAAATAATTTCTGCTGAAACACAGAAGGTCTGAGCTACATTAGCTTTGTGATGAAGTGGAGCAGGAACACGCACAATTCATTAACTTGGGTCACATACATGAGGTGTACTGGTATTGCTGGCAAATAGACAGCAAAGCACCATTATGGACAATAGTTTATTGAATACAAATGCAACATGTTTCTACATCTGAACTGATGAATAAGGTGAATCTCACATAAGGAAGCTCTGAATCCAGAAATAATCCACGTTTAGAAAAGTAAAGATAAACAAATGATCATGGAGCACTTAGATCACATTTATGTCAGAATGCTGCATGCACGCAAGGCCAGGTTGGATGGGGCTTTGAGCAAGCTGGTCTAGTGGAAGGTCTCCCAGCCTATGGCAGAGGGTTGGAACTAGATGAGCTTCAAGGTCCCTACCAAACCACGCTACGATTCTATGATAATGCTCTCTCAAAATCACAGCCTTCATATTACATTATAGTCACTCCTCCATTCTTTATCCATTCTAACTTACACAGATGTCCACAACATTAATGTTTTTCGTGCGTAATATTACACATTTACATAACTCAATACAAACATAACTTGGTACTTCAAACCCTCAGTTTTTGGTTTGTAAATGGAAATCTACACCAATGTATTTTTAAACCTTCTGGAACACAATTATTAAGATCTTACAACCTGTATCACATGCTAATAAAAGGAACTGGGAACAGCCAACATTTTTCATTTTTTAAATGCATATTTTTCACATCTGTTTTTACAGAAACAGAGTAAAGATTAAAAGAGAGATCACCTGTCAAAACTTTAGCCTTTCTTAATGTATAAACTCAACCAATAGCAATAGAAGTTTTTTTTTCTTCAACTTAAAATAAATTCCACCTTCCTAAAAGTAAACTAGAGAGCTGAAAGGACACAACAAATATTCACAAAAAATAAGAGCAGCATTTATTAGGCCTCTTTTTTTCCCCTCCAATTTGTGCTTTTTCAGGTTTACAAGAAACTCACGGCACACCGTGATGAGTACCACTTGCAAAAGATGATTAAACTGCATGGAATGACTTATTTCTCTGCAGAAGGTAAGGAAGGACTTTTGCAATTACAGCAAGTGCTATGCAAAATTAATATACATTTACTTCAATGTACTGCCAAGAGCCTTTAAAATCACAAACAAACACACTTCGGTATCACTCTGGGACAGAAAAACTTAACCTGTGTTTACAGACAGGTAGCAGAGGGAATTATGATTAGTATGGTTGCCTAAATACAAAAACAGAAGGGAAGAAAAACAAACAAAAAAGGCCTCTAAAAATAGCACCTACGTTTAGCAAGGTTTTGAAAAACAAATACCATTTCATAAAAGCACACCAAAGAAAAGAAGTGATCTGCATAGATCACGGCACTTGGCTGACTGGAAATGCTACTCCAGCCTTTCCCAGCTATCACCATAAAAAAAAAAAAGCAAGCAGAAAACATCTGCTCATTTTGTTACAATCCCATGATTGTCACCTGATTTTATAGTGAGTTTTCATATGCTCCTTTAACTGTGAGGAGGTTTCAAATTCCTTTTTGCAAGACTTGCAGCTGTGGATCCTACTGCCTGCCAATTCTTGACGATGCTCTTCCATGTGTATGGAAAGCTGACTCTGTAAAGTAAATTCATCTCCACACTCTGAACAGATAAGGTTCTGAAAGATAAGAGAGACAGATTTTTTGAAAGATTCTCCAATAGCAGTATGCATGCACAAGCTTTGCTCAAGTAGATGAATGCATCCTCCTAGGGACACTGGCAGCTGGAAGCAAGCAGCAACAGAAGTATACAAGGAAAAAAAACTTTCGAGCCCCATAATATATATCATGAACAATAATCATTACAAGCTTATGGTAGTATTTCATATTTTAAGAAACTCCACAGAAACTGAATTCGCAAGAAGTTCAGAAACAAGTAGTTCACTACCATAATCACTACTCCCTATTCCCTTGGAAGGCTAGTTCAAGATACTCACAGCAAATTATCTCAATGCCATTACACTATGGCCGACAAACATTTGTAAAAAATACTACTTTCTAACCAAAACCAGTTTAACTGTAGATTCAGGTATTTTACACTTTCCTGGTTAAATTATAAAGATTGTCACTTTTTAACAGTAATTCCACCACAGTTACTACTGAGTTTTCTTGAACTACTTTCACAGAAAAGATGATGGAAATAAAGAGGGACACATAATGTTTTTGACAGGTATCTCTTCAACCCATTAATTTTACAGTAGTGTTAAACATATCACTTCACAGTTACATTAGTATTCCATGTCATTTAGAATGGAAGCTATACTTAAAATGTTTGATGCAAAAGCATTCCCATTCCTCTGAATTTCAGAGGAAGAATCCAACATTGTTTCAATGAAAACAAAGCTCTGCAATTATTTTACTTCACTTTGCTTTTCAAAACCACTAGTTTTATTTCTCAGTGTATCTTTATTTTACAAAATCTAAACAGAAAGTTAAGATTAAATGTCTAAAAACATTCACCATCTCTTTAGCAATGCATTTGTTACATGTTCCTTACTGGTGTAAGTTACTTCAGACACTTTTTGTGTCTGTTCATTTTCCAGTAATTGTGATTATCACTGCAAATTTTTTATCCTCCCCCCATTTTTTTCCTCCTTGATGAGAGGAAAAAAAAATGTCAAAGCATTCATTTAAATAAAGATATTGACAAGAATATTTTAATCAAGAGGAACAAAGATATGCGGTACAATTGTTAAAAAGCTTTGACAAGGAATTTGTTCCGTAAGTCTGAAAGAAACAAAACTTCTGCAATATCACCAGACAAAGCATCTGAGGTACTCCAATAAAATGAAACACTACCCCAAAAATTGCTTGCTTAATCTAACCTAGAGATCATTATTACTGGACTCGTTAAAGTGTGGGACTATAAATATTACTTTCTTTTCAGGGATCTACATTTAAATCTGAATAAGAATACTTATTGAAAAATACTATTCTCATACAACAAATTTGGTTTACGACAATGCTTTTGCGAAAGTGGTGAAAAAGTATCAATGCATATTATACCAAGCTCACGGATAACAAAAACTGAGAGTTTGTCAATTGCTTCTCAGCATTTTTCAGACATACATATCTATGACATTAAGTTGCTATTACATTCTATTAAGCAACTTCCACAAAGAAAGAATAGCCCAAGAAGTATTTCAGACAACGGAAGTCCATGTATTTTTATTTGTTACTGTGGAATTTACTGTAGGAAAGCAGTGTCATAATAAAACAGAAAAACTGTACCAAAACACAGCAATATATCAAGCACAACAGCTGCTCTCTGGAATAGGCAATATCAGATTTATTTTTTTGGCCTCAAGCAAGCAAACAAAATATCCACTGCCACACACAGAACAAGTAACTGCACACTGTTAACCTCGCTATAGTTAAACCCACATTCCAACATTAAACAAAATGGGTTGATATACTGTCGCATAATACTTAACATTCCCAAACTCAGAAATATTAATTCTGCCTGTATTAACTATTTTTATCTTATTAAATGCAGTATCTAGAAGAACACTTTGGAACTCACTATCTTCACCTGTTTAGTATCAATGACTTCTACCATCTATAAAAAACTTTAATTTGCACTTTAAGACCATTGCTCCTGAATTATTAGACAGCAGAAATCATACACAGTGAACATTCTTAAAAAAGCAAACAATAACAAAACAAAAAGCCCTCCCCAAGAGGATTTTATAGTAATGGAATTTTTACTTTATATCAACCAAATACCAGTTTTAACTTTTTCAAAATGTTAAGGTTTTCCCAAAGCCCAAGAAAACCTCATGCTCATGGAGAAAGAAGACGTATTAGCGGTTTCAATGCAATCAATTAAAATTTTTTTCAATCTTATTTAGCATTTCTGTCTCACTAGGCCAAAAAGCAGCAGTGGATAAAACTGTGTTTCCACGGAGGAAACGGACGAAATCAAGAATCATCTACAAGGTTGGGCATATTTAAACAAGGTATGGGTTTTGTGACTTCTTAAAGTGAGGAGTTTAAATTTTGGTACTTTTTTGTTATAGCAGCTTATCACAAATTACCAAGGAACATGAGGAGAAAAGTTAAGTCTCCTGCAAGCTTGATCTCAATAGCCCAGAAAATTCCTTCTAGAACCTCTCACAGGAGCAATCAATCACAAAAACCTGCATTTCAACAGACAGGCATACTTTTCCGAATCTAATTGCAGAGCTCTAAGAAGCCAGTCCCCCCAGTTTATTGTTATTGCCCTTCTGCAATCATCTGTACATAAAGCTGGCTGATGCAGCACAAGTCTAAAGTTATCCAACCATCAGCTTCGTGCAGCCGTCTCCTCAACTGCTATGTATGTTCTCCAAGTGAGTATTTGTCTTTATGTTCAGATTTTTAATCCTTCTAACAGCAAAAGTAAGAATAGTGAACAGGAGGAAGAATGTACTCCACTGATAACTAACTACTTATCCTGCACATTATAAAAAAAATTCTTGAAAGACAGCAACTGCTGTTGTCAAGACACTCTCCTTCAAGTTCAAATTCCAGTTCTCCCTGTGCCTATGCATGGGGAAAGTCATCCCTGCAATTCACTGTGAATTGCTACATTCACCTCTGGTTTATCACAGAATTACAGAGTGTTATAAGAACAGATTCATTAGCAGTGAAAAATATTCATATTTTTATAAATTTCATTTTAAAGCTGCAGACTCAATTTTATACTGGAATGCATCATACAACCTATCCTTGACATCAGCACTGAGTATCAAAATCACACCTGCTGAAGTGGGTGAAAAAAAATCACTTGGTCACAGAAATGTATACTCAAAAATCACTCTTAGGCATCCTTCTTGATGCTCAGCTTCCTTATTATCATGTTTTTAGCAACTCATAAATCAAGTTTCCTCAATAAACACCCACTGAGCTATGTATCATTATAAATAAATTAAAATGCAAAAAAACTGTACTCAAGTCCTCCTCTCATCTTATATCAGTTGTATATGGGATAGAAGGTAAACTAGGAGCAAGACTAAAGAAGGAATATACTCTCTACAGATGGCATTTCCTAGCTGGTTTAGGGAAAAATGCAAGCAGGTCTATCATCCCAAACCTACTGGTCAAAACTGCTGCAAGCTGTCTGCAGTTGGTATGGAGAAACATAAAATTGCTATGATTAAAGTCTGGCAATGAAAGTGCATACTTGACTCGGCTCCAGTTCACCAATGCAAAGTGCAATTTTAAGAAAGCTTTCACAGGAGGAAGAGGTAATTACCCGATTGAAAATTTTTGGTATTTTTGGCCGTACAATCAACTCTGGCAACTACGGTAATGTGGTAATGACTATAAAGTGCGCAAAATACTAGTATGCATTAATGGCTAAGAATTTAACCAATGGCTTGTAAAAACTGAAAATAAATCGTGAGAGGGAAAGGAACAAAAAGCCTTCTCAAGCAAAACAACCACTCAGAAAAAGGGGGGGGGGGTAGTTCTAGATAAGGGAACCAGCTTCATGATGCAAGAAATAGACAGTGAGAGTGCCTCACCGTGAAATCTGCCATTAAAAATAATTACCCAGACTATTACACGCAGTACATCATGTCACAGAAATTGCTCTAAGTATTTGTAATTAATGAGTTAACACTCATGTGTGATACATCCATCACATGCGCACAGAATCTCTTTCTTAGTAAAAACTGGATGGGAACACTTGCTTATATTCAGTATAATAATTTCTGCTACTATTATTAAAACAGCCTTCCCTCTAAGTTTTTATTTTTTCTAAATAAGACGATTTATTCAATCCTCCAATCTAAAGCATAATGGTTGTACTTTACCCTTTACCTACATGACATGTCTTTTCAAAATTAAAATTATGAGCTTTAATGAATTACCTCTTCTTTCTCATGCAGCATTATATGAGCTTTCAGACTGGCTACTCTGGAGAATTTCTTGTTGCATACAGGACACGTAGGATCTTCACCATTGTGAGTACATTTATGAAGTGTCAAGTTGAATTCAACATTAAATGACATTGGACATTGGTCACATCGGTGAGGCTGTTAAAACCACAAAAATAAAGAAAAAAATTAATATTCCCATAAGATACATATACCCTAGATGACACATAAAACCACAGAAATCCAAATGTTTAAAAGAGCAAAATCAAGTGTCCACATATGATAATGATCCCTAATAATACCAGAATAAGTTTCTCTTCTTTGCATCTGTACTAGAAATGCAAACACAGCATTTCAGGAGCATATGGGTGTCATGTGTTCAGCAGCAGCAGTCATTTTTCTCCTTCATAGTAGCTGGTGTGGTGCTGTGTTTTCAACTTTCGGCCTGGGAACAGCGCTGACAACACCGATGTTTATAGTTACGGCTTAGAATGTTTTGGTCTGACCAAGGACTTTCTGAGTGTCATGCTCTGCCAGGGAGGAGGTGAAGCTGGGAGGAAGCAGAAACAGGACACCTGACCCAAACTGACCAAAGAGGTATTCCATACCACAGTACGGCATGCCCAGGATGTAAAAACTGGGGGCAGGAACCCAGAAGAGTTTAGTTCACGGCTCAGTCAAAGAATCATAGAATCACAGAATAGTTAGGGCTGGAAAGGACCTGAAGATCATCTAGCTCCAATCCCCCTGCCATGGGCAGGGACACCTCCCACTAAACCATGCCAGTTGGGTGGTGAACAGCTGTATCCTCTTCCCTTGTATTTCTCTGGTCATTATTATTATTGGTGGCAGCAGCAGTGATTTGTGTTATACCTTAGTTACTGGACTGTTCTTATCTCAACCCGTGGAAGTCACATTCTTTCAATTCTTCTCCCCATTTCCCTCCCTCCCCCGCTCCCCGGAGTGGGGGGAAGAAAGAGGGGGAAGTGAGTGAGCAGGCTGTGTGATTTACAGCTTAAACCATGACAATGGGGAAAGAAGGTAGGGGTATTAAAGAAAGCAGAGACTCAAAACTGAGACTGTCTGAGGAGATTGCAGATAGCAGGAGAGAAGAATGAGCAAGAGACAGAAATAAATTTTCCTATTTTAACTGAGATCATGAACTCTTCTTAAGCAAAATTAATAATCAAACCAGCAAAGAGCTTAGTTTATGCTAGGATCGACGGCTCTTCAATTGCTATTTGAACAGTTTTCATTAAGAGCACCTTAGACAAGTGTGAAATAGCACTGTTTTAACAATATCAACTTCCACTGTTCATGTATCAACTTTACAACACTGAAACTTGTATAAGTAGTTCTTTGTATACATAAACTATCATCTCAAAGTCCTACACCTAAGAAAAATCAATCTGTATCTACAGCTACCTCAAACAGCAATAAAATCGTTTTTCCTTCACATGTAGTTATGGCTTTGTGAAATAGAAAGCAAAGAACAGAAATGAAATGCTTCTGATTACAGATGAAACCTGTGGCAAAAAGCTTCATTTATACAGTCAGCCTAGTCTTCCCCAAATTTGATTTTTAAGCAACTAAATTGATTACATTAATCTACTAATTCACACACCCTAGATTAGGTTACCTGACATAATTGAGAACATCTGTAAGAGACTAACAGGGTCCAGCTAACCAATATAAGCATTAATTTCTTTCTATTGCTAATGTGTAGCATCAGTTTGCAAATTCAATAAAAGAAACTCATAAATTTTCCCATCTACCTGAATATTTTATAAATCAAAGAAAACAGCTATAATTAAAAATTACTGAACTGGAAACAACAGTATAACTAAATGGTATCAAAGTAAGGTCCTGTCTCCAAGGAAACATGAAAAAGAAACTTCATAAAATGTAAAACTCTGAGGTCCCCAAGTAATAATTACTAGTGATTGTGATTAAAACAACTGAAAATAATGTCTTGTGTTAGCTTTACTTGTCAGGATACAAGAATACCAATATAAACTATTTTCTAAGTTAATATCTACTAAAATTCATACCTTGTCATTTTGCTCATGATCCCTCATATGGCGCTGGAACTGGGTCTCTTTTGGAAAAGACAACAAACAAATCTCACACTTACGGAAGTTAGATACTTGGTAGGGAAAATTACTGTTCTCTGTATTCGGCGTCAGAACATCATCTACAAAACAAGCATCAAAGCATTTGGATGAAGTCACATTTCACTTACTTATAATTTATTGCAAAAAATTGAATTATTTGAAGCAGAAACTATTCAAACTCCTGAAAGATTCTGCCTAATGCAAGATTCTAACTTCACATCTTGAAAATCTCAGACATATACATTACTACTCCCATTGACACAGAATCAACACAATATAGCCATCCCTCTAACTGCCAGTCACTAAGAAGATAAATAATCACCTTTTCCTAGTAATTTGAAAGTAATTATTCTTGTACTTCATAAACACCCATCAAGTGTTTATGCAACAAATAAAATGCTGCCAAATACACTAGGTATGAGTAAGATACTGCCAGGGGTTTTCTGCCCTCTCCTGCTCCTTTCTCTCTTTTTCTTCAACAAAAATATTGGCATTTTTTCTTTCTTCTACTTCTGGCAATGTAAAAATTTGTAAGTTACCTTTACACTTGCAAAACCAACACCAATGTTTCAAATAACTGAGATGCAATAAACTGCAAGTCAAAACTGCACAAATACGAATTCAGTGGAGGAAAAGTTATTATTTTAATAGACCCAGGCTAAGCCCATAGTTTTCTTGCTTTGAACTCCTACAGTATCACACAACTTCCGATACACAAGTTGCAAGCTTCTATATCCTCTTGCTCAAATGGCTGAACTCAGCCCTATAAATATTTAGGATATAAGGAAAACTTTAATAAAAATAAGTTAAACAGATTTTACACTTGGAGAAGATACTGTATTACTAGGAAATTAATGTTTGTTCATTTCAGACAAACTTTAAGAAAAGCAGTTGGCAGAAGGGGTTAAAATAGCTAAGATCATTCACAGCAGTATCAACAGAATGAAAATAAAATATTATTGACTTGTGCTTCACATTAAAGACATTAAAGAGAAAATACGCACAGCATTCAAACACTGCCACAACTCAACAAGTGCATCAACAGAATGCAACAGGATTCAAAAAAAGGGAACGTTGATTTTAATATCTAGAAACCTGGTTTCTAGATAGGCCTGACGTTTCCCTTTAAGAAAGTCAGTACTCCTCAGCATGTATGAAAGAATTAGGCATAGGAAGTAACAACACAACTAGAAGTTCACAGCATCCTGTTTACATTTCCTCAAGGGAAACCAAAGATTATGGTTCATATAGTACTTCTGTTCAGTACTGCCTCTACCTCAAAGTCCTGTTTTGTTCAATACACCATTTACAAGAAAAAATAGCAATAAAGTCAGTACGTTGTGTCCTGACCACTTCTGTTCGCAAAGTGTAGTTATACATCTTTCTGTTAGATCAAAATTTGCATAAATATCACAAATCTTTAATATGTATAAACTGAACCTACTCCATCCTTTAGGATGCATTAAAGGACTTTCAGTTGTAAATTCACAGCATATGCAGACACTAACAATCACATCCCTGAAGCGGTCACATCTCTTCAAAAGCTGAGAAGCACACCTTTAACTACAAGACACTGTCCTTTAAGTATCCTTATGATAAATATACCCAAATAAAGGGTGCAAAATCAGTTTCTGTAAATACTGGCATGACAAAAAAAAAAAAAAAGAGAAGCAAAAGAAAAATCCACCCCAGTACCCAGGCTATAAGAAAATGGACCGCAAGCAGCTTTCCTATCCCCTACTAAAAGGGGCAATTGTTTAACCCAGTGAAGGCCTGACCTCCCACTTTAAACTGACAACTGAAGAATGATCCAATCCATGACTTTAGAACGGCCTTTAAGCCTTCTCCATGCACCAAAGAGATTATCATCTTTAAACATTCACTCTCGATCGAGATCAAATACACCAGACAATATACAAAACCAAAAAACTAAGCAACTGAAGTAGCAGAAGAGTAACTTTGAAGTAATCAAAGATGCCAACTTTTCTACAAATGGAAACAGAAAAAGCCGCAGGCTCATTACCATCTGAATATTACCAAATCATTTAGTTTTTAGGTCAATAATATTTCTATATATATAATTTTTATTAAAATGTGCATCATATCTGCATGAATGGCAATACTAATTAATCTACAGGTTACGAGTTTTCTTCTGCAATTCAAAAAGGAGTTTAAATTGACAATATGTTAATGAAAAAACAAACGTCCTTGTGACGTTAAACAGAATTTGTTGACTCTAAGTGTATGAAATCATACCACCTGATGCAGAGATATGCAGCAAGTAGGTATTTCAGTTTCTTTAAATTGAAGGAAATGATCACCACTAAAACAAACAGAAAGCGGTAATAAAAGCACAATCTTACAATATCTCATAGGAAGGAATAGAAAAATTAGTCTAAACTTTGAGCAATGAGGAGCTGAGCACATCACATCCCATGCTGAAGTGTCAGGAATTTCCCAAGACTAGTTCGTGTGTGATCATAACCCCTGAGCTGCCTGCCAGACTTGCTGCCTCCCTGAAGGCCTCTGAAGAAGGCACACACTCAGAAAATTCACTGCTTACATCTGTAACATCTTGAGCATTACTCTTTTCAAAGAAAAGTCTTTGTAACTCTTTCCAAAGCCAAAACTTATGCTTTTTTGGTCCTATGTTTCATATTATTTAAGAGCGAAAGACAGATGTGTGGGAGTCAGGACAGGACCCTAGAATCAGCAACTGGACTCTAAGGTCCAGCTTGACTTGGCAGAGGACTCCTACTACAGAAATCCTTTAGGATAAAGCACAACAAATCAGTTTAGGTTAATTCCAGAAATCTTCAAAAACCCAAGTATTGAAAGATCAGGCTGAAGACTGTTCCAAGTGGTTACAGCCAGTATGAATAGAAAACCACATCCATTTTGGATTTTAAACAATTCTGAAAGTTCATTTGTTTCATTCAGAGAGCAGGATTGAGATCTAATGCAGATTAAAATAAAATACGAATTAATTTACTCATTAACACTGCGTCTGAAATAGCTTAAGGGAAAGATGCGACTATAATAATCTTTTTTCACCTGTATTCTCACTAAAATATTCCAATCCTCTATTACCAGCCAAATACTGGGTATTTCTGTGAGTTACACAGCTCCTTTTTATTAGAAAGATGCAGGAAGTGACTTATTATTTTATTCTTCCAGTAACAAGGAGAGTATTCAGACTAATATCTCTACTGAAATCAAGCAATTGGTACCAGTAAGGACTAAACCGTTACGTTGTGTTTGGAATTGGGAGGACAGAAAAACAGGAAAGACATTGTCAATTAAAAAAGTAGAAAGTGAGCTGTATTTTGACGTCAAACAGATGTCACAAACTCACGAAGTTTGCCCTGGGTCTATCTTCATTTTAATGTAAAAATGAAATATCAGTTTGACAAAGCTTTTTGTTAGAAGATTTAATAACCAGATGAAGATATTATTTACACTGATACTTCTACATCACAGCAAGTCAATAACGCACATTACTCTATTTCAGGGAAATCAGCAATAAAACACAGCTATACAATCATCTTTTATCAGAGAAAAAATGCTTTTAGATGTATCAGCTTGGATCATGAAACAAGCCAAACACTGCAAAATGCTGAACCTATCTTAAAGGCCAATATTTTTAAATCCCCAAAAGCATGCAGATGATGCCAGTTCAAGGGGTTGGCAGTGGGCTATGCACAGTGCACTTTTAAATGCACTGAAAAATTTGTTAATTAAAAAATCAACTCTAAATATTCCTTGTGTACCTAAAGGAAACAAAATAAAAATACTGACACATGACATTGCTTTTGATGGTCATAATTAAACATTTATCAGACTAGCAACCCTACCGTAAATAGCTAACAAGGTGCCTATACTCTCACAAAAATATAATATTAGGTACACAGATTAAGCAATCTATTGTCAGATATAAGCTGGCCAGATGAAAACATAAGTTTACTGTCATTCACTGGCAATGAACTAACAGAATGCCATTCAAGTCAACAACAGAAAATTAGAAGTTCAGGTTTTTAGTTAGAAAATACATTAAATGATTAATTGATAAAATGTTAACAAAAACACTTGAAAAAGTGGCATGCTCTTATTAAAGAAAAGCTACTTACTGACACCCATAAACAAACATACACACAGAAAACACAAAATGAATATCAGAGTAACTGATACAAATCCCCTGAAATATAAGTGATTCTTCCAGGTCTGCACATTAAAACAAATGATAAACCTCACTGAATGGCTGCAAAGTTTAAAACACTGCCATTTGTTAATATTAACTATATGGAAATAGTGCAAAAGCTACTGTCCCCTTTTTTAATGTTACTTTTGTTTATGTTGCAACCAGCCATGTGTGGCTAACTGCAACATAAATCAACCTTATTCTATCACAGCTTGAGAGAGATGGTCCAGTATCAATACAATCAAACTAAACAGGTAGCACTTAGCTCATTATGCACCATCAAACATACATTTTGTCTGTATTCTTACAGTTTGTCCAAAGTGCCTAAAAATACCAGAATCAGATTTGCAAAGTACCTATCAACGACAATAAACTTTCAGTTTAAGGTGGACTTATTTAAATACTCTTAATGTTACAACCTTCAATTTCTTTTCAAATTAATTGTCCCTCACAGAGCGGCAGCAATCAAGCTTTAGGTCAACTCAGCTAAAGATTTCTGTGATAGAACCTCCATGAAAACTCAACCTCAGGCCTTGAGTCAGCAAGCAGGTGCTCTCTGCTATAAGCCACTGATGACAATTCAATGTGGATGGAGGAAGACAGAATTAGAGCACTCCCAAACCATTCCTTCCTTATGTAAGCAGCATTATGCCTTGCAGCAGTCTGCAGTCCTCTGCAAGGCGCAGATGGACTCATCCAGCTGTAAATGCAGGACAGCCTTATTAGATCTCTAATAGCCTACTCACATCCACCTGAGAGGACACTGCAAACACAACAGTCAAGCTTGCAGAATTCATGGATGCAAACTTGTCACTGAAGTTAAATGGGCAGCTGTCAAGTCTACAGATGAAAGGGTCTGACCCTATCAAAACCTATTTACTAACAAATGAGTGGAAAGAAAGCAGTAGGACATGAGAACAAAACAAGGATAGCAATACTGATGTTTCCTCATACTACACTTGAAGTCATCGAACACAAATGATAACAAATCATCAAAACATTTTTTTAGCTCTGCAATCATAAAAGCATCAGCTTAGTTTAAACTTAGGTCACCACACTTAAAAACAGCTAACAGTCATTCCTCATGACTTCTAAAGGGAAGGGCAGGGGACTCAACTCTCAGTCCATGTATCGGTCAAAAAAAAAAAAAAAACCAACCCAAAACCCCCCCAGAAAACAATCAACATTTTTCATGTAACACAAGGTACTTTCATTACATTTTGGCTAATACTCGATCTGGAATTTACGGCAGTACCAGTCCAGACATTTAGCTTCAAGGAACACACTGCTGAAATTGAAGTTCAGGCGCCAATTGCTCAGCATTTGCAAACACAAAGCAGCTGCACTCTTTTCAGGACCACAGAAGAGTCCAGAAACTGTTCAGCCACCCTGATGCACTGTGGGCAGCAGAGAAGCTTGACAAGACACAGAACTAATGGCTAATTAGATGCTAAGCAGATGTACTGGGTCTAGCTATGATGAAGTTAACCTGCTTCATAGGAGCCCGTATGGTGCTGTGTTAAGCTTGAGACTAAAACAATGCTGATGATACGTCAGGGGTTTAGCTGCTGCTGAACAGTGCTTGTACAGTGTGATGGCCGCCTCTGTTTCTCACTCTGCCACCACAATGAGTTGGCTGAGAGTGGGAGAGAGGTTGGAGGGGACAGCCGACAAGTTAACAACAGGGATAATCCATGCCATGCAACATCATGCTGAGCAATACAAACCTGGGGGTTAGTCTCTGCTCAGAGACTGACTGCGCATCAGTCTGCTTGTAAGAGGTGATGAACGTTGCCTTTGCACCACTCGGTTGGGGCTGTGTTGGTTGTTTTTTGTTTGGTTGGGGTTTTTACCAACTCTCCCACCCTACTGCAGGAGGAAGTGAGCAAGTAGCTATAGAGTGCTTAATTGCTGGTCAGAGTCAACCTACTACATTGATACACCATCCACATCATCCTGAGCTATTACAGGTAACTGAAAATTGGCATTTCCTTAACCAAATCTTGATACAGCTTCATCTGACAGTCAGGTAAATACTACTATATTTATTGGTAAATATTCTAAAACAGGGGTTACACTTTTTTGATAGCTGCATATAAATACACCAAGCTAGTGTTTTCCAGCTGTTTCCGCATGATTTGAATGTCTCATGCTTGAGACCTTGACCCTTACTTGCACCCAGCCACTACACCATTAACAGAAACTTCAGAATTACCTAATCAAATTGCTAGACAACCACAGAATGGTTTGGGTTAGAAGGGACCTTAAAGATCACACAGTTCCAACCCCTCTGCCACGTCTCCAGGAAAACCTTATAGCAGCCTTCCAATACCTAAAGAGGGCCTACCAGAAAGCAGGAGAGGAACTTTTTTACACTTCTTACAAGTGATAGGACAAGGGGAAATGGCTTTAAACTGATAGAGGGTAGGTTTAGATTAGATCTTAGGAAAAAAATTATTCACTATGAAGGTGGTATGGCACTGGAACAGGCTGCCCAGAGAAGTTGCGGCTGCCCCATTACTGGAAGTGTTCAAGGCCAGGCTGGATGGGACTTTTGAGCAATCTGGTCTAGTGGAAGGTGTCCCTGCCTCTCCCCAGGAGTGAACACAACCCAACTACAGCAGAAAAACTCAAAAGACAAAAGCGGCCTCAAACAGAAATTTAGTTGTATTTGGAAACACTTAATGCATAGAAATGAGGCATGAAGGTATGAGCACAACTGCAATAGGGAATAAAACGATGACCTGCCGCTGCTTTCTGCAACTGGGAGAAAGCGATGGAGAAGCTACAGAACAAGGGCTTACATTATCACACTTAAACCCAAGTTACTTAACTGCAGAGATTATCAGGGAAAAGGCGTAGACATATTTCAAGTATAGTGAGGAAATAATGTGAAATTAAAATACACCAGTGTAATCTAAATCTATCTTCTCACTAAGACCCACCATACCTCTCATATATGAGCTTTGATTTTTTTACTGCAGAACAGTGAGATGACCAAACAGAAGTATAATTGTTAAAGCCTAAAGATTATCTTTTCTAAGGCAAAAGTTTAAGTAGTTGTTCCTCTGGTGTGTCTTAAAAAGGAATTACCCAAACCTACCGTATTTAAAAGATTCAGCCTACATCAGAGAAGCAGTACCACAACCTCTTCATTCTTGCCTGTACAACATCACTCACATACTCAGATCAGTCAGAGGTCACCACCTAAAATCCTAGTGCACAACTACTAAAATAATCCACACAATATAAATTCAGGGAAGACTTATCCGGGGAATTCAATTTGCATTTTTCCTCAATAACACAAAATTGGAATGTAAAGCCTCAGAACTGACTTCCCCTAATTCAATATGCCCACACCCTAAGTGACGCTAGAGGGCTGACAGCACACAAAATACAGTCAGCTCTGCAGAGGCAGACTTAAAGCTCCATCGCCTTCTCTGTGTTCCTTATCTTAGTGAATTTAATATTTACCACCCTTCATATATAAATTCTGTTAAAATTCACACCCTCTGAAGGCACAAAACATTCAGTTTAAACTCCACTCATATTTCACTTTGCTTTTCAAAGAATTCCTTGTCTGCTATTTGAAAGTGATCAGACGGTTGTAAAAGTCAAAACTGCTTATCTCATGTTGCTGCCATTCAGTGACATGCAGCACTGGGAGACATAGAAAGGACATCCTCTATAGGGAAGACAGCCAAGGGTGGCGGAAAAACCCTTCTTGCACATCTGAAATAACAACAGTAATAGAGAAGGACTGACTACCAACTCATGGTAACAACTACACATTCACTGGGACAAAATTAGCAGAAAGAACCAGTGACGAAGTCTCAAGTTTTCACCTAAGCTTTCCCATGACCTACAGAAAACCCTTGTAGAGCAGCTAATACCTGTAAGCATCCAAAATATTACTCTGGATCTACAAGAAGTTACGTCTTCAAACACTAATTTCATTAGCTATCTAACTGAACAGTAAAAGCCTGGTATTTATTTTAATTCCAGCTTAAAAGCAACTCCTCATTGCTAAATTCTAATTAAAGCAAAGCACTGAGAGAGATTTTCCAAAATAACATCCTCACAATATGAGGCCTACTATATCCTTAAAAACTTATGTCAAAGTATAACCATATTGTATCTGTCAAAATTGCTGCCTAGAGTTCATTTTTTTTTTTATTTAACATAGTTAATTTTCCTAGAACAAAGAACATGCTCTAGTATTTGACATGTAGGGTGATTAAAGAAGTCTGAGGAGGCTGCACAACACATCACTTATGCACCTTTATTTTCTTCCAAAGCTGCATTATCATACACAGACTGTACAACTACAGAGAGCAACACTTCTCCTACATTAGTGTACCAGGGATGTAGGAATTCTGAGCACCACACTAAAAACAAAACCTAAAAATGTGCAATTTCCTGAACAAGAGATATGAAATCTATTTTTGTAAAGAGCGATTTTCTAAATAAAATCCCTCCTGCTTAAAAGTGAAACTTATGGAATTCACAACCAGTTTTCAAAGCCTGTCAGCCCGCATGTGAATGGGATGAACAGCCAAATATCCTGAGAACACAAATCTCCCAGACTCAAGCTGTCCTGCTCAGCCAGAGCTTCTTCATTCATGACCTTCTTTTAGCCAGGAAATTACTAGATGCTTGCCAACACTGACTTGCTGTTTTCTCAAACTGCTGAAATCTCACCAACCATAAGACTCCAGAACCCACAATATTTGCCTACACAGGGCAGAGTCCTTGTAGTTGCAGACTGTTGTAGTCTCTGAATACCTGTGGTAGCCCAGACCCCATAATTCTAAACTCTTGTCTGTAGTCAAACTATCTCTATGAAACAACTTCATTAAAAAATTACCAACTTATTTTTAAATAAATCAATACATGAAAAATACAATCTATGAACAAACTCAAAGTAAGTCCTGCCAGCCAAACCTCTTACCATAGCAAGGATCTAAGATCAAGGCCCAGCTACAAGCCAAAGGGATATAGCTGCTAGGCAGTTTTTCTGGACAGCTTGCCTCAGTTTTGATCTTTTTCTCAACCATACATCATGCTTTTATTGCAGGAGCTTACATGCATATGATACACATGTACCCTTGCAAGAGCTATTAAGAGAATTCAGGAGACATTTTAGTTAAAATAAACTTTAAAAAAACCCACTCAGCTTCCAAAACTGGTGACAGTCAAAGCTCTTTGGGTCCTTCTTTATACATTTAGTGTTTCATAGCTGAGATCAATGGCTTCAACAAAAAAATAAAACATAATAAAAACCTGTGGTCCATTTGGCTTTCCCTACTGGAGAAAACATTTTACCCAACTTCCCAATACTCATGTAACAGTACAGCACCTTTTTTTCTTTTTTGCCTGCCAGCACATTTCAAGTCTACAAAAAGTATTGCACAGAAGGCTCACCTACACATTCCTCTTGAAGAGCCGCAGCTCATATGCAAGCATACAGAAAACCAAACATTTTAAATGTGTACTAAAAATATTCATTAGTTGACTTCTCATGACTGAAATAACCATAGCATTTGAATAGTTTATGAACTCTCTCTCCATTCTATGTGGTAGGGAAAAAAAATTACTAAAAAAATCTACTCCTATGTGCTTCCACTAAAGAGAAGTCACTGCATAGCATTCCATCTACCTGAAGCTCAGTATATTAAACGTCTGTGGGCTTTGCTCAGATACTACTCGCAGATCTCTGCTAACATCAGCAGCAATGAACTACACAAAAGAGCCATGAAGATACAAACTGCTGACCAAAAAACAAAAAGCCCCAAAACAAGCCCATCAAACAAATCGTGCCCTCAAGTATTCTCATCAACGACACTGAAATGCAGGCAGAAATTTGAAACTGGAGTGCGATACAGGCTAACACGTTTGAGAAAGACCACCAGTTTTTTTTAATACATATACTCACAAAGAACACGACTACAAAAACGAGTTTTAAAGCCCAGAAAGACCAAAAAAAAAAAAAGCCCTCCTTGAAATCAAGAGAGATAGCAGCGTTTCACTTTATTTTCACTGGTTTATCACCCTTTATTCGAAGCTCTCATTAATCTGGCACGCGGGGAAGGGAAGCAGTGGGAAGGGAAGAAGAGCAGCGGAAGGACTCGGAGCCTTCTTGTTCTGTTCTGTCCTGTTCTGCCAGCCGCTGGCCAGCCCGGGCTCTTCCTCCGGCCCTCCCCAGCTCCAGCCAGCCCAGCACCGGGACCCGCTCCCGCAGCCGTGAGGAAGAGGAAGGCGAGGCCGCTGACCTAGGCCGAGCAACCTTCCAGTGGCCGCGTCGCCGCCGCCCCACGGCAAGACGGACAGCGAAGGCAGCGACCGCGCCGCCAGCGGCTCCCCCCGCGCCCTCTGCGGGCGAGAGGCCATTACAGATGCCGCCGCTGCCCGAGGAGGCTGCGGGCCGGCAGCGGGACTCAGCAGGCCGAGCAGCCCCAGCGTCAGCCCGCCCTGTGGGGCGACGGGAGCTGCCCGCTCGGTATCATTCCGCAGGGCCGGGCCCGGCCGCTTCCCCTTCCCTCCGCCCTCTCGCCTATACCCTCACACAATAGACCCGGCCTTCCTCCCCCATATCCGGGGACTATATGCGGAGCCCGCGGAGGCTTCTCGCCTTCTCGCAGCTCCCGCGCTTCCACCACCACCGCCGCCCCCCGCCCCGGGCGCGTATCGCGCTAGCCCGGCCGCGCTGTTTTACCTGACTCGCTGCCGGCCTTGCTAGTCTCCCTGCTGGGTTTGGGAGGCCGCCCCCTCGGCATGGCTGCCCCCTCCCTCCTTCCCCCCACCCCCCTGGCCCTCCCCCCCTTTTTCAGCACACACACACACTTGGCAACGACGGAGGAAGCGGCGGTTGGTGAAGGGGGACGAAGGGGGCGGGGATGACGGCGCGAACCCGGCCCCATACACGGGCCGCCGGGGGCCCGGCGTCGTGGGATCGCGCCCGGCGGGGGGCTGGCGCAGGCGCACACGGGCTCACCGTGGCGGCGGGGAGGTGTATGGGGATGGGGGGGGGAGAAGAGCGAGCGGGAAGAGAACTCACGGGCAGACAAGGGCGGGCGGCGCAGGCGCACTGACCGCGCCTCCGCGCCGCGGAACGGGGGGGAGCGCGGCGGCGCCAAAGAGGTCGCGGAGGGGCGGCGGTGGGGAGGGTGGTGCGCATGCCCCGGGAGCGGGGGTTCGGGTGGCTGAGGGCTGCGATTGGTACGTTGGGGTGTGTTGGTGCATGCGCGGAGGGGCGGGCAGCGGGGGGGAGTGGGGCTCCGCTGGGCGCCGTTGGCGTGCGGTTGCTTGTGGCCTGGGCTGTGGGGTGCTTCGGCGGGAGGGATGAGACATCCCATCCCGGGCACGGCAGCGGCCGAAGCTGGGGCGGTTTCCCTGTGGGCGGTGGTTCGCTGCTTGTTTCTCTGCACCCTCAAGTCTGGTGTTAGCTTGAGAGGTGCGTAACGAGTGCGCGGCGGACGCGGGGCTCGGTCTGGCACCGGAGGTGTGCTGCTCTCCTGAACGCATCCCCCCCAGGGGCTGGTGGGCTTTCTGCTTAAACACCGTGCGGTTTGCAGCTTGCCCTGAGCTCTGCTGCCTGAACCGAGTGCTGCATGAGGAGATCCTGGGGGAGGAAGGATCTTAAAATCTTACTGAATTATTTAGTAGCAGTTTTGGGGTATCATAAATCGTAATTTCTGTCACCTGTAATGCGTGCAGTGGTGCTGTGCTCTCTGGACAGTTACCAGTGAAGATGGGGATGTTTTTATCCGTAGCTTTTTCCAGCTCTTCGTGGCTTTTGTTGCCTCCAAAGACACTGCTGTGTGTCACTTTTAAATTCATAGGGCTTCAGCTTCTAAATGAGAGTTTTGTTACACTTCTTTCTTACCAAATAAAACTTTTAATATGAAATTCTTTTGATGGGTGGTGATTTTTTTCATTATCTCAATAGTTCCACCTAGTTAAGATTCTAAAGCTTTCTGGGTTACATATTTTTTCTGTACCTTTTAATTTTTAAATACCTTTTTTTGAAAGGCTGTATTTATGTGCAACGGGAACTGCTATGAGTATACTGCCTACAATGATAAGTCTTTTTATTTTTTGGCTGTTCAGTTTTTCAGCAAAGATTGATTCAAAACTCACTTCCACTGAACCAGATTGCAGTTGCTCATGTTCTCACTGCTTTCCAGGATACTCCTTTTTTATCTCCCCCCCCATCCCATATGGCCAGCACCTGGCCAGTTTCTTTATTTCAAACTATAGCGTTTCAGTAGCCTGTATGAAAACACAGTTAATATGATGTGGGTGTAGTTCAGCCAGCTGGATGACCATGTCCTTATTTACTACATGTATTACTTTAACATCCCTTTCTGTAGTCTCTGCAAGTAGTATTAACCAGGTACTTCTGATCAGTGATTGAAAAATAGGGCAGGCTGGGCACTGATACCTGTAAACAGTAATAGCAAAGCACTGCGTAATAGTTTTCTCATTGTTGAATGTTAATTATTACTTTGTTAATTCATTTATCCTGTTGCAAATGTGTGGAGCTATTTTTGTCCTCAGTTGTAAGTTAAATACCTTTCAGATACCTAATTAAATTACATCTAAAAACTTGCCTTTAGCTACCAAATTTAATCATATTAAAGAATGAAATCAGTTTTTTGGAATGCAAGTTTTCATTTCTTCCTGAAGGCTGAGGTTGGGTAAGCAACATTTAGATAATTTCTTGTTCTATTTGCTAGTAGAAAGTGTACTGTATTTTTCTCTGCAGAAGTGCAGTGCTGGAGCATAAATATGGAAAGAACTGAAGTTGCTGTGACCTTTGCTGGGGGTTCTTGTGGGCTGACTACTCACTGCAGCCGAGCTACAGGCAGGGAAAAGGCAAGGAACAGCAGTGGCCTCTGGTGGTTATGAACTAGCTCTGTGCTGAAAATTAACTTTCAGCAGTGAACTGCGACCAAGTACATGAGAGAGGGTGACAGCTGTTCATGCGATTTCAGTTAGACCCTAGGGAAAGGACTCAAAAACAAAGAACCCCAACCGAATCGGTGTCTAGAAGAACTGCACAAGCTCATTATTTCAACTACTTCTCCTGATTTTGTTCTAACTTTGTGATCAGAATTACATGTATGTTTTGCTGAGGTGTTTGTTCTGCTTTAGGGTTAAGAACCTTGAAGCTTGAGGTTCATTTAGTTTTAAAAAGAACTCATGTAGACTTTACAGCAATGTAAGTAGGATTGTACGTGCAGGCAACTTCTGTCTGTACTGATTGAAATTGTGCTTCATTTTTCAAGCCTAATGCCAAAGTCAACTTTATTTTAGCTTTTCAAAGTTATTGTTTGCTGTATGTCTTTCAGTGTTTAGCAGCAGTATGCACAATCATGGCTAATTTTGTACTGCAAAAGTCTATGCATCATCTGTTCCAAATTTAGTTTGCTGTTGCCTATCAGTGTTCAAATGCTTCTGCATCGCTCTCATTCTGTACAACTCTAGCTCTGCATAAAAGTAGAAAAGATAGCAGGTTTTACTTCGGATTCTCAAGGAGCCTTTAGTCATGGGAGACAACAGTTTATGAAGATTATAAGGAATAGATGTTGAAGAGCATATGAAAGTAACTTTTTATTAATAAGGAAATCCAGTGATAAATCATATGCTTAGAATACTGGCCTTAATTTTACAGCCATTTTCAGTCTGTTGAAACTGTTTAATCTCTGTGTAATTTTCCTTCTTTGTCTATGTGGTTGACTTAATATTTACCACCTGCACTTTGCAACTCCTGGAGGAAAGGTGGCACACACATAGCTAAAACTGTTGTTCTGCTTGTTTGTGAATTTATTGTATACGTTTGCAGTGATTCCAATATTTCAAAATATTTAAAATATGTTATTTTGTACATAATAAAATAACCTTTTCCAGTCTTTTTCTAAAGTCTCTGGCATTACTGTAGAGGTGCTATGCAAGAAAATTCTGTTTTGGGGTGTGACCTAGCATTTTAACCCAGTGCCTTCTCAGGTGAGGGCCTAGCAGGCCATTACTTATGCTCTGCTGCCCATGTAAAGAAAACATGGGTCTGTTCCCGAGATGGAATCTGTAAGGTAATATAGAGAGTGCTAGATGGTTGGCTTTTAACTCTTTCTATTGTTAATTTTATGTGGTATTAGTAATTTCTAGGAAGAAAAGCAGCTATGGTCTCAGCCCGTAAAGTATGCAACATTAAAAGTTATGCTTGGGTTTTATCTGCAGAAGGATAATATAGCATCAGAGAGAGTAAGGTTAGCACAAGGCCCCAGAACAAATTGAATTCTCGGTTTTACTACCAACTAGTAGTACTAGATCTGCTACTAAATTTTAAGGCAAACTAATGAAATCCAGTGAACCATTTCAGAAGAGCTGCTCACTAAGTAGGGTACTATTTACTGTTAGAGTTGTCAGACCCTTAGCGTTTTAAGATCCTATTTTCAGTTACTTGTGGCTTTGCCACACTTGAACTGTTTGGACTAAAATTCCCATGCCACCTGTCTAACTTCAGTTTGGGTTTGCTTGATTTGAGCAGACTGCTTCTGTTTCAACCTGGGTTTTTTTTCCTTTTAAAGGAGCATATAAAATTATTTGCTGCATTCACCAGTGAGACTAGTGATTGAAAATTTTGATGCTAGCATGAAAGTAAGTCAATATGAGTCCATTACTATCTCTCCAATAATGGTTCAAATTTATCCTTTTTTATATATGTTTTAAATTTTTTCGTTTTAAGGAACTGGGTCATGTAACAGCTCTCTGTCCATGTTTTCCAAGCGGGGGCAGGATAGGGCTTTCCCTGAGTAAATGCTGTAGGTGTGTAGTACTTCAGGTTGGCAAATCACAATTTGCTTAAAATTATGACATTTAACTAAGTACAACACCTTTTGAATTCTCATGGTTTAGCTTTTGCATGTCTGAGTGCTTGTGAACTAGAAAGAAACATGCTTCTAATGAATGTAATTTTGGGTTGTGGTTTGACTTTAGGCAATGACATTTTAAGAAAAAACATCACAATTTTCTCAGCCTGAT
Source organism: Ara ararauna (assembly GCA_028858755.1). Taxonomy (NCBI): domain Eukaryota; kingdom Metazoa; phylum Chordata; class Aves; order Psittaciformes; family Psittacidae; genus Ara; species Ara ararauna. Next base: position 62,615,593 of record CM054377.1, on the reverse strand, counting down.
GGAAATACTGGTACACTGGAGTAGTTATGTGTTGAGCCAGAGGTGAGAGAGATAAAGGCCATCTCAATAGCCAAAATATACAGTATAGCCAGGCCTCTGTAGAAGGGTGTTTCAGTAGCTATACCACCACATTTGCTTAGTGTAGGCCCAAACCAGTAAATACACTTAGGACTGATTTACACCTGTTGCCAAACAGAAATAAGCTTTACCAGGAAGAGTGTCTTCATGCTTATAGGACTTAACATGAACTAGAACCTGCAGTAATGTGGAAATGTCAATAAAAGCAGCAGTCATGTCTCATATTACTGTAAGAGCAAAAGCTAAAATAGACCTGGTGTATATTTAGCATGTAAGTAATTGTTAAAATTATACACTGGAGGAACTGCAGTATACATTTTGCATGAAGGATTTCACTAAAGGATTTCCAATGTTAACATAGTAATTTCCAACAAAATAGAAATATTTTCTGTTTTTCTGTGTTGGTTTGTTCATTTTTTAAAGAAAGGGTGCTTCCTACTCTTTCTTCATTTGCTTTCGTGTGGCTGAAGGAGTTGGGTTTCCATCACGGTCAACTAACTTGCTTCTTAAAGTGCTCTACCAGTGGAAAATAGTCTCTTGATGAAAAAATAATATTTTGTAAAAATCTAATATCTAGACTTATTACAAAAAAAAGGTTAATGAAGATTGAAAAGGTGAATGAATACACTGTTAGCCACTTGAATAATATGCATAAAATTCTCATTGGCAGCCATAAGGCTGCATGTACAATTCAGTATTTAAAGAAAAGATTAAGCATAGTGAGTTAGTATATTGTGGTACTATAGTATATTAGGATAGTACAGCTGTGTTAAAGGTGAAATCTTAGTGTATCATGACACCACGACCACTAATGCAATAAGAACAACATTGAGTCTTAACAGCTTCTTTTAATACATGCTGCTAAATTTAGATATCTCACATCTGTGTGACTTTCACCTGTTGCCACCTTGGCACTAACTCTGATATTCTGAAGGATAGAAATTGCAGTTGTTGTCAGTGTTGGAGTTCTAATTGAATTGCTATGGTTTCCTACAAAACCATGTTATCTAGGTTGGCTCTTACACTGGGATTTAAAGGCTCATTCCACATTTAAAACTGACCACAGGCATCACAATTTTCTAGTGCAGCTCTCCTAAATGTGCAGTTATTACTATCCCATTGATCAGTCTGAGGCTCTGTGACTAGAGCTGTGTCTTTTCTATTGCATTTTATTCTCCCATTTTCTTCTATTTATGTAATGTATACCCTGCGGTGCAGGTGCTCCACCAGCTGAACTTCATGTGTTGTCTGTACTATCTGAAATTGCAGCCTCTAAGCTTTCTCTGTATGTTTTCTTTGTGTGTTCCTTCTTTGGGGTAATTACATGATCCTTGTGGGTTTATGATCGTGCATTGTATAATTTTAATCTGTCTATTTGTGGTTCAAATTTTGCTCTTTAGTCTCAAGTAATAATATAGGAGTCTTCATAATCTACTCTTTTCACTGATGCCTTACTGTGTACTTGGCACTTAATTTCCTGTTTGTGTGCTACCTTGTCTTGATATTTTACGATAGACTGAGGTGTATGTTTTGTGTTTTATGTTGCCTTTTTATTCCCTTCCTCTTCTCTTCCCTCTCCTTTTTCCTTTTCCCTTACCTGCAAGTTTTGGCATCATAATTTCTTCTGCTACACGTGTATGACCCCAAACAGAAGATCTGTCTATCATGCCATTTTTCTTCATAGTCCACCATGAGCAGTCTTATGTGGTACTGTAATTTGCTTGTCTTTTCTGCTCTGTATTGCTTTTTGATGTTTTTTAATGTTGGGGTGGGTTCTTGGGCAGGCTTTTTGATGTGTTTCTGTTCTTTTGCTATGTTACATGCAAAATTGTATCTGAGACTACTCTGTTGAGGAGATGCTGTCCATATTGCACTTTTCTGTATCTCTTCATAATGTTAACATGGAGCTTTTTGCGTATTTTCATACAATCTTCTGAAGCTGCATTTCTGTTTTCAATTTATGAAGATTTTTATCTGACATTTGGAGAATTCAGCTATCGTACATAATTCAGAAATGTACTGGTCTGTTGCTTCCCCATATTCTTGACCACAGTTGTTTTTTAGATAAAACCCTTTCATTAATTCTTGAGAAAATGTAAAATCCTTGAAGCGTGAACTTCTCTGGTCTTCTCTTGGTGTATTCAGATATGCCATTTCAAATGCGTTCCTACATCCATTTTGTTGTAAAGAATACCCAGTTACTATATATCCTCTTTGTGCCTACAGTGAGTTTGTGATTTCACGTATATTGAAGACGAGACTTGTTTCTAACACATGCACGTTTCAAATATTGAAAGAAAGAGTACAGGCTCAGGACTTTTTTCTGCCCTCTGCATATAAAGATCTTTCCTTCAGATTAGAAAGCTTTTCTGCTCATAGAAATTACAATTTATCTATTTTTTTTTTTTCCACTATGAAGACTGTGTTTGGAAAATTGGTCTTTTCATGTGAAGGATTTTTATAATAGAAAAAGCAAAAAGCATCCTTATACTTGGAACACTACTTTTATTTATTGTATTTGAATATATTGCATTTGCTTTTATTTGGACACACTACTGAAGCTTGATATCTGGATGCTGCATAGACCATAGAGGCTTGACAATTCAAGTGCACAGGAATTCTTTTTTCCCAAAAAATGTTCAATGGCAACAAACTCACAGAATTTAGAGCCAGGCTGTGCATAGGAGTTGCCCTGCGATAGGAATTTACACTAAATACTTTGACCCTGAGGCAGAAAATACAAAGTTTTCCAGCTTCAATCAGGAAGGGAGGGGATCTTAGATGCTATAACCTGTGCTAGTCTTCATTTTGTTTAAATAGATAGCTAAATGATTTTTTTAATTTCACAAGCCTATATTTTTCGTTCTTATTGATGGGAGTCTTTCATACTGTATCACACACACAGGTATTTGATCCTATAAATGAGCCCACAGTGAGAAGGCACAAAAAAAAAGTGAATATGTGCTTGCAGGGAAGGTGAGAGTGAGGAAGGAAGCAATTATACTCCTTGACCAGCAGAAACACATTTCATTTATTGAGAAAATCTGATAAAAGTATTTCTGTTTTAAACTTAAGCTTGACCTTTTCTAGGTCAATGTAAATATTTGAATATTCATGTTCATAGTCTAGTAATTTTGAAAACTTGCGTAATAGCGAACAATGCAATGTAATAAGTTGTTTTGTGGTTCTGTACTGTTAATTCGTGTGAAGGAGCATTACTATGTGCGGAGTGCTTCCAGGGATGTAGCTGCACATTGTGAAATATTTGGTGGCTGTTGGAGCAAATGCTACATTAAACTAACACAGAGATCCCCATCAGTGGCTGTGTCATGGGGCGGCTAGTTAGGAAGAGCCCAGAAGTGTTTGCAGCGCGTGAAGTAGCTCAGAGCAGCACCCAGGGGCTGTCTCAGTGCTGTGCAGTTGAAGGTTTGCTCTGCCACGGCTGCTGTAGCACCCTCGGCTTCAGCAGTTGGGCTCTCTCAAAAAGGGCAACTATGTAAAAGAAGCAGCTTGTCTGAAAAGGTCAGCTAAGAGAATGGAATCCCCTTAGTTGACCTAGAATTTATTTAGGTCACCAACATGTTATAAACACAGGGCCAACAAACCCTGCATTTGAAGAAGTGAGTGGAAAAAGGCAAAGGAAAGCACACATAGCTAAGCAGCACGTGACAAGCATCATGAAAGCAGGGAGTCACTCTTCAAAAAAACATGTCTATATTAAAAAAGAATAGAAAGCATAAATTCTGGCAGGTAACATGTAAAAACACATTTAGACAAAACAAGAATTTAGAGGGGCATCTAGAAGAAGGATTCACAAGTTACAAATCTTTCTTCGTGTATGTTTAAAGCAGGAAGTAAGCCTGAGTGTGAAGGGCCAGGATGACAATCACAGTATAAAGAGAGCACTCAGGAAAGGCTTAGGTCATTGCAGAAGAGCTATATTAGTTATTTGTATCAGTTCTTGCTGCTCAAGAAACAGGGCAGGTTCTGATCTAAAGTCTTTGTGAGACTCCTCAGAGGACCTCCGCAGAGAATAGTGATTATAGAACCAACACATGGAGCAAACAGAGAACTCAAAGCCAGGACAAGGTGGTGAACAGCAGAGAGTTCAAAAGGAATTCAAGTCTAAAATAGTTGAATGGCTCCTCAAACATGACAGTGGTAACTTCTTGCATGAAGCTGCCTTGATACCCAAGGGCAGTTGAAAATCTGGGGCATTTTTTATTTTAAAAAGTTTTGAGAAGAGACCTGGGTAACTGCAAAGTTTTTGAGTGTGACATCTGTACCACGCAGATTAACTAGCAGAGAAAGAGTTACTGAGTATAAAATGATCTTTTTGAGAAATGCCACATTAGCTTTTCTGAAGTCTTATCAACAGTTACATGGAGAACTGTGATGCGGTTGATGCAGCTTACTTGGTTTTTCCAAAAGGCTTTTGAGAAGGGTCTTATTAGAGGCTTTTAGGGAAGCTTAGCGCCATGTCATGAGAAGTAAGATCCTTGTATGGTTAAATGGTTAGAAGGCAGGCATAAATGGTTTTCACAATGGAACATGATGACAGATGACTTTCCATATGATCTGTGCTAGGCCTTTGCTATTCGACATGCTCATAAATGACTTTAAAAAGCACATTAGTGGTGAGGTAATCAAGTTTGATAATATGAATTTATTCAGGGTACTAAAACTTAGTGACTGAGCAATAAAATGACAGCTGAAATTCAGTGTAGATAAATGTACACTGATGTATATGAGGGGAGGAAATCCTAATTTCACTTACATGAGCTCTGAGCTGACTGCAGTGAGAGTTGGGAGTTATGATAGATAGTCACACAGAAACATCACTCAGTGTTCAGTAGCGATCAAAAGAGTAAATCACGTATTAGGAGCTATTAGAATAATGAAGAACAAACGAGAGAAAGTCACTCTGCCATTATGTAAATCTGTGGTTTTGCCACAGATTTTGAACGGTCTGGCCTTCTCCTTCCCTACGACCTCAAAAAAATACAAAGGACTGAAGAAGAGTTAGTCAAGGTCAACAAGGATGATCAAAGATATATAACAACTTCCATATGAGAAATTAGTTAAACTACAACTGTGTAGGCTGAAAGAAGATGTTTTTCAATGGCAAGGGGCAAGCTACAGGAGAAGGAACCAGGAAGAAACCAAATTATCATTAAGGGGTACAAATAATAATAATCATAATTAAAAAAGGAGAGTTGAAGGAAAAATCAAAGGGTAAAAGGTGTAAATATAGGGAAATGAAGATACAAAGATACTAAGCAGGATACCTCTTAATGACATCCCTGGGTCCCTGAGGGCATCCAGTGACTTGGCAAATACAGCCCAGCAGTTCTGCTCACAGAGGCATTTCAAGATGTGATCACAATGAAATACTGGACTGAATATTTTATTTTAACCAAATCCAATTTGATACTCATTTACATTTGCAATTTTTCAGCTGCTGTATGCTGGTTTTTCTCTATTTTTAACTATTTTGTTGAAATGCAAATTATAAACACGTATCTTTTAATGTTTAGTCCAATTCCACGTGAAGCTTTTGGATGACCTTCAGGGACTCTAACCGAAGTATGTAATAAGTTCCAGTTGACTTCAGGAGGACATCTAGTTGAATCAGTTTTTCTCTATAATATTTATCAGTAGTTGAAGAATTTACCAGCCTAAAAATACATCAGTCAACATCATAACAAATCTTTTAGTATTCATCCTTATTTAAATAAGGTTAATCTATTTTCTATCTTAAAAAACCGAGGGCTGAGACTAGATAGTTTCCAAGCAGTTTATGACTGCTAGTCTAATGTAGACCATTAGCAGCTAAATTACTGTGGGCTGTGGTTAATATCACTGCAGGTGTCCTACTTAAGGAAGTGTTAGTTAGGTGACAGGTGACCATAAAACATTGGGGTCCTGCCAGTCATCAGTACTGGAGAAGGAAAGCATAAATGCCAAGCTGTGTTACATCAAAGACAGACACTGAGGATTGCCCTTTACTGATGTTAACTGTAGTCTTTGTTACATTCAGCATCTGCTGACCTGGGCTAGAGTGCAGTTGCCAGTGTGTATGTGGAATGCTCTGAAAGTTGCTGGTAGATCACATACGCTCATATCTATTTTATAGGCATTGTAGACAGCAAAGGCAGATGGGTTTTCTGTATTTTCAAAAGTCATGCAGAAAGCTAGGGTTGAACTCATAACTAAAACCCCAAACTTCCTGAGTCCAAATTTTGTGAGAGGGGATGAGAAGTAGAATAAAGTGTAAAATTATCCTAATTAAAAAACAAGAGACAATTTCATATGTAGGTCTTAGCAGATGAGCACTTATCACCAACAAATTTAGAGATGCCAGTAATTTCAAACATTATTTCTTTTAGAAAGGTTGTTTCAGTCCCTATATAACATGAGTCAGGTAGTATCCCTTTTATGAGGAGAACAAATGATATTCTAACAGCATATGTCTGAACTCCGTTTCTAGGTATGCAGAAAACTGCGCAGAAAACTGCACAGAAGCCTGATGCTGATTTTCTTTGGGGGAGGTTAAAACAACTGCATCTTCCATATGAGTTATCTGCCTGGGCTGTCTAGGTCGTTGGCACAGAATTTCATCATTATTTTATTGCCAAAGAAGTAACAAAAGTGGGTTATGATTTTTGTGGACACATGAATAGAAAGACATGGAAAACTAGAGCAGTTTGCCTCAAAATCATTTACCAAAGAGCAGAGAAGTGTCAAGACTTTGGAGTTGTTATTTAAATCCTTTATAATTTAAATGCCTGTTACCTCCTATCCTTCTCCCTAGTATTTCCTTCTTTTTTCCTTGTTAATATTTATTCTTGTTTCCAGTGCTCACTGGCATTGCATGTCTTACCAAGGTTATGTATTATTCTGTTTCATACACCCCATTGCTACACCTCCGTCTGCATCATCCTACCTGTTTTGTCAGTGTTTGCTTTCCCCAGCTGTCTTTTTTCACTCCTGGCAATTTCTCAGAGGTAAAAGCAAGTGGAATCTTCAAAAATGTTGGCTACAAAATTGTAATACCCTTCCACTTACATCATTGTGTATTGTCTGATTTTTTCTGGGGCTCATAGCTTGGACGAGTATGAATGCCTTTCTAGGGAACTTCAGCAAGTGGAAGTCTGCTGATTTTCAAGTTCTTGTTTCAAAGGATGTAGATAACTGATTTTTTAAAATGCAGTAACTGAGAGTCCATATGAAGAAAGTGAGCTGTTAACCCCATGTGATTCTTGACAATCACAAAACATTTCATCTGAAACACTGACTCTTATCTTTTTCCCTTTGATTTAAATCTGAAAATGATACTTATCCCAGAAAAGATCAGCCCACACAGTTAAATGGGCAATGAAATTGAAAATGGTCTTATAATGGGAAAAGTGAAGCAATCTTAACAGCAGGTGTCAGTGTAAACTCTTCCTGTGTAATTAAGAATGAAAATAATCTGATTAAGAAGTTTCAGAACCATCACATGTTATCTTCAGTTGTGGCTCTTAAAAGCTCCTTTATTATTCAAAAGCACTTTCCAAATATTGTTGTTTCACATTGCAATATATATCAAGTAGTTACAATATCATAATCAGGCTGTTCTTCTGTCTTGTCAGCAATGTTCACTAGCAGCAGCCCATAATGAAAACTTTGAAATCACACCTCTGAAAGCAGCGACCATATATGTAATTTATTTTTGTTATATATCTATTATGTTTGCTTTATAAAAGAATGTGCTAAATAAGTGATAAGGTTGATTGAAAAGACAGATTAAACTCTGAAAAGCCAGAAAGAAAAGAAAAGATGATTTTGAAGAGATTTGAAGAACTGTACAGCCAGTGGAAGAAAAAAGATCTAGTGTAGGAAGTCACTGAGTCGTGTGGTAATAAAAATCAATTGTCTGCAGAGCTGGCTGAACAAGTTATAAGAAGTTAATGAAATGAATTAAATTAGAAACACCTGGAAACTACTAAAGTAGGGTTTTTTTTAAAAAGTAGGGTGGAAGAAATGAACACTTTTATCTTGAAATCCATTTAGGTAGTCCCTCTTCCCTCCTGCTTTTAGCCAGTACTTTCACTCAAGTATTTCTGTGCTAGGTGTGAAAAGATATTTTCTGTTGTTGCAGATGTTTGGAATGCCTACCTGTATTTCTTCTCCAGTACAGGTGTTCTGGCCAGTACACTTGTTGGGATATTTAATTTTCTTTTTTCTGAGAAGAGAGGCATAGAAATTGTTGGTCAATGTCATTGCTTAGCAATCTGGTTTATGTTGAAAGCTGAGGGTAATCACAGGTCAGGCAGCTGCAGGTTTATACTATACTGTACCAGATATGAGAAAAAAAAATCTTAAACTAGAAGACATATGGAAGATAATTATTCCTTTAAAATTTGCTGTTCATATATGTGTGTGTGTGTATATATCTGCAGAGGAGCAAGGCTGGAAGCCAGCCAGGTTCTCCCAGCTGAGAATTCCCCTGGCACTGGGGGACTGTCGTGGTTTAAAAACAGCCGTAAATCTGCCATGATGTCTTTAGTTCCCCCTCCTCTCCCCCAGTTCCCAGAGGGATGGGGAGGAGAATCGAAAGAATGTAACTCCCATGGGTTGAGATAAGAACAGTCCAGTAACTGAGGTATAACACAAATCACTGCTGCTACCACCAATAGTAATAATGACCAGGGAAATACAAGGGAAGAGAATACAACTGCTCACCACCTGCTGACCGATACCCAGCCCGACCCAAGCAGTGATCTGACCCTTCCGGGTGACTGCCCCCAGTTTATATATAAAGTGGACATGACTTGCTGTGGTATGGAATACCTCTTTGGCTAGTTTGGGTCAGGTGTCTCTGCTTCCTCCCGGCTTCCCCTCCTCCCTGGCAGAGCATGAGGCTCAGAAAGTCCTTGGTCAGAGTAGACTTTACTAAGCAGTAACTGAAAACATCGGTGTTATCAGCGCTGTTCCCAGGCTGAGAGTCAAAAACACAGCCCTGCATCAGCTACTAAGAAGGAGAAAAATGACTGCTACTGCTGAACCCAGGACAGGGACTCAGCTGACACCCAGCCTGCTTCCCTGGCCCTTGCCCTGCTCCACTCCGTGCCACAGAGCTGTAAGTACCTTGCCTTCAGCTATACTCGGTGGGTGTATGGAACGAAGCTTTTACCAGGATTTAGGACAGTATGAGGCTGTCCTGTGAATCAGTGATCTCTAAATGCCTGTATCATTCATCCCCTTCTGCACCACCAAAGATGTTTTCATCTTTTTGGCTGTGTATGGCTCCCATGGTGTATTGCATGAGTGACTCCAACATGGGAATGTATTATCTTCCCGATCCCCATAAGGTAGAAAAGTTCTACTACTCCCCATATTATGCATGGGAAATTAAAGGCAGTGCTTTGTTTCTACTGACTTTGAAACCTGTGTTTGAATTCAAAGAGCCAAATGGCTTGGGCTATGTCTGTATGGCCTGGAGGAGCTGGAGCTCAGGTAAGAGCCAGTCCTGCTCTCCACTTCAGATTTCTTTTTTGGTGAGGCACCTTGATTTTCCAGATGAGAATAAAAGTGATAGTCGATGTGCAGACAGTCCCCAGGGGACTTTGACTATGTCCTGAAATAACAAGACAGTGTAAATACAGCAGAGATCTGAAAGCCAGAGCTATTGCAGCAATTTGGTGTCCATAACTTCAGCATAGCGCAGCTAAATTTTATGAGATTGGGATTTATGAGTGGAATACAAAGCCCAGAATTTGAGGACTAGACAAAGTTAAGGTAACCCAAAACCGTCATGTTCTGAGGAGCCTCTTAAAATTGTCCCTAAGTTACTGGTAATAACATTTCCCTGAAACCTCATTCTGTTTGGGACTTGCATATCTATAACAAAACAGCAGAGTAAGAATCTAGATTTCCTTTGAGAGTAAGTATTTATAAGTAGAAAGGGAAGGGAGCAAGTAAACTTTGATTGTACTTTACCTTCTGTCCTAATGGCTACAGCATCCAGCCATGGGAAGTGGCTGTAAATGGGAGACACTGGCTCTTCTATTTTGTGTATCTTCAGCTGGAAGAATTTAAAATCCTCATTTCTTTAGGGCTGTCTTAACTATTAGGGTATTTGGTGATCTGCTTTTAGGTGTCATCATCTTATTGCATGCTTAAATGGATTGTATTGGAGGTAGAGAGTAAGTGTAATCCTGTAACCTAACAGTTTAGACGTTATGGACTGAGCTGTAAACAGTTTGTCCAAAGCAAGACAACTCTGTGTAAGTGCAAGAATTAATGCTCTGGTGTCTTGGCTTCTATGACAGTACTTGAGGTGGCAAGCACTCATTTCTGAATATTGACATATTCTGCCTTTAAGTGTAACTCCAGCCTTTTTTTATTTTTTATCAATTCCATTAATACTGCATGGGATTAATGAAGATACAGAAAAAACAAGCTTCACCTCAAACTGTTTCTGACTTTAGCTGAATGCTGTGTTGCCTTTGTTGCAGGGCAATTAAAATAGCAGGGGAAGGTGGCTTCTTAAAAAAATGGAAAAAAAGAAAAACCATCCTTATGGATTTGGCCATCAAAAGTGATTCCAAGTGAATGAAACATTAATGATTCATTCTTTACTTCCCTGAAGGCTCTTGCTTGTCCTCAGTGCTAGTGGGAAAGGGATAGGAGTACGTCTATACTAGCAAATAAAACTGTTCCTAAGACTATTCCCAGGCATGGAAGCCAACTGGCATGGACTGACTCACAAGTGTAGCAGTAAACAAACACAGCCAGCCTCCAGAACAGGGTGGCTGGATGCAAATCCTTGGGTGGTAACGGTCTGTCGGATGTTCTAACTCGCCGACGGTGCCTGGGAATTGGTAGGGAGACTGCTAGTTGGTACAGGTCAAAAGCATGCCAGAGACTGCTCTAATAATTTCAGAGCAGTTATAATCCAGTGTCTGGGAATGCTCACAGGCACTGTTTAATTCCCTGCCATAGACATAGCCTTAGGTTCACTGGTGTATTCCACTAACTCTTTTCAACAGCTCAAAGATGATAAAGACGGGTGATTATTAGTGAGGAAACATTTAAAATTAAATCCTGTCTCAAGTACCTGTTTTGTTGTGAGCCTTTTCACTCTTGAGAGATACAAATTTATAGTTTGGGTTTGGGTTTCTGGTCTTGTAGTATTTATCTTGTTAGGGCAGCCAACATTTAATGACTCATAGTAACATAAAATATCTTGTAGATGTCTACTGGTTTCAGAATTGATTCTGTGACCTTTAGGGCGAATTTAGGAGTACACAAATGAATTTAAAGTTGTGTCATTCTTAATGTATAGAAGCAGTCTTCTGTGCAGAGTTTTCTCCAGCTTGTTGTCTTTGATACCAGTTACTTAATTAGAAGATGTTACGATTTTAAAGTATCATTAAAGGAGTTTAATTTTGGCCACTGGATGGTATATTATCTATAGCTGTCATTAATACCTGTAGCTAAAAAGCATGATTTGGTTATGTAATGGCTCTAGGCTGGCAGACAATCCCAGAAAACAAATAGCTTTGAAAGACTTCCAGGTTTTGCAAAGCATTGCTTAGTTTTCTTGTGCAATTAACTGTGCTTTTTATATAGGAATCGAGTGAAATTATAACTTGATAGAGAAAAACTGAGCAATGGTTAGGTGTGAACAGAGATTGCCAATTTAAATCATTTTAATTTGTTAAGTATCATAGTTTTAAATCTTATAATTCCTACTTCATGCTGCTCAATAAATTTGTTTGTCATACCTTATGTTAAATTAGGTAAAAAGGACCAGATAATGCCCCTTAAATTTAACAATCTGTTTGTAAGCACCTAACACATGAAAAATAACCGATTAGCCTTTATATTGAATTTAACTTCTTTTCTTGGTTTTTACAGTCATTTGATTGCAAATCTTGTATGAGAGAAAAAAGGTGGGGTTTCTACCCCATCTCATATTCTTTTCTCTTGGAAAAGGAAATCAACTCAGCATAAAGAATTCAGCTTTAACCTGAATAAAATGGCTTCCTTTTTCTCCAAGTTATTTATTCCTTCAAGTATTTTTATCTGAATTGCTCTCTACTTAGAGAACTAATTTGAGCCCACAAAAGGTCAGATAAAAGCTTCTGTCACAAGCCTAATGCCCTTCATGAGTCACTTTGTATTTTTATGGACATTTTTTCAAATCATGATGATAAAAGAACAAGGCTCTAGAAGGATCACTCTAAGGATCCTACAGTTGGTATATTATAGGATATTGTCTTACTTCTTTGTGATTAAATTATGTTTGCATATTTCAAAGACTAAGATTTACAGAAAATTATCACATTAAACTGTGGTAAGGCAACATAAAGAAGCCAGAATGGAAAGAAAACAGCAGCTTTTATTACAGCATATTCTTAAAAGGCCTTTTGGTATCCAACTTTTGGAACAGATCTGCAGCATTAGATCAGATGGTGTCATTGTGCAGGGTTGCATTTACTGACACACAAAAAAAATGGAGTAAATATTAATACAAGAATTTTTATTATAGAAGAAAAGTGAAGCTAAATAACCAAGCAATAAAAAACATTATTCTTCAGTTATGCTATATTCTGCCACCAGCTGAAATTAAAACTTTTCCTTCCAATCCATTTCAGCATCACTAATTCATTTAAATCCTTCCTGCCTCTACTAACAACATAGTCTCCATGTTGTGACATGATATTCCAGTGCTATTCTAAAAGTTTGCATGACTATTACTATAAAGGTAATGAAATGAGATATGAAATTATGTAGGAAACAAAGCTAGGGATGATGGTTAGACAATCACTGGCCAGCACCTATAGTAAATGTTCAGAGCAATGTAGAGATATTCCAGCTGCTCCAGCCAATGAGCCGGCTTCAATTGGAGCTCAGCTCAGATGCCTCTATACAAATGCCCGTAGCATGGGGAACAAACAAGAGGAATTAGAGATGTGTGCACGTCTACGGGGGTATGATATCATAGGCATCACAGAAACGTGGTGGGATGGCTCCTGTGGCTGGTGTGTTGGAATGGAAGGTTACAGGCTCTTTAGGAAAGACAGGCCCGGTAGGCGGGGAAGGGGAGTTGCTATTTATGTTAGGGATAGGCTGGAGAGTATGGAATTCTGTCTGGGGACAGGTGAGCAGTCGACAGAGAGTTTGTGGGTGAGGGTTAAAGGGAGAACAGCGATGGGAGACATTATTGTGGGGATCTGTTACAGACCGCCTGACCAAGAGGACTCGGTGGATGAAGCGCTCTATAGACAGATAGGAACAGCCTCACGCTCACAGGCCCTTGTTTTCATGGGGGACTTCAACCACCCTGATATCTGTTGGAGGGATGGTATGACCTGGCACAAGCAATCCAGGAAGTTCCTCGATTGTGTGGGAGACAGCTTCCTTCTGCAAGTAATAGAGGAGCTGACAAGGAGAGGTGCCATGCTTGACCTCATCCTCACCAACAGGGAAGGGCTGGTTGGAAATGTGATACTCCAGGGCAGCCTTGGTTGCAGCAATCATGAGATGGTCGAATTCGAGATCCTCAGGGCAGTGAGAAGAGCGTGCAGCAAGCTCACTGCCCTGGACTTCAACAGAGCAGACTTTGGCCTCTTCAGGAACCGGCTCAGTAAGAATCCATGGGATATAACCCTAGAGGGCAGGGGGGCCCAAGACTGTTGGTGGATATTCAAGGATCACCTGCTGCAAGCTCAGGAGCAATACATCCCTACTAGAAGGAAGTGCTGCAGAAGGGCCGGGAGACCTCCTTGGATGGATAAGGAGCTGCTGAGGAAAATTCGAAGGAAAAAAGAGGCTTATAAAAGGTGGAAGCAAGGACAGGAGGCCTGGGAAGAATACAGGGATGTTCTTCGGGAAGCTAGGGACCAGGTTAGAAAAGCTAGGGCCCAGTTAGAATTAAACTTGGCTAGGGATGTTAAGGATAACAGGAAGGGATTCTATAGGTACATTGCAAATAAAACCCAGGCTACGGACAACGTGGGCCCTCTCCAGAAGCTATCAGGAGAACTGTCTACCCTGGATTTGGAGAAGGCTGAGGTTCTTAACAACTTCTTTGCCTCAGTCTTCACCGGCAAATGCTCTGACCATGCCACCCAAGTCTTGGAAGGCAGACACAGGGACTGCGATAATGAAGACCCTGTGCCCACTGTAGGAGAGGATCTGGTTCGAGACCATCTTAGGAACGTGAACGTATACAAGTCCATGGGACCTGATGAAATCCATCCTTGGGTCCAGAAGGAGCTGGCAAATGAAGTTGCTAAGCCACTGTCCATCATATTTGAAAAATCATGGCAGTCAGGTGAAGTTCCCGATGACTGGAAAAAAGGAAATATAACCCCCATTTTCAAGAAGGGGAAAATGGATGAGCCGGGGAACTACAGACCAGTCAGTCTCACCTCTATGCCTGGCAAAATCTTGGAGCAGAGTCTCCTGGAAGGCATGCTGAGGCACATGAAAAACAACAAGGTGGTTGGTGACAGCCAGCATGGCTTCACTAACGGGAAATCCTGCCTGACCAATCTGGTGGCCTTCTATGACCGGGCTATGGAACTGGTGGACAGGGGTAGAGAAGTTGATGTCATCTACCTGGACTTGTGCAAAATGTTTGACACTGTCCCACATGACATCCTTGTCTCTAAGTTGGAGAGACATCAATTTGATAGTGGACCATTCGGTGGATAAAGAACTGACTGTATGGCCGCACGCAAAGAGTAGTGCTCAATGGCTCAATGTCCAGCTGGAGACCAGTAACGAGTGGTGTCCCTCAGGGGTTGGTGCTGGGTCCGGTCTTATTCAACATCTTTGTCGATGACATGTGCAGTGGGATTGAGTGCGCCCTCAGCAAGTTTGCCGATGACACCAAGCTGTGTGGTTCGGTTGATAGGTTGGAGGGAAGGAATGCCATCCAGAGGGACCTTGACACGCTTGTGAGGTGGGCTGATGCCAACCTGATGAAGTTTAACCATGCCAAGTGCAAGGTCCTCCACCTGGGTCAGAGCAATCCCAGACACAGCTCCAGGTTGGGCAGGGAAGAGATTCAGAGCAGCCCTGCGGAGAAGGACTTCAAGGTGTTGGTCAATGAGAAACTTAACATGAGCTGGCAGTGTGCACTCACAGCCCAGAAAGCCAACCGTATCCTGGGCTGCATCAAAAGGAGCGTGACCAGCAGGTCGAGGGAAGTGATCCTGCCCCTCTACTCTGCTCTCGTGAGACCTCACTTGGAGTATTGTGTGCAGTTCTGGTGTCCTCAACATAAAAAGGACATGGAAGTGTTGGAACAAGTCCAGAGGAGGGCCACAAGGATGATGAGGGGACTGGAGCACCTCCTGTATGAAGATAGGCTGAGGAAATTGGGGCTGTTCAGCCTGGAGAAGAGAAGGCTGTGTGGAGACCTCATAGCAGCCTTCCAGTATCTGAAGGGGGCCTATAGGGATGCTGGGGAGGGACTCTTCATTGGGACTGTAGTGATAGGACAAGGGGTAACGGGTTCAAACTGAAACAGGGGAAGTTTAGATTGGTTATAAGGAAGAAATTCTTTACTGTAAGGGTGGTGAGGCACTGGAATGGGTTGCCCAGGGAGATTGTGAATGCCCCATCACTGGCAGTGTTCAAGGCTGGGTTGGACATAGCCTTGGGTGGCATGGTTTAGTGGGAGGTGTCCCTGCCCCTGGCAGGGGGGCTGGAACTAGATGATCTTAAGGTCCTTTCCAATCCTAAGTATTCTGTGATTCTGTGACTCCATTTTTAGATGTTTTATCTAGATCTGAATGATGGTTGAACCACCTATTGAAAAATACAAGTCCATAAATATGGGTTGGGACAATGTGATGCATGAACTTTTTCTATTTTATTTTGTGATAAAGATACTGTGCATAAATCAAATATTATGATTGCCAGTTTTCATGAGGAAAGCACTTCAATATAGATCTTCAGGACTGGGAGTGACTCAAGGAAAGTATATTTGTTTAAACTACACCATGAGCAGAAGACTGCAGTCTGTGACCTCAATGTGTAAACTCTGTGAATTTTGGTGTTTTCTTGGAGGCTTGTGACTCTCGGAACTGGTATATTAAAGCAAGTCACCACATACCATGAAAATCATGACATCACAACAAGTTCACATCACTGGAAATTTGTGTTACTTACTCATCTGTTGTCACATCTCAAACCATCTATATCGTTCTAGCCACCTGGCTGCATTAAATCTCCTCAGTTTAGGGAATTTCAACTAATACTAAAAGTTGTGGCATGTTCTCTCAGTTTCCCACTTAATTTCAAACCAAAGACAAGACTGCAATGGTTGCTGGTAGTTGGCTTGGTTAGAGTCTGTGGGATCTGTGGTTTACTGCAGTTTGTAGTTTACAGTCTTCTCCAGGAGAGCTGAGTAACACAGATAACATGCAGCTGAGCCAGCCAAAGCTTTCTGCTTTTAATCACAGCTGATGAACAGTTAGCTGCTGAGATTTAATGATAGAAGTAGCCAACATCGAGGAAAGTCCAGGGGCTATAAAATTGAAGAAATAAAGAGCATTAAAAAAATATTTTTATAGGGTGAGATGAAGGAAATGCAATTTTCTCTTTAAATTTAGGGAAATTTGATCTGAATTGATCTCTTACAGAGGTAATTTAAACACCACATGTCTTTAAAAGGTCAGGCAAAATCATCTTTCATAGACTTGATAGTCTTCATAAGTTACTGCATATTTTAATGTCCGCACTGGTTGTTGTTGACTCAGTATGACATATCCAAAAAACCTTCACACAGTCTATTAAAAACAGGCAAGGGACAGAGAAATAGAATTTCTTTAATGCATAAAATCTGACTAAAAATGAAACAAGCATGCAAAGGACTTGATGCAGAAGCTGTGGGATACTTTTTAATCTGAATAGGTACCTGATGGAAATGACCTACTAATGAAGTGTTGCCAGCAAGAAAAGATCCAAGGATTAGTGCTGCAGCTAGAGGAGTGGTGAAAGAGCGATATGAAAATAGAGTGCAAAGGAAGGGAGAGAGGAGACTGTGCAGACCTTTGAAATTTTCACCTATTAAATGAGCTGACGTAGAGAAGAGACGCTTGAGTTAGTTGGATGACACAAAAAAACCATACGTCAACAGGTCAAAATAGAGAAAGACATCACTAGTGAATGAGAAGCAGAGCTGAAAACCAGGTTTAAATTACTGAAAATCATAGACAAAGAACAGACAGAAAACTTGTTTTCTGGAAAGAGGAGGAGTTACTTCTCTAGAAAGGAGGAGAATAGAGGTAGCCAGGGTCACAGCAGTTGAGATAATGATTTGATATAGGATATGATACAGGATATTATATAGGAGACTTTGAATTACAGAAATCATAGAATCATGGAATAGTTAGGGTTGGAAAGCACCTTAAGATCATCAAGTTCCAACCCCCCTGCCATGGGTAGGGACACCTCACACTAAACCATGTCACCCAAGACTCTGTCCAGCCCGGCCTTGAACACTGCCAGGGATGGAGCATTTTCAGCTTCCTTGGGCAACCCATTCCGGTTCCTCACCACCATCACAATAGGAATATGTTGGTTGGAAGGACCTCTGAAAATCTCCCAGTCCACCTGCCTAATTGAAGGAGGACTTTTCAACAGCTGATCAAGGTCAGCAATGGCTTTGTCTAGCTGAGTCTTTAAAAACTCCAAGGATGGAGTCAGTCTCTTTGTCCCAGTGCTGCACCACACTCTTAGTGAAGATGTTTTTCCTAATGTTCACTTGGAACTTCTCACACTGCACATCACTGCTATTGCCTCTTGCAAAACTATCTGGAACTATCACAAAAAGGTTCATCTCTATACTTCCCCTTCAAATAGTTGCAGGCCACTCTTAGCTCACGCCATATTTTCTTCTTCACCAAACCACACATTTCTCCCGATATATGTGAAAAACTATGACCATGTCTCCTTTCCACCTTCATGCCACTTTGCTGGACTCTGAAGATTTTCAGCATTCTTTCTGAGCCAGGCCATGGGTGATTCAGGACACTATATTCCAGGTACGGCCTCACTATCACCATCTGAAGGGGAATAACAACTTGCCTTTAACTTCTAGCCACTCACTTGCTAATACAGCCCAGTATGCTGTTTGTCTTATTTGTGATGAGAGCTTACTGTTGTCTCTTCTGCGCAGGCAGCCTGGCATCCTCTGTCACCTTCAGATGGCATCTTAGAGAGTGACCTAGAATCTGTAAGGAAATGGATGAAGGTTGATGCCAACACTAGGGAATGGCAGGTTGATATGAATGAAGCTTCCTGTTTAACAAGAGTCACGCGACTAGGCCTGGGGAAAAAAACAGCCATTCCCCAAGAGGAAGGAGGTAAGACACTCGGAGGGAAGAATCTCTTCATCATCTTTTAGAACAAATAACACTGGGGTTCTCTTTCATACATTTCCAAAGGCTTACAAAGACAAGGTAAAATTGCAAACTTAGATTGTTTAGAACCACAGTCTAATTTGGATTGGAAGCAACCCCTGGAGGTCATCTGGTCAGTACTCTGCTCAAAGCAGGGCCAACTTTGAAGTGAGATCTAACTTGGAAGTTAGATCAAGTTTCTCAGGGCCTTATCCAGTCAAGTTCTGAATAGCTTCAGAAATGGAGATTACACAACTTTGATGGACAATCTGTTTCAGTGTTTGACCACGCTCTGTGTGACAGCATTTTTTCTCAGATTCAACCAAAATTTCTGTTGATGCCACTTAGGACCATTGCCTTTCACTTTTTCACTGTGTCCCAAGAAGAATCTGTCTCTGTCATCTTATAATAGCAGAAGAGCCCCCACTAGACATCCCTTGTACAGGCTGAACAAACAGGGCCCCTCCATCACCTCCTCATGTGTGATGTATTCCACCCTACTAGTCATTTTGGTGGCCCTCCACTGGATTCATTCTGGTATGTCTATGTCCTTATACTGGGAGGCCCTAAACTGCACACAGTACATCAGATGTGGTCTCGTAATTACAAAATAAAGGAGAAAAACCACTTCATTTGATTTGCTGGCTATGCTTTTCCCAATACACCACAAGATGTGGTTAGCCTTCATCACTACAGGGACAGAGGGAAATCACTCTGATCTTTTGAGAGAAAAGGCAGTGGTGTGTGAAAGCAACAACAGTCAAACAGATGCTAAAGGCTGGTTTTGGAGGAAAGTTTTGGTTACGAGGGCTCAGTCACAGCCACTGAGAGTTTTTTTATGAGAAGCCTCTGAAAATTGACTCACTTAAATGCTAGAGTGCTGTTTTCTGCCTAACTAAGAAGAGTTTTAAAATACAAGCTTAAAACTATTCTCGTATTTACAGAGCTGTTTAAAATGTAGTGTACCTGTACGTAAATTACTTCACATCTTGGAAGTAGCCTGGCTGCAGCAGTGTGGAGCCCAAGGTTGGTTTGCTTATGCAGTTCAACCTGATGTTTGGAAATTGCTTGCGCAGCAGGGGAAGGCTGACATGGAGATTCATGTTAATTTCCACACTTGGCAAGAGTACAGAGGAAGAAAAAAAATTAGTAAAATAAAATCGGTATTAGTTAGAAGAGCTAAAGTTAAACCACAACATCTTCATCCAATATCCTTCCATTCAGCTTTCAGTAGATTTAAAGTATTTAAGACTTTACTGTAATACTGTAATTGAACAGGAATTGCAAAACAAAACACAGACTGAGATTAAACAAATAAATGTCTTAGACAATGGATTCTTCATTACCTTCTCTCCTAGTCCTTCTCTGCACTCCTTTCAGATTTGAAGGATTTGAGTGCTGCTGTGGACTGGCAGAGAGATTCAGTATTTCTGCAGTGACTTTCACAATGTGTTCTGGCTTCCCTTTGGCTATTGGTTCATATGTGATCAATATGTGCAAAAACCCGATTCCAACCACAAGTGCAAAGAGCAAAAGTTCTCAGAGCAAAAGTTTCTTCTTTTAGTCTTTAAGCACAGCATCTTGCATTTTAAACTGTTACATTTCATTTGGTGGGTATTTTCCACTGCTTAAAATTACAGGTCTACCTGATACTGCAGTCCTGGTTTGCATTATTGGTGCTTCCCAAATATGTGACATCAGCACATTTCTTGCTGCTTGTGTCATGGCCACTAGAGAAAAATAATGTCAAATATTGATCAGAAATGCAGTCAGTGATGGATTCTACCCTAGTACTGGTGTTTTACCTAGCCATTGTCACCTGCATGCATAAGGTGGGGAGAAAAACATGAGAGGGAGAAAAGAGGTGTTCAGCTAAGGGACAGTGCTAGCAGGATAACAAATACCTGTGAATTGACCATAATTAAATTTAAGATGTGAATTTAGAACCAGGATTCTGACTGTTGGAGGAGTGTTATTTTGGAGCTGTATCTCAGCAGAAGTAATGGAGGGGGAGGGAAAAGACAACTGCTTTTCAAATGACTCTATTCTGTTCAGGTAATAGAACTCTGGATGTAGTGTATTACAACAGAAACTTGAAATAAAGATTTTTGGCATTTCCAGATCCATTTTTTTGATAGAAATATAAATAATATTAGAGATAGAGATAAAATATAGACATAAATATGACACTGCCTCCTTGAAACTGGTTGGTTTTCATCTTAAAACAACAAGAAAAGAGCAAACCAAGATTTCCTGTTTAGTTTGAGTCCTGAAAGGGAGTAGGCAAGATGGGCTTACAGCCATCCTTGTTTTCACTGGAGGAAGGGTGAGAACTTTTCCATGTCTGGCTCAGTCGCAGTGTAGTTGTCACTTTCCAAAGAAAATTGTGTGTGGGGAAAAAGCTAATCAGATTATCAACCACTTTTCAGACAGTGTGAACCATTTTGGGTGAAATGCCCAAAGGTGTCAAAGCTGGGGCCAACTTTTTCCTAAAAGTAGTTAGTAAGACACTCTTAAAAAACAAAATTAAATTATTACAAAAGGAAGCTATTATATCACAGTTGAAACTGTTAATGTATAGTTGTATTATCATGATCTTTTCTCACCTTACACGTATACTTGTGTTACTGATTTTTAAAAAGTGCTCTGGAAAAAATGAATTATGGTTCATTTCTTAATAAAACACAAACAGTGAACCTTAAGGGTTTAGCCTCTCATATAAATCTCGTATGTCACATCACACTTTGGCACTTCATGACAAAAAATCTGTTTTATTGAGCTGTCAAATATGCAAATATTACTGTTACTGTAGTTCTATAAAAGCTTGGAAGGTACATTTTTCTGTTTTGCATGTAGGGAAGGAATTAATTGCTTTTAGTAGGGGTGGTTAGCCAATATTTAGAGCCTCTATGCATTAGGAAGAGAAATGGAGAGTAGTCCAATAGTAACAATCCTGGTAATTTAAAGAAGGTATGCAGCATCCTGTTTCCTAAGATATAGTTGAAATAATCACTATGAGACAGCTTCTTTGTTCAAAAATCAAAATCTGCCTGGCTTTCCAGAATTTTTGCTCTACATAATCCTACATGGCTTGATCACATAGGTATGCCCTTGACATCTCTTGCTTTCTTCTGGGTTTCTACTCCTCTCATATGTATGCATCAGAAATCAGTCTCCTAGCACTCTGGGGACCTTCTCCATCTCTCTCATCTTCTTGAATTGCAACCTATTTAGTTAGTTACTTAGTTACCACTCCCCAAAGGGGCCTTTACTTGCTCCTTCCAGTTAGTCTGTTGAAAAGCTGTTTTCTATTGCCGTTTTGATTTTGCTTGTCTATAAATTTGAGAAAGCATCTATTCTCAGCATCCGAAGTACTAAAATTCTGCATTTTTAAAAGCTGATCTGTGATCTATTGTTTATTGTGCTCATATTTGCATTGGAGTAACTGTTAGCCTAATCCTAAGTAAACCTAAACAGAAGCTGAAGCTTCTGCTTCTGATAGAGCACCCATTCATGCCCCATTTATATGAGTGCTATCTAACTCGCTTATTGGGTTGCATGGTAAGCATGCCATTTCTACAGCTGCTGAGCTTTTTTCATGAGCTGTAACAATAATTATTTGGCAGGGAGGATGAGTGAGTTAAATAAAAGGTACTGGACAAACTTAAGAAGGATAGGTCCATTGAAATTTTCAATACAGTAGCCCCAAAGAAGACTCCGATGCAGGATTCACCTGGAAATATGGAGAATATTCCCGCAAAAGATTGTTCTACGTTTGATTTGTTCCTGATGCTGTCTCCTTAAGCAACCAATTTAACCTTCTGTCATTGGACTAGATGGATTTTTGATCTGCCTGATTATGGCAATTCCAGTACTTCATAGGAGCTGGAAAAGAGGTTGGATTGTACCTGGAAGATAATAGCAGAAGCACTCAAAGCAGAAATCAAGTGAACTAACCTTTGAAATAGATTATGAGGAAATGTTGTTATTCCTTATCTCCTGCAGTTTTGAGGGCCAATTCAGCAAAATATGTAATTTTTTAAGGGACAACCAGTAACATGTTAGTAGGCATTTCAAATTAACTGTCTTTAAGTGGTGTGCTTTGTGGTGGGATGTCTTTCTAAATATGGAACCTAGATGAGAAATTTGATATCACTCTAGAAATTACTGAGTGAAACGTGCTGCCTAGTGCTCCGGGGGATATTAGATTAGGTAATCCTAACTGCATTTGAACTCCTATGGATATGTAGGAAATACGAACGAATTATTGGGAGATAGTAAATTCGCATGTTGAATTCTCTGTGTGCATTCTCTTACTTCAAGTAGAAGTGAAGTAGCCTGTCCTTCTTTGATTGCAAGGAAAACTACCTATGATTATATTGCATTTTCAGAAGAGGAAGAATGTGTGTATATGGATAGTTACCTCACAGGAGCTGACACATAGCAATTCATTACCCCATGGTATTTTCTTGGCAGGTCAAAGTCTTATGACTTCAAATGGATATTTTGTTACGTTTCACTCATTAATTCTCTGCACTGAACAGACCGTATATTCATTTCTTGAAGTCACTGAGAGAGCCAAACATAAAATGATGACCTTTTGAGATTTTGACTGCTGTTTGTAATTATTTAGTTTATGGTGAAAGTTAGAGCAAAACTGACCTATATGTATTCTGGCAGAGCATACCTTCTGTGAAGCTTGTGTCCGCCAATGCTAGCGTGCATTTAGCTCAGTATTTAGCTGCACTTCGTTTTTGTCCAGCATTGCTTTTTGCTGAAAACATTTTTTAGTTTTTATCAGCACCCTGCAAATATGATGCACAAAATTGGGTGACATAGTTTAGTGTGTCCCTGCCATGGCAGGGAGGTTGGAACTAGGTGATCTTAAGGTCCTTTCCAACCCTAACTATTCTATGATTCTATGATTAGTCGTGGTCACAGTAAGTCCAGGATTTGAAACATTCTGAAATAAAATTTCATGCTGCTGAGTATAGATACCTGTAATAAAAGCTTCCAGGCAGAAGATACTGTAGTGATGCTATCATGCCACAGCAATGATTATTTTATAGCTGATAAAAGTACCACTCATATGTAAGAAGTTCCTGATTAAACAGAAAGTTGACGCACCCTCACCCCCTATATCCTACCTTATTGTCAAGTTAGTATTGCCATAAGTGGCAGTCTTTGCAAACAATTTCATGCTACTTTATGCCTTTATCAAGTACAGGAATGGAGAAAATTAATTAAGGGTACCTTTATTCATCAATGTCAGGAGGAATAACTACTTAGTGAATTACATGATATTGAATAGTAAGCTTTTGCCTTTTACTGTAGTTCATGTTTCTAACAAAATAACCAATAGAAGAATCAAGAGAGAAGAAAAAAGAATCTAAAACTGAACTGAAAGCTGAAAACATACCTGAGCAGGAGAAAACATGCAGCAAACATAAAATAATTTATATGGCTGGATCAGCAAAAATGGTAGGCCAGGAAAAGGACTGCCCAACAGGCTCAACACAAGGACTTATCTACCCGATGTCATTGCAAGACCACTCTCAATAATCTTGGAAGGGTCATGACAATTGGGAGAGGTTCACAAGGACTGAAAGAAAGCAAATGTCACTCTTGTCTTCAAGAAAGACAAATTGAAGATCCAACGAGCTCCAAGCAAGTCAGTCTTGCTTTGGTCCCTGAGAAGGCAGTGGAGCAGATAATCCTAGAAAGCATTTCCAAACGCATGAAGGACAAGAAAGTATTTGGAGTAGTCTGTAGGGATTTATGGAGGGGAAGTCATGCTTAACTGACCTGAGAGCCCTTCATGATGAGATGACAGGCTTGGTGGAGGAGAAGAACAGTTGATGTGGTTTGTTTTGGCTTTAGTAAGGCTTTTGATGTTGTCTCCCATAACTTCCTTGTAGGCAAGCTGATGAAGTATGGACTAGGCTAAATGAAACAGTGAAGTGGATTGAAAACCAGCTGAACTGCTGGTCTCAAAAGATGTGATCTGTGGAACAAGATCTATCTCAAGACCAGTCATTAGTGTGTGGTGTTGAAATACTGGGGCCAGTACTGTTCATTAATGTTCTTAATGACCTGCATGGCTGAACAGAGTGCATATTTAGCAAGTTGACAGAAGTCAGAGGAAGGGCTGAGACCAGGGAAACATTGGGAAGAGCTGGGAAACTGGGACAACAGGAGCCTTATGTAGTTCAGGAAAGGGAAATGCAAAGCCCTGTCCTGGGGGAAGAATAACCCATGCACAAGTACATGCTGTTAGCCGACTGCTTGGAAAACAGCTTTTCAGAGCAGGACTGGGGGATGCTGGTGGAAAAATCAACCAGGAGCCAGAAGAGCGCCCGTGCAGCAAAGAAGACCAGTGTCATCTTGGGACGCATTAAGAAGAGCATTGTCAGCAGGTCAAGAGGACTGATCATTTCCGCTACTGAGCACCAGTGAGAGCACATTTGGAGTGCTGTGTCCAGTCCCAGGCTCCCTAGTACAGAGAGACATGGACATACAGGAGTGAGTGAAGGTAGGGGCTACAAAGATGGTTAGGGGATTGAAGCGTGTGACAAAGAAGGAGAGGCTGAGAGAGCTGGGGCTGTTTAGCCTGGAGAAGAGAAGGTTCAGGGGGCACCTTATCAATGCGTATAAATATCTGATGAGTAAAGAACGTGCAGCTAGGTTCTTTTCAGTAGTTCCTAGTGAAAAGATAGGCAGGCAAGGGACAAGATGAAATACAGGAAATTCCACTTGAACATGAGAAAATCTTTTTTACTGTGAGGGTAGTTGAACTTTGGAAGAGATTTTCCAGAGAGGTTGCAGAGTTTTATTTCAAGATACTCAAAAGCCAACTGGACGCAGTCCTAAAAAACCTGTTCTAGTTGCCCCTGCTTTGTGGGCAAGGGCTGGATGAAGTGAGGTCTCTTCCCACCTCAACTGTTCTGGGATTCTGTGACTCAGCAACATCATGCAGTTTTCTGAATAAGTTCTCCATCAGTGAATGAATGTAATGGGCACAGTTTTCCTAACACTAAACTGATATTCAAACTGAAGAAATAAGCAAAAAATGCTTAAAGTGAAGAACTAATGAGTAATAGCATAGATGAAGCCATAAAATGCACTTGAGAGAAATAGCCTGCAAGACACTGTAAGCTTTAAAAAGACTCTGAGGCCCCACTGAAGATACCAAATAACTTTTAGCCCTAATCAAAGAGTTTGAAAAAAGGTTTTTGTGACAAAATTTGCTAAAAAGACAGATGTAAGGAACACGGAGTTAATTGTATTCTCCTACTAAAAGATTCTAACATGTTGAATAACTATAAGGACCACCATGCATCCTGTTCTGTGAAATACAACTAATTTTATGTATGTTGATTTTATATGCCTGTTTAGGGCCTGTTTAGGTCAATGCAAGAAAAGAAACTGTAGGGAATAAATAACTGTAAATTAAAGAAATAAACCTAGGGAAATAAATAACTGTGACAAGTGAAGCCCACAATAAACATGAATGGGGAACATATAAAATGGGTGTTTGTTGAAAATTTGACGTAATTGTAAATGTTTAGTCAAAAATGTTAAAACATGAGATAATATCTTCACACTGAGTAAATGTTCAGCCTCTTGAGTAGGCAATTCATAAATGCTCTTCACTTTAAGGATCTTAACAGAAACAGTTGAAGACTCTTATTTTGTAAAAAAACTATAAACTGGAGGTGAATCAGATGTAATTGCTATTTTCATATTTGATGCAATTACAGGGGAAAACATGATTAATAGCAATGAAATACATGCTTTCATTAAAAATAAAATATAATGCATAGAGAGGGAGCACAGACAAAGTTAAATGTATTAGTATGAAAATAGGCATATGAAAGTAAAAATCTGTAGCAGCAGACAGCCTAAATATAGTTCCTTTTAATTGTGGGGGGATAAATCTTGCCTGAAAAGTTGTGGGAAAAGAGAATCTTGTTTAAAGGAGAATGCACATTTTTTGAATACATAGAGACAAATTACTTTTAGAAATCTGTTTGTTTTATTACGAACTTAAAGAGTAATGATCGTAGCACACATGCAAGAAGCATTTCAAGCAAATTGAGTCTGAACTCAAGATGAATTTCACAGTACTTTGCTCAGTGTTACTTGTATCACCACCCAGCAGTTGGCCACCACAAGAGACTTTCTGGAGACCTTGATCTGATGGGCTAGAAGAGTGGGGTACTATAGGCTGCCCTGCATCTAGAAGAATGGAGCTGTCATTTTCTTTTTGTACATGTGTCATGGTTTAAGCTGTTAATCACGCAGCCCGTTCTCTCACTCACTCCCCTCTCTTTCTTCCCCCCGCTCCCAGGTGGATGGGGAGGAGAATCAAAAGAATGCAACTCCCACAGGTTGAGATAAGAACAGTTTAGTAACTAAAGTATAACGTGAGACCACTACTGCTACCACCAATAATAATAATGACAAGGCAAATACAAGGAAAGAATACAATTTCTCACCACCTAATACCAAGCCTGACCAAGCAGTACACCCCCACCCTTCCGGGTCTCTGCTCTCTCTTTTACATCCTGGGCATGACGTGCTATGGCATGGAATAACCTCTTTGGTCAGTTGGGGTCAGGTGTCCTGTCTCTGCTTCCTCCCGGTTCCCCTCCTCCCTGGCAGAGCATGAGACTCAGAAAGTCCTTGGTCAGGCCAAAACATTACCAAGCAGTAACGAAAACACTGGTGTTATCAGCGCTGTTCCCAGGCCCAAAATCAAAAACACAGCGCTGCACCAGCTACCAAGAAGGAGAAAAATGACTGCTGCTGCTGAACCCATGACAACACGGGAAGGAGCTTAGAGGGTCAAAACCATGACTGAGTTTAGATATCAATGGAGGGGTTGCTAGACATTTCCACTATTTGCAAATTAGGTGCATTTACTTACAGAAATTCTGGGAATTCTTTACGTTGTTCAGGAGAGAAAGAGTCTGAAGTGTACACTTAAGCTGCATAATGAAACACATAAGGGTCTTCTTCAAGCAACCTGTGAACCTCAAGTGTGTGAGACAGACTTGATGATAGAGATACTAAGTAAATGTGGATTGAATATAGGCAGTGGACTAAAATAATGCCTGTAAATGCTGTGTGCAATCTAGGATGCTGTAAATGTGCATACACAACATCTGAAACTGGCCAAACTGAGTAAAATAAAGGCAAATAAAAAATGTGGCCTGAGGCAAGCTGCTTTCTTTCATCTGCATTAGGAATGTCCCATTAAAGGAGACTGTAGAAAAAAAGCCAAGGCAACCAGGCACCCTAAAACTTTGCCTTATTTACAGCTGTTTAAATTACATCTCATTGCTACAGTTTGAAAAAGAAAATAAAAATGAGGTAACTTCCTGATTTTGTTACCATTCTTCTCAAATTTTTTTTTCCTAAAGAGATGAGGAAAACCGTATCAAGGATAAAACTAAACACTGCATACACACTGCTGTAACGAAGGAAGCAATACAGGGCAAAGAGAAAAATGCCAGGAGTTTCAGAAGAATATCTCACATTCAGACCTCATATAACAGATGTAACTCTCTTGAAAAGACTGGAATTGTATCAAAGCTGAGTTCAGTCCTCTGAGGTTACTTGAAGACAAACATTTTAGTAGATTGTTTGTGGGACGGACAAAATATTATTTCCCCTGTTCAGGAAGCTTATAGCAAATACACACATAGATGGGAATCCACAAATACTTAATTTATAACCATCATTCCAGCTTGTACAAATGAATACTTAATTACTTGTTTATATACTTTGCATATCACCATTCAATAATATTTTATGGTCTTCTTCCAAACCACATACCCAAGCAAAATGTAAATAAGGGGAGTTTTATCACTCAGATGAATAATGTATATGTCATATGGACATCTAAATCCCATCACATTTTAATGAATTTTTGAAGGAAATCAGAAGTTGCTCCTTTTAGGGGTTTTTTGTTCTTTTCCATTTCTGTCATTGTAGCTTTGTTAATGCATAGTCAAAACCTTCCCGTATGGCATCTTTGGTACTTTCCTATATATACATTTCAGTAAATGTTACAGGCTTTCGTCCAAATTTTGATTCATTTCCCTTTTGTTGTTCAAAACAATTGACATCAAGCTGAAACATGAAAGAGGTTGTAGAAAAGGGGTTTTTCCCTACATAAAGAACCACAGTAATGTTTTTACATTTTTTACATGAATACAATTATTGTTCATCCCTTACTCGCAGGCTGCATCCATCATTTGGATACCTGAACTGGCTAATGCTTTGTCCAATACCATGTTATTGTCCCCTACACACTTCCCTTCCCCCACATGCTACTTAAATCCTTTTTAAGATCAGTTTTCTGGAGTCCATCTGGCATTTTCAGACCCCTGTTACAACCATGTTTTGCCACTGCATGGCTGGGGTGCAGTGTAGCCTGTAGAGAGGCCATCGTGCTTTCTTACATACACACAGAGCCACAGAAGTGCTTTGTGTTTATCCTCCTCCACATGTTATCTATAATCTAATTTCAAACATGTGAATGCTAAAAAATTAGACTTCCAGCTACTGCTTTTATTTATACACTTAAAGCTTTCTCAATCCTAGCTTTACTGGCTAAAGAAGTTTATAAGTAGCATACCCCAGGCAAAGTTCTCTAGTGCTTCGTATAAGAAACATTAGTAGCTGTGATCTGTGAAAATTAACTGAGACAAATTGATGCTCTTTTAATACAGCTTCTTTCTATCCAATTTAGGTATCAAAGACTGAAACACTGATAATATGTCTGAAGCATTTGAAGATGAAATAAGAAACAACCGTTAAAGAAGAAGTTGAGTTTACATCATTTCAAGCCTGATTTATCCAGACTATACCATAACCTCGAAGTTTTCAGTGTGAAAGAGTGGGGGAGCCAATGATGTTGGTCCCTTCATTGTAATCAGTTCTCCTTTGTATAAACAGCTGACCATTCCTTGGTCTGGATCTTCTGTCTCTTGCATGGTCCTCCTAAGCATCAGTCCTCAGGCTGCTTGAGCATGATTCTTCCTTCGGTACCTTGTTTTCCCTGCTTCATCTTGTGTAACCTATTTAAATGCCCGCTCGCACCAGAACGGCTCTTGTGTGCTGTTGGAAGCACATTGTGTCAAACACAGTATCACATTCTGTATGAGGGCCCTGAGATACTAGTTAAAAGTGGGCAGTTTCTGCTCTGACAGTTTAATGAACCCAGTAATCTATTCCGATGATGAACTGAAAAATCAATTCTCAGCAAATCCTACTACCAGTCAAAATGTCTAATGGAATCACAATCATTAGCACTGTCTTTAATGAAGGACTGGAGTTCAACCACAGTATCTGTGGCATCCAAAGAAAGGTAAAGTGCTAGATTTAGTGAATCCTATCTTGGAATCCACTTTTGTAAATGTGGTATTTTTCAAATACAGTTTGAAGTAAATTGTTTGCATCTTCACTTCAGGACAATTTGTTCAACATCAGTTTACAAGACTTCCATGAGACCTAGGGCAAAGTGAATAGTTCAGCTTAATCTCAGTTCTCTATTAATGAAAAATAATAGCGTCTGAGGGCAGTTGGTTGCAGTGATGATCAATTATTCTGGTTCTGCGATATCTAGATAGTCTCCTTTTGCTAAGTAGTAGCAAAATTCGGAGCTTTGCAGTCAGAACAGTTATTTAACTAATCTAATTTGTGCATTGAAAAATTATGCAGAAGTTCATTTTCTCTAAGTAGAAGTAGGAACAAAGAGCAGAGGGGTAATTTCATTAGACACTTCTGTCCTGCAACCAACCATCACTCAAATAACATTAAATTTTCCACAGCCTCTTCCTCTGTTCTTGAGAGAAAGATGAGTGATGCCATGCCAAATTCAGAAAAATCTAGCATGATTGGAAATGTTTGTGTCTCACCATCATTCTGTTCCTGATTACTTCCTGCTCAGCTGAGACAGATGAATCAGGTTTAGGAAATCACTGCCTTGAACATTTTCGGATAGAACCAGCTGGACTGTCCTAAATCCTAGCTGATGATAGTTCATGGCACCCAGGTGACTTGGCACTGAACAGAATGAGGAGCACACAGAAATTGTTTCACTGAATCAGCTGTAGGGCAAATAGTTTCCTATCAGAGGTCATTAAAATATCTGGGGATAGAGGAAGAGGAGTGGGTGCTGCAGTTATTTGTACAATTGCTTTTTTTCACAACTGGGAACCTCCTAGCCAAAGGCTACATGCCACTCATTTAAAAAAAGCAGATGAGACTGATCTTCCTTTCTGTTTCCTTTCTCTTCATTGTGCTTTCTGCTGGGGTTGTGTAATATAAGGCAGCTTCAAGGCTTCAAATGCCATGCAGAAAGAAACATAATTTTCTGGTCACTGCTGATTACTGTTTGGCATAGTACACTCCAAAGAGTTATCCTGATTGTTTGCACATCTCCAGCCTTCAGTGTAGCTGAAATTCTTCTATAATAGCTTTCACTTCAGATGCACTGTACCAATTAGCATTCCAGCTTGTTTAGTTCAGAACAATTATTTTCATATAAGATTTTTAATGACTATGCCAATATATTGCACTTCATAGTTAGTACTAAAAAGTTTACTATACAATGCACAGCATCTATTTTGATGTGTAAGTTCTCTTGTAGTATCAAATTACTGCTTACTGACCTTTTTCTCATTTTGTTGTATTTTCTGTGCCTTCTTATAGCATTCAACAATGGAATACAGGAAATTTCTGAGAGCCAGATCAATTGTTCTCTTGGTCTTTTTTGCTGTAAGTTCTTACCTTCGGAAAACAAAATTCAATTAAATCAAAATAATCTGAAACAAAAATCAGAAATGACTGAGTTTATAGGCCCATTTTCCCCCATTACTTCAGATGTTATCTGTTATGTTCATACCACAAATAATCAGGGGGAAAACACTTGGAGGGTCACATAGGTCAATAAACATCTGGCTTATGAAGTGTTACCCTGCTGCCTGTATTATGTTGATAAAATCACTTTAGTCAGAAGAAAGAAATACAAAGTACAAAATATAAGTGGTAAATTTTCCCATCTTAACATATGGAAGATTTGCATGTGTAATTTACATTGGCTTAAATCTCAGCTTATCACAATGAAATTCTATCCAAAATTCTGTGAGAAAAAGATGGTATGTGTGTGTGTTTGGTAGTGTACCTCCATCTTAGTGTGAGTATAGGGTCCTCTGTGCACTGAGATGAGGCCATTCAAGAGTACTTTAAACTTCCTCAAATAAAACATATGAAGGCACTGTTTTTTCTCGCTACAGAAACAACTTTAAACTGCTCTAAGTGCAGATCAGTTGTGGAACCCCACAGCTATATGTATTCTCATAGTTATGTCCTTCCCCAAATTCTTCATGTTTATCGCCTGAGCTTTTTGCAAGTATTTGAAATTCCTGTAGAGATCTGTCTTCACCTGCACCCACTAGCAGACCCGTGAAAAGAATATTTAATGAGGAAGTACTGCGTTGTCTATGTTATCAGGTATGGCATGTTTTGGTTCCTTTAATTCATGTGGCAGATAGCTACCTTTGCGGTAAGTCAGTTTTCTTATTCTTACAGTTGTTCTTTGCATGGCTTTGAAGTTCTCTTGTAATGTAACTAAATATTTTGCTTGAATAAAGACTGGGCTTCTGATTGGATTTTTTGTAAGCTTTCTGTATTAAAAAGCAAAATTGCTTTGGGCTAATTTTCTTTTTCTTTTTTTCAAGGAAAATTCCTGTAGACTTCAAATAGGGGCCTCAGGGGTTAGTTGTCCAAGGAAAATGAATGTGTGATCACAAGAAGAGATTTCTGACACTTTCCTTGGTTAGGAGTGTTCATCACTTATTTGAATGGAGCGCTGCCTAGAATGGATCCAAGAAAATAGGTATTAGTTTGTGAGACACAGTTACTGTGCAACAGAAGTGCCCAATGTTTTTAGGTGATGATCTTTTGTCCATAGGAGAGAGGACAAATATTAACGGATGTGAGACAAACAAAATGGATGGTCCTGCATTAACTGAAGTGATTTTGTTGCAGTCACAAAATTAATCCCAAGGCATCTGCAATAAATATTTATTTCTAGTGGTTTGCTCAAGGAATATTTCTTTTTGCATCACATGGGTTGGATCATTTTTCAAACAATTTTAATGGTCAACTTGAAATTAATATTTCTAGAGACTTGGTACTCACACTGTAGGTAATGAAATATCACTGGCAAGGCATTATGGTTTCTGATCATCCCATGTATATCCCAAGCAGAAAAAAAGCCCCACTGATCTTTTAGTGAGGGTCTTGAGCAATTAGACAGTAGATATGTACCATGAAAGGCATAACATCCTCAAGAAGTCATCATCTGGTGTTTGTTAGGTAGGCTGGCCTCCCCTGTAGCCAGTTGCTGTCTGATCTGACCACTTCTCATCCTACATTCCAAATAAGTCACCTCATTTGTACTTATTGGGCCACTTTCTCAGTTTTCATACAGTCAGACACACTCATAAAACTGTCCTAAACACCTCTTTCACATGCTTCAACTATCCCTAACAGGTGTGGTGATAGATCAGAATTTCATCACTGTTGGCCATGGTGGATTTGCTCTGCACTTCCTAGAGTTGGGTTTTTTTTTACCATCCCCTAGAATAGCGCAGGTGTATGCTACATGCCAGCAGCCAGCAGTGACTCTCTCTGTGGGGAAGAAAGGCACAAACAGCCTTCTGCTCTCAACTACTTTGTACTATCAGAAGCTCAGGGAGTCAGGTGAGTGCCTGCCTCTGCTCCACGTGAAGGAATGGCATGCAGTGTTACAAGCTTGGTGCTTTTAAACTGCCCCTCAGGACACATGCATGTCTATGTGTATTGGTTGAATTGGTAGAATTAATATCTCTGAATGGTTCTCAGTGCCATTGTCTGCACTCTGCAAGTGACTGGTCAAGGTGATGACTTCCGTGGGGTATATGTGGCAAACTTATGTTGCCCTCTTCAGTATTTCCTGCTTTACATTAATGTTCACAGTGACAAATAGTCAGCCTTATGTTTTTTCTTTTACTTCATGTGTACTAAAAGCTGTGATCGGACTTGAAAAGAAGGAAGCTTTGAGGCTCAAGTAGAGAGGCAACCTCTTCTGTTTCCAGTGACGGTCATTGCAGCCATGTTTGTATGTCCTTGCAGATTTAGCAAACCCTGTGAGTCCCAGAGGTGATTATGCACACTGTGCCAACTGTCCACAACACATATATCAACAACCCCAGCATTGCTGGCACACTGATAAGCCAGCATTTCTGGAATCAGCTGGAACTAATTTGGTCTCAGTTCTGACTCCTGTGTTACTGAAGAGCTTCGCCTGCCTCAGCACTCTCAGAAAGTATTTTCTGAAGGATGGATGGCACAGGCAGAATTACTGTAGGACATCCCAAAACATTCTGTCATCCTCACTGGTGTTATTACATATGGTCCACTTTAAACTAATTTTTTACAGTCGCTCTGAAGATCAGAAGGCCTTGGGTTTATTTCTAAGCTTAAATCTTGAACAGTATGTGAATTCTGTGCTATATAAATTTAAAATTAAAACATAATATATTGCTATTCCAAATTAGACTCTTAAAACTACCTTTAGGCACTTCAAATAAATGGATGGGTTTTTAGGTAATTAAGCCCTTGCAGCTCCCATCAATTTCAATAGAAGACACTTAGCAAGGACCAGGCAGCAACTTCAAGATAGAAAATCAAAAGAAACGAAACTTCTAACCAGTATTGTATCAACCGGAGGCATATGCAGGAGGAAGATGCAGAAAAGGTACTCTTAACATGTATTCTGCTAATTAAGGGGCTCACTGTTCATCTGTCCACTAGTTGGCAGGCATAGCAACGCGATCAGCTGTCCTGTGAATGCATCCCCGGCTGCTACTGAATCTGTGCTAAGGCGTCCTAGCAACTGTGTGCCAGCCCTTCACTGTGCAAATGCATAAGCATTAATAGATCAATCAAACCTGCAGGAGAGTTTTCCAGTAGCTGGTGCATAAAGCATTCCATTAGAAGAGAGCAAAACACTGAGCAAATTGGGATAATCAAGGTTAAATGTGAAGGTATTTGCAGGACTGTGATTTTAAAAAAGCAAAACAGAACTGGAAATTACATTTGTGGATAGTAGCATAGAGATTTTTCCCTTCCATTCAAGATTCCATTCCTGAGGCTTATGCAACTATACAACAGCCTGCAGCAGGTGCTCAGAATATTCTCGCTGCTCTCATAGATTAAGTGGGTCACTTCAAATTTAGGGACAATAGGACCTTACAGATCAGGCTCACAGTACATTTAGTATTCCCATTTTGATGGTGGGCAGTCCAAAATGTCAGCAGGGATTGAATTAACTGTAATGTAGAAGTGTACCCTTTTTTTCTTTTTCTCCAGATACTGTGTTTTCAGAAAAATGCTGTTGTGCATCAGCAGTTTCAGTTGGCTCAAAAGACAAGGTGTATTTTTTTAGGTTTCCATTTTGCTTTCTGCCTTTGCATCCCCCATATAACAACCCTGTAATGTTTATTTTGGAGCAAACTTGTTGTTCGGTCAGCAAACCAAGAAATGAGTCACTCGGCTCCCATTTCACATAAATCCTCAATTCCATGTATATACAGATTCACAATTTCATTTTCTGTCTTGTGTGCATTACCTGATATATTAACATGCTTTCCTAGTCTTCTCCTACTCTTTCACTTTTCTGTAGCTGCTGGAGAGACTTTTGTTGGAGCTTTTTTTGTACTGAAGCAAAACCCTGTCAACAGAGCGCAAAAGCATGTTTAATGGCCTCTAGCTGGCTGCAGATGCCCACATTTCTGAATAGTACTCAACATCAGAAAACTGAACGTACTATTAATTAAAGCTTTCTTTTCAAATGATGCCAAACAGAATATTTTCTAGAAAGACTGCACTTTTCCTCTGAAATGAAGTAAGATGAAAGACATTTACTCTGTGATTTCATTTGCATTCTCTGAAGTGACTCTGTGAAATGTCCTTTGGTAATAAAGAAAGTACTTGTTGCTGAAAACCTAAAACAAAGTATTATTTGTCATTCCCTATACAGTGTATCTGAAAATGTGAGTCTCGCATGCGAAAAATTAGTGGTGGTGTAAAATAGGACATGTAAGGTCACACACTTACCAGTTAGAAGATCCGAAAGGGGAATTTTTTCCAACCCTATTATATCATCCAAACCAAATATATATTTTAAGGTTATTGTACAATAATACATTAAGATTTATATTTCGCATTGGAAGGAGGTGTAGACAGTACTAAATAGAGCTAAAGTAAGTGGTTGAATTATTTTTTTCAGAGTTAAAAAAAAATGCTTTTTTGAGTTTCACAATGTACCACTGAGTTTTACAGTACTTTATTTTGTACCCCTGCATTCCTGTAATGCTGCATGAAGATTCTGTTTACATTTTAATTTCCTTTTATACATACATATAAGTATTTCAGTGGGAAAAGGAAAAGAGTGTTTAAATGAAGTGTAAATGATTGGTGAAATGCACAGGCATTGCTTGTTGTCAGAGTGAGCAGGTATATATGCTTACGGTTACACAGGTGACATCTAAGTGGAATGGAAGGCATGCTTGTCCCAGTTTGCTACACTGGGAAACAAGCTAGTAAGTGTCTTTCCCCCCACTTAGAGGCCACATTCTCTGCTTTCATTTCCACCAACTCAAAGCTGAAAGGAGAATAGGAAATGTGGTCTCAGCCTACACAGAGTCAGGATGTGACTGCAGCATAAGTTTGGACCTGCCAGCTGAGGAGAGCACACAATATATATGCAGTAGGACTCCAAAAGCAGTTCAGGGCAAGAAGAAACATACTGTTGTGCTCCACTTGGAAAACCCCTTCCAACTCCCGAGCAGTTCAGAAAGAGGGCAAACACCTCTATGCAAAACCCCAAAGATATGCTGGCTGGCATTCTGGCAAAGCTTTCTCCAGCCTAAATCTCTATCTGCCTGCTCTTGCCTGCCTGCATGAGGAGAATACGTAATGAGTCAGTGGGATCAGCATCTCCTCTTGTACTGTGTTGTGAAGAGTGCTAAGGAACTTATGGAAAGCTGGTACCCCTCTGTCCTCATTAAGTTACTATATAGTAGCACTTCCAGGGTATTAGGGAATACTTTTCTACCCAGGATTCTGTCATACACCTTATTTTAAATTATTAAGTCCTGTTGTTCTTGCTCAAGGACTTTTATAAGCTGTGGGAGAATGCTGCTGCTAAACTTTAAAATCCTTAAAAACCGCAAGTTTATCTGGGAGCAGTCAAATTAGCAAAGCTTGATTTGTGAAGGGTTGTGCAACTGCATCTTCAGGAATCTAACAGGCTCTAGGCTTTTTCCATGGTAGGGTTATTCGTAATGGAGCTCTCCCATTTCTACTGTAGATATTTCAATACTTAAAAAGTTCATATCCATCCTTTGCCTTACTGAAAAAATATTTCCATAGGGACAATGGTGAAACAGTGGAACAGATTGCTCAGAGAAGCTGTGGAGTGTCAGCCCGTAGAGATGC
Source organism: Ara ararauna (assembly GCA_028858755.1). NCBI lineage: Eukaryota > Metazoa > Chordata > Aves > Psittaciformes > Psittacidae > Ara > Ara ararauna. The sequence continues at coordinate 62,578,547 of CM054377.1, read as the reverse complement.
TGAGCTCTTGACTTGACAAGAACCTAAGCAAACCTAACTGGTCATTTTTGAGAAAGGAGTTTGACCAGTGATCTCCAGGGGTCTTTTCCAATCTAAATTACTACGTTTTCGCATAAACAATGGAGTCTCGTTAACCCAAACACATCTGGTTTTGCACCACTACTGTGCTGCTTCTCTATGCAATAGAATTGGGTTGAAATTGGCAAAAAGAAATCAAAGGTTACAAGAAGATGATACATATCATAATCACATAAACCTTATTTTCTTTCAAAGCTAGACTGCACATGAAAACAGAGAAAACCAGCTTTGTCTGAATAACAGGTTTGATCATTGCTGAGATACAAAATGTTGTAACTTACAGATACATTTTTTTAAACGTATTACTTAACACCAGGCTTTGAATGAAATTTAGATTCTATACAAATATTTATTTACTAGATTAATTAATCTAGAATCTATATTAATATATTAGTCTATATTGATTCTTAGAGTGACAAAAAATCAAGTTCTCAAATTCTGAACTCTGCAACACTGAAGTAAATTGCTGAATTAATTAAACAAGAGAATAATTTATTCCATGGATTCGAAGAAAGTATTCTGAATGTTCCTATGATAGTCTATTTCTATACAGAGTTATAAGAAAATTATATCTTAAGAAATAAATTATGTCTTTGCAGTGGAGAGGTGTGCCTAAGAAGCCAGAAGAGAAACCATAGCAGTCTTTTTCATGTATTCAAATAATTATTTGTAGACACTAAAACTATATTCTGTTACTTTCTAGGTTTTGTCATTTCATTTGCTAGATACAGGATACACAAGATTAAAGATGACTTGGAGGCACACAAAGGCTTATTAATTTGATGAACATCACTGATGTCATGAACCATAGGAGTGAAGACTGAGGAAACTTGGGACATAAAATGGTTTAGCCTGCATAGGACAAAAAGAACTTAGATGGAACAGTGAAAGCATTATTTGTTTATAAATCTAAAAGCCCTATGAAACTGGGTGAGAGACTTGGTCTTCGGAATCAGTGAGATTGGTAATAATGCAGAAAGTAAGAAGGCACATCTTTTATCTAAATCCAGAAATTGATTCAGTTGTAAAACAGCCCTTCCTTTGGAAAGATCTCAGTTCTTTCTAGAACAGAAACAGCAGAACAAACCAGTCTCTGCATGGTGAATGGTGAATGCTACTTTGGTGTCTTCTGGTGGATATTTGGCATGGTATCCATCCTAAATAAAGCAGAAACCAGCCAAAAATCATATTTTGGAAAGAAAAGCATTACACCCTTCTCTTTACAATTTTTTCCATCCTTGCAAAGGAAACACTAAAAATAAAGTGTTTCTAAATCAACCCCATAAGATCTCTTTCCATGCTACTCTGAAGACCCTACATTTCTAGTTCTGTTGAAGGTGTCAGTGTCTGGCCCAGATATCCAAAATAGTAGTATAATGTATAGTTATGACAAAATAAACATGTCTTCTGGACCAGAAGCATGGACCTTGGTGTCGGTGCTTACTGCAGCTTGCTATGAATAGATTTACTTTTTTTTGTAGAAACCCAGCCTTGGGGAAAGTTGGTACGCTTGATGCTTATGATTGTTCTACCTTGAGCTGTTAATAGCACCCAATAAGATACTTGTCTCCCTGCCAGCACTTTCAAGGTGGATGGTAAGAATGCAGAGAAACTGTCATTTGGCTAGTTAAGCACCCATTAATGTTGCTTTTGCTCCACTTCTGGCTCAGCTTCTGAACTGATGGCCAAGGTCCATATCCTTCTCAGACTTCTAGCCCATATGAACTATACTGCAAATAGAAATATTTACGTAGTGTCTTCCAGCACTGCTCAAGGTAACTCAGATAACCATAAGGAGACGTGTTGCTCATTTTTGCAGTGTTTCCATCCTTGTGCTAGATGACAGCCCTTCCCATATTTTGGCAATCTGCATGATTTTCATACTCAGATGCCAGCCTCATATACAAAATATATAATAATCTCCTTCCACTAGACCAAACAATATTTGTCCAAATTTTATGGTAGTAAGTGGGTGTTGGGTTTTATATCTGGCTCTGCCTCTGTGTATGGGAAGATCTGATCACTGCTATGATCACAAATCATGTTTGGGAAAATCTGATCACAGCAGGACATATTAAGCTCATAAATACATCTAATTTTCTGGAGTGCCTTCTGATTACCACAAAGTAGGGAGGAAGGATGGGAAAGAAAAATACTCAGTCACAGTTGATTAAGTCAGTTGGGAAAACCAGTAATTTTTTTTAAGAGAATTTAATTGACATGAAACTGTGGCTGAAGGACATTCCCTTTAAAAGGGCTCCTTGCTACACCAAAGTTACTAGGAAATTTGCTCCTTGGTCACTATGTAACACACCACCACAGTGCCTTTCACCTCCAGGTGCAGCTGGTGAGAGGGCCACTGACTACCTGCCCATGACTGGTGAAGTCCCAGCGTGGACATGTGGGAAGCCAGAAGCTAGTGAGTGAGTCTTATACCCAAAGCATAAGGCATCCTTTTTCCAAAGGCCAAATGGTAGTGTTGTGTAGAAATTCCCTTAAATAATTGCAGGGGTTCCACCCATACAGTTGAGAAACGCAACTCTGTCTTCTGTCTCTAGCCAGAGAAGGAGTTTAATAGCTCTATTAAAACCCCTGTTTTAGCTAAGCTGCCTGCCTGCAGCTGCTTTGGGTAGTTAGAAAGCAATGTGGGTAACTACTTTGTACTGTACAGAGTAGACTACCCTAAGTCTTATCTTTTGCAAAGAGTAAATACTAACATTCCCATTTCTTTGCAGCAAGTTTGAAGTCTGTCAGAGCAAATAATAAAAAATTAGTACTTCGGAGTCTGGATAATGCCTGGAGTTTGTATTATGCCATGACTTAAGTCGTTCTATGATGACACAAACCATTGTGGCAATTCTGTTTTCTTCCTTACTTAAGGATTCACTCATAGATATTATGATTTGCCGAAATACACAATGGGTAATAAAGGAAATGTGTCGCCTGCCAGCTTTAGGATAAATTTGCTAGCAAATAAACATGCTATAGGAAAACATGTGATCTGCAAAGGAAATTTCTTCTCCACTTATCTCCCTCTGTGCTTGAAAACCTTATCCTTGATCTTTCCTAGATCAAAAGAAAAAAAAATACAACCCACAAACCGAACAAAAAAACCAGTGTCACAGAACAAAAACTCTATTTGTCAAAGAAGTTGAAAATAGAAGTCCAAAGTAGGTCAACATTAACCAACTGACTCAACGTCTAAGGTCAGGGAAAGCTTCAGTCATACTTTTTGTTCCTTTGCTAGGGAAATTATTACACAGTAATGTCTTGGGGCTGTGCGTTTGCTGGTGCTGCCAAGACAAGTCATTTCTCTGTGTGCTGCAAGCAGCATTCCTTCTCTATCATATGACTACGAGATGGACATAATGCATCGCAGTTAACAGCACTGACTCACCCTGTAGTTTACGCCAACACTTAATGTCATTCATGCTTAATAAAACTGTGGGGTTCTGCTTTTCCACCCACTTTTTGTTATTTATCTTGAAACATGCCACAGCACAAAAAAAGTTACATTAGTTTGATATAAAATGCTTATTGTCTATACTCCATTCAAAATTTGATGCATTGACAGTGTAATTGAGAAAAAGTTCTCTGAACAGCCACATGTAGGAGGCCAGCATATAGCTGAATGGCTGTGGCATGCTTTACAGAGAAATAAGTACAGATGATGCACATTACTGATGTGCTTGTCTATTAGATGCAAAGTTTAGTTAGAAATCACAGATTGATGCAAACCAAAGTCCCCCACAAAAATCCTCCAGCTCAGACTGACTCGCTTCTGATCTCCTTAGACCCATCTTTAAATTTTAGACACCAGCTGCCACTACCTGCTCCCTTTGAATGACTGTTGTGGAAAGAATCTGTTAAATATTGCACGTACAGACTTTATTAAGAGGAAAAATCAAACACGTTTTCTCTGCCATGTTGTAAGCCCAAACACAACAGCAGCAGTGTGGTATCTAATGAGAAGCTCAAAGTTGATGCACCTCAGTCGCAGCTCTGAGATGTGCTGGAAGAAGGCAAATGCAAATGCCAAAATGCAACGTTTTAATGCCACGTTATGCCTTGCCCGACACGCACATCCAGAAGGATTCCTTTCAGCTGCCATTTTGAGCTATGAGCAGCTATAATTCTAGCTCCCTCCCATTTAAGCGGAAGCATTGAAGAAATCAAATGAGCCTGAAGATGGCAGGGCTCACAGAATAGTGAGCTTGGGCTGGGGTATGATGGCTTTCGTCATGCTGTGCTGCCAACACATAGGAACCCCAGTGGTAAACCCCTGAGAACTTCAGCAGAGTGTGCAATTCTCATGGACTGTGCTACTCATGTGAGAATATAATATCTAATGAAATCAGAAGTGTTGTTCTGCATATGGGCTTTGTTGCAGAAAAAAAAAGAATGGAGTCAAAAAAAATGCATTTTGCTCCTCTGCTGAGTTTCTGAGGTGTCCTGTCCCAGCAGAGTTATTGGAGATACCTGAAATGTGGTGCTTTCTGCTTTCTCCCAAATGGAACAAGTTATCATTCAAAAATATCTGTAGCAGTTCCAGGAATAAATTCTCTCTCTTATTGATTTAGCAATACCAAGGCAGTAGAAAATTCTCAGTTATATATAGAGGGAATGAATTGTCCCAGTTTTTATTGTAGCAATGGAACAACTGAAACAGGCAGTTCCAGTAAAGTGTTATTCGACTGAAAACACTTTAATTGTACTTCAACTATATCTGTGTTCTAATCTTTCTATTTTTTTCTAGCCAAAAATGTAATGTTTTTCAGTAATATTGTTATTTCAGTAAGATTAGCAACCTGGCTTCTCTGTGTAGGACCAGTTTGATTAGCAGCTACTGTACTCAAATGTGTGACCTTCTCCTTGCTCAGGGAGCCTTTCAGGGACAGTATTGAGTGTGAATACAGATGTGATGGTGAGTGGGTGAGTCACACATTTGTAGCTGGTTTTACCTCAATAATATTCTTTCTCTTTTTTCTTTTTCTTTCTTTTTCAATAAAAAACCTGAAAAACTTTTAACGACTAAGGATTTTTCGTTGCTGGCTTTTAAGGTACACAGAGGATTCTGCCAGTATATATGATTGTTACAGAATATTCCCACCAGAAGCGGGACAATGTTGCTCTAAAACCTTTTATGTTTAACATATTTGTTTTTTTGGCTCTCCTGTGAAATCTATCAGAACAAAAAAAAAGAAGAGACAGCACATGTGTAGTATATAGTTTGATCAGTCAAACACAGTGAAAAATGGTGTCTGCTCTCTATGGATAGAAGCACTTTTCAGCAAAAACAAATCTGTCAGGCTTTTTGTGTGATGCAGAGAGGAGTGCTGTTCTGATTAGGACAGAATACTAGAAATCAGGAAGGATCCTCTTCATGGCCCTGACAGGCACTTCTCTATCTGAATAGGTCATTAAACCTTTATGTGCTTCAGTTTTATTATTTGTAACACAATTCTTATTTATTTTCGAAAGGTATACTGAGACTAAATAAACCAGGTTTTGGAAAAACATGTTTAGATCCCCAGTAAAAATACTGGAAATACAGGACACTTTGTTTATTTAGAAAAATAAGTTCAAATAAAAAGAAAGGAGGAAAGGTTTTTAAAGAGAGCTTTTAAATGTTTGAAAGACCTTTCTACTTACTCCTGCATTAATTTTAACAGTAAAGCCTGATAATAAAAACCAAAGCAAAGTGTTGCAGTAGGAAGAAATGACACATGCTGTTTTCTTCCCTCCTGCCCCTTGTAGTTGGCATAGCTGACAGGTACCTTGGGGTTTCAGGACTGAAATTATCCAGAACTCCCAGTGCTGTGCCAGGATTATACTTGGCACTTGCAGTTCAGCTGTTCCCATGCAACAGGACCCTCTTCTAATGCCATTTGAAGACTCACAGTCAACAACAGGGTGTGCAGTCCTTGTTTGGATTAGGTCCTGTCCTTGCTCTTTGCTAACAAGGACAGAGGGGAGAGCAGAAGGCAGAAGTCCTAGAGCTGTTTCGCAAGGACTCTGATGCTTGGGCAGTGAGTGCTCTTGTGTGTCAGAGACACCAACTGTCTCAGAGAGATCTGAGGCCCACGGTTTTGATTCAAATGGCCTACAGGGTAGGTTGCTTGGCTTCCCCTGGCTATATGCTATCTGAGCTAAATCATTTAGTTCTTTGCCTTAGGCTTCATGTCCTGACTATTACCATGAGTGTATTTAAGGGATCCCCATCCCCTTTCCAGCTATCACATAAGGCAGCAGATGTACACATCTGCTGTATGTGTATACATGGATGTATATACACATCCCGGTTTATTTTCAGGCTTCCCATTTCAAGAGTTTGTATTTATTCGTACTTCTTCAACTTGATTGGTGCTCCATCAGAGTCATCCTTGTTGCATTCAGCTCTTTATCCTCAGGGCCAAATAAGAGATGACACCAGGCATACAGAAGAATGAAAACTGTGTGCAAAGTCAGCATACTGGAAAGAAGCACTTGAAATGGAACGGTTGAATTATGTTCCAGTGGGCTGATGCTCTAGATACATTTGCAGAAGAGGAAAAATTAAACCTCAAACTTGTTGAGTCCAGACTAGGATTACTCAGGTGAATAACTACTTGCCTATGTGTACAAAAGGGTCATGTCTTTCTGAAATGCTAGTAATTTTTTGTAGAATAATTTTTGGCTTATAGAAACATACTCAAAATGCTATCTTAAAGCAGAAAAAAAAGTGTCATCAGAAACATTTATTTATTAGTTTTAGATATTATTTGTTCTATTTATAATCAGAAGTCCATATTAGTATTTTTGGAAAAGATACAATGTGGCTACTGACTTAACATCTGAACTGATTTAATAGGAATGGTGAGAAATTCCCAAGCCATCTGACCCAGATTTTATAACTGTGGCTGGGAACATCGATGGGATCGACAGCGAGATAAACTCACCAGCCGCTGAAGGTCTCCTCACCTAGCCCGTGACTGTCACTGGTGCCTGAAAAGCCTCTTTTATTCTTCACTTCTGTGTTAATCCCAATCTGTATTCATAACTGACAGTCTATATTCTTAACTGTGAGGAGTCATCTTGACTCCTCACAACAATTGGGGTCTCACACAGATGACCTAATAAAGAAAGGGGCAAAGAAACAGGCAGATCTGAAAGCCATGCCAAACTTTCTCCTGTCATGTCAGATCAACTGATATTATCACAGATTTAACATACATCTAGCTGATTCACATTTGCCACCATAGGATTAACAGGATATAGATTTGCAATATGAGCAAGTTCAGTGTATTTGCAGATTATCTGACCCACTTGGTGCTGCTGATTATCTCCTACAAATTTATTGGTTGTCTAAAATGATAGATATCACTGTTTACATCATTCAGGTGTCATTATATAGATGTATGCACAGTGTTGTTCCACTGCAAGTGGGAAGGAGCAGTCCATAATCCCTTCTGGGATCTACTCAGCAATTAGTTGGTTATGGTAACATATTCTGCATAACAAAGGCAAACGTACCTCATCCAATAATTTATACACCAAGCCCCTAAGGTCTGTCTGAGTTGGCATGGGTTTTCAAGGAAGACCCAGTTCTGACTTCAGCCCTCCCTGTACAAGTCATTTTAGCAATCAGTTAACCTCAGCAGCCATAATGTGTGCTGTGTTTCAACTGAGCATTTGTTTGATGTCAGTTTGCGTGCACTGGAACTCATGCCCTTTGGTCTGCTGTTTACTTGAGCTTTTTTCCCTGTGTCTCACCACAGTGTAGGATTCATACATTGTCGAGTCATACCTCGGCCTAGCTCAGAAACACTACAATGGTTTAGACGTATCTTGGCTACTCAAATACATTTTCTGGGAAAGACACATTACCCTAAATTGTACTGCTTTCACTGAGACAGTGCTCAGGGGAGCACAAGTGGCCATACTACATCTTTCTCCACAAGTCATGCAGTAGGACTAGGCTTTGTGTTTTTTCCCTTTGGCCAAATATTAACAAAAGTGTGGAAATTATCACTTTTCACATATTCTTAATGCTGCTAAATACCTTCTCACCTACTATGTATGTGTTCTGTTTGTGTGTAAATAGAATAGTTGTGATAGCAGGGTACAACCCAAGGTTTATTTGAGGGCAAGGTTTAAGAAAGCATGCCTCTTTGAGTAAGGAGGAGCACTATAATAGTCAAAAATTACCAGAGATAAAGCATCTTATCTCATTTACCTAGAGCCTACTTTGTCTGTACTTCTAAAGTCTAGAACACAAAGCACACTATATTGCAGGCAAATTCTATAGCTCGGCTATCATATGTGCTTCCTACATTTTGTGTAGCTCAAATGTGTTTTTCAAAGGAAAAATGCCATGTTAAAAATGCTTTTCTATATCTCTAGGTGAGTTGTGTGGAATTCATTAAGCTAAATTGCCCTCTAGATAATGTTGACAATGGAAAAGAGTATACCTGCACTATTTACAGAATTTCGGTCTGTGATTAGAGAAATAGAAGTGTATAATTAGGTATTAAGCCACACCATGAAATAGATGAAGAATTTTGACAATAAGGTAGTGGTATACCCATCACTGGGTTTATTCACTGGCAGATATGATGTAGGTGTGGAAATGAGATATACATACGAGAAACCTATTTGTCAAATCTTTGTATAAATTGTAGCATTGCAATTTCATAGTTAACAGTCTTTGGCTGGCTTGCTTGTGTTTCTCCTCTGGTTTGCCGAGGTGAGCAGCTCCAAAGAGGAGCCTTCAGCCCGGGAGTCGTGGGAAACCCCACATCCAGGAGCCTTCAGTTCTGAGCAGTGAGAGACACTGAGAGAGCCTCAGGCCCTCATCAGGCCTTGCATAGGTGCCAGCAGCTCCACTGAGGCGAGCAGGGCCTCACAGGGGGTGGGGTGTATATACACCTTGGGGTGTAGGACCAGTAACAAGTGGTGTCCCTCAGGGATTGGTGTTGGGATCGGTCTTGTTCAACATCTTTGTTGGTGACATGGACAGTGGGATTGAGTGCGCCCTCAGCAAGTTTGCCGATGACACCAAGCTGTGTGGTTTGGTTGATATTCGGGAGGGAAGGAATGCCATCCAGAGGGACCTTGACACACTTGTGAGGTGGGCTGATGCCAACTTGATAAAGTTTAACCATGCCAAGTGCAAGGTCCTCCACCTGGGTCAGAGCAATCCCAGACACAGCTCCAGGTTGGGCAGGGAAGAGATTCAGAGCAGCCCTGTGGAGAAGGACTTTGAGGTGTTGGTCAATGAGAAACTTAACATGAGCTGGCAGTGTGCACTCACAGCCCAGAAAGCCAGCCATATCCTGGGCTGCATCAAAAGGAGCGTGACCAGCAGGTCGAGGGAGGTGATCCTGCCCCTCTACTCTGCTCTCGTGAGACCTCACTTGGAGTATTGTGTGCAGTTCTGGTGTCCACAACATAAAAAGGACATGGAAGTGTTGGAACAAGTCCAGAGGAGGGCCATGAGGATGATGAGGGGATTGGAGCACCTCCCGTATGAAGATAGGCTGAGAAAGTTGTGGCTGTTGAGCCTGGAGAAGAGAAGGCTGCGTGGAGACCTCAGAGCATCCTTCCAGTATCTGAAAAGGGCCTATGAGGGTGGTGGGGATGGACTTTTTATCAGGGACTGTAGTGACAGGACAAGGGAAATGGGTTAAAACTGAAACAGGGGAAGTTTAGATTGGATATAAGGAAGAAATTCTTTACTGTAAGGGTGGTGAGGCACTGGAACAGGTTACCCAAAGCAGTGGTAAATGTTCCATTGCTGGCGGTGTTCAAGACTGGGTTGAGCAGAGCCTTAGGTGGCATGGTTTAGTGGGAGGTGTCCCTGCCCATGGGAGGGGGATTGGAACTAGATGATCTTAAGGTCCTTTCCAACCCTAGCTATTCTATGATTCTTTGATTCTAACTTACTCTGCGTTATACTCTCTGAACAATATTAATGATCCATTTACAAGTCAAGTGAAATGTTCCTCAGCTCACAGACTTTTTCCTTCTTGAGAAAATAATTTAATGATGGAGAAAAAAGATAATCTTCTGAGGTTTAGTTTGTTTGTTATCTTTCTTAGTATGGAAAAGCCAATTAAATAAAAAAACAACTGTGGGAACTTAAGGATGTTATACAAAAATCATTTAGTACTTTATTGCATATTTACAGTTGTATGTGACCACTGATGAGCCACCCATGTTTTGGTATTGTGGCAAATTTGAATTACTCTTTCTGAAGCTCTCCCTGATAAGAAGACATCTGCTTCTTTTCACTGCTCTGCCATTTTGTCTTGAATATATCCTTTCATGGCAGGCATTTACAGTTTCATATCACTGTAATAGTCATTGGAAATTCAAAGGAATGTCCTTGCTTGCCCAAAAGGCAGGATTTTGTAAAGAGCTATGAGATGGATCAGAATTGACCATTCATTTTATCCCTTTGACTTTAGTGGGCTGAGTTTGAAAAAAAGGGTAAACAGATTGATCTTTCTTAATTCCTTTCTATTTATGACTGTATCAAACCCTGAAACTTTTTAAAGCATGTAGAAACAAAAGCAGAGGCCTTCAGATAACTTTGAATGTTATCTGCACATGTACATGCACATGTAGAGAGGAAAAAGTGAGCCTAAGTATGGTGAAAGAGCAACAACCCTCAAAAAGGTGTACATCAAGGAGGGTATATCTTCCCTCATCAGGGAGATGACATCTCCTGAGAAAATGTCTAGGACATAAGCAGCCTTAAGAAAGAGAGCTAGCTTAGCATTAGCAGCAAAAGAAGTCAAAAAATTTACTGGAATTTACAGGAATCTGCATTTGCCCCACGTGATTAAAATGGATGAGGTAAGCCTTTAAAAAATAGACTGGGAGAAGACGCCCTGTAGGATAAGAAGATAACCATCACAGCATTACATTAAATGTTCAGGACATTTTGTTACCAGCTTTTTTACTGAATTGAGATAGAAAAAAGACTCTTCCCATTACCCTTATTTTGTTATCTTCTTACTCGTAGGATAATTTGCAGAGTACTTCAGAAACCTTACTGCCCTGCCCTTGAATGCTACCATTTGCTATATAGAGAACTCAAAAAGAAAACTTTTCTTCCATTTAAAAGATTAGTCTTGTGATCAATTGGTGGTCCTCCACCCTATGCCTTGTTGCACTTGATAATCAGTAGCCGTGATCACCTGTTGCTGGTTTTCCAATAGCAAAACCCTGGTATAGGAAATCACTATCAGTATTAAAAAATAGACTGCACTGGGCTATCATCAGTAAAGTTCTGAGCAGTAGCAATGTCTGTCACTGCTTTTTAATTTCATGACATCCATGTCTCCACTTGAAACTCACTATAATAACATTAAAAAAGAAGGTATAAAATACAAAATCTCATCCTGACCGATAATATTGCACCCAATGGCATCCTGGGCTCTGGGTTCAAGCTGAGGGGAAGACCGTTTCCTTTGTTATAAATAAAAGCAGCTAAAGTCCAGTTGTGCTTCCACTGAAGTCACTAACTTCAGACAAAACAGGGAGACAGACATTCATATTGCTTAATAGCTGCCATTTCTGTTCTTTATATTTCTGTTTCCTTAGAGAATTGTGTGCTCTTAGACAGGTATGCATTTTCTGATAAATACATCTCATTGTACTTGCTTTGCTTTTACAGGTTGAGGTTTAAAAAGTGTTTATGCATTCCTTCATCTTTTGTTTTCTCATATGTGCTAATGGAAACAGCAGGGTTGCTGCGATATTGTATGCAAAGCCAACACAACTCTGACTTAGGATGTTCCTCACTAGTTGCATTACTGAAATAAATTTATTGACTATGATTATAATAAATCAAAACAATTATACTGGTAAATAAAATAAACTTTGTACACTCAACCTGTCCCAAATGCTGATCCTGTTGTCACAAGTAGTATTGCACTTGATTCTTTTCCTCCATTTCCATATCCACAACAGTTCATACCCAACAGACATTGCAATCAAACATGGTGTTTCTATTATTTCTTACGTGCTGTGGTCAGATAACAAGGTTGATATCCTTGATCTGGTATGCTGTGTTGAAAACCTGTGAGATTTGTCTTTCTAGCATGTCTATATGTACCTATTATCAGTTCATCTTGAAATCCTCAATGAATTTAAACTCACTGAACCTCTGTGAAGTAGGAAACGGTTTTAATTACCACTTTACATATTTGGGAAGTGAGCATCAAAGAAGAATAAGACTAAGATTACTAAAGCTATAAAAATGTGCCTGCACTCAGGAGCACATAAGATGTCACTGGTTTAGATACCTAAGTCTTCCTGAAGTCACAGACCCCAATAATTACAGCACCTGTCCATTTTGAAGCAGAGGCTGTGTTGCCAGCAAACCCCGGAATGATTCATAGTCACCAAACTATTGAAGCTCAAGTCCATGTTTCTGTGTCGTGTTTTGACTGGAAAATACAGACATGAAGAGCCTGTTCACACAAAAATTTTCCAAAGAAGAAAACATTGCTATCCAATGTTGTGGATCCGGTGAATCTGTTTCTTTTTTCATTGCTGAAACTAGTTTTGTCTAATAATTCCCAATGGGTTTTTACTTTGCAGCATATCAGCTATGTCACTGCAGGATAGTAGGAACTGGCACCTGCTTAGAAAGCAGAATTGCTCCAAAGCAGATCTTTCTTTAGGTCTTTCTTTCACTAATGAACCTCTGAAGATCATACTGTGGAAATTCACTCTGATGTCCTGTTTACATTCAATAGCAACCTCAGATTGAAGTGATTGTTTAAAAGGGTGCGGAATAGAAAAATAAATCAGAATTGGTGTCAATTTGCTTTATTTCAATAATGGTCACCATGGAAACAAATTCACTGACCTATTTCTTTTCATACATGTAAGTAAACACCAGGGTTTCCAATTTTCATTCACACCATTGTACCAACAATTTACCTTACAGAATGTCCATGACACACTATCTTATTGGAACTTAAATTTTTTCTCTAAAGAGCTATATTTTTTGTCAATTTCCTTCACTAGGGAGACTATGAAAACACAGTACTGTCATTATAATACCACACCTTTTCTATTTTCACTACACCTACCTTTGCTCATAGGAGCAATTACTGTAAACCAGCAAGAAATCTAGTAGCAGTATGATTGCATGTGCTTCAACAGCTACTTCTGACTCATCAGGCTAATTTCAGAGTACTTTATTGTGCATCTTCTAAAAACAGTAGTCAGTGCTAGTGCAAAAGAAGAACATTTTCCTAATGACAAGCTAGCTGCCATTGAGCGGACACCTCCTACTTATAGTAGAGGATGCCTTTTCTCTTCTCTTCTCTTCTCTTCTCTTCTCTTCTCTTCTCTTCTCTTCTCTTCTCTTCTCTTCCCAACATGGCACTCTTTAAGCAATTTATTACTGCTGCCCTGGTTTTTGTCATACTGTTCAGAACATACGGATATGTTCTTTGCTTGTTGTATTTGTATTAGTCACATTGATTCATATGCACTTAGATAAACTGTAGGTGTCATGAACCCACAGATAGTTTTAACCATCTGACACCCAAAGTGAGCGCGAACATATAAGCACAATGCGCACATATTCACACAAAGAATAGGATAATGGAGTTCACAAGGAATACTGCAAAAACATCAGGTTGGAGTGTGATTTATCCTTTTAATATTGAGCACACAGTAACACCCTCTCTCTAACCCTCTTTAAGCATTGATTGTGTATGTTGTGTGCATGCAATGTACTGTGGCCTCAAAGACAAGCACCCACATGTGTGAGAAAAGAGGCAAGTCATACATGGAAGTGTTGAAAAGTAAAAGGATATAATATTTGCTATAATGGGGCCCTGTGCTCGTCTCATCTCAGTAACAGTTAAATAACCTAGCACATTAGCTTCACATTCTAGGCCAAATGCATTGCTAGAGTAGCTCTAGTGATGTAATACACTTATTTTCCTTTCCTTTAAGCAATGTAAATCCATATAATACCATTGAATTTGGTGGCATTGTTCCAAGACTAAATAGGTATAACTATGAACAGAATTATCTGACTGAACCAAGCTGTTCAAAATGAAATCAAAGACATGCCAGAGAGAAAATGCCTTTTATTTTATTGCTCTGTGACAAGCCTGAGTGCTTCATCTTTCACAGGCATTTTAGTCTTAAGCTAAAGGCATGTGAAAATAGTTGGTTTAAGTTAAGTTCGTCTACATCACTGTTAATAGCAGTTTAACAGATCTGGGAATAGGGTGTTGTCTAGGTCACTTCATATGGAGATTTGTTGGATTTTTCTATTTTTTTTTTTTTCCAGAAAAAATTATGCCTAAACTTTGGCTGCTATTATTTCCGCAATCTGCCAGATGAACGTGGTTACAATTTCCTAACTCACATTGCCCAAATTTACTGAAACTGATTCATAAACAGAATTTAAACATGCTTTAGCTAGTGCTTGTGATAGATTAAACTTTTCCTCTAATACACTTCCAAAACCTCTGTTCCAGCTGAGGGCACTGACCTTCCAAATAAATAAAACATGTTTTGTTTCCATGCTCTGTATCTATCTCAATGGCCTGCAATATTTCAAACTTTCCTTCCCCCTCCTTCTCTTGGGTTCTGCTGTTTCCCACCGCTGATACCGATATGCAAGCTTCCTTATTGGGTAACATCGGGCATGTTTAACGGCTGCTGTCCATTGAAGGAAGATTTCTGTAGTGACGTATGCCAGCTTTTCCAACAGCAGCCTGGGGAGCCTGAACTCAGCAGTCAACAGCTTGTGGGATTAAACAGGAAGAGGAAAAATAATAACAAAACCCCACCAACAACTGCCTCAGTCTTAATACGCTCTGATGATTTTTGTTCTCTTGAAGCACTGGGATATAACATCAGAGGGCTTTCTCCTTGTTTTCTACCATTAATATTTCCCTGAGCTGCTGCCACTGTGATTTTAGTTTTCAATTCAAAACATTTTTAAGGTAATTTGATATTTGTATCTTTCACTTGGTCAGGGATACAGTTTGGGAGAATTGGTTTAGGGTCATAAGCAATAGTAACTCCTCCATGCCAAGAACAGCTCACCTGTCCTGTATTGTCTGCATAATATCGCTGCATGGAGTAAAAATCCATTGAGGATACAGACTGTTAAAGCAGTGACAGTTTACTTCATATCATCAGTTCTTAATATATTTAGAGTTACCTTTGTTTCTTTCAATAACAAATCTTCATGCATACTACATTAGGATTGTGTAGTCCACTAAGAGCCCCAGACTGATGGCACCAGTGGTGATGGCTGCGTAATCAGTTTTCTGAAGTAAAATCACTAGAGAAAGTGCATTGTGTTCCAGGTGGCTTCATGGGGGGACCTGGAGTATTCCACATACTGCCTCAGAGGAAAGACATTAGCCAAATATTAACTCTCGTAGTTTAGTAGCTTCAGACAGAGTTTTATTTCTTTGTCAAGTGGAGTTTGCAAATGGGAAGTTAAGGTAAACTTAATTACACCATAAAATAGAATAGCCTTTCTTTAAGCACTATGCTAAATTTGATACCTCAAACACCCACATAAACATAGAATCTTAAAGATTTAGAATTCTAAATATAGGCATTGTTGAGAGAAGCAGTTTCAGAGAGAGTGAAAGAAAAGACTAGCTCAGAGAAGGAGTATGCACAGCAATAATATTTCTTTAGAAATATACTATTCCGCTGGTTTTGGCCAACCTCCAAATTTCTACTTCCGAGACATCCCAAACAATGGAGATGTTATAACAAGAACCTGTGGAAGAGTGTCCTGCATCATGATGATGGTTTATAAAAGAGCAGTATGTCTCAGCTAACCCTTCCACCTATGTAAAATTAATGGTCTCAAAAGACAAGTAAATGCTTGCTGCACATAGCAAGCTCATTGCAGAAATCCACTTAAACGGTACTAAATTTCCACTAATTTTCTCTGCATCTTGCCAGAATAAGCAGGCAGCCAGCAGCGTACTCCTGTGTATAAGCTCAGACCTTCAAAGTATCGATTCCTACAGGCAGCTTCCTCACACCATACTTAAGATGCTTAAACGAAAATGATCATATTTTCAAAACTGTGAGAAATGCACAGTTGCCATGGACGTCAAGGAGATCCGCAGCCTTTAGAAAAACAAGGTACCTGCTGTTTGGGAGCTAACTATGGTGTAGCTCTGGCTGCTCAAGCTTAAAAATCTTGGTGTAAGCATGGATCTACAGAATTTTGTACTGCTTAGAGTTTTTTGCCTTGATTAGTGATTTTTCTATTAAAATTATCAAGATGCTTTCCCAAAGTTAGAGACTTTCCTGCTCATGCAAAGACTTCTTACCCTTTTTCTCCATGAAAATTTAACTGTGGTTTGAGTACTTTATACCTCCATACCTGCAAGTGTGCCAAAAGGTTTCCACTGAGCTGGGGTCAAGTGGTAGAAGCTCGTATTGGTGGCTGGTGGCACAAGGGGTTTGAGCAGTCCCAGCGCAGCTGCAGGGGACCAAAGGTCACTGTCACTAGTTGGTGATCTGGTGAAATTCCTTCTGCTTCCTGGGGCATTGACTTTCCTAAAGGCTGTGAAATAAATATATTTTATTTGTGGGTGGATCACTACTATTTATTTTATTAATCAGTCTGCTGAATATAATTAAAGAGCGTGGTCTATTAAAACCTCTGTGCAGGTGGATGGTGATCCCCCCTAGGGAAAAGGCTGCTTTCTTTTAGCAAGGGATTTCCAGCACCGTGCCTGTGATGAACCTCCTCCCGCCTTCTCCCACCCTTCTCCTTGCTCCCCTGCACAGGTGAGAACAGCACTCAGCAGGTCTCAGGAAAGGGCAGATGAAGAAAAACTGAAGCAAAATTCCTATGAAGTTGACAATTTTGCTAGTAAGGACTGGAGCATCCTGACTTGACTTGAGGGAGTTATGAGATGACGTCTGCTGAAACTCAGCTACTAGTCAGTGTGGGTGCTCAACATGGTCATCTCTTGTTGAGCTCATCATCTGAGTGATTGCTGGTTTCTCATTTCTAGTCTTAAAGTTCAAGCTGGAGACCATGTTTTGTGAGTGTTTGCTTTCCTTAGAAGAGAATAAAAGTGACAAAAACCTAAGATTATTAAATCTAGTGTTTACCAGATAAACGCAAATTAAATATGCATAGAGTGCATCGTCTCTAATTACTTTAAAGCAGATGCTGTTCTACCTTTGGGGAACTGAAGTTTTTATGATTTTTGCACGTATATAAACATAAGCCAGAAAACCATTTTATGTATGAAACCATGCTTATGCATATTACTTCAAGAATGTGTCCGCACTAAGTAAGTAGCTCACTTTAAGGGCCAGTTCAAAGACAAAAGATTAATCCACCTATACACCTGCTAATTCAAAATCCAAAAAGATATTTATTTGTATCAATGGATTTTATTCTGTGTAATGTGTTCTTGACAGGGCAAAGCTTAATGGTATGTTTGTAGGAAATAAAAAGCCTAAGGGTGATTAATCTGCTGTTTGACACATGCAAATTGTGGTTTATGAGTTAAGAGAAACATATCTTCTCCTGTGTGCTAAAGGATCATATGGTGGTTCAGAAGGAAATCTCTGATGTTTTTCTTCTGCCTCTTGCACTTGTCCTGTAGGACAAAATAGGTTCCCCAGAGCAATGCTGTGGGCTGCATTTCAGCACTCATACGTCTGTGTTAAAACATTGCACCAGTGTATGCTAAGTCCCTTGACAACTTTGTGACTGCTTAATGTCATGTACTGACGAATTTTAGTTTGTTGTACTTCCTGACGTACGTTCAAATCTTCTGATACACGAAATATATGACGACATTTTCAATGTAATTCGAATTTTACTGGCATAAATTGTGCACAGTTCAACAAATTTAGAAGTAGAAGGTAGTCCTAGCTCTGCAGACCTTATTCTGGTGATTGTATAATGCCCTCCAAGACGAGGCAAATGCAACTTACAGGGGGTTTCCGTACAAGGGGCTTGCAGTTTCTACTGTTCCCAGGAGATGGCATACATCTTTTGGAAAAACCATGTCTGCTCATTTCCTAAAGGAGCAGTGAGGTGTAGGAGGAAATACTTCAATGCACCATTCAGTCCTGCGATTTCCACGTGAAAAATTGAAAGTCAGTTGGCAAACCCCTTGGGATTTAGGAGAGATGGAATGGGGATTGCCATCCACAGAGGAGAGTTTGTATGAATAGCTCAGCAGGAGGAGGGCGAAGAATCCCCACCCAGCAACCACATTTTCTTTGTGGCATAATATATGTAAGACTGTAATACAATGCCCTCCTACTTTCATCTTTCTATATTGCCACTCATCAGCATTACAAAGAATGTAGCTATTAAAAGAATGCTTCTTGGCACCCAAAAGCCACAGCACTGTATTTTCTACAACAAAAAACCTTGAGCCTCTATTATTTGTTTTGCTACATTTGCAGCAGTCTCCCCATTAAGCTTGCTTCTCACAGCTCCCTGATCTCATTCCCTGTTGGATCTAGATCAGACACACAAGAGGTCAGGCTGACTTTCAAACCTTCTTGCAGGCTGGCAGGCATAGAAATGTGTAACAGGAATAAGGATTAAAAAGTTCTCAGCTGGGCCTAGCAGTGTGGAAAGCCCCTCCCTTCCCCAGGCTTGCCACCCTCTGAAAACCTTGGCGTAAACACGGGAGCCAGATTTATTGAGAGAACATCTATTAAGCCCTAGTTATTTGAGCCAGCCCTTGCAAGCATGGGGGCCTGTCCTGAAGTTCCTACAGATACGTTCTTAAGCACTTTGGTGAGGTTTTCAAAGGTCCTGCAACTCCTGGTAATGGAGAATAGCCACCCATTTCTTGAAGTAATCCCAGATCTTGGAGATGTAATCTGACATTTCACTCATTACTGGCACGTAGGTGTTTGTGGTAAATGGGAAGTGGAAAGTCATGATTTGTGACACACTGCCTCCATGTTCAAAGTTACATTAAAAAAGGTAAAAAAGCCCTTGCTGAGAGGGCATCAATGTGACCAGCAGCAATAGCTACAAGAACCCAAATCCAATCTATCAGCAGTCATCGCCCTACCTGCTGACAGCCAAGACTAACATAGCTGCAGTGGAGAAAGCAGTCCGTTGTGTTAGTCACTGAAGGAAGCTGCAGCTTTCAGATGGAAATACAGAAGTATTTAAGAATTGGTTGTCCGGCTACTGTAGCAGCCAGCATCTGCACTGCACATCACAACTGGGGGATTAGCATGACTGCAAACAGAGTCAGGTCTAAATTTCCTCAGAGGGGATGTGTGAGGTCCCACACCTCTGTGTTTCAGAGCAACATGCTGGTCACAGGGCTCCTGATTCATCAGGTGCAAACCATTACATTGCAGGCAACCTAGGCACTGATTTGTGGGATATAGGGACATGACTGCAAATCAGAGAGGGCTATAACCCTCAATAGTCACTGCCAGGGTTTGCATGTGCTCTTCGTTATGTGATGGATTACATGGTTGCACCTCCCCATTCCTCCCATGAGCATGACAGCCACTATACAAAGGCCCTGAAAGAGGATGTTTAGCTCCAAATCTCCCAAGTTTGTTAGTGCTTCATTTATAGGGACCACCTTTAAGCTACGGCCTTGCTGTTCAGAACAAGGATTACTTGTGTCACCACCTGGATCACCCACTTCTTACAGGTCTTCCTTCAGCTGAGAGCAGTAACTCTGGAGTCTCAATTTAAATGCAGAGACGGCAAGAGGCAAGTTCTTTTAATTCCCCAAGGCAGCACATCCCATAACTGAAGCCCCCAGTGCCTGTGACAGTGTACTGTTGGGGCACTCATTTTGTATACCTAAATTGCCTGTAGAATGTCCCTGACTGTGTGTGCATTGTGGTCTCCCCCCAGGTGGACACTAATAATTGGTGGTGTGTTTGGGTGCCTGGCCACCAGTTGTCAGAGATAATGTGGCCCCTCAAACGCACACTGAGAAATCCTAAAGCAACTTGAGAGCAGGCTTTTCTCAGTCTGCTTTTTTCCACTGTGCTCAACACAATGGAGATTTGGGCATAGCCTTGGGTGGCATGGTTTAGTGGGAGGTGTCCCTGCCCCTGGCAGGGGGGTTGGAACTAGATGATCTTTAGGTCCTTTCCAGCCCTAACTATTCTATGATTCTATGATGTGGCCAGTTTCAGACTTTGGGGGTACAAAGGACTGAGATGAGCCTATGCCAGGTCCACTAGAATGAAAGTAAGCGAAACAGCTGGTAGCAGGTAAGTGGTGTATTTTTTAAGTTCCTGTGGGATGGCTGAAATGCACCTATCTTGGTGTTAGCAGACAGTTTTAAAAGAGCTCCCTGGATTTGCTGTTGTCAGCTGTTTGTTTTTTCTACCAGATAAGTATAAGAAACTGGTCTTGAATAAATGAAAGGTTTAATTTGGGTGCCATCCACAGGAAATGGGGGTGTAAGGGTGAGCATGTGTTTTGAAATGTGGATGTTACAATTCCCATTCTAGCTTGCAAAACAAACCCCAAGCCCATACCATGTCACTTTAACGATTTATAAGCACATTGTTACAGAAAGTCACTTAGTTCCTCATGATGGCTCTCTAGTACCTATGAGGCTCAGCAGCCTGCTTGTTTCTCATGCTGCAAAGATTATTGCTTTTACTGACGGCCAGACTGTGGCTGCCCAGGAACAGGTGTGTGAGTGAGGGGAGGTGACGAAGCAAAAGGCCTTCATCTCCAGGTATTGAACAAGCAGCAATCACAGTCTTGCCTCTTGCAGTTGAAGGTTCAAAAAGATAGGTGAGCCACACCACCAGCTGTACCTACACAGTTCAAATGGGATAAATGCATTTACCTCCAACACTGCCTGCTTGGCTGGTTCAGAGATGTTTGTGCTGCATCTTGAGATGTGTTGGTGAGCTGTTCAAAGCACTGGGATAGTGTCCAGCAAAGAAAATAAGATACTTCTTTGAACTTTCTGACTCTCTTCCTTTATTCATGAGAAGAGAAATTCTGCATTGCTGTTAATTAGAAAGGCTGGGTCTATCAAAAGAATCTATATTATATAATCTGCTCCATTGCTGGGGCTTGCTGACACCTGGAGCTTGATTTCAGAAGGGCTGGACATCCAGGATTGCGCAGGGGCTGCCAGGCCTTTGCTGCTCAGAAAACCAGGGAAGTACAGCTGTAGGAATTTTGCCATCTAGTGAAGGAGAACATGAGCAGATTTAAATAAGACACACACATGCAGAAGCATGAGTGAAAGGAAAAGTGAAAATGAGGACATACAGACATGGAATTATTAAAGCATCAATTAATCATTTAAGATTTACTCTGAGCCGCACCAAAATAGAATAAACCAAAGGAAGGTGTTTCTTGGTTTTGTTTGACTAATGCATAATTTAAACCATACTTCATATATCATCGGGTTTCAAAAGTAAACTTATCTGACAGCATGCTGTCTATTTTTTCTGTGAGATTTACTGCTCTTTAAAGCTGAGATATGCAAAGGGGGACCTTTAGCTGGATATGATAAATGGCTTATCTCCGTTGATTTCACTGAAACTGTGGTATATTGGTCTGTTTTTTTGAATATCTGACCTAAACAGCTAGAAAATCTTTGGGGAGATCAGCACTAAAACCTGCTTCTAAATTCAGGTACTGCAGCAGTTTTTCTAAGGACTGAGAAATATTCAAGCCTGCAATCATGAAGCTTCCAAAATGACAAGAATATTTCCAAAGACAGAATACACATTTTTCCCAAAAAACTGACACTCTCAGTGGAATGCATGTGTATTTTTCACGACTTATCCCAATTCCTTTCTTTAAGGAAGAAGTTGCTCAGCTTAAATGCTAAATGCTGGACTTTCCCTTTAACATTCTGTGTGGAATCATTTTACAGAGAAATAGAAACTTTCAGTCTTTGGGAAGGGCCTCAGCCCTCTTAGGATTGAATTGACAATGATTAACATCATCATTTCAATGATTGCCACTTTACCCATCTCACAGATACCCTAAAGGTTTTCTTCCATCACGTAACCACAGCTGAATGCTAAAAATGCTTTCCACTGTTGGAACAGCTATCTGAAGATCATTTTCATTTCTCCTTTTCACGTGCAACTGTTTACTCCATTCTCAGAGTAATGCTAAAAAAAAAAGTGGTAAAAGAAGAAATGAAAGCAGTTACCCAAAAAAAAAAAAAGGGGGGGGGGCAATTTCAATTTGGTTAAAATTGGACTTTCAGAGTTAACTCCGGCCATGGAAAGCAGCAACAGCCAGTCTCAGGGGCAGAAGAGCAAACAAGAAGATGCACTGCTCTTGTTACCAGGAGAGTTACTGGCTTTTACTCATGGGGAACATTTTCCAAAACTTGATCAGGGTAGAGTTAGCCTGATATAAAACCAATTCTATTCATCAATTGTTAAGGACCAAGCAGGGAAAAGTTACAATTTGGTCTCGGAGCAGTCACTGCACCATAAAACTTCCTTGAGGATTGTTTTATATTTCTTTCACAGTCTAAATGTTTTGATTACCAAGGCAGTGTTTTCCCACAAGGCATATCTTAAAGAGCTGTGGTGCCAGGATCAAGTGGGATGAGATTATAAAATATAAGAAGCTGGAACATGAGAAGTTTGAAACTCAGCTGTGAAAATGTTTATTGGATAAATGTTTACTCTGCTTGGTGCTCATATTTATTTTTCTTTCAAACCTTTGAGTCTCCTTACTGCTTCCCTGAGACAATTAATTCTCTTTGGAAAACATGACATGGTTAATTAAACAGGTGAGAGAAACTAGTTTCTCAACTGTCTGGAGATTCAAAGATCCAATTGCCATTTACAAAGAATATATTACAGTTGTCAACATTATATGAATCTTGGACTGACTGAGAATGATAAATACATGAATGCCGTAGAAAATACTCTTTAGAAACCTGAGCTCTTACTCATCGAGGCCAGTCCTCTGCTGTTCCAGGACACTGTGCCTTTCATTAATGGATTTTGCTTCATCTTACAAATACCCAAGGATTTTGCCCCTTTTTTCCCTGAAGGCTGGCTGCACTGAAACCAGTGCTGATGGTTGAGAAATGGATTCTAAATCCCCAGATCTAAATCCCCTGGCAATTTCTTAGCTATTTCTTCTTATGCCAAAATTGTTTTTAGCAATCGTAGCCTGTCTTCGTCCCTGATCTGGTTAGCTTGACTAACCTGATCTTCTATGACAAGGTGACATGCTTAGTGGATAGTGGATGGTGGAAAGGCTAGGGATGGTGGAAAGGCTGTGGATGTTGTCTACCTAGACTTTAGTAAAGCCTTTGGTGTTATTTCACGCAGCATTCTCCTGGAGAAACTGGCTGCTCATGGCAGGGGTACTGTTCACTCAGTGAAAAACTGGCTGAATGGCTGGACTCAGAGTGGTGGTGAACAGAGTTAAACCCAGTTAATGGCCAATCACAAGTGATGTTCTCCAGGGCTCAGTACTGGTTGGATTCAATAATCTTAAAGGTCATTTCCAACCTAAATGATTCTATGATTCTCAATCCAAACCCTCATAAAATGGCTTGCAAAAATAGCACTTTGCCATTGAACTTGGGCCTGAATTATATAGGAGGTAAATATAGAGTATGGTGCAGAAATTGCCTGATGGGGCTCCATAAATGAGTCTAAACTCTGGGGCAGATACTGTTACTTCCCCTGTTTCTGCCTTAAACACAGAATGGTTGATCAGTGGCATCTCAGTGCTACTGCGGTCCGAAAGTTAAGTATTAATAGCTTCAAACAGTGGGGAGGTTTTAACCACACTATACTATCAGTTGTACAAAGGAAGACGGTGCAGTTAGCTTTATTTATGTCAGGAGGGACTTAACAATGCAAAACCAGCACTGATGTGGGTGGGGAATGAGATGTGGATACTCTGGCAGTGAACTTGCTTTACTGCACCAAGCTATAAGCTGTGTTTGTCTTTGTCTCTCATTAGTGACTGCAGACTTTCTTTCATGGTTTCCCACAAAGAGAGATCAGGCAACTACGTGTAAATTCTTTGCATTTGGCTATTGTTTCATGCATGTTTTATTTTACTGGTTTTAATGTATTATCTCTAAACAAGCACTACTGTTTGTCCTACTGTTGTGTTTTGTTTAAGGTTACTTAAGTGTCAGTTATTTGTGGAATGCTCCTATATTCATTTGGACAGTCAGTATATAACTCACAATTATCTAATTTTTTTAGGGGAAAAAATATCTCATCACTTTTATGCATCTTTTACATAGCTGTTAAATATTATCAGACGTACATATTCACTTCAATCCCACCACATCTGCAATTGTGGTTGAAAGTAAGAGGTTCTCTCTATAGCAACCAGTGCATGTTCAGGGTTGGGTTTTTTTCTGGTTTAAAATACCAAGAGCCAGATTTTTCTCTCAGATCCTCAGTAGTTTTGGTTTTTCTGATTCTTTTTTTTTTTTTCATTCAGAGTGAATTAAGTCCCAATATTTTTCCACTACACGTGTCTCAAGATCAGTCATATTTTGGCAACTTTCTGAACAAAGAGTTTGCTCATTTTCCTCTCAGTCCAAATGTATTAATGGATCTTCAGATGGGGATATGCTTTGAATGGATCTGGACAGAATTAGTGACGATGAAATGTTTACTGCAGTAGATTCTTTCTGTGGAGCCTTTAGAACTAATTCCAAATGCATACATGACTGTGGACTTTTAATTGGATAATTCTTGCCTGTTGACTTTCTTCCAGCTTTATCCTGTAAGGCAATCTGTGTCAAGATTTCAGAGTCACTTGCGTATATGTGTATCCTTATTTTTCATCCATACATGTAAACAACTAGTTGCCCATGCAAAATGGGTCCTTAGATGTGCAAATACTTGATGTTCTTGCATAAATATTTTTTTGCAAGCAGATCTGTTTACAAGAATGACTACATGAAATACAGATATGTTTGAAATGCAGTGAAATACAATTAACTACAGATCTGTTTACATGAATGACTACCTACCCCAAAAAAGGGCCTTTAACTCTCAGACTGGGGACTTCTGTCTCATATCTCTCAAGTTTGTTGTATTTCTTTATGTCTGTGAAACTACCTCACTAATAAAGTAGTTTTGGCAGTGAATCTAGCAACAAGACATCTGAGCACGTGCTTAACTTCAGTGGAGCTTAAGACCTAAGCAAAGTTAAGCACATGCTTCAGTGCTTTTCTGAATTGGATACACACTTAGATCCACTGGCACGACTTTATAGAGGATGCAGCATTAGGTGTTGTCAGATATATTTTATAGCCAAATTCCTTTTGTAGTCAATGTCGATGAGAGTAAGGGCTGAGAAATTCAAACATATGCCGTGTACCGTATCTAGCATTTCCATAGTTTCAGCAAAGTGGTGATCCTATTGATCTGCACATTACCTTGCAGTTGTCCAAAAAATGAAGACTGTGACATTTACTTCTCCAGAAAAAAATAATGCATTGGCCTTTGAATGTTATTTGACAGCACAAATATTTATGTTTAATTTAACTGACCAACCTATTAAGTGGGAATCACATTATTCATGACTAATCAGTGTTCAGCTGGTGGTCTAGGGTGCTGAGAGCCATTTCTGAGGAACATTACAGTTGTCCTCATTTCAAACTAGGATAGATAGTTATTGTAGAGCAATATTGCAGGCAATTAGTTATGTTGTGTTGTTTTGTTAAAGGTCTAGCCATGAGCAAGGGGATTGAGAAACCACGTTTCCTTGGAGCTGACATGTCAGAAGAGAACTTGCACTCCTTGACAAATGGTCTTTCCTGGAGATTATTAGTGCACAAGACAATTGCTGTCTTCCAGAATTCTTTGGGGAAATAGAGAATGCTTGTGGTACAAGGGTGGGAGAGTCCCTTTGACTGCTTCGGGTGGCTTTCAGGTATGGTATACAGGAGGGGTTGTGCAAACCTCTGTCTCCTGTCATCCTTACTTGGGCTTTTTATCAAACTTTTTTCTGCTTCCTATTCCCCACTCTCCCTTGTATTAACATTACAAGATGAATGTGGAAAGCCAAGATGTTGGCCCTGGGACCTGGAATTTGTTGCCTCTACTAAACCAGGCAGAGCTGAAGATATTTTGTAAACCTAAAAAGGATGAAGAACACCTGACTTGCTTTAGATTTTGTGATCATGACTTTAATGGCACCTAAAATTAGAAGTCAAAAGTCTCATAACACTGTTCTGTAAGAAAAATAAAATGCTTCTGGTTCAAAATATTTAAATTTTTCATTTACATGACAAGTTCAGCTATTTTTATACCAAATTGTTCTCCACCTTTGCTACCCCCCATCTTTTTTCGGATTCATATGTGACTACTGCTACCGTAATACTAGAGAGATTAATTTATTTGTACTGCAGATACAGTTTTCATCTATGTATTATAAACATATACATTAGGCTCAGCTTTTAAAAGTATAACCTTTTATAAGATTTTAATTACATCTGGTCTTTTTTTGCAAGTGTTTTATTTCTATTTTATTTAAGTTTAGTTCTGACATGGCAAAACGTTTGTGCATTTGGCCCACTCTTAAAAAAAAATGTGCGAAGTTTTCTGTGCTAAATGGTTTAATTCCCTGTACACTTCCAAAATGCCAGTTAGTGAAAGCCAACCGCAAAGACAAACCCTGTTATTTAGCAGTTGCATTTAAGATAGCACAGATCAGCTTCCACGTGGACAGGGCCTTCAGATCAAACAGGAGGAGCGGGCTAAGAGATTCTATGACTGTGAACAGATGAAATCATGTGATGGGCTTTATTGCCGGTGAAATCTGTTTCCACTTGCTGCCACCCACTAATTTGACAATAGATTGCATCATGTGGTTACAGCAACTGAGATGACTAGCAACCATTTTAAACTGCTTTCCTTAAAGGGGAAAACATCCTATAAAAGCAGTGGAGCAGAGAGAGACAATGTTGTGGGCATATTTTAAACTTCAGATAAAAGCAATAATGTATGCTGCAGTTTATTAAATTTAACATAATCCAAGGATTCGGTGAGGAGCTACAGTATTAGCCAAAATTTGTTTACTGAGAGATTATTCTTAGTGGACAAAGAATGCTAGGAGGTTTATTAAGAGTAATTTAACTCATACTAGAATTGTAGTTACCACCTAAGTGCTGTATGGGAAATGCACAGCATTTTTCAAAGCAGAAAAATAAATAATAATGAACCCTTAGCTTACAAATGCAATTCTCTCTGTGTTCTTTTCTTGTAAAGAAAAATCTACATTTCAAAGGAATATTTTCTTACATATGGAAATGCTTATTTTCTAGCTACTGAAGATCTGCCAGGAAATATTAGAGAATATCATGTTCAGAGTTTTAGAAGGCAAATTGCTTCTGCATACACTGTATCTAGCAGACAGCTTTATGGTGCTCTTTACCTGTCTGTCATAACATCATCAGTTTTTCCGAAGTACCTGAAGCCTTTAAAGTTAAGAATTATAGCAGTATACCTTCACGTGACACATGTATTTAGCAATGCTAAGCTGATTAGCAAGTAAATCTAAACAACAGATTTACGCGCTTTAAACCCAATTATTAAATGTTCCTTGATGGAGGGAAAAACCAACTTTGAAATTAAATACTTGCTTCAGTGCAAGAAGATGGATTTTAAAGAGCACTTATCAAAGCACATATAACATGGCTGTGCACCTTTAAAAATGAGTTTCAGATGTACTTTATTGTCTTAATTTATATCCTCGGGAAGCGGGGAGGGCCACCTTAGCTGTGGAAGATTTGGCTTTTCAAATATAAACACTGACTTTAAAACATCTCAGCAGCATTTTCAGATTGTCACAGTGAGCAGAAACATCCATGTTGTTAGCCAGATGGGAAATTTCGTATGCATTTTTTAAACCAGTTAATTTTCTTCTTCAGTGCAGAGAAGCCAAAGCTAATGCTGAGGTCTGGGACATACTTTCAAGTGCTTTTTGTGTCAAATTCCATGCATCCAGAAAGCCTTACTCTTTTATTTGTTTGTTTGGGTTTATTTTAAAGAGAAAACAGTGCATTTCTGGCAGTTTATTCTTAATCTGGTTTAAACCATTCTGGTATTCTGACAGAAATATATTTCTTTGAAACTTTCAGGGTAATTTGCAAAACTGTGTCAGAAATAAAAACTGAGCGCTCCTTAGATTTCATATTGATACAAGTTTTAACTGATTTAGTAAGAGCTATAGAAATGCTGCATGGTCATACCTTTGAGGAAGATTTTGTCACCACTGCACAGCACACCACTTACTTGGTCTCCCCTTTATTTTAACAAATCACAAAAAGAAACAGCTCTCATACCTCTCACTTGTTTACGGTGTTCTTATGCTTGCTTTCTTTCATTCCGAGTATGTTTTCTGCTTGCTTTTGATTGACTCCAAATTACAGAGTCAAGATCCATTGTATTTATTGGGTCAGCCTAATGCAAATAAATCAGTGCTGCTTAATGCTTGCAAGGGAGCATGCTTTGTATCCATTGCGGCTGCCAGCAGTGCATCTGCTAACCAGCAAGGGGGACACTGAATGGCAGCCATCCTGCTGCGAGGGCAGAGCTCCTGAAGGCAGTGATGGCCCAAGGCTGCTTTTCAGAGAAGGAGGAAAATGAATTCAAACCCAAAGCTTCTGGAGGAGATGGTTCTTGCAGCCAGTCAGACTGGAGTGAGGAGTCAAGGGAAGCTCCAAGTAGGGTTTGGAAATGGAGATCATTGAAACTGGGTTCCTGAGGACTGCAACCATTGTAGTACACTCATCTTTCACACCTAAATTTTGAAAGCAGGTTTCAGCAAAATTCAGAGCACCAAAATTTCCTGATACTTAATAGTTGTGAAAGTACATTTTTGGAAAATAACAATTCCGGAAGAACATCACTGGTCTGGGAAACAGAATTTTGAGAAATCCTTCAGAACTTCCAGATGTTACTTTTGGATCAATAAACCCAGAAATTCTGCTGGGAAAAACCCTCACAGATTTTGTAGCATAATAGAAAAAAGAATCAAAACACCAAAAAACCCTTTCCCAACTGCTGTTTCTGCGTAGTCTTATGAGGGGGTTTTGAGCAGGTGAAGTGCAATTGGAAGTGGGCAGAAGACCTAGGGTTTCCTACTCCACTTGAAATTACTTGTGTGTGGAAAGAGGAACCATGGCCTTCTTACAGGAATGCCATTACACCAGATGCATTTAAGCAATGATTGACAGCTTGGTAATACTTTTACCTGCAGTGTAGCACTTTATGTGCTTCCACAATGCTACCAGTTTTTATGGTAATGATTAGTACACACGTAATTCAAAGCAATACCAGCATTAGCCATGCTCAGCTTGGCATTCAGACAGTAGAGAAAAATAGGGTGAAATTTTCAGTCTGGTAAAAGACCCATGAAAAACTGGAGAACAAAATGTCATGCTAACTTCCTTTTAAAGAATGACTGTTTGCGAAGTAAAGACTTTGCATATCCTACCATGAGATCACTATGCACCAGGTTAAATGGCAATCAGGAGATCACTACGGTCAAGAGGTGACTATGACCTAGTTTTATTATGGGTAGGCTAACCTCAGAAGGTTCAAGAGATCTTCTCAGTTCACAGAAGGATAAAATTACCTATATGCTTATGCAACCTTTAGTCAAACCTCCTGCAGGGCAACGGAACTACTACTCATGCTTGTAAAACTAGACACGTGTATAAAGATTTTTAGGATGAGGACCTAATGTTTACCCCAGTTCCTGAGCTGGAAATAATATGAATGCCATCTGAAGAAACTCCAGCACGTAAGTGGTTTGGGATTAAAAAAAAAAAAAAAGCATGAAAGAAAGGTAATTATGTCTTCAAATCACCACAAAAATTCCTGCAAGAGAAATTTTGGGCATTCTTTTGCAGCATAAAAATTTGTTCAATTTATTCACTCTCACTTGTCTGTCATAATTAACACAGTCACGCACACCTCGTACCTGGGGATTTTTGCTTAGTTTTTCATCCCATGCAGGTCTTCATATTCAAGAGTCCTATGAGATTCAGCACTATTGCTAAGGTAGTTCAGTCTAGAGCTTTAAAATGTCAACTTGGATCTCTGCTGGACTTCTTATAGAGCCTGGCTGACCATGTCTCTTCCCAAAAGTTTCTTTAGTTGCTTAACTATGCAGTTGCTTTTGCTTGGGTTTTGCCTTTTTGGGGTGCATGTAATCCTTCTGACATGTCAGATAGGTGCTCCAGCCTTCCTTCTCCCACTATCTCTGCACATAGCAGTCATGGGGCTATCTCTGGGAAGTATTGCTTTGCACCATAAGGACGCTTTGTTCCTCTCAAGAACTGCAAGGCCTTTGGGTTAGATCCTCCAATTCCTAATTCAGCCAAATCTCAAACCGTATGTACTGTAAACTATTCTACTGCTCAGCTGGAAAGTGCGGGTGGAACCTTTTTAGTTTTGGAAATAGAGACCCAGGTCTCCTTGCTCATGTGGCAGTGACAAAAAGAGGGTGATACAGGCAGAAAGAGTCAGCAATCGCTACGGGTATCCACTGATCAGCTGCAATGAGTGGCCCTTCAGGCCTGCTGAAAAGAGCCCCAAGCAATCTGTGGGGCTGGTATGGGGCCATCATCCAAGGGTGGGATTTTGAGCTGTGGAAAGCAGCATTCCCAGGGTGGGGTATTAGATCCAGCACAACCTCCTTGCCTAAAGGCAGCAGGATGAGACTTAGCTGGAAGTGAAGAGGTAGTGGGATGAGGAAGGGATGAAGGTTGCAACTCCTGTCAATTAACTCTCTGTCAATCTGTTTGATCTGAGAAAAAACTACAGAGAAAATTGACCTTGCTGAGGGACTGAAGACCTCTAAAACAGCTTTGCTTCTGGGAACTGAAAGAACTGAAGGTCACTGATTCAGTGAACTGTCCAGAGGTAAGAATTTAACAGATACTTTGATTTTTTTTTTTTTCTTTCTACTTTCTGAGCATGTGCACAGAAATGGCACTGATGAATCATTAGGGTATTTTGCTCATTAATCTGAGAAACTTCATGACTTATTGAAAAGCCACAAAAAGACATTTTATCCTAGTCAGTGTATGCAGATGTTTAGATGCTGTTGCAGCTCTAACTGGGTTTCCTAAAGACCCAGCCTACCTTTTCACTCCTCTGACTCATAAGGACCTCAACAGTCACAATGAATTATTTAGCTATTCTCTGTGGCAGTGGGAGGTAGTAGAAGAAAGTATGGTGGTCAGACAAAAAAGATGGTGGATGTGACTTATGATTAGGTCAGATGTCAGTGGGCTCAAAGCCTTAATCTTATGACATTTTGCTGTTTAACAAAATGGTTATAAGTGTTTATAAAAGCAGAGACATTTCATCAGGCGGAGGAAGAACAATTTAGCAAATCTAAGCACAAAGGCACTTGCTAAAACTTGGAAAAGTTAACTTGGAGCACTTGCCGCAAGTCTCTGTGTGGCTGATGGCAATGAGAAGAGCTGGACAGCAGGAGATGCTTTCCTAATGTGCAGTATGTGGCCAATAATAACTGTTAAGAACTTTTATTAATCTTACTGAGGAGCTATATATTCATGGAACTGCTGTTTATTTGCTGCTGCTTTATTTTGTCACCTACTTTCTCATTATATCTCAATTTTAAGGGAAAAAAAATTTGTCTATATACCAAAATGAGGCTTTATTGTTCAACAAACAGAATAAAAGCAAACGGGAAAGTCCTGGTTGTTTTGATCTGCACCAGATATCATTGCAAGTACTCATAAGGCTCAGTTTTCACTATGCATGAATGCGTGATGCATGAAAAGGACAGCTTTGCAGTTCGTGCCATCATTTTCTGTAGAAAGTACAAGATGCTGAAACCCAGAAAATGCTAGGAACATGGAATTGTCTACACAGTGTAATGACTGAATGAACACCATCCTTTGCAAACTTTTATTCATAATATTTTGAAGGAGTTCAGCTTGCTGTTGAAGGAGCTGGATACATCTTAGTTCACTTACTGATGTTCCACTTTACTTTATTTGCTTTTCTTCCCTTAAAATCTCAGAAATTCTTTTGAAAATCCTGAGTACGATGTGGCTGGAAAAGCATATCAAATGCATTTCCAGTGGTAGTTCCACTGTCTTTTCCTCTTTTCCTTCCACATTTGCTTTGATGTCGGGAGGTTTTTGGGGGTTTTATTGGTTTTGTTTGGTTGGTTGGTTGATTTTTTCTTTTTTTTTTTTTGAGTGTCTAGATATTAGTTTATGTATTTTTTGTATTACTGGTTCAGGCAAATACTCAAGTTCAAGTTGCTTTGCATCGATGATTACTCTGAACTCACAAAGTTGGGAAAAAAAGTATTTCTAAACCACACACTGGGGCTTTCAAAGGCCAAACTGATCATGACTGTAGACCCAAACCTGCAAGCTGAAAAGTACAAGTAGTGAAATTCTGCAAAAGCAATAGTGTAATTGTGGGATTGTTAATGAAAAACTGCTTGTAGGGAGGCAGGTAATGCCTGCACAGGAGTGTCTACACAAGCGTGATAGCAGTGGACCTGTGCTATGCAGGCCTTGTGCTGCTGGAAGAACTGGTCTAACCTGACTAGCAGAAGTTCAGGGTTTTATCTGGCTTCAAAATTAAGTGTGGATGCAGGCATGACCTATAAAATTTTGTAGTATAAACAAAATTTTCTCAGTTCTGTGTCTGCAGGGTCATGTGTCTGCAAAATAACGATGTTT
The DNA here is from genome assembly GCA_028858755.1 of Ara ararauna. NCBI lineage: Eukaryota > Metazoa > Chordata > Aves > Psittaciformes > Psittacidae > Ara > Ara ararauna. The sequence continues at coordinate 62,545,773 of CM054377.1, read as the reverse complement.
ACCTCTCTCAAAGATTATCACACTGAAGGCTATGATTTGATCGGAGAGCACTGTAATGGGGCCAGATAAGTACCATCCATAAACAGAGACTTACTTTTAAAAATATTTTTGTACTGATAAGTAATTGCTGCACAGTTTAGAGTTTCCAGCAGCTCCAAACAGCTGCCATTGCTTCAATTATAGTGAGCAGGACCTTCTCTTAGGAGGCAAAGGAGTCATCATATTGTTCTGTAAAGAAAAAGAGGATGGTCAGGCTATTATTATTATTTTCAAGATTGTGAGAAGGTGCAGGTTATAAACCTTGAGATGCTAGAGACCTTGCACTTACCATTTACAAGGTATCCTGCACAAAGCCTTGCTCAAATTAATGGGCTTGAAAAAGGAGCAAAATCACCGTAAGTCTGGTCCGATTTTGGGCTCTGTTAATCGAACAGTACATTTCAGACTCAAAGCTCAGGAAAACCACTAAGTCATCTTCCAGCCTGTAGTTCCTGGGCCACTTTGAACCCAGTGTGTGCGCTGCTTACATGAATTAGAGTTGATAGGAATGACTGACCCAATTTAGGAGGGATATGCAACCCATAATATAGAGAATATAGAGTACTGCAATCATTCTCTCTTATGTCTCAACACGCCCCTATTCCTACTGCTGCTGTGGGTTGTTAAAACAGGAGCATCAGCACATTTTACAGGTGTAAAGCTGGTCAAAACATATGAGTTTCTGTGAAAAAAAATGTGCGTGTGAACCAGTTCTTGTTTTTATCTCTAACTGTGAGAATTGTCCCGAATGGGATCTTCCTCTATAGGCAACTCCTGTACCCTACTCAGTCAGCATACAGGAGCCGTGTCTGGTGATATTGTTTTGGCTATGAAATGGCATGCTTAACTATAAATAACAATATCATGTCTGGATATCATGATGGCTATTGACCATTCAAAGGTAGGATTTCTTAAGGTTATATTAAAAACAAAGCCAGCATCAGGAATCATGCTGCAGTTTCATTATTTTTACTTGAACTTTCCTTAATGTTTCAAGTCAGTGAGTTCTTTCGATGAACAATAAATTAATCACCATGTTACAAAAATAATACCGTGAGAATCCTACAGCAAGCATAAAGTTTTCCTTGCAGAATATTTTTCCTCTGACTCATTATGGCATTTTTTCCTAATACGTACCTGAAACTCAACACCTCATTACACACCTGAGAAGTGTACAACTCCTAAAGAAGGTTGTCCCCTTATTTACAAATTAAAAGTGTATTAATTGAAAGCAGCCTCTGAGACTAGAAATCACTTATGCGCTGACAATTTACAAGAGATTATCTCAACACCTATTTTTCTGTTAGTAATAAAAAAGTCTTGTTGTTACCATAGAAACTGTCATATCTCTACCTACACTTTTCAAAGAAGCACACCAATATACTCATTTTTTGTGTGTGTCCCGCCCAGTGCTTGAAGGTAATCCTGGATCTTGTTAACAAGTGGTGAAAGAAATCAAACGCCATTAAGTGGCAGTTTATTGTCATCAAGCCTGAAAATCTGCAGTCAAACTGATAGGAAAACATCACCAGGAAAAGTTGTTCTGAAGTTCAAATGTCCCTGTCCTGCCAACTACTACGTGGTTCTCAAATCCCCCTGCACCCAGGAAGTTGCCATAGGTTGGGAACAATTTGTCCTTGCAACGAACATTTCAACAAGGTAACTGTTTTGGAGGAACTTTATAGTTGCCATTACCAGGCGATATCAATAATTCACATCACCACTTTTAAATATTATGCTCAGATGTCACAGTAGTCAATTTTTCTTAATTTCCTTTCTGATACTTTTTCCACCTTGATTAGAATAAAGCTCTCCCATCACAACCACTCAGTACAGTGAAAGGAAATTATTTTAGCTGACACAAGTGAAACACTTAAATCAGATCCCTGTTATGTTTTTATTAATTCTCTAGTTTCTCTTGTCACTTGGATACCATCTTGAAAGACGGGAGAATGCTCAGGTTGTTGCTATGTAGAGTGTAAAGGAAGACATTTGCAACAGATCTATCAAGTGATATAACTGGATAAAGTTACAGCTTTAGCTATAAGGTTTTTGGGGGGCTTGGCTCTTACTTTCTAAAATATGTATAGCCTCTGTTTTTTCTGGCTATATATGAACTGGTTTTTATGATTCCTGGATTCTCTCCTGTAAAGTGCTGGGTTGACTATAGAATCATAGAATCACAGAACAGTTAGGGTTGGAAAGGACCTTAAGATCATCTAGTTCCAACCCCCCTGCCGTGGGCAGGGATTCCTCGCACTAAACCATGTCACCCAAGCCTATGTCCAACCTGGCCTTGAACACCCTCAGGGACGGAGCATTCACAACTTCCCTGGGCAACCCATTCCAGTGCCTCACCACCCTAACAGTAAAGAATTTCTTCCTTATATCCAATCTAAACTTCCCCTGTTTCAGTTTGAACCCGTTACCCCTTGTCCTATCACTATGGTTCCTAACAAATAGTCCCTCCCTAGCATCCCTATAGGCCCCCTTCAGATATTGAAAGGCTGCTATGAGATCTCCACACAGCCTTCTCTTCTCCAGGCTCAACAGCTCCAACTTTCTCAGCCTATCTTCATACGGGAGGTGCTTCAGTCCCCTCATCATCCTCGTGGCCCTCCTCTGGACTTGTTCCAACACTTCCATGTCCTTTTTATATTGAGGACACCAGAACTGCACACAATACTCCAAGTGAGACTTCACGAGAGCAGAGTAGAGGGGCAGGATCACTTCCCTCGACCTGCTGGTCACGCTCCTTTTGATGCAGCCCAGGATATGGTTGGCTTTCTGGTCTGCAAGCGCACGCTGCCAGCTCATGTTCATTTTCTCATTGACCAACACCTTGAAGTCCTTCTCCACAGGGCTGCTCCGAATCTCTTCTCTGCCCAACCTGGAGCTGTGCCTGGGATTGCTCCGCCCCAGGTGTAGGACCTTGCACTTGTTTGGTGCTCCAGGCATTCTCTGGGATTCTCTGAGGATATCCCCGGTATGCTCTGTGTGTGCTATAGGGGTCACCACAGCCAAAATCTGGCCCAAATCGTCCCCATGGGCCGGGTTCCCAGCACCCCATACTCCCAGGCAACTCACAGCCTCACTGCCCAGTGCTCGCACCCACCCCCTGCTTTCTCCACCAGCCTGGGAGCGCCCGGCCCCACTGCCCACAGCCTCATGTCAATTTAAACATTTTTTGAGGTAGAAAAGGTAGGGCATTTTTATTTTGAGTACTTGCTTCTTCGTATATCGAATTAGTGAAGCATAATTATGGATAGATTTTTCTTATAGTCTGGACTCAGTAAACTTTAAGGGTTCTAACAAGCTCTAACTTTCAAGGCTAACTAGAAATTGTATTCCAGCATAAAAACCACTCAGCAAAAAATATGGCTACATATAAAAATTCATTACAAATTGGTTTTTATTTATTAATTTACTAAAGCATATGAAATACTTGATTTTTTCTTCCTCAGTATTGTACAGAAGGATTGCATGTTTTGATTTGCTAAGAAACTCAATATTGACCATATACATGTAAACTAGACTGCTAGAGGAGGATAATTACAATGTTTCTGTTCTAAAGGTTCGCAATTGGAGTTTTGAGGAGGCTGTTGGGGGGGATACCTGAGAGGAACCTTTTTCATCTGTACTCGAAATGACAGAGGAAGACTGCTTTCAAACCCTGCCTGCATGACCTTGGTCTGTCTGTACAAAAATCCTTCAGGGATATACAAATAGGTAAATATCATAGAAACCTGTAACTAGGAAAATGGATTTATATGAAGTTATCAAAGAAATTCAGTTGAGTTCTGCAGCCACAATATTTTTATTTGTTTTTCTTGCTAAGTCTTGTACTCCTTGAGAGTCGCAGGAAGGAGGCAAGGATGCAAAGTGGGTAAGAGTATAGCTGTATGAGGGCTTTAAAAGGTTTCTTGCTTACATAATGACTGAGAAAAACCTGAAAGGCAAGGCCCAAACCGACAAAAGGTCTTGTTTGTTGCTACAGTAAGTGCTGCAGCAGCTCGCAGCGAGTACTTCCCTAAGATACTCCCGGGGTTCATAGCTGTGAATGAGTTCTAGCTAGGGAGTAGGAAGGTTTTTATATTACACAGCTCTCTGAAATCTCAAATGCTGACACTTTATTTGATTTAGGATGCAGTCTGCAGCCTGTAGCTTCACACTTCCTTATGAGTTGCAATCAAAACTTGAAATTCTCCAAGGTTTACGTAGCTGAACTCCAGAAGAAGACCATAGCAGCTTTCAGTATAAAGGACTAACAGGGCTTACTGATAGAACAGGAAGCTAGGTTTCAGGTCAGAAAGTACTTGAACTCACAACTCTTACCATAAGGAATATCCCTTAACCATCAAACTGTAAACAACAAGCAGATTGAGCTAGTTTCCTTGTCACTATAATGCAAGGAATTCAGGACTTCACCATCCAGAAAGAGTAGAAAGAGTAAGCTTGACTTCTGTGCCTAGGACTTCTGGAATTACTTCAGGAGAGAAGATCCTGACTCCTGGACCCTGGTCAAGATACCTAGCAAACAAGCAAGCAAGTTTAGGCCCTGTGAACTGATTTGTTCAATTTGAAATGCAAAAAGGCGTTTTATTTCAATCCTCTCAAAAACCAATGACATTTTGAGCAAATAAATGCAAAACATTCTACTGAGAAACTGGTGAGACAAAATGCCTTTTTTTGATTCCTTTTAGAATGGCCAATTAAATAAAAGCAGTATGAGTCTGTAAGTATTTTGATGTTACTGAATTTGTAACATTTGCAAAAAAGCATTAATTATTCTTTTTTTTTCCCAACCTTCATGCAAGTATGTGCTTCACAATTCAGCAATTTGGCTGGAATTTTGAACTCCAGAACTCTCCCATATTCAAAACCTGCACCCAGTGGAAACACAAGTTCCACCTTATTTCATGCTTCAACCATGCAAAACCAATAAGTTTGCTGTAGCATTTCAGCACAAACCCATAAATCACCTTGAGAGTAGTTGAAAGGCCACAGAATTAGTGACCCTACTTCAAGTTTTGAATTCATGGCAAAACAGCAAACTAAGTAGCTTTTCTCTTAGACATTTTGTGCAGATCTCCTTGGACATTACCCACACTCTTTTACTGTCTACCTGCATATTTAAGAGAAAAAACTTTGAGAAAACAAATGTCTCAAATAGAAATTGGAAATACACTGTATGAAAAGAGCTGTTTGTGATCTGTCAGAAGGTGATTAACATAAAAGTACTCACATGGTAATCCAAGGCTTGTACTATAATTTATGATATCTCAGTATGAGAAACAAGTGAATAGTTTCTTTATGAAAAAAGGGAATGGGAGAACTGGCTACCCTGGATTTGGAAAAGGCTGGGGTTCTCAATGACTTCCTTGCCTCAGTCTTCACTGGCAAGTGCTCTAGCCATGCTGCTCAAGTCTTAGAAGGGAGATGCAGGGACTGCGAGACTGAAGACCTTAGGCCCACTGTAGAAGGGGATCAGGTTTGAGATCATCTTAGCAACCTGAATGTGCACAAGTCTGTGGGACCTGATGAAATCCATTCATGGGACCCGAAGGATCCTGGGCTGGGGAATGAAGTAGCTAAGCCACTGTCCATCATATTTGAAAAATCATGGCAGTCAGGTGAAGTTCCAAATAACTGGAAAAAGGAAAATATAACCCCCATTTTTGAGAGGAGGAGGCCACGAGGATCATCAGGGGACTGGTGCACTTCCCATATGATGACAGGCTGAGAAAGTTGGGGCTGTTCAGCCTGAGGAAGAGAAGGCTGCATGAAGACCTCATAGCAGCCTTCCAGTATCTGAAAAGGGCCTATAAGTATGCTGGGGAGGGACTCTTCACCAGGGACTGTAGTGATAGGACAAGGGGTAATGGGTTCAAACTTAAACAGGGGAAGTTTAGATTGGATATGAGGAAGAAATTCTTTACTGTTAGGGTTGTGAGGCACTGGAACAGGCTGCCTAGCGAAGTGGTGAACATACCATCCCTGGCAGTGTTCAAGGTCAAGTTGGACAGAGCCTTGGGCGACATGGTGTAAAGTGAGGAATCCCTGCCCACGGCAGGGGGGTCAGAACTAGGTGATCTTTAAGGTCCTTTCCAGTCCAAACCATTCTATGATTCTATGATTTTAAAGAGCTTCTAGTAACAGAATATTATATGTTTGCAATGTATGTTCACTAATATCTTAGCTGGAGATTTAAAAAAATGCTACTGACTTGCCCTGAGACTTTCCTAAATCCTTTCTGGTTTCAGGGTACAGACACTTGAAAATTGTCAGTATAACCTCTTAACTGAAGACAGAATTTAAAATATCCAGCTTACCTACTTGATCCTGAACATGGCTTCTGGAAGGTACCTGCACCTTTTCCAAATTCAGTTGTGCAATCTGAAGTTTGCAGTGAAAAAAAGTCTGTATTGCTAATGCTTTTAGGACATGGGAAGAGTGCCAGTGGTATTGTACAGAAGGTTATCTGGTCAGGGGAGAGTTGAAAATATGTGCATAATACTAAATTTCTCAAGAAGCCAATCCAAGGTAAAGGGAACAAATAACGCAGTGTGATGAGTCATTAGCAACTGTCTTAGCAGAGGTGAAACTGCATTATGCCGGCACTTTGTTAGTAAGAGTGGTGCATCTTCATTTTGTGCTTATTCTGCAATGTTAGTGGAAAAATATTTCCACTACAGGGGCAGTGAGCATATGTAATGCAAACATTTTGACAGTGAATGTAAACAGCTTTCCTGCATTTTAAACCATTAAATCAAGGACACGAATTTCCATGGTTTTGCAGATTGCAATCTTCGCTGACTATGGAGAAGATGGTGTTGCATCTGTTTTGTGTTTATAATTGCATGCTATGTTGTGCCACTGTGACTGAATTTTAATAAACATGGGGTTTTTTAATTGTCATGGACGCTAGGGTCTCTCATATAACCGTGGTGCAGAGATCCAATAATACATTCCAGAAAAAATATTTTAAAGAACTAAACAGTAATTGGGATGACTCAAATATTGCTCTTGCTTGCTCATCTGATAGGAAAGTACAACAGCCTGCCTCCTGTTTAATTTGTGACTTCTTGCATTTCAGTTTCTGTTGATGGGCTTAAGTTGTGTATTTTTGGCTAGGCTCATGAACAGGAGCCTCAGGGGAGTCCTCTCCATCAGACTGCTCTATCTAGGTGGCTGTCATTATTTCTGTCATTGGAGAGTACACAAGGTCTATCCGCGAATGCTTCCCCCAGCTCTCTTCTCCATCCCTCCACCCTATTCCAAAATCATTTTGCAGGAAGAAAGAAAGTTTTTTTGAGGACGAACAGAAAGCGCATGTCAGGATGGGTCCCATATGCCAGAGAATGGTGCCCCAGGGAAAGAAATAGCCGCAGACTTATGTGGCAGGCAGCTTTTCATGGAGCAGGAAAAGCTAAAAATTAAGTTACCAACGACAGAGCACATGATTTGTGAAAGAGGTAATATGACTCTCTCAGCTTAAAGGAAAAGTTTTCTTTTCTAATAAATTATTTCTCCCCCGGTTAGTAAATCATTTCCCCTTCCTAATACACTTAATTTGCTATTCCCTTTAATTATTGCTTGTCCAGGTGGATCTTAAAGGCTGCAACTTAAAAGGAATTTAAACCTGGCAAAAAGCCATACCGTGCCACATCATTAACTGCAAGACAATCATACTCTGACTTGCCTTATAATAATACAGACAGGGTTCAAAATGCTGCAGTCAGTGTTTTTCTAAAGGCAAGATCTTGCATTAATGGGAAAGACAATGGTGGGGGTTGTATCAGGCTCATCAGACCCTTCTTGAATGAAATGAGAGTGTATTAACATCAGAGTTTGTGTCCCTTGAATAATATAGTTTCACAGAGATGCAAGGGATGGTATTTTCTCACAGAAAAATTACCTTTGCATCATCATTACTTGCCTGTAAGTCTAACCTGCTGCAATATAGTAGAGTTTAACCCTCACTTCCTATGGGAAGGATCAAATAGGGAACATGGGTTTTATGGACAGAAAGAACATGTTTTTCCATCCTGTATCTAAAAGTGCTGAGCTGTGTTTACCTTATAGCCCTGCTTCTGTCCCAGTTTGTGGCTGGCTGACTTGTACAGCTGTGTAGCACTGCAGCATGTCTGTTGAAGACAGACTCACAGCTGGCTTGTCCTGATATTTTAAAGTAATTTCCAGTAGCACACAGTGTGCTCCTTGGATGTTGTGTCCTGGGGGAATGGGATGGAAGAGAAGGGGTAAAAACAAAAAGAACAATCAGAGGGAAAAAAACCCTTATCTCTTTTCAAGATGTGGTTTGGAAAATGAGATACCCTGATCCCTCTACGCACTGCGCCTCCCACAAAAAAACAACTGATTCTGTCTGCCATTAAACACCTAATACATCTACAGCTTTTATAATGTGGTCCTCCTCAAAATATTTAGTCTTCATGTGAAGACATCTGTCCTGTTTCCCTTCTGCCTTGAAATTGTGTTTGGGGGCTTAAGATTGAAGGAGCCTGGCATCCTTATTCCCAGAGACACATAAAAAGAGCAGCAGTGGATCAACAGGAACTCCCAAATCAGGAGACTGTTCAGTACTCTAGGGCATAGGCGGCAGCATGACTTTGCATTTTAAAAGGCCAATTATCAGTTGTCAGAAAGGGAATGTGAAGGAAAAGGTAACTTGTGAGCTGCAGTTGGAGTCATTCTGCTTAGTCCAGTGCCTTGGGAGCCTGCACCACTAAGCAAAAACTCTTTGGACAAAGAAAGAGCTGGTTAGTATTTTGGAACAACATTGGTCCTCTCCTGAAGAAGGGATTGAGCATTTCGGTGCTGGGCTACCTCTGTACAGTGCTGATTTTGTTGTTACAGGGGAAGGGTACTGCTGGGGGGCATCGATAACAGTCAAATTCCTATTTATGCCTGATCAGTTTCGGATCTGTCCTTTAAGAGGTGCAAGGCTGCACTGTATCTACCGCAGTATGTCCAAAGAGTCCTTAAATTTTTTGATTCTCCCAGCACTGGAAGAATATCAGTAATTACTCAAAATGCAAAAAAATAGCTGTTTGAGCACATAGAGTCATGGAATCATGGAATAGCTAGGGTTCCATGTCCTTTTTCTGTTGGGGACACCAGAACTGTACGCAGTACTCCAAGTGAGATCTCACAAGAGCGGAGCAGAGGGGCAGGATCATCTCCCTCGACCTGCTGGTCATGCTCCTTTTGATGCAGCCCAGGATACGGTTGGCTTTCTGGGCTGCGAGCGCACACTGCCGGCTCATGCTCATGCTCAGGTTGAAAAAAGAAGCATTGGATGTCTTCATTTTAGTCATGTTTATTCGGACCCTTTACTTGCATTTGGTTTCAGAAAACCAAACTTTTGGTCAGTTGTTATGTTAAGGATACCGTTTTGTCTGCTTGTCCTTACCCATTAGGGCTTTTTTGAGATAGCCAATTAACTAGGCTTGTGTAGAAGTGTCTGTGGTCACTAGATTTAGTGATACTAAGCCTGCCTTCTACCCCTTTTCTTTATTCCATCTTTCAAATCCTTTATGTGAATGAGAGTTAAATTTGAATTGAGAAATTTGTCTCCTGTGTTAATCAAAGCTGTCTCAAAAATTAATAAGAGGAAGTGCAATTATACAAAGTTTTCATGAAATTGGAAGTGAAAATCAATTCCTAAACGTGACTGGGTTCATTGGCAGTGGTACCACTACAGAGACATAAATACAGGTGCACCTTACAGGTACATGTCCACTTAATGGTCTAAGCTGAGGTAATGAGGCTATTTCCAGCTGCAGAAGTTGCTTTGGAAGGACCACTGCAGCCAGTGCAAGCTGCATGTATTGCTGACCAGCCTGGTGCCATGTCAGACCCAGAGCCCAGAGAGCAGCATTGATGGCAGATAGCCTACCATTGCTCACAGAAGCACAGAATTTGGGCTAAACACTGTATTTCTGCAGTACTTCCAGGAAACAGGAGGGAAGACTTAAAGTTAATACACGATTCTTTAAATAAGAATGTCCTCTGCAGATCACTTATATTGGATTTAGCGGGGCTTGTTGATGTACAGTTGTATAGGTGCATGCTTCTGCCTGTCACTGTTTACTGGCTCCCAAAACTAAATAGACTTCCTCACTGGGACAGTGTTTGCTGATTAATAACTCATTATCAGATGCCATAAATGTGGTGTGAATCTGTCTGTGGAATCTGCTTATGCCTTCTACTGTGTAGGAGGTCCCTGCTATCATAAAATATGAGCATGTAATGATATTTAATTAATTTATACTTAGAATACTATGTATGAAATTAAATCTTATATCTTCATGTGGGAACATTGTGCCATAAGGGCATTGTCCTGTTAGTGGTTCTCGAGGAGGGAATGCCTGGTCCATCTTCACACTGCTGCCTCTTGAAGCATCTCCACAGTGTTCCAGTTGCATCCATTCTTCAGATCTGCATTTAAAGCCACAGGCTCCTCTTGTCAAAGTCCTGTCAGGATCCTTCCAGCATCTGCTTACTGCAGCACCTCTGTTTCAGATGCATCCCACTTTTCTCTAGAAGGAAATGTTACACCATTATCCACAAGGCCATGGAGTAAAAGGGGAAAGAGAAAGCGATTACATGGGTCAGGGTTGGGAGTATGGTCTGTTTGCCTTCTCCATTGCTCCCTCATCAGCTGACTGTGCTTCTATCTGGCAGCGCAGATAAAGACAGCAAGCATCTGGTATTGCAGCCTTGTCTATCTTAAAGCAGAAACCCTGGCAGTCTCTGTGGGTGATTTTTATTTCCCTAGCAAACTATCTGGAGGCCTGGACACCCTCTGGACAAAGCCTAAAAGACCAGTTTGGCTCATAGCGTCTAGGTATTGCACTAACTGGCAGGGAGAGTCAGTCTTTCTGGTTTTGCTGTTGTGTGGGGACGTGGTGAAGCCACACTGAAGTCACAGCTCGGGACAAGGTACCACTCTCAGAGCACTTAGTCAGGGTCCTTCAGTCAGGTTGATATGCACAGCATCGAATGACACAATATTAATCTCTGAGAGAATCAAATTGTCTTTGTTCTCCTCTTCACATTGGACTGGGAAAACAGATCTGGATCACATAGTCCAATGACCCTTAGTGGTCCCATAATCATCTGGAAGCACTGGGAACCCTGGAGACTCTTGTCTCCTGGTCCATCCTGCTGCCCTGAAATCAAACACCAGGTGGGGACCACATCTCAGGTGCCTCAAGAAAAAGCCAAAAAAAACCCTTCAGTCATAACCCAAAGGAGAAGTCAGAACATGTGGCTTGAAACAACCCCCCTGGATACCACCAAAGAAGCCCCCACCCCTCTTTCCTCCTCCCTTCCTATAGCATGGGCAAAGGCAAGCCTGGGGGCCTCAGATGGGTGGTGGGGAGCTGTAAGTGACACCCAGCAGGCCAGTGGCTGTGCTTAAGGGAGAGAGGCTGGTGAACTGGGACCTTCTGTGATGCCTTTGAGCCACACTTGGATGCCTGTCTTATCACCCTCACCCTGGCTCAGGGAAATGAAAATCCATCAGCAGGACAGTCTGGGTAAAGTAACACAGACAAGTCGACCACCAGAACCGGTGTGCTTAATCCAGAGCACAGCTGGGCACTGCCTTGCTTGCGGGGGAGCTGCCACAGCTGCCTTTCTGACGCAAAAGGTCCCAGACTTCTGAAGTCTGCCAAAATCCAGCCCTCCACTGCTGGTTCTGTCCTTGCCTTGTACCTTGAAACTGCCCCCGAACAAGGGAAAAAGGAAAACCAAAAATACAAACCAGCCTCAAACTTCCCTGCTATTAGGCCGTTTAGGGGTTTTAAAGCTCAGTTTCCTTGAGGGGAAAAATAATGTGTCAAAAAATACCAAGTCTCCTGACTTGGAGCAGGACTTACTGAGTTTGCTTGCTAGCTGTTTCAGGGTTTGTCTGCCAATTAAACCTCTCCTAATGAGAAATATAACATTCATTAATGGATAAACATCTGCTTAGAATATGGTGTCCTCCTTTATCCTAAAAAGCAGTATCGCAGGAACAGCAATCATTAATGATGATGGGGTTTAGCGGCAATAAAAATTACCTCTTTTTACAGTATTTTAAAGGAATTGATGTTTGCATAGCAAATTAAAGAAATTCAGGCTGGGAATGCACACATCTGCAGGATGTCCTCAAGGCACTAACCTTACCCAAGAACATGAAGTCCTTGTTATAATATGCAAACTAATGAATCAGCTGAAGGAAACATTTATATTTTGACAGTGTTTTAACTTTCTCTGCCTCAAATTAGCTGTGATGGTGGCTGTGGCTATGACTCTCTAAGATTCTGTGAACTTCCCAGCTAAAATTAGTCTTGCCACTGCTGGATGTTATCACAGAGAAAGTAATTTGCAGGAAAAGAAATAATTGATCTGAAACTACTCCTTGCAAGTTTTGATATTTGGAGAAAACTAGCTGCAGATTAGAGCTGTCATTTGCACTCTTGCCTCTGATATGCTAAACCTGGACTGGTCTTACCTGGTTTAGACATAAAATTAAACCAGGCTCAGGTAACAGTAGGTGTGTGGACAGGCTGTGCTCGCACACAGCCTTTCAGATGCATCTTGTTTTTTACCTTTTATTAAAATAATGCGTTGTTGGGTGATTTTTTTCTGTCAGAGTGAGCTTATAAGAACCCTGAATGTCAATTTATTGACGACTTCGACAAACATTTATTAATCTCTGTATTAAGCATTTTGTGCAGTGCTTCCTTAGCCACTAGAGCATCTTGGAATTCCTGAACCTCAAGGTCCTTCTGTCTTCTGCCTAGATCTCTGCTCCAGAATTTGTTTGAAAAGCATTTAATTGGCTATAAATGGCTGGTTTGGTTTTGTTTGTGTAGTTGGTTGGGGTTTACATTTCTTTTACATTATTTTGACATTGATTTGTCAAACCTAAAGCTTTACTCCTTATCAGATTGGAGGAAAAAAGTATTATGCAGCATTCCTTGGCTTGCGTCACGTGGGAGTTCAGATTTGAGCTCATGCTGCAGTTGGCCTGGCTGCCGCCAGCATGCAGAAATATTTGAGCTGTAGTATGCTTTGTGAAAACATGTCTTCAGCATACTCCCATATGTAATTTTATCCCAGCTGCCTGAGATCTAAGTTTCCTGCAGCACAGCATGTTTTGGTATCTATGCTCTCTGGCACAATGACGCTAGAGCCAAATGCTGTGCTGCCGTGATATAGCCCTCCCCAGTCAGTAGGTGCTTGTTTGTACTGTAGTGTGAGCACAAGGGGCTGGTGCCCCACTGTGGGAAGAGGAACATGCCCTGGGTTCTTTACGTGTGTAATGCTCATGCAAAACTCTCATGTAGCCACCCTGGAGATATTATTTAAAAGAACAGTTCGTATTCTTATTCAAAGATTACACAAACACTGCTGACAAGGTCAGTGTCTAGAAGGATTAGCTGGCATGTAAAGGCCAACCACATAAAGCTTCTCAGGAGTAGCATTAACTTGCCTGCTAATACATGTATTTATTTAGTAGCTTTCTTCATCTCTTGATTTTACAAATCAGTCTTCTTATTTGCTTATGCTGGCTCCTACTCCTCATCTTTCTTTGTCCTTCTCTTTCCCTCTGTAGTGTGCTGGCAGGTGGTGCTGAGGGATATTTCTATTTCTTCTGCATTGTTCATATGTGTTTCTCTTACTCACTGCTTGAGTGTATTGTGAAAAAAAAAACCCAACAGATGGCCTTTTTTAAGTTTGCATATCCAGTAACCAGAGGTGTGGTAGACTTGCAAAACGCTGCCTAGAGATTAGGTGGTGAGCACATCTACACACACAAGTGCAACCACATGCACAAACACCATCCTACCTTTAAAGAGGCACCCCCACCTATAAAACTAATTTTCTCTATTGTAGTAAGGAATTACTGCTGGAGATTCAAACACATTAGGTCAGGATATGACTATAATGTGAAAATATTCACTGGTCATTTTTTTGCTAGAATAGTTCAGCTTATAAAACCACAGCTCCAATTTGTGCAGTAGAAGCAAACATTGCGTGTATGTGTGTGTGTATATATATATATGAAAATCACTTCTCATCCATGATTAAATTCTTTTTTCTCTGTTTTGCAACATCACCTTTTCCTAAACTTGAAGACTTTAAAACCACAGGCAGCATTATCGTTTCAAAAACAGAGATAAGAGCCCTCCTATGCTTTTTCTCTGTGTACCACTTCACACTACATTTATAGCTTTGCAACTCGCTATGTAACTGCCAACACTACCTTTACTCCTCCATTTTCCACTTTGTCTAAGCTACCTCTGCACTTGAGGGGTTCTTCTCCTGCTGCTGCTGGGATGCATCAGTGTTCCCAGTTCTCTAGTGCCACTGCTACTAGCACTGTTCTTCTCACTGGGGCTGCCCCCAGCCATGGCTCTAACTCCCCACCTCCAGTCCTATACTTCCCACTGATGCTTTGATTTGTACTGTCCTGTGACAGTCCTCACAACCCTGAAATGTTTTTCCTTCTTACTTGGTTGTTTCTGCTTTTTCTTCATTTCTGGGTAGCAACCACAACATGCTAGGTTTGCAACACAGGAGTCTCAGACTCAGAGAACCTGGCACGTAACGTAATTCCTAGTTCCAATTCTTTTATCACTTTAAATAGTTGTATTCATCTCTCTCTTTCCAACCTCTTTTTCACTGTAACATACTTTGTGGCTTCTGTGTCTGTATTTGAAAGAGGATAGGTCAAGAAAAAAAGTCAAATACCCGTTGGATTAACAAAACATGTATTAAAAAATGATATAAAATTTCCATTGTTTCCCATCCTACTGAGTTATGCTAACTATAGCCAATAGTCTCAGTTTAGTTGCCTTTTACTGGTTCTTGAAATATGTAATTAAGTGTCTAAGTAAATTGTAAAACAGGGGAAGCTCAATGTCGACAGTTTGATGGGTATCTAGAACATCCTCAGATCAAACCTTAGTAGTAGGGGTTTTTGTCAAGGTTTTGGTGTCAGATCAGGCATTTCGAACTCCAGCTGTCCAAAATTCATAAGTCATCAAAATCTAGAGATTGATGTAAGAATTCTGAGATTAAAACCAACTTGAACAAAAGCTACTTCTGCTTTTCCCTGATTTGTTTTGTTTGCTGATGCTGCAGTCTTTGAAGTTCTGTTTTCAAGACTTTTTTCTTCACAACCAGGAGGGATAACAATTGCCTTTATTGCCAAATGAGAGCTTGACAGTGTCATGTGAACTCAAGAACTGTGGCTTTTATTATTTTACCATGCTTGTTTGCAATACTTAAGGCTCCTCCCAGAGTTGGTAACAAGGGATTTAACTTTGAAAATTTTAGCATCTGCATCTGATTACATCTTTGTAGGACTTCGTATGGGCCTGTTCTTTGAAATAGCTCCATATTAACTAGAACTATGAGTCTGCTGAAATAAAGCTCAAGGTTTAATCCTACTTACACAGCATAGGTCTAGTGTTTCACAAAAGCAGCATCACAGAAATATGAGCTTTGAGTAGACACACTTACCCCATAAATTAGGTTCTTGGCTATAACATTTCATCTTTATCTTACTAGGTGAGAGTTATTTGGTGTCACAAAGGAGTACTTTCATTAGTGCAAAATTTGGTTCTCTTCTGTTTCCTGGTGGGATTATAACTTTTTACTTTATTCTCTGGTATGTGTGATGCTCTGTAGCTGCGGTGCACAGTTTCAGCTGTTAAATCTGTGGAAATCAGCATGGACTAAAAGTTTGTCTTCCTCAGTGCTTGAGACACCTTAGTGTGTACTGTCATCTTCAGATAAAGAAACTGCTGAAACTCTAAGCTGCTTTGCATATACTTTGCATTAAGACATTACCTCATTCCTCCTCATGTAAATTGTTATGCTTCCTGAATAGCAGAAGTAGTTTAGGTGCTTATGTTTCAGAAAGGATATTTCCTTTAAAGAATAAACCCAAAGTAACCTCTTAGGAAATCCCATGCTTCTGCTTCCCTCCCTTTCACCTATTCCAGCTCCCCTGCCTAACAATTCTCTCTCCTGCCACCATCCCCAGGAATATAATGCAAAGGTTGCAAAATGCAGGAATTCAGCCTGCACCATTGAAATCAATATGAATTGTCATCATTGGCTCTTACGAAGATTTATGTTTTACCAGTAATGCTGGCTTACCCGCTCCTGTTTTCCCTTCAACATAATTTTCTAAATCCCAGCCAAAAAAAGAAGGTAGAAGTATGTAAAATCTGTATAGTTATTTATGGTTTACTTACCTGTCATTTTCTTGTATTTTATTCATCCGAACGTATCTGTTTATACATTTGTAACCTAGATCAGCTGGCTGATCTAAGTGACTGCACTGCCTGGCAAACTGAAAGGGCAGCAAAGAGACAGTAGCTAATACCTGGGAGTAGGTACTCTCCAATTTGATAGTGCTGCTGGAAGATGCAGCCATGACTTCAGAGTGTGGTTCCATGAACATTTTATTTGATTGGGAAGGAGACTAAAGATGTTGCCAGCCCCAGTTTTCTCATAAGCTCCTGTTCTTGAATTGCAATTTATCCCTTTCTGGTGTGTGCCAGTAAAACTGTAAGACTGTGCTATAAAATGGTCAAGGAAATGAGAGAACCTGAGGTTTTTGGAGGCTAATTTTTAATGATGAGTTTAGAGTGCCGGCTCCCAGACAGTTGTATCAGCACAATTCAGGGTGACAGTGAACCACAGTGTGGGGGATGCAAAAGCATAAGGGAGAGGATCTTGTGAGGCAGCTTTACAGCCAAAGAAAACGTACCCAGCACCACATCTAGTCTCCTGACCCAGGTGAATTTGCAGCGGTTGTGCTGCACCTATAAAGTATGAAATTCACAGGTATTAAAAAGCATCTGTTTCTGTAAAGCAGATAATTAAACTAATCATATTTTACTGGTTACGTAAAATAGCTAACCCATAATTTTACCTTCTCGTTGCACATTAAAGGCACTCCTTTGTAGGAGGCGCATAAAATAAATACTTCTGTGGCACCACTCAGTACTGCTAATTTTTCACAAGCGACAGGGAATTTTAGGTGCAGAAGTGCCTTTGATTTTCAATGGAATTTAGAGCTCCTGAGTCTTGTAGGCGCTTTCAAAAAATTTTACCCATAATGATTCTCTTAGGGAAAGTCAAAAAGCTCACATGCCACCAGCAGTTGTGTAAAGAGAATGCTTACTGTGTTGGGTGCTTAGTCATAAGGATTTAGCATTAGAAGTCTTCCTGTGTCTCTGTGTGTTGCGTGTGGCTTTACCACACATAAATTATCCAGCTTTCCTTTTTCCTCCTACGTGCAGAAAAATACACGGACATTCAAAAGGAGAGGGAACTATCTGAAACACGAACCCATGCCTTTTATTCCCATTTTAGATTTA
This sequence comes from Ara ararauna, assembly GCA_028858755.1. Classification (NCBI taxonomy): domain Eukaryota; kingdom Metazoa; phylum Chordata; class Aves; order Psittaciformes; family Psittacidae; genus Ara; species Ara ararauna. Next base: position 62,528,320 of record CM054377.1, on the reverse strand, counting down.
GGCTGGAAGATAGCTCCAGAACCAGGCCCGGTAAAAGAACTGCTTTATGCAAAGCAACAGAAAAGCAGAGTAAAAACTATTGAGTTGTAAAAGCAGTGGAGCTGCAACTCTTTAGCATTCAAACAACTATCTCTAGAAGAGAAGCAGATTATGCGGTATCATATTGCAAAAGGGCTGTTAACCCTGTTGCGCTTACTCGGAGCTACATATTTACTTTTGTCACTGTATAGCAGCGATTGCATTATATCCTTCCTGCCAGTACACGAGGAGAAACAGAAGGTTAAGCGTAAATGGGGGAGGGGAAAAGAAGGAGGGAGAATCAGCAGGAAAAGGACTAAAAAAGGAGAAAAGAACAGCTGAAGAAAAAAGAAAAAGTTCCTCAACAAGACAGGAAAAGATCCTAACGAAACATGGAGAAACAGAAGATCAGGCACCGCACAGATGGGATTAGTAAAGCAATTGTATTTCATCCCTGATATGACCGAAACCAAGGTAGTTTGGCCATGAGAAAATAGATGCATTTTATGAAGCGTACATAAAAGTGGGAGGCGTAGAGTCTGGCACCAGTGTAGCCTAAAGGAATTTCCATGATTTGTGCCATGAATGTTGAATGGGAGACTTGTAAAAAGCACCTCTCTCTTAAGGATAGCTTGCTGGAATTTGTAAATATAGCCAAATGACAACAACAACAAACCACCACTGAAGTAAAATAGTACAAAGTGATGAAAATGCCAAAGGCCCATTCTCCAGATACAAAAATCTGTAACCAAGCACATTCACTTTAGGGGTGCTCAAGCCTCAAGATGGTGGTGAGTAACAGAAATGGCAGAAGACAAGGTCTGGTTTCATAGCTTGGGGTATCTCAAAATCAAAGGTTCATGGGTGGGGGGTGATGGGGTAACAGACCTAGCGGAAAGCATCCAAAGTGTGTCCCTTGCCACCACCTGCCGCTTTTGCCAAGGCAGGTCATAGCACCTTCCTAGTAATTTCAGCACTCATAGGATCAGGCTCTGTCATCAGGTTTGACAACCAGACCTATTGCATTTCACTCATTTTGTGGAGGACCCATTAGTTTGACCTCCATCCTAATATCCCCTGGCCATCATTCATCTTTCTGAGATGCATTTACAGCGCTGTGGCTCAGCTTCTCATTGTGTTGCAGCAAAAGCAGTCAGCCAGGCTGCTGGGAGAGGCTGTGGCCCTGCAGCTTAGTGTGGTCCCCCATTGGCAGGCCTCTAGCCACAAGCACCTGGCTCTGCTTCCATTCTTCCTTGCGAGGCTCAGCTGCTGTTGAGCACTCAGCTGTAGCCAAGAGCACAGCCCTATGGGGCAGGGATACAATCCACCTCCTGGCACATTCCCGTGTGCCAGCCTTATCACCTCTCCCACTGTGTGAGCCCATGCCAGGGGTCTGGACAATGTAAAAACCGTTTTCTTTTTGCTGGAGAAAGAGCTAGAAGGAATATTCAACTCATTAACAGAATATCTTGGCTTCAGTAGAAGTGGCATTTTTCTTCAAAATGTGTTAGCTGACTCCTTTTAACTACTATATTATATATTCCGGCACATGCTGAGCAAGTAATGTTTTAATATGTGTTAGGTAATGTACATGAGCCCTAGGAGTGAGCCAACTAAACCATATTAAGGTACAATTTGTCCTGTCAATAACAGGAGCCTAAAACCTGTTAACTAACACACTCGAGAAAAGAGAAAAAACAAAACTCCTTTTATTCCCACCCACCAGCATCCCTAGCACTGAAGGAGGTTTGTGGATCTCAAGATGGTCTCAACATTGGAAACAGTGAGAAGCAGCCAAATGGGCACATTAAGTTACAACTGTCTCCAAAAATACTGGTTTATAACAACACAGAAGCCTTTTGAGTCTGGCTCTTCCAAATTAGCTGTATGAAAGACTTAGGAATCTACGTTAAGTGGATGGGACATACTTTTTAAGAAACCCTGGACTCTTGCTAGACGTTGATGTGAAGTGTAAATCCATAATAATTTGGAGAGTACTGAGCTGATGAGAGGGAGAGAGACAGCGTGGTACTGCCTCGGTGCTGTGAAAATAAGAGTAACTTCACTGAACACAGCCAGATTCAGTCTGGTGCAGTGGAGAAGAATAGCATCCTGGAGCTGTACTGTTATTATCAGTTGGATAACCGGATTTTCCACTGTCTCTGCAAGATAAATATTAACTGGAGAAAGAGCTCTCCCTGACTGTTGTGCTCTCATTTGCTGTAGGGGCAGCATATTTGATGAAGTTTGCAGAGGTGTGGATAGCTCAGTGCAGCAGCCAGAAGCACAGCAGACCCTGGGAAGACAGTATTACTGGCTTCAGCCCTCTGAACTGGTGTTCTTCCAAACCAAATTACTGATTTCCATCACACTGGGACAGCACCCACTGCTCACCAGTGTAAGCTTGGTTCATATGTTTATATACCACAATAAGCATGCACAACATTTTAAGCAATTAATGGATCTTACAGCATAACCCAGGCTTAACATAGAAAAGGATCACAATAAACAATGGGAGGAAAGAGGAAGAATGAAGGGAAGAATGAGAAAACATGATGAAATTATTCTATACACATCAACCTTTACTTCCTTTTATTTAAGTGCTTTATTTAAACAATGATCAGGTATTGAAGACTTAAAATTTTACAAATGCTAGCTTTTCCTATAGAGCATCAGCAGACTAAGGAATTGTCCTAAGGCTGAGTATGCAAAGCAACAGCAGTGTTTTCTCTGAGAAAGCCTACCTAGTCCCTAGCTTGTAATTGTCACCTGTAATAAAGTCACCACACTTGCCCCTCCTAAGCAGCAAACAAACAGGGATTAAATTCTTTGGCCTTCCTTGTTTTGCATCTCAGGCACTTATTTGTAAGTGGGTAAAACCCTACCACGTGCACCATGTTTGTACTGGTAGCAAAATGGTAGCTAAAGATAGTGAGTTCCAGTTAATGCAGATTAAAGAAAGCAATCCTTGCTCTGTTCTTTATGTTTGTATATGTGACTAAAGCACAGCAAGTGAATGGAGAACCTCAGGCACAAGCAGGTGAGAGAAACAGTACAGGTAGCTGCTGCTGACAGGAGGTCCCAAATGGAAGGTTACCTAAAAGCCAAGGAGGCATAGAAAAGACGGACATAGCACAGGGTCCAAATCTATAGCCGAGGGCAGGCACAAAGGGAAAAGGTCATGGAAAAATCACGCCAGGGAGAAAGTATTGGAAATTGTTTATAAGGTATAAACAAAGACCCTGTGTGGAGATTCCCAGACCCAAATCCTTTGCTTTCATGGCCAGCTGCCGTGACCAGACTGACAAAAAGTGGCCCTCTAAGAATGAATGGTGTTATCGAGACTTTACACGTAATCCCAGCATTGCTAATGGGGGAGGGCGTGCAGGTCCTTCACTGTTGCTTCCTCCTGCTCTGTCCCTGATTGATCAGAATTAACTCTGAGGTGCGCACCAGGCTGAAAAGTTCATGCAATACTAAACCTTAACATTTTTCCAGGAATTTATCTTAAGTGGGAAACTCTTAAGAAGTTACTGTAACAAGAAACAAAACAGGGAATGTGGGAGAGATGGGTGGCAGACAGTGGCAAGCGCGCCGTCCCTGACCATCAAGCCAGCAGCGCAGCTGCAGGAAGTGGCAGGTACTCTGTTTTTGTGACCTCTGCTGGATCTGCATCTGCTTTTCCTATTGGCACTGGTGCTGGAAAGTACAAATGATTTTGATTTGATTTTTCTTCTCACTCAGGATTGAAACCTAGTTTTCCCAGACTATGGCGTATTTGCTTTGTATTTGCTTCATGGGCAGAGGTTTGGTCACTATGAGTCATGTTGGAAAAATGAAACAGTTGGCCAATAGATGGAATGAGACTCCTTGTCTAGTTACCCTTGCAACGTGCTTTTGCCTGGTCCCATTAGCCAGTAATTGATGCAGTTTCACCATCTGCATAGTCAATAACTGTACCCATGAATGTTCCCATCCAAATGGATAATATTAGACTTACTAATTTATTGTTTCTGTAGTGACTCAGTAAGTGCATAGAGTTCTATCAACTTCCCTTGATCCCACACACACTTTGGAAACGAGGGTTCCTGATGACGATTTGTCCTGAAGAAATTAAAATAAGAGTTACTGTTATCAGTGTACTGATGACTGTACACAGTAATGGTCCCAACACAAGTGTCCTAGGAAGCCATCAGACTAGCAGTCAGCAATGTCACAGCTTCCTGGCCCACTCATGCGTTTACCTCCCAGTCAGCCCAGTCAGCCCTCCTACCACAAGGTCCTGAGTTCAGTTGCACCAAAGGAACCCAGAGTGCCAGGCTGAGACTGGCCCCGTCACATCTGATATATCCAGTATGTGTCCAGCGACTACGATGAGTGAGGCTGTTTCCATGCCTGAGCTGACTCTGGATGAAGAGAAAGGCTTGGAGATAACTCAGTGGATAGTACTCAAGCCACAGGCAAACAGAACAACTCTGGAAGGACTCCTGCAGCCTCTTCTTCTTCTTGTAGGTTGCTACGTACATTAGGTCCTTGCATAGGAAGGCAAATACCTGCGTATTGGCTTGGGTTTGCTCTCTATCTGATTACCTCCAAGCAGCTCACTCACTACAGGGAAAATATTTAGTCTTATACTAATGGGGTCTCTTCTGGACAACATAAATTATCTTGCTCAGCCAGCCTCTCTTAGAATTTTTAAATGAATGTTTTTGTATAATCCATTTATAAAAGTAGCCTTCATTGTATTGTGTTAGCAAAGCAAGGACTGTTTGATAATATTTGATCAAGATATTAAAAGAAAGAAAAAGAAAATCTTTCTCCTGTTCAAAAATATTTTCAGATAATATGGCCAGTCTGAACGTGTGTGAGGAGACAGCTGGAAATCTGAAAGAAAGAAGGCAGACCCAGTTATCTTCTGACACTGAAACTTTTGGCAAGTTATAGGATTCTAAATTTATAAAACGTTTCCTTTGTTAGCTTGCTTTTGGCTGTAAGCAAAATCTCTCAGTTGATTTAGCACCTGTATAGTAAAAATCCATAACCAAACAGCATGTCAGGTAATGCTGACTTTGGTATCTAGTGTCCATATCTAATATTGCAGAGGATACAGATCCTTAAAATCAGTGTCTGACACAAGAAAACTTTTTCTTGTGACACCTCTGCTATTATCAGCCAATACCATATGTAAATGACCAGGATAATTACCAACAGGAGCAAACTTAGCTGTCACCAAGGTATCCTTCATGCAGCTGAGAGGGGATGGAACAGAGACAGCTTAAATTATCTTCTCCTATCCTTTGCATTCCCAGTCTGCTCAGGGGCTTTTTTCATCCCTGCATAATTTAAAGCAGCTTCAGAGCATTCACATTCTGTTTCTTTGGGTCAGAAGTAAAGAGGAAATGGCTTGAAACTCCTCAGGGGCAAAATGCCTTCTGCCCTCTGGTTGAACACCCTTAAGATACCACTGCTCCACACATTGCAACACTGACAAAGGGAAACCTGGGCAATGTGTTCCACTACACACTGAGTTGTCAAGCTAGGAGAAATGCAGTTACAGTAATAGAAATATTTTTGGTATAGAAATGTTTTTTAACTACCTCATCTCTACTGTAAGTAGTCATCAGTGTATACCACCTTGGCCTGAGTCACCCAAAATGCTGTAAAATTCCACCTATGCCTAGGAGGGCCTATCTACTAAGCTCATATCTGGAGTCTGGATGGGAGGAAGAAGCTGATGGCTTTCATGCAGCTAGCAAAACACAGCCTGTGGATGGGGCCCTATTCCCAGGACAGGGAGAAAAATGGAAAAACCTATATGACCCGTTCAAAACACCTGGTTGGTCGTTCGTCTCCTAGAGCCAGAGGATGGGTCTGTTTTGAGAGTGTGACTGTGGTGACATACATGGTTCATAAAGTGTTTCTTGCCACTGTCTCACTCAGCTTTACCCTCAGAATGTAGAAAATACGTAAGTTAGGACTTAATGCTGAGACTGAGTGGCAGGGTCCCCTTTGGCCTCGTTTCACTTAAGTCCTCAGAATGAGACTCCAAACCCGCTTAACAGGTAACAAGGAAATCAGTTGAAGTTCATGAAGTACTCGGTCTGAATCATTCCTCTTTTGTATGGCGAATGTATGACCTGGGGCCACCATCTCACTGTTGACACTCTTTCATCCTGAGTTCTGAATCAGCTGGATCCATACAGGTCAAACATTGTCAATGAGTGAAAGACGTCTTCAAAACAGCTTGGTTTGGGAGACTCTGGACACTGGTAGAAAAGTCCGAGTCATTAATCTAGTCTGTCAGAGTCTGTAGTAGGGCTCCCAGGTCTCCCCAAGTTCAGTGCTGGTCAAGCCCTCCTTCTGCAGATCTTCAGCTTCTTTCCATGCAGGAACTGCTCTTACTGCTGTCATAGTGTCCCTGTGAACACAGCACCTCAGAAGAATTGCAGGTAATAAGGAAGTTTATCATTACATTTCCATATAAGGTTAGCTGTAAAGCTGTATTATTTGAGCTGACAGAATCAGGCATAACAAAAGCTCTTTTTTCGCTTTTTTTTGTTTTAGTCCACAAAGCTTGTGTGGAGGCTTGGTGGCTGGACTGCCAATTAGCACAGTTCACAGAAGTAAGTGGGAGTGATGTTTCTTCCGTAACGCAGATGTATATGAGTTTTGTAGATGCCTCTTTTGCAAGTGACATTGTCTGTTCCTTGCAATATCTTCCCTTAAAGAGAAAGCATCATCCTCCAAGCCACATTTATGAAGATGTGGAGGTTAGATGTATCTTATAATAGGAAAATGACAGACTCACTTTGCTTCTAGCAAATTCTATGGACAAAGTCTTGGACTTTCAGGAGAAAAAAAATGGGTTTACAGTATTTCTTCTGTCCTTGGTTTGACAAAATGCCATATGCCTCCAGTCATGGTGGGGCTCATTAGAATAAAAGTAAAAATCAAATCCAGAACTTAGTTGACTAACAGTCTCTTATTAGGAAGCTTCATTTCTAATAAATCCTTTAGGGTTTTTTTGTAATTTAGGAGCATGGTCATAAAGATTAGAAGTGGTAAACAAAGTTTAATTTTAATAGAAATGGGTTTGTTTTTTTAAAAAAAAATCCTGTGTAACTTCATATTTTTGTCTTCCATTCTATTTTCCGGACACAGGGAAGGCACCAGGTAAAATCCTTGCTTTGAGTTGATTGCAAAGTTGACCTACGACTCAGCCTGAGGTTGTAATACTGCTTTATATCCTTCTTGATCCAATTCATCACCCTTTGCTGTTAGAGACAAATTATGGCCCACTGGTTAAGGCAAAGAACGGGAGCATCTAGATTTAGTTCTCTGCTTTGCGGTAGTCCAGAGAAAGTAACTTAGTCCAAAAGACTTTGAAGGATTTCACTCCTCTTTTGGTACCCCTAACCTCCACTAAGTTCCAAAACACAAGTCAGACATCTCAGGGGATTTCAATCTTGAGCTTTTGGCAGCAGCTCATCCCCTCTGGGAGGAAGGATTATAAATTTTCTCTCTCACAGCAAGAAAAAGGAATTCATTAACCTGTGGAAAGCTTGAAGATTGCAGCAATGGGCTCAGGGTGATCATTCTTCATTTACAAAATTAGGCAGAAACTGGTATAGGTGAAGGATGTTGTTTGTGAAAAAAAAAAACTATGGAAATATAGATGAAATCTTAAAGACCTGTTCTCCATGGATTTGGAAAGACTCGATAGCAGCATTTTAGTAGTAAGCATTGCTTTAGTGTCCATGCAAAAAAATTTCCCTCATCTGCAACAGCAGCAATTTGTGTATATCTTAAATGTCTTTTCCAACCTAAATGGTTCTATGATTCTGTGATTTTGGCTTTCATCGTATGGCTGCCTTAGAAATACCTACATGTCAGTAATGCTGAATGGGCAGTGCAGGAGGAGGCCTCTGGGTCTGTCAGTCAACCATTACAAAAACACACAGCATCGAGGCATGTGGGGTAGGTGTCTTCTGTTTAAAACCTGCATATAATTGCCTCATCCACATACCTGGAGTCTACCAGTAGTGAGTAGTTTCCACTCCTTGCGATAAAAACGTACAGCAGGAATTCAGGCCTTAGTCCAGCTCTTGTGGATGGTGCTCTAATAATAGCATGATGCAGCCCCTACCATGTTGCTGCTGCCAAGCAGGATCAGACATCACACAGAGTTCATTAGTCAGTTTAAAGATAAGTCTTCTGTCCCAAAGTATAATTTTAAGACTATTCTCCAGTGTTCTGGGCTTTAGATTGACATACTTTAAGAGTAGTAGAGACTGTACCATTTTCAACAGAGCTTCACAGAAATATCACCGGATTGATCTGCAGATACATATTTTCTAGCATTTTAGTGATGCATGCCTTTCAAATGCACAGCGACAAGAAGTCCCTCCATTAAGAAGATATTGCAATCGCTTATTATATCTCTAGTGGTATTTAAAAGTAAAATTATATTACCGGTGCTGCTTGATATCATGATAAAAAAGAAAGATTTCTCATAATAGTTATTTTCTGATAACTGATTGCATATTGCTGTCTGCTAACTATCCTTCCATCTGTACAAACATATTTGACGTCACACTAAAATATATAATAATGTATGTCTTTTCTGCGTTACCCTGATACAGAAAGTAGTCCTGAGCCCTATGAGTTACATTTCTAATAGCTATTTTATAAAGAAAAACAGTTCAGACTTCTTTTGGTGGCACACTGCATGAGTTAGTTACATATCATGACTACAATTATTCCCTGCGATACATTTTCAATTGATAAAATTGATGAAAATATATGAGGGAAAGAAATAGAGCAATGACTGCATGGTATAATTTACTGTAAACAATAAAATGAGCTTCTTATGTACAGCTTCCCATGGGACATGAGTATAGACAGAGAACCTCCTCTTGTTTCTAAAGAAAAAAAAAAAAGAGGGATGGAGGCATGCTAATCTGCAGAGCAACCATTAAGATAAAAGTAGAGGTGCGCCTGGCTCAGAGGGTTAGTAATAGGATATGCCATCTTTTCCTTCCAGGTTTCATGACTGGAATCAAGTTCAGGTTGTTAGTTACTGAAAATTGTGATATTACCATCCAATGTATGTTCAGTGGCCTTTATTAAAAAGGGCTGTTTGTTGCAGTCCCATTTCTTGTAGTGCCAGAACCAGCTGAAGTGGCATCTCAGGGCTACACAAGCAGAGGCACTAAGCTTTGGGTACAGAGAATAAAATTCCTACACAAACTAAATCCCTATCTCATACTCACAGCAAGCTGAGGAGATGAGGCAGAGCTTCCACCACACAACTGCATGCTACCCCTGCTTTCTGGCCAGACAAGAATTTTTTTCAGTTACTGCCCTTCTGCACCTTTTACTACCATGTTCCTTCCCTTTCCTTTAATTTATTCCTACTTTTTCATAACTTCTTTCCAATATTTTCCTCATTTACTGAGTCATTGTTTAATTAAATGTAAGGATAGAGAATAAGAACTAACATCTCTGCTTCTGCCATTAAAATGATATATAGTCTTGTGCAATGTGCTTTTTTATTTCACTTCATCCTGTCCTCTTTTCCCATTTGAACTTAGGGTTTTAAGGTTTCATCAGGATGACTGTGGTGTCTGCAAACCAGCCAGGGACAAGGCCTTACTGGGATAGGCACCCTACCAAGCCCCATTGGGAGCCAGTCCCTGCCTTGGGGACATCACTGTCCAAAGAAGCAAGCCTAAAATATTCAGAGGGGAGAGACATGCTTCTATCTGCATGAAAAACACCACAGGAATGAAGAGCTCAATCTGATCATTACAGTAGTTTATTTTAAGTAATACTGGCCTTGCATCTGTTGAAATTCCTTACATGATTCTTCTTCCAAGGTTAACACATTTTTAGATCCCTTTTTTTTCTTTTTCTCCAAGGTTTTTGGAATAAAGAAAGTATACTCACCTCACACCAGGTCAGGGTCTCAAGCCTGGTTAGTGGCAAGTAGCATAATCTCACCTCAAAGACCAGCATGCCGAGTAAGTCAAAGAAGGTGCTCAAAATACCTGAGGAATAAATGGTAATTATTGCCCTGTTCAACAAAGGTGATTTTTTATTTCCTAAATCTCTCAGTCTTTTGAAGTGATGCATCAGAAAAGCAAGGCAAAGATAAAGCGTTTCAGTGTCTTCTTACTGATGAATCTACCTGCCAAGATGCAGACAAGCTGGAAAAGCTGCAAAAACTAGATTCTCACCTCCCCCCTTGTTTCATTTTTTTTATAATAAGTTTTCATTTTTAGGGTTGAAGAAAAAATAGTTTAATGCCTCATTATCTCTCTTTCCCAGATCTCCGTTCTATCCAGACTTTTTAAGCATACTATAAAGTAATCCAAAATTTCAGTAATGATTTAAAATTAAGAGTATCCATTCTGCCACTATTCAGGAATTCCATCTATGTATTTCAATAAGGACAAAGTAGGCAGAAGCTGAATAATACACACAGTAAACAAAGACTCAAGGCTGGTAAGGGAATCAGGTATCAAATTTCATTTTCCGAGGACATTACTTTTGTAAAATTAGTATCTCATGAAGATTTTGAAATGTCATCAAACTGTGAAACTAATAAAAGAAATTATCTTTTTTAAAATAAATTTGTATAGATTAATACTCCTGGAAATGAATTATTCAACATTTCTTTAATGCTTGAAATGATGAAGAATATCCTTTTAGCTTTGCAGATATGGAACAGCAGAAGATCTGCTATGGAAATAAAAAATTACCTGCTTTCTAACTGTTTTCAGCCTCTGTACTATACCTGTACATCTGATAAAAATCCATTCAGATATGTGTTTTTTATACGCAAAGTTTGCTAATTCATTTCGAGAGAGATAGATGTTATATCGTTATGCAGGATGTAATAGAAAAGAGTAGACTTTCTTTAACATTTTAAACCTGGGAAATGTAATAGTGAACTTAAATAGAACTTTGTATCAAATTATGGGTTTTTTTCCAGTCATTGATTAGAACACTAGGGAAAGGGTTTATTTTTTATATTGCTTTCTTTATCTTTTTACATAATTTTCTGCAGAAGACTTGTTTTATGAGAGCTTATTTTTAAAATTTATTGTGTATTTTAATATTGATGCCAAAGGTAAAATTAATCTAAAAATAGTTGCTTAATTTCTAATAATCATTACTTCAGGCAGTATGATGGTACAGATTTAGTATTTGTGCACTCTGGATTGAGTCTGAAGACTTGGATCTCAAAGAATGTGTGCAGCTGGTAACATGGAATTAAGGAGGCAATATACCCTGAAGTATAACACAAGACACAGAAAAGGAACTGAATAAGGAATGCGGTTTTACTTTGCAAAGATGTGTGCAAACAGTTGCTGTTGGCTTTTTTACAATACCTGTTGTGGGCGTGTTGGAAGCTTTGGATGTTTCTCTAAAAATCAAAGCAAACCAAAGTTTATATTGGTTGTAGTCGGGTTATGATCTCAGTTTCACTGTGAAAAGCAAATTATCACACATTATGCATTATTTCAGTGTAAATACATGTTGGCTCAGATGAATTTGAGTCAACCTTTTTATATGTCTAGACTGAATTTCAGGGTTATAGTGAAGAAACAGACCAAGGTAGTCTGAGACACTGTGACATCTCTGAACAAGGGATCTGTTTACCATTGACTCTGAATATGCCCTTATGATATATTCAATTTATTAACCTTTCTGTACATGTGCAGCAGAGATACAGATAAATACAATACTTTCTACTTCTTAGAAGCCTGGACTGGCAGGGGGGTTGGAACTAGATGATCTTAAGGTCCTTTCCAACCCTAACTATTCTATGATTCTATGATTCTATATTTTGTTCTCCAGCTGAAAGTCAATGCAGACACACGGCAGCGAAAGGCATTGAATGGAGGGCAAGAAACACAAGTCTGGTCTTCTGCTCCCCACCTCACGTCTGATTCACTTTTTGGCTCAAAATCAGACATTTTGCATCCTCAGATATTTTTCTTAACTGTTAAATGAGCACTGATGATAATTAACCACATATTTAAGGTACCTCAAGGTCACAAGGCAGAAGCACTAAGTTTTATTTAAAGTGCAGTTTATTAAATATCATGCATTTTCTTGAGCACTAAAGAGTGCTCAATGAACTTCTGGAAGAACAGAGCTAGCAAACAGGTGAGGAGCGGGACAACATGAATACTAAGTAGATATGATGAATTAGGGTGAAATTTGGATTAAAACTGATGTAGAGAGCAAGAAGGAAAACTACAGAAGAGGCAGGTGAAAGAAAAAAAGGGGAAAAAAATGGTGACTGGAGGTAGGAAATAAGCCTGGGGAGATGGGAACAGGAAATGAAAAACATATCTCATTCTTGCATGGTGTAATCCTGTGCAGGATAGTGTTACCCGTACATGAAGTTATTATTGTAGATTCACTGTTGGAAATGAGGTGGTCCCTTATGGTAGGCACCTACCTAATGAAAACCACAAGCGCCTCATCATTTTGCTGATGCTTTGCCATTAACTTTGGTAGGTGAGATGCAGGTGAGACACTTCAGGTCAGACACTGATGGAGCTGAAGCACCACCTAGAAAAACGATGTGCAACCAAAATAAAAATGTTCACATTGGCATGGCCTATTTCTGTGAAGCACTAAAGGTTTAAATTACGACTTTTTTTTAAGAATAGAATAATAAATACAGTTTTCACAGTACATTTTTTGATAGCCTTAAACTTGCCTACTACTTCATGCTATTGGTACAATTAGGCTCAGGTCCTTTCTTACAGAATACCATCCTTGTGGGTAAGGTCAACAATAATTTCCTAGAATATAAAAATAAATGTTTTCATAGACTGATCCCAGAATTTTCTCCAGAGTGAAATAATAATGTTATGCTTTGCTACAGCCTAAACCAGTTTATTATTTCCTAATCTACCAAATTATAAGGTTTATAGAGCTATCATTAAAACAGAGAAGTATACATCAATATGTGAACTGGCTATCAGGCACAGAATAAACCATGTTTTGTCTTCTAGTAAACACTTAAGCCTCAAACTATCCAATTATTGCCCACTGGGAAAAAAGTGAGGTTCCTGACAAGGTAGTAAAAGCATCTGTCAGAGGACGGAGTTTTTAATTTTTAATTTAAACACCAACTATCATTCTTACTAAAAATGCCTTGAAACAATCAGGTGATCTTCAATGCTCCAGATGGGTTAAAATTTCCCACTGAAAGCTTTTACCAGTCTGCAGTAATCTGTCATGACTCTGCTCAATATGAATAGTGTGGACGAAAAATGTGTGGTTTATTGGTTCACACATAGAACGTGTAAATAAGAGAACAGAGGGGAATGTATGCATTAGTGTTTTTATCAAACTTTCCTTGTTCCATACAGAAAGTTTATGGTCTTGAATAGGGCATGAAGCCCTAGTGAAGGAAAATAATGTCTAGGATTCATTATCTAGGAACCTGAAGATTTACTTACTTCCTACCATTGCCTATGTAGGAGCCAGCTCTACCTCCTTATGGATTTAATGAACATATTAAGAATTAAGTTAATAATAAGTATTTCCAAAAATCTCAGAAAAGAAAAAATGACATTGCTTGTCAGGCTTTAATTGTACACAAGTCAAGATCTGGATTAGTATAAATGACAGTGGCAGAATCAAGGCCTCGGTTTTCTTTTTAATCTTATTCTTCCTTTCCTTCCAATCTTTTTCTGTCATGAAGTCAACTCTCTATGTCCACGAACACCTGAGAATCACTTTTTCTTTTATCCTACCCATCTAGTCATGAGGTTTTCTTAGTGCTTCAGACAAGTTTGAAGTCAGCGCTTGTCTCTGCATTACTTTTATTGACAAGTCATTAGAATATCCAGCCACTGATTTAGAAAGTGAGCATTCAGCATCCCAAGCTCAGTTGTGTTAGCAAGACCTGTAAGACAATTTAAGGAGCACTGTGTTTTCTCTTATAGCTTTAGGGGAAAGCTGGTACATTGCACCCTGAAGCAGCCCATGTCGCCAAGTAGACATTGGAGGACTGCATGACAGCAGTAGAGGCTGAACATTACTGTGTTGAGGATGAAAGTAATGAGCCCAGTGCAAATGCAGATTTTTTTCTGGGTAAAAAGTATGATTTCTGCCTTAATGAGAACATGCCTTCATGATTGTCAAGAGAGGATATAAAGCCTTGATCCCAAACTGACAAATCTAGGCAGTTTTCCCTTGTAAATCAGATTCTTAGAAGGGTGAAATACCAGGGAAGGTGGGAGGGATGGTTCGAGAGTGACCTCCTATGCGCTTCCTGTCACTGAAAGGCATCACACTTCATTTCAGCAGTGGGCAGGCTTTTCCTCCACGTGAACTTTCGAATATCTTGTCTCCTCTTAATGTTAAAGGACTTATGTGGTTGTTTATCAAAGCATGGGGAAAGGAGTATGGTTAAGACAGAGGTATCATTATGGCTTAGTAGGATTTGAGATTTGAACTCACCTAGGTTAATTTGGAAACACAAGCCAGAGAGAATGGCAGACTGAAAACAGGTTTGCATCTATAGCTGATAGAAAAACAGCCCCCCAAAAGTCTTCCATTTCCTAGCTCTGCCTTTCTGTGGCCCTTACTAAGACCTGTTTGCAGCCCCCCCAGGTAAAATCCTGATCGACTTTCATGGTATGCATCAAGATTGACACCAGAGATGGGAGATGGAGAGAAACAGGAAAGCCTATATTCTCTGCCCGGGGCCCCTGTCACTGCAGAAGAAATCTCCATATAAATTATGGCCATAACCTTGTGAAACTTTTGCTTTTGCTGGCCCAAAGGGTTTGGTATTTTTTTTAAATAAATAGGAATTAAGTATACACAGTTTATAATATCCCAGGAATTCAGTGTTTATGCTGCAATGACATGAAAGTGGGAATATTGGCACTTCTTATGTGCTAGAATTCCACCTGCACACAGAACAATAGCAAGTGCAGTTCTTCTAGCATCTGGTCAGGACAGGGTGATGATGTTATGAATCATGACGGGTACTCAGTCCCTGTCTGCTAACTCACACAAAAATCCACTTCATCCACAGTCTGAAGGGGTGTCTATATAATGGATTGTGTAATTTCTACTGTTTCTTGCTTTTGTGTGAGCTAGTATGCCTTTGGAAATCACCTTTGTTACACAATATACCAATCATAATGTTGACTCTATTGTATCCTCAGCAAATATGAAATCAGAAGATAAAGTTTCCTCCCTTTGAAGTTGTGCAGTCAGCACTATAGCTCTTAGGGACAAGGTTTTCTATGTTTCGTAAGATGTCTTTTATAAAGAGAGTAAAGATTGTAGCTGCAGATTGCAGATACTGCCATAGCAGAAATAACTATATATAATTATTAATGGGAACTGTACTCAAGGAAGGACTGAAAATGAGTACTTTATGATATAAACTGAATTAATATTAAATAGTATGGATTTTTTAATAACTATAAATTTATAGATAATATTTTTTTGTCACCAGACAAAGCAAATACATGCTTCATCCTTTTTAATTTTCAGCGAATTGTTATGGAGATTATAAAGTGTGAGAGGCAGTTAAGCTTTGTACTTATTTAAAACCAAAACAAGCTGCATGGGGTTAGTGAAGGTTCTTCCTGTTGCTTCATCCATTCTCTTCACCTTCAGTAGTATAACAGGAGGAGTCCTTAGGAATGCACTTTGTAACCGTGTTTTTTGTCCAATAGTTAAGTCAGTGGAACTAGTGGAAAAGCATTAAATTCTGCTGCATAAGTTGTCATTAACAAGGTGGTTTATTTTTTGGCAGTTGAAATTTTAATGTAATGTTCTGCTGAAATTCTGAGATTCAGTCAAGTTTTAACAAGATACAGCTAGAAGGAGATTGCATTATTTTTTATGTATTTCTTATTAAAATTCTTGATAAATGTTGCAGAGATTCTACCTGTGAGCTGGTTTTCACTCTCTCACTGATATTAAATACTTGCCACCAGAGCTGCATTTTTGATGGTGATTTGTCACATGGCATTATTTCTGATCCTAGAGTAGATGAATGCCACCTTCATCAGGTTTCTTGTCTGAAGCCTCACAAGAAATACATTTCAAAATTAAAGCCTTGGTATGTATGTGCATAAAATTTTCCATAAAGGTGTAGTAATACTATTTTCCTGCCTGAATGTTTATGACAAGAGGACATGAAGACTTTCAGCATGGGTGAAATTGATACATATTTTAATACCAAGCAATATTTAATAGAAAAAGTTTACATTGTTCACCCAACTGTGTTTTGTTTCAGTCAGCATTTATCCAGGAAAATCTACTCAGAAGCATTAGAAAAGCCCACAGACGAGGTTCTTATAACCCTGAGTACCCTTTAGAAATGCCACTCAGCCTGGGAAGGTGGGAATGCTGAGGGTGTGGGCTGCTGCTCCTCAGAGTGTATCAAGGTGCAATTTTAGATCTAAAGGGGAAAAAGCTGAATTCTCCTAGCTTTTGTCTGGCGTGCTTTCCAAAGTCTCAAACTAACAGCATACCGGCTTGCTTGCAAGCCTGATAATAGTTGTACTTTAGGGGTTAAATGAACCCCAGTGTATTTCTAGCATGCAATGCTGTCTGCTTTCTCTAAAGGATCAACTAGTCATTCAGAAAGTCAGTATGGTGGCACTGTGCAACCTCTATGTATGCAAACCTGTCCCCAGGCCCTCCATACAATTGCTGTTATAGGAGGTACTCTCCCATCAATGTCTTTGTGCACCCAGTTGCCCAAAATGAGTGCAAAAAGGTGGGTCAGAGATTTCGTGTCTGGGTATGGCCCTTTCTTCTCTGATGGTTCCTGTGAGCATCATGCTTGAGTTTTCTAGTGATCCTAGCCCACTGTGCTTAACCCTCAGCAAGGACTTGCATATGTGGATTAAGTTGTCTGGAGGTAAAAGTTGTAGAAAGGGACTGCCAAGAAAAGAAATCTCCCCAGTGGTTCTTCCCTGATCACATAAATGGTCACGCCAAATTTAACCATCCTGGGACCCCAGAGGGAATACACCCAGAGGGTGCTCTCCGTGACCTGTCACCCTTTGACTCTACAGTTTCAATGAAAAATCAGCTTATACCAGGATGGCTGTTCCCAGGATGGACTCCTGGGAGTGAAGACCAGAGTCACAGAGGTACCTGCCCATGAGTCATTTCTCCTGCCTGTCATGCCAGGTGCACCCAGGGGAGTTCTGTGTTATCCTGGGAGGGTGGGTTCCTGGCCAGGGGAGCTGAACTGACAGAGGGCGCTGGAAAAGCCTGCAGCATCCATGCACACAAGGATCTGTTCTACTCTCTGATGGTTTCCAGTAAACTGTATTAATACGTGAACATGATTAAACCCTCATATATAGGTTTTGTGTATGCGGCAGACCAGAAAAGGGTTCAGTGTCAGGTTTGAGTTTGATTTGAGGGAGGAGTGGGATCTGAAAGCTATAGATACTGTTTTAAAGCCTTTTTCCAGTAATGATGATAATGAATGACGTAAGCCATTCCTTAAGACTGATGATTAATCCTAATGAATAAGTTGCATACATATGTTTCACAGCTGTCATTAAGCTTCCATTTGAACTGCTCTTCCCCTTTCCCCACTCCCACCCATGCCTGCAATCTGCAAACTCTTATTCCCTGTAGGTATTTTGATAGAGAAACAGACAGGTAACGATCCCCATGTCAGACTGTGAGCCATGCAACTGTCAGTTCACATTGTGTCTGACAGTCATTGACAGCTTGCTTCTTCAATTTTACTAAGATTAATATTCTTCACATGTTTTATTTATATTTACTGATCTTACTGCAGTGAATTTTTAAAGAGACATTTTCATGTTGAAATTCCCTGTTAAAAGTCAAATCTGCATTTTCTTCAAAATTTGGATTTACATTTCATCAGTATTGCTTGTGCAGTATTTGCATGTTGCTAATGGACTGATCACATTCACGATGCTTTATTCATACAGGGGTCAACAAGGCTTATTCTGATAAACCCCCAGGATCATCATCCTGGGAACTTTCTTATCCTTGGAAACATCTGCACATGGTTAACTTGACACAAGGCAGTAGTTTCACAGAAGAAGACTATTCAGATGCATAAAATTATTCATGTGTGCAAGCATTTGAAGGACTCAATTTCTGTAAAACTAATGTTGTCACCAGAGTAATACTGTTCAGCTTAGAAATAATCACATAGGTAAATGATTGCAAGATCAGACTTTGAACTCTCTGGTGAAACTCTACTGTTCTGTCCTTTTGGGCTGGCTCACCATCTCTCTGGATGCTTGAATTGAAATAGCAACATATGGGGGTGTTGCAATTGTAAATACAATGGGGGAAATTATACTTAAGCCAAGAGAATTTCAAACACGAAAGATAGAAGTAGCTGGAAATTTGGAAAGATCTAATTTTATGACCATTTTTATGTAAATAGCAATAAGCTATTTATTTTAAAATGTTTAGAAAATGTAAAATTATATATAGATGTATATAAATATATCTATAAAGACAAAAACTGAATCTTAATGTTTGTGCTCTGTCTGCTTTAAAAAGCGCTAGCCAAATCCACCACTTCAGAGTAGGGAATTTTTACTAGGTGTCCTATCTGAGCGCAGGCTAACTTGTTGTACCCAATTAGGGAAATCCAGATCTTCATGTTGAACATCTCTGCATGTTTATGAATTGAAAATTCTCCACTTCAGGGCTCCTTTTAACCTCTCTGATCTTTCAAATTGAATGTCTCTTAACTTTGCAGATAAATTATCCGATTCTGACCTCATCTAGCCTTGAGATGACAGTGGTGGTTTATCTCTTTTTTCCTTCCTTTCTCTCCAGATCTGCATCATCATGTTTTCCCTATTGCCATGGCAATACAGCTCAGTACACAGAGGAGCACAACAAGGCAAATGCATGTAAAAAGTTTGCACAAAGGCAGAATTGCTAACTAAACAAGGGACACTGCTGATACATGACTCCTGCAGGGATATGGCGGGGGGGGGGGGGGGGGGGGGGGGGAGGGTGTCCTTTTTTATCTCCTCTCCTTACCAAGTGATTACAGGTGAAAACACAAATGGGGACATGAAAGCCAGCATATCAGAATTTCTAAACCAGTTTATATGAGGGAAAATCAGCATCAAGTAAGACTACGGTAGCATGAAAGTGCGCTGTTTCGTTCAGATCATAAGGAGCTCTGGCAGCATCTGATGAAAACATGGGTGATTTATCACTTCTGGGTGATTTATCACTTTTAGGTGATTTAGCATGTTTAGTGAATTTTGGCAATAACCCTGCCCTGCACCTTGAAGAGAGGTGTACTGTTAATGAAGAAATGGTGATGCAAACAATCAAGGGCACAGAAAAAACAGTGAATCGGTGAAAAGCCCCTCCATTTAGCCTAAGAATACTCTTCATATTCTTAGGTGCTAACTGAATAACAATTTGCCCTTCAGTGACACTTCAAGACAGCTTTTTTTTCAAATAATAGTAAAAAAGGATTTAAAATAGAGATCCCTTTGATTTTTCCTAAAGTCAGACGAAACAGCAGATGAACAAGCTGTGGCTTTTTACCTTTCTGGCTTGGTGTCATTTATATTTAATTCATTAATTATTTTTCAGGGAGAAAAGTTTTGTCTTATTTTCAGTGAAAGGAATGCTGATTGTTCTCCCAGGGATATTATAATAATGTCAAGGAAAGCCATAAATATTTTATAAAGACTGATAATAGAGTTTTCTGTGCTAAAGAAAAGTCAATGATTTTTGAAAAGGGACACATAATGATTTTCTGGCTAACTGCAAAAATGAGATGGCAGTAATTTCAATATTAGTTAATAAATATTGACATTAGTATTTCAATGAGTGTAATCAGGCTTTGGCGGGATATTGGAAAGTCATGGTTTGTTCAGCAGTATTATTATAAAAGCTAGACTATTTCCACTGAAGCTATTAATCAATCTTTGCAGGAAGCCTCAGTAACCTCTCAGAATAAATCCAGTAAGACTATGCAAGAATTAACACGTGCCCTCTGCATCATATTGTGAGCTCATCTATTTTGCTGTCCAGCTGAAAAACAACATTGCGCAATAGGTTACGTGTTTATGGCATCCTCATACAAAATCAGCCTTTATGCAAACTAAGTTGGTTAAAATGACAGCATCAGGTTTATGGGCAATCTGATGTCTTCAGCATACTTCACCTTGTTGTACATCAGTTATTCAGAAACCTAGTGGTTAGGTCAAAAACAAGAGCTAAAAAATGCCCAGGGGTAAACCAGAGTCTGAAATGTCAGCTGTTATTCATGGTGTTAGCCTGTTACTGCAGAGACAGTCAGAAAATCATTATTCCATGATGACTTCAGAGTTTTCAAAAACTTTTAGTCCCAAAGTTACCACCCCTCCGCCAAAGCCAAAATCCAAAATTGGTTTCAGAAGTGCTACATTTCTGGTGCAGGATGCCCCTGGGATACCTGGTATTTGATGAATTAAAAATTACATCATTCTTGTTGGCTTTAGGGTTGATAATTACTGAGAACATGCAGCAGTGAACAGTGGGAGAGGAAATGGAGTGAGCTGCAACCTAGCTCTTTGGTTGGAATCTCATTAATACACGTCTGCAACAAACAGACCAGATTTTAAATTGGACCTTTTTTTTTTAATACAGAGCATTTTCAACAGAAGTTTCCCGAGCAGTGACACAGTTTCCTTGCAAAACAACCTCAGTTCCCATGCAGTGTAAGTTTTAGGGGGCAGCATATCCCTGTTCCTCATTGACCACTCTGCCTTCTGTTCTTCAAAAGCCTCTGCTACACTGGCACAGATGCCCAGGGAGCTGGACTGGGGAATAGATCTGGCTGAAAAATAACCTTAGTTTTGAATAATCTTTGTCTGGATTAATTTCCCAGTCCAGGTGAAATTGTTTGAAATAAACTGTGAGAGTGGGAGAAACTGAGGCTGGCTGCTCACCGATTAGGAGCGATGACCCTGTCTCAGGGAGTGCTACCACGCCATCCTCACCTTGAACTTGGGGCCGTATTACCAGACCCTGCCCTTTTTCTGGCCCTGGTGCTCCCCTGACCTCTCTGCGACTCAATTTAAAGTCTCAAACCAGCTGAAAAGTAACCCAGGAAAAAATAGAAGAAAGAAAAAAAAAAGGCCATTTGTTTAACTTGGCTCAAGGAGGGGTCAGATAAGGAGTGGTGCTAATGCACTTCTGTGCATCAGCAACATGTGGCATGGCCCAGGAAAGAGGGAGGACCCTCGCTAGCTCCATCATTCTAAACTGTCTTGAGACTGCTCCCTGGATGTCTTGCCAGGGGCTGCATAATAACAAGAGGAGCAGTTTCTGCTTTGCAATGTTTACTCCTGGCTAATTTTAAAATATAATGTAAAACGGCTTCCTTTCTTTAAAAAATGGGATTTGTGATCCTTTCCTTAATTCGCATGCACACACAGAGTATAAGTTCATCTGGGAAATGTGTTGAATTATAACGCGGGGGGAGCAGAGGGGAGAGGAAAACTAAACAATCATTTAGTTTCGATAATATCACGAATGCCAAGCCTGGTTTTCCCCTGTTTGGGGATGAGGGAGTTGGAGGCTTTTGGGAAAGGGACTGGGATTTTATGATGAGCTTTTTCACAGCTCAGACTAACTGAGAGGGATACTAGAATTTTAAGAAAGGGTTTCCCCCCCCCCCCCCCCATATGATTTTGCATGCTGAAGTTTAACAGCTGTTGCAAGCAAGAAGAAAACATATTTTTCCCACTACATCTTTTGATTCTACCAGATGAACTGAGTTTCTTTGGCATTATTTCTTCTTCAGAAAATTCAAAAGACTAGGCAGTTAAATTTAACCCAGATATGAATCTGCTGATTTTAAACTACATTAAAACAAAGGCCAAACCTTTTAATTGCTCATGACCCCATTATGTTCTGTCCCCTTCCCCCTCACCCTCTGTTAACTAGTTGTCCCATTGTTTCACTTAGGATTGAAGTTAGATTTACTGGCTAGCAATTACAAGGATTGCTCTTTTGCCCCTTTGCTCCTCTCCCTGCTTTAAAAATAACAAGAGAGAGGATGGAGGAGAGGGAAGCCTCAGAGTGGTTTGATTGGTTTGTTTGTTTGTTTCCCAGTCTCTGTGGGTTGCTGGTGTTTGTTAGGAAAAGTGAGAATATAAGCTGATCAATTCCCTTCACCTCCTCAAGACTGCATTTTCCTGGGACAATGCAAACACCCGGTTGCCCTGTGAACTGTCCAATCTGATTTTATTAGGTTTGTTTACCCCGGTGCCATTGTTTATCATTACTTTTATACATATTTGCACTTACATTATATTTTTGCTGTCAGCTGCAGCAACAAAGAGGCTTTTATTAGTCTGTGAGCCTCATGCAGGGGAGCAGGAGTGGGCAGCACCCAGCACACAGTCTCCCCTCCTTGCATTACCAAGCCCCCCCGTGCCACAGCGGGATTCACTCCCTAAAGAGATAAAGTTCCCACCGGTTCCTCCTCCCCCTCCAGACTTTCCACTGGCGTGAGCACAGGCATTTGCTTTAGTTTATGACGGTTAGCAGAGACTGTGGAGGACGTGCTGACCGTCCTGTAACTCCTCTGGATGGCAGAACCAGTGTAGGGGCATGCTGCTGTACCCAGGAGGACCCCTCAGCCACACAGGGGTGATGGTTGGTTTTGGTTATGGGAAATTCCACTACCAACAGATTTCCCACCTCAGAGGTCTCCTTTGGGGTTTATACATCATAAGACAGCACTGACTGGAATTGAATCTGACTCTGTATTTATATCCAAACAGCACATAAACCTGAAGTAAAACTGCAGACAAACATAAATAACACATGCTTGTATATCCTCTGCTGTGTTGTGATCCCAATGATGCTGGAACTGGTGTCTGAGCACTTCAAACCCTGGTTTTAAAGAATTTGAAATGCATCTATTAAATTGCAGCCTTTGCTGAACCTGTCAAGAAGGGTTTCTGCCCCAAATGGAAACTGTCCAAATAATTATGCATGGCCATTTTAAAGTTATGCAAGGTCAGAAAATACAAACAAAACACAACAAAACAAAATCCGGGAGAATGAATGGCTGCAGGACAAAACTGTGAGCTAGGAAAGACCTTTCCCTTCAATGCCCACTTAGCCACATGAAATCAGGGCAGTGGCGAGTTGCATAGGGCTGAGGTGTGGGGCATCATCCCCCTGAGCCACAGAAGTTTAGATTACAGTTTTGTAAGTGTTTTCAATCCTGACTTCATTTTAGGCTAATACCTGGGGTTAAAAAACCCAAGTTTCATTGAATTGTGTGGATATGTGAGATAGTCTCTTTTTTATCCTCCTACATCAAAAGCAAACTCTGGGGAAAAGAGGAGACAGGCTGGGATTCAGTGCTCACTGCTGCAGTCCATGCTGTTGCCTGCAGTAGCAGACAGGTGTCCCAGAACGAAAGGCTCATCCATTTCTTCCCTCAAACACTAGCCATAATAAATGTGTTGAGGGCAGCATGAAATACTAAGCATCCTCTGATTCACGTGCGCTATTTCTGAGTTCAGTGCACTGATGAATTATGGGGGTGGCTGGGAGAGGGTTGTGATTCCTAGCTTTGCTGGATCTGCTTTCTGGGATACTTCAAACGGATGAGACTCCTGAGCTGCCAGCAGCTCTTCCTTTCCTGGAGTCCCTCTTTCCCCAGTCCAGTCCCCAAACTGGCTCTCTGACATATAGTGCAGTTCCTGGCTTTCAGTGGTTTTCCCCTTCATTAGCTGAGTTCTGAGCTTAGTTAATCTCTGCTCACTGGATTAGTAAAAACTTTTTTGTCTTGTGAGCTGCGCTTTTTGTGATCTGTATTTTTGAATTTACAACAAGCAAGTTGGGAAGTAACGTTTACTGGCTATGACTGTGAAGTAACGTTTGCTGGCTATGACTGTGAAAACGCATCAACCATGAGTGACTTAAAGTTTTATTGATGAAGCTTGATAAATGCAAGGTCTAATTTTTCATTAAATTTTTCATTTAAGCAAATTCTGAAAGGATTACACAAAAAAGCTGAAAAAAACCCCATGTCTCTACCTAAAAACATATCCAAAGAGAAAATTATCTTAAAATGCAGGGAAAAGTTGAATCATTTAGGACCTGTGGGTTTAACTTCCACTGAGCACGACAGCTGTTTATACAAGTTGAAGGCATTCTGAAGCCAGCGTAAACCAAACCCACTAGCATGTTGAAAATCAAAGCTCCAAGCCAGAGTACAAACCGCTTCCCTGTGTACCTGCTAAAACACAAACAATACCTTACATTGGGAAAACATCAGTCTCTCTCTGTCCAAGGAAGCCTGGAAGATGCAGTGGCAGCAAGACGAATAGGGTGGTGTCTGAGCCATAGCTCTGCCATTACCTCCGTGCCTGTCATGGAAGGCAGGTCTCTGGACAGGATTTACAATACTCTGTGTTCTCCTGGTGTAATTCAATGAATAACTTTTCAGGAAGGCTGCCAGTAACCTCCTCTCTCTCCTTTCCCCATTTTATTGATTCATCCTTGGCCTTGTAGTGGCCTTGGGAACTGAATCCCTGGAAAATCACTTTATTTTTAAATTTCCTATTTATTTGTAAATTTTATATTTTCTGAGTGGGTTGATTTTGGTTGGGTTTGGGTTTTTTTTCCCCCCAGAAGATCAGGCCCACCATTCAGCTTACTGCACATTCAGGACAATACTACAGGAGGGACCTGGTAGGAACAAGCTGCTGGCAAGGGCCAGAAATGGCATAGAGCAGCTAAAGCGTCCTCTGGTCCATCGAGGGCTAAATCATAGCCTTAGTCCATTTGGTGACCCATTGCCTGCTATGATTATGATATATATATACATATATATATTTATCAGTGTGTCTGCAACCACCAATTCTCTGCCAAACTGCCCCTAATTTACACCAAAGCAATGTAAATGCAGCATATCTGTGGAATGGTGTTGCCTGAATGCTGTTTTAACTTGCTTTGCACAGCTGTGAATACAAGGTAGAAGGCAGAGGAAAATTAGGAACAGAATAGCTAAGGATGTTATAAACAATGTCTGTGAGGTTAATTTAAATTTAGCTTATGTTTCTCTAGAGCCATTACTGAGAGATTGCTTTGCCTTCTTAGAAACTCGGGGGGGGGGGGGGGGGGGGGGGGTTGGGATTCCAAGTAAATTGACCCTGTTATCAGAACAACAAAAGAAATCCCTGTAGGCCATTTAGAAGCTGTTGGAACCAGGTTTCCCAAATAACATTAGTTGTATTCTTCCCTGCTACTGTGTTAAAGCATGCATGCAAAGATGTAAGTAGTAATAAGAGAAGACACGCATGTACTGCATATTCTTCTTGCTCTTCTTCCTCTTCCTTCACCACTCAGGGTACCTGTATCTGCCTGCTGCTCTGATGTTACTCCTTTCAAAGGAATAATTGCAGACAACAGACTTCACTTTTTGGTTTATCGACAGCTTAAGGCGCTCAAGCACCCCAAGGATTAAGTCTTATATCTTGAGGGACACCTCTCTGTTTCATGTTCTTGGGAAAGCTAGCTGTTATTAGAGATGTATGGGCAGGTGTGTGACTGGCTTAAATAGGAAAGATTTTTCTGATTAGGTGTTTATTTTATTTTTGTATATTTTGACTTTCATTTAGCTTGCCCTCGAATCCTTTAGCTTCCAGATACTCTAAGAAAGGCGCAAAGGTCTCTAAATGTCACCTTAATGCACCATCTCCTCCACATGCTCTGCTCCTCGGACACAGAACTGCCTATCACTGCATAACACAACGGTTAAACGCTCCTTATTATACCATAGTTTAAAATGCATTTTTCAATTACACAAGTATATAGCATTTTCTAAACAAATAGGCTAATTTTGTATACGTAGGCAGCTTTTTAATAGGATGCTGCAACTGAAAATTACCATACAATTCCTAAGGCCCAATATCATAAACATGTTGTTAATCTAGTGAAAACATGTGAACTGCTTCATGCTTCACTGTAGAAACCCCTTTCTTTTCTCTTTTCTCTTTTTTACTTTTTACCTTTTTACGAAGTGCAGGTAGCAGTTTGTTTTGGCCTATTGGAAACAATTAAATCAAAGTCCGTTGGGCTTTCTACAGCTGTATTTAATAGAGAAGGGCAGACTCCTTCCTGCTGGTTAAATTAGCTGCTGCGATGCACAGCTATTTTTATTTTTGTGTGAAAGTGAGGTTTTGAAGCCTTGAAAATAAATGCTGGACTCTGCAGAGGACAAAAATACTTGGCTAGAAGTCAGCACCAATGTAGTGCCCTGTATTTACTTTGCGGTATGTATTTAAATTTCTATTTTGATTCAGGAATTTACCCTGATAGATTAATCTATGTTTAGTGAGAGCTTCAACTCATGCTACCTGTTTCAACAGTGAATTTGCATTAAATAAGATGGGTAAGGGGAAAGCTGAATACTCCATTTGCACATTAAAAGCTGATCATTAATCCTATATTTTAACTCTACAACTGTCAGGAGCTATTATTTCCCAAAGAGCCTGACAGTTCAAGGGATAAACTGGAGTGGGTCCCATTATAAAGGTCTATGAATAGACGTCAGAATAGTTTGCGCATCAAACCCCAAAGGCTATTAAATGTGATGCTTTAAGAATCAATTTGTAGCTAAATTAAACTGAAGGGATGTGAATCCTAGGACAGATTTTTAATAAAGCAGAAAATGTAACATATAGAGAGGAATTTTAAACACAATTAGGCAGATGTAAAGATTTTAAAAAATATGCATTATTAAGCAATTAAAAAAACCACATTGATTTTCAGCCTAATGCTTGGAAAACCGTGCCACATTTTGCCACAGTAAAGAGATCAAACAAGGAGAGGTGCTGAAATGCTGCTTGCAAAATGATGTTTTCAGGTGACTTTAGAACAGATCAATAGAGAGCTGATAGCTTACGAGTCTCTGAGACAAGTCAACAAATGCAATGCAAGAAAAGAGGACCAAAGAGGTGTCTTTGTACAAAAAAAATAGTTTCTAACAGGGCATCCTGTGGAGTTTTATCCGAGTTCATTAGGCTTGAAGACCGAGATCTGCTAATTCCACTGAAAAGTTCCAGACATTTGCAAAACCAAATCAAATGTGATGCTGCACTTAAGCTTGTTAAGAAGTCGAAGTTAACACTAAAACCTGCTTAAATGGGCTATCATGAAACAAGGCTGTACAAGCAGCACCATCCTCACACTTTCAGCAAGCCAAAAGAAATCATGTAAGCTCTGTGCAGTTCTTGTGAGGCTTTTTAGCACCACACTAGACCGGCCCTCCAAAAAATAAATGTTGGGAAAAGAACATGATTCTCCAATATGTTACTTCTGTTTTCCCCCAAGGGGTCTCAAATGAAGCCAGGGAATCAGGCCCAACATATAGAATTACAACGCCAGGAGTGCAGAAAGACTGACAACCTCACTGTGTTGGGAACAATTTTGTTATCTCTCATTTATTTCCACAATTTCTTTCTCTTAAGTCATTTATATCCCCAAGTCCTTGAAACAGGATGTGCCTTAAAAATGATACATCTTCCTCTGTGCTTGGAAAGTTAATAGTTGTTTATTATTCAAAGTAGGCTACCGAAAAAAGATCTCTCAAAAATGAAATCACGGTTCATTTCCATAGCTGAAAATGGAGCTCCTCGCTTACTGCAGCTGGAAGAAGCGAAGACAAAGGGAAGTTTATCATAGACAGTTCCCCCTGGTTGTTTTGTTTAGAGCTGGCTGAGACATGAATGAAAATTCCAGAAAGCTCCTCACTTTGTACTCCACTGGTTATCATGGATTTTAATATTCTGGGGGGACAGCTGAAAGCTGTGTGCTGTGGACTGACCATAATGTCTAGTAAATCACTGTCTCTGTCAACTTGGGTTTAGCTATTCCTGCCTTTTTTATATTGTCAAATGAAATTAACTATTACCCGCTTCGTGGTCCACCATTATTTTATTATTTTGAACTAGAGGCAAGCTGTCTATAGGCATGCGCATGTGTGAATGCATAATACACATTAAAGGAACTAGGTTCTTTACTATTTTCTTAGGTTGTGTCGACAAAATAATATAGAAAGTGTCAATACTGATGATGTCTGTTCTCTCAGCCCCTTACACGTGTGCTTTATGGTATCATCTTTAATTGCACACCTACTTGCTAATTTTATTGTAAAGCATCATTTAAATTCCAGGAATTAGGAGCAATTCCAAATTTTGCTACCTTCAAAGGAGTTTGTTATCCCATGTCTTTTTTACAGTATGCTATTCAAGCACTTTTCTCAAAAAGGAATAATTAAATTCCTCATGAGATTTTCTATGGTGACCATTTCTGCACTATTTGAAAGCTGCATGAACATAAATTAATGTAAGTCCCTCTTAGCAGTTGCTTTTGGAACTCATCCCAACCTTACTGCTTTGAGTTCTTAGTACAGCGAAATTTTGGCTTTGGCCCTGTAATCTATCCTAGAATAATATATTCGAGCATGGAATAGTGAGGACACTAGTCTGTAACTGAGGACATGGCATATGTGGTTCAGTCAGCGCTACCAGCTGTGAGAAACCTGAGCATCCTCAGTTACAGCAGAATCTTCTTAGAATTTAGCAACTCCAACTGAAGAGGTAGTGATGGAGCATGTGCAAACTGTGAATTTTCACAGGCTTATAACACAGCCAAATGTATAACGAGAATAGCAAAAGGCAACAGGGAGCCTCTTCAGATTTTTCAAACTCTGGCTTCAAATTGTGGAGGTGCTAGAACAATTCTCAGAGAATATCCAGAATGTTTAATGATGGCAAACCCACCTGGCTTACGCTAACCTCACTCTCAGAAACAGCTAAGCAGTTTCGGCTGAAATTTTCATTAGAATTTGAGCTTGAATCAGTCACTGCATGCAAACGACAGCAGAAATGTCTAAACTCTGATGAAATCTAGCTGTCTAGGAAGACAGGCTTATGAAGGTAGAGCATCATCAGGCAATCTTCCTTTTCAGGCTGTGCATATACACAAATATAATGAACTCATTACACCTAATGCTGTGCATGTGAAATAAACGTATATGTGCCATGTGGGTGCAAATGTGCTTGTGCACACACAAGGATCAAACAATTTAAACAATTTATCATGCTCAAGAATATCACCCATAGGTAGTCACTGTATGTAATTCAGGATCAGTTATGCAAGCAGAAAGGCCTGCTGCTCATGAGCCACTCAGCAACAACAGCACTACCTCTGACTGCAGTGAGAACAGGAGTCAGGATTATAATCTCATTAAAGGAGAATAGATTCAGAAATCATGTCCTACTTTTGTTAAATGCAGCACTGGTAGGTTATATGGATTGTTTTTAATTTGAAATGCTAGTTATGTATCTGGCTTGCAAAAATGACTTGATTCATTTGAGAAATTCTAAATATTGCCATTAACAGAGCTTTATTCTTTGGGCCCATAAATCCAGGTGTATCTATAAAAAGAAAAAATAAAGGGTTTCTGTTTATCATCTGTACAGAAGTTCTTCTTGTCTTTTTATTGCAGAGAGCCAAGTGTAATCACCATGAGAGGAAATGATCGAGTTCGGCAGCAGCCTCAGCAGGAAAGCTGACTGCCAGGTGCATGGAGTGTAAGGATATCTGTGCTAGCTATGTACGCACCAAGGGTTTGATTTGCATTAGAACACTGCTGGGCTGGAGGGAAACAAATGAAAGAGAGGATAGGTAGGCACCTACCCCACCACTACATCTCTGCCCGCTGAAAAGGTTTGGGTTTCACGGCAGAAACACAAATACAGCGTGAAGCTAAATAATTAAAGCCTGGCATTACGGACCAGATCATTTCTTGTTATCGGGATGGTCATTTTTTTGTGTGTGTGCATAACAGACAAAGCTTATTTTGAAAGATCTTAAATGTGTTCTGAAGAGAAAGCATAATCTCTTCTAGCATTTGCAAACCTTGTATTACCCCAGGAAAAAAAAAATAGCCGACACCACTGAGCACATGGGCTTATCTGCAACCTAATACTGTTATTGTAAGGGTTTGTATAGCTCACTTCCTGCCTTTAGGCTTGCACAACAGGATATTTAAATTACAAAGACAATGAAGAAACAAGGCAAAATGCTCTTGATATTAAAAATATTCTAGCTGCTTTACTGCTCTAATTCCCCATGAAGTGACTCGCAGGATTAATGAGTAAACACAAGGTCACTCCTAGAGTGGTGCTGGCTAAACAAACTACAGGCAAATTAAATGCAGCCAGCAGGCAGGTTCAGGGTTTAGCAGCTGTCCCACTATGCTGTGAAAAACGTATAACTTACTATTATAACGGCAACCACTACCCGTTACTTCTGTTAGCAGTCTGTCACTGTTTCCATTGTTAACTTGGTCTTTGGGGTTTAATATCTCATCTGTATTAAGTTGCGTCAGGTTGAAACTTGGCACACAGGTGTGTCTGGATGATACTCATGTTTTTTCCTCCTTTTTAATTACAAAATTAAATTGTATCAATTAAAGCTGAGTAATATATTTTTTCCTTTACTTTCAGATGCTGTTTATTTACTTCCCCAAAACTGAACGCAAACAAAAGTTTAACTTTTCACTGAAAGAGCCCTGAAGTATAATTCAATTGGTCCATTAAATCTTTTGGTTCCTATGCAGTTTGTATTGACAGGGCTATTTTTATCCTAGAGGCCTTTATCTGAGTGGGCCCTTCTCAGCTTACACTTTCTGATCTACCACCTTGGAGTACTGAGAGACACTGAATTAACCCATACTGGATTGCTGTTACACCCTGTTTGTTTCTCTTTGGCTTGTCTTTGAGGGAGACTTTCTGCTCTATTCAGTGTATTTATTCTTTTAGCTGTGTGACCACCTCTCTCTCATTGCACAGCCAACTCAAGGAAGGTGCAAAAAAGTTTCAGCAGAGATTACAGAACAGATATAACCCTTGTTATGTGCTGTGTTAGGTAAACATGCCAAAACACAATTTCAAGCACAGGTACCATGTGTGACTTTTTTGCCACGGTTTGCTGTGCCAGGGTCAGAGAAGGTCTCAGAGTATTTCATTACAGGAGTGCGGAGCGCAGCGCTCTAAAAGTACTGACACATTTTGCAGCTACAAAAAATGAGGCTCAGAGAGAAGAACTGGCTCATGTGGCTAGTGAGTGGACTGTCCCCCCTAAACACAGTATATATGGCTACAATAGGGGTCGAACCTAGCACAGCACCTTGCACGCAGGGGAGAGATATGCTATTCCTGCATCCCATGCTGTGACAGGATGCAGGCGATGCCCAGGGGGAGTGGAAGATGGTACATGCTGTGCCACAGGCAGGTAGGTGCAGATGCAACCACGGCCAGCCAGTAACCACCTGGGATCCAGCTCAGCCTCGTCAGCTCTGCTGGGTAGTGTGATTCTTCCTCTCTCTTCATTCATCTCCTTGGCAATGGGCTCGTTGAACAAGCCTGCCCCTGCACTGGGACCCAAGGTGCACAGGGTGAAAAGGGGACAAGTCTTACAAACCCTTGGTAAAGACTGAGTATCTACTTGTGAGTAGCTTGAGTGAAATTCAGATTAGATTAATAGTTGGAGTTCTAAGCCCATTTTGCATTAGCAGTGACAAAGATGTGTCAGTATGTGAATGAATGTAACTTACTCATGGGTTTATGGCCGTAAAATTCAGGGAGTGGAGGACTCTACAATGGCTTTTATGGTTACATTCTTCCATTCATATCTCTGATTAAGTTAAATCAGGGACTGTAGCGATAGGACAAGGGGTAATGTGTTTAAACTTAAAGAGGGGAAGTTCAGGTTAGATATAAGGAAGAAGTTCTTTATTGTGAGGGTGGTGAGGCACTGGCATAGGCTGCTCAGAGAAGCTGTGTCTGCCCCATCCCTGGCAGTGTTCAAGGCCAGGCTGGATGGGGCTTGGAGCAATCTGGTCTAGTGGAAGGTGTCCCTGCCCGTGGCAGGGGGTTGGAACTGGATGACCTTAAGGTCCTTTCCAACCCAAACCATTCTGTGATTCTAAGTTTAAATGTAAAACTCACAGAATTTCCCATTAAGTGTACATCTGAGGGAGCTGCTGAATGCACTTATGGGAGTCCAGATAAGCAGAAACTAGGTTATACAAACAAGTCACACATCCTCTTGCTTTTGATGAAGCAGGACAGTAGGATTATATGTGGGCTAAGTAAACGGCATTAGATGAAGTAATGCCTTTTTTGGACATTTTCCACTTTGCTTTTGGAAGTCAGAAGGATCTGCAAAACCACATTTTTTTGAAATACAGTGGGAAATGATTAAATAAGAATATTGCTGTCAGTCTCTTGCGTGCAAATCTTACAGGGTCTGGAAATCACCAGTGAACTTTGGAGAGAATTTTACCCTTAACATGGACTAAACACAATTGGTTGTCAAGGAGAAGAAAACACTTGGCTACTAACCAAGCAAATACTTCCTTTTAAAAATGTTCTAGTGAGCAAGTGAAAAATGAGGTCATTCATGCAAATATCCCATTCACCGGCACCTTTTTTTACAACCAGATTATGGCTACTGCTCCTGCCCTACAGCAGAGTGGTGCAGACTCTGGGTAGAAAACTCTTCAAAGTAAAGATAATGGTGGTTCATAGTCCTCGAGGAAGCACTTGTGAATGAAATGGGGAGTGTGATGAGGTAGTGTGAACGCTCTGCCACATTGCCTCCTGCAAGAGGCAGAGGTGGGAACAGAGCAGGCTTCAGGAGCAGATGCTGAGCATGGACAGGGATGCAAAACCAGACAGCTTTATCCTGGGTCCCACAGCAGAGCTGTTCCCCACCTCCTGTCTGAGATGTCACCAGCTGCATATCTCTGGTGCTTACAGCTGAAGGTAGTGTGGGCAGCTTGGGTTCATATTCAGCTGTTTTGCACCAACTTCCAGTCACTGACCTTGCACAGACCCGGTACTGGGACCACCATAATGTGTTTGGACTTATACAGCAAGAGAGCGCTGCTGGAGGCCTTTTGGCTTCTCTTCACCATCCCTTGACCCCTTCTTCCCATTTATGCCGTATGCTGTCTCTACTGTGCACTACAGAAGTAAGGATGCAGTTCTACATAGCAGAGCCTTTTGAGAGTTAAGCACCAAATGGTAAAACAAACTCTCTTTAATTCTGGAAAACAAACAAACAAACAAACAAACAGGAACTTTAGCTTCAGTGACTATGCAGGCACACCAGAATTGCCAGTACACGCTCATACTCATCCTTCTTTTCTGAAGAGACAGAACATTGGCTTGGACAGTACTGACAGCATCATTCTGTAAGCATTTTTGGCAGTGTTGTTACCACACTTATTTTGCAGTGTATTATGTTTATTACACCAAGGCCCACCAAAGAAATAGGATCCTGGACTCCTTACTCAATGGAGGGATTTGGCATGAAATGTTCTAATGTCTTTGAGAAAAATATGTGGGATATTATATGGCAGCATACTTCATAACAATAAAAGTATGACTAGTGGTACAGCTTGTATTATGAGAACACTGTCGTACTGGTCATGTGAAGAGCAGATCTACCACATTTGATTTTATTAAGCGTAACCCTTTTATTATATAAAGCCTCTAGGAATGAACAGCATGCTTGCACCATTGATATTAATGGGATCTTTTGCAATAAAAACAGTACTTGGGAATCTTTTGCACAGCCAAAGGAATCTAAGAGTTGCTGCTGTATGTAATAACTGCTTTACTGAGTGAGTACATCTCTGCTTTTGTCAGAGCAGCAAATGAAAATGTAAATAGAAGGAAAAAAACCCAGATGAGGTGTTGCTCCACAGGAACATTCAAAATGAAGAAATATCTCCCAAATAGCCTTTTCAACTCTTTAGGAAGCAAGATGAGTGTTTTAGGATAAAAGTGCTGCTTATTCCCAAACAAGGCACCCACACAGGGAGCTGCTTTAGTTTCGTTATTCTGCAAACAATTCCGATAGCAAAAGCTATGCCAGCCGGCTTCCTCACTGAGGCAGGGGGAGGAGGTCTTCTCCTACATTAGGAGCCTTTTGTTGGCCTGATATGGCTATATTCCCCGCCACACTGGTGTTCAGCAGGGTTTCCGGGATAAAATAGAAATCCAAATAGCCCTTTCTGTCTACTTGAAAGTTTGTTCTGATTTGAACAGAATTTGTGTACTTACCGGACAATTGAATAGTGTAGTTTAACACTCGGCCTTTTCTGTGCTCGTTTTAAAACGCAGGGAAGGGGGAGGGAGGGGGGGAAGCAAAGGGGATTATACTGTGTGAAACAGAGAAGCAAAAGTGCACCGCATATGACTAAAATATCTTCAAATCCTCGCCACAGAAGTTTCTTAAAACCTTGCCGTCTCTAAGTAAGGCCTTTGTTGACATGAGTGCCTCACTTGTTACTGAATGCTCCGGGTTTATTAGCTTTGCAGTTTAACAGGGGAAAAAGGCGAATGCCTCACAGAGTCTGTACCAGGCTGACTTCCCTAACTCACTTCTGTCTTGCAAATCCAATGGAAGCAACAAACTAGAAGCCTTCTGCATTTGTTTATAATTTTTTTTTTTGGTAAAAAATTAGGATAATTCTATGCCTCTAATTTTATGTTAATGATCCAGGCCTTTGTTTCAGCCTCTTTCTTTCAGTGGAACGAATTCACTCGGTTGATTTGTGGATCCAAATGTGGAAAAAGGAGTCATGAATTTTGTGTGATTAATGGGGAAATTAGAAAAGTAGCCAATTTCGCATAAAATTATGCAGGGAAGAAAAATGGTCTATCAGCAATGAAAGAAATAGTGGGAAGTTTTTGGAAGAGCTCCCATTCGCAAAATAATTTTCCACAGAATTGTACATCTTTATTATGACTTACACTGTTGCAAACTACTGCATCTTCATGTGTAATCATCATACTTTTACTCATTTTTAATCTATGCCAGTTCAGAAATGTGGGCAGAACACACAGTTTTAGGAGGAACAGATACACAGCAACATATTAGCTACCCACCCTGATCTAGTATTTAATGATTTAACTTTAAGAGGTGGGCAGTACTATGCTAAAAAGAGGCTAATGCCACACATTTCTGATTTGAATGAGATCCAGAAGGTGGAAAAAAGGGTTTGGGAGCTTCTGAATCCTGAGTTTTTGTCTGTCTCACTGAAAGGTTAGAAGGCACTGGCAAACTTTTTCTTCAGCCTGTGAATGGTTCCCTGTGGATGGACTTCAGGACAGGTTGCAGCATCTCTGTGGTGAGGTAAAAAAATCTGGGATTTAGGCTTGAAAGCATCTCTATTTCTTGTTTGCAAGTTCTTGTGTGTTTTCAGCAAAATAAGTACCTGACACTGGTCAAGTTTTTCTGTTTTTCTGCTGCTCGCCATTGCAGATCCGTGTCCTAGTGCTTACGACGTATTATGTTACAGCCAACAAACTAACTTCCTCTTAAACATGTTACTTCTACTCTGTTGCTCGTGATATTGATGGCTATTTTGACCTTTGGAATTCTCTAACAACTGGAGCCTTAAAATCGTACACATCAGGTAAATATTCTCTTTTTGAAGCTCCTTTTGCCTCGCATGCCTGAGCTGAAAGACCATATAAACCAAGATTATTCAAACACTTCTAAGTATTGCCCAGAATGTCAAGGGAAATGTTGTTAGCGAGGACAAGGGACTGTTTTGTTCCACTTTTGCTTTTGAGATATGTTTTACTCAGCAGAAGTACATCGCTCTATTTGCCGTGCTGTCACAGGAATCATTTAAAGCCTTCCCCTTACTAAACTCCAGAAATTAACACTTGTGAAACTATTTTTTTTCTGTGCTCCTTTATTTCAAGTCTTCTGTGAAACGTCACCAAATAACACGTTGTTTTAGAGCTAGCAGCCAGTTCCCCCAGTTTTATCAAGTTCTGCATTCTCTGTATCATCAGAGGTCATTTTTAGCTATTGTACCTCTTTGTCTGGTCCAGTTAGAAAAGCGCACAAGCACTCCAGTACTATCAGTTATGCTTGGAGGAACATAAGAAGGGCGAGGGGGAGGGGAGGAGGCACAAACTCAGAAATAGCCCGTTTCTTTGCTTCGAGAGTGTGCAGCCTACAAACAGCCAGGTCGGGCCTGCCAGAAAATCAGAGTCCTGCAGTACTACAGTCAGTAGACAGCATGGCCGCAGAAAAATGCCCTGCCAAAGATCTCTTAAATAAATAACAAAATTATCTCTCAAAAAGTGGCATCGTTATTGAATTTGTATCTCTTGAAATTAATTCTACATTGTGGCCTAGTTCTTCTTATTTCTGAACCTATGATGGGCCACATCTGTGGAAGTCTGTATCAGCTATTCTGAAACCAGCTGCTGCCGAGATTCTTTCAGTTAAACTGAAATTAAGAACAGGTTTGTGGGCTCCCTACCTGCTGTGAAGCCGTGATGTAGTTTATAAAATTACATATGGGTGAGAAAATCTGACTGCCAGGACTGGAAAAGTTGGTAATATATACAGCCTTTAGCATGAACCTAAAATAACCACGTACACTAAGGCTGCACTTACTTTGCAATATTAACTTTTTCTGCTCTCTTCCTCAGTGTCATTGTAAAAGCTATGTTGAATAACTTGATTTAAAATAAAAAAAGTGGCTTTGAGAAGATCAAAGCACAAAAATCAAAATCAGGCCATATCCTAGCAACTGTGTTGATGGTAGGGGCAAATATGAAAGACATTAAAAATGTTGATTCTCCAAGAAAGGACTCCGGATTATTTCTGCCATAAGGAAAAGCTCATTACATGCCATAAATGAGATGATGGAGACAACCACTGATCATCTTTTATCATTAAAGCAATTCCATTAATAGCAAGGGGGCAACTTGTATGAGTAGAAGGTAAAGAGGATGTGACCACATCGTCTTTAAAAATGACACCCCATGCAATTTGTCATCAGATATGCCCAGGTCGCTTATTGTGGTTACATGTTAATAGACTCATCAGATCCCAAAATACGTGCAGCTCTCTGAATGGAGAAGTATTTTCAAATCTGCTTGCTAGATTTATGCCTGACTCAATTAATGGGGCACAAAATCTTGACCTCAGCCCACGGAGACCCAGAGAACACCAGTGTGCAAAACTTTGCTGGGTGGTGGTGTGTTTTAATAATGCAAACTTTGGAAGCAGCTGGACACCGCGCAGTTACTGGGGCACGATGAAAGAAGAGACAAAGATTTTTGCAGCGTGTGAGAAGTCGATCTATTTTATCCAAGAGTGTACGCTGGGTATTGATTGAAACCATTTTGTTTGAGTGAAATTTGTGCCACCCACATAAACTCTGAAAGCACACCAGTGTTAGAATGGCCCATTTTAATTTAAGTCAGAAATGTTAGTTTCTTGTTAAAAAGCATCCCTGGGAATGTTTCTGTGCAGTGATCTGCAGACATACACGGGCATTAGAGCCGTGCGCGCCTTCCAGTCTGCAACTTCTGCACATGCTCTTTGTACTTCCAAGTACACCAAGAAAGAGTCTGGGTTTGAATGTAGAGACTCATAGACAATTATTTGTTGTCAGGCTTTGAGTACTCTTTTTTTCCTCTGACCCAAGCACACTTTGAAAGCAAACTCTCTGGTTTAGATTAAAACAGATATATACTGGTTTATTGGCAGAACTGGAGAACTAACTATAAGGCTAGGGTCTGTGTTTAGAAAAGGTTGTTGAGAGACAGATATGACGGGAGACGCCAAGGAAAATGCTAGTCTGGTCTTGAGATGGAGAGACAGATTCCTTAAAAAAAATCAAGAGCCACAAACCATCCTGGTTTAGCACTATTTAGACACATTCTCTAAATTTCAAACAGACTCATAACAACAAAAAGTATTAACCAGCACAAAACCTGAGCAACTCTGAGCAAGTATACAGCCAAAGCTAAAGCAACGGACTCCTCCAGATTACATTTCACTGAATATATCTGTGGATGTGACACATATACACATGCACACACACACACATACATACACAATGTGATATAAACTTGGCTTGTTTGCCTTCCTTGAAGTATTCATACATGCTTTCAGCTTTGCTTTTAGAGAGACTATTTTCCTCACTATTCCACACTGGGGTTTCTCAGGAACCTTTTCTCATCTCAGCTTCCACCAATCATTCCTAAGGCTAAGTTATGCAGACAAGTCATCACAGAGATTTTCATCAAAATGCCATTTTTCCTAACTTCAGAAAGCCTGATCCCAAATGCTGAACAAATAATTTATTAGATTGTAGCAAAAGTAAATAAATGTTTTCCTGCTCCAAGTATTTCATTAGCCAGAATTATTACACATGCGAGTCTATAAATAGCAAACCATGTATTGAGCCATTAATATCGCTGACATTCTCATACAAAACACTGTAATTTAAAGAATTTGAAATGGGAGGACATAGCCTGGAAGATTTCTGGCGAAGACGAAATGGGTAAACAGTGTCTACAAACAGATTAATCACCCATGGTAATGGTACGTTACTGACGACTTGAAAATTAGGAGTATCTTCTCTACCTGAAATTTCTAATGACACTGATGATGTTATGCAAATACATTTCGCGTATCCTGTAAGTCCCTGAATCCTTACCCTGTTCTGGGTTTGCTATTGAAACCCAGAAGTGCTGGACTCAGCAGAAGAAATGTGAGAAAATCTCCTATTTAAAATTACATGGACAGAGGAACTCTGCTAGTGACTTTCTGTGAAATTAATATACTGCTTGATTGTTTTTAAAGTCTCTGCATCTTCTGAATTTTTAATTGCTTTTCCATTAAAGTGGAATACCCCTCACTTACTGGGCTTGAAATGGCTTCTCCAGTCCTTTCACCCCTGTAGCCTCTGCATCCTATGTTTTTGTACGGGAACAAGGAGTGCAAGAGTGGGCCCTGCAGAAGCAAATATGGAAAATATTAAGCATTTCAAGCATTACTCTATCAAATAGTAAAGCAAGTGCTGTGTTGTGTATTCTCATGTTTTACTGTCTAAGGAAAAGAACCTATACAGACTATGAGGGAAAAGGAGTTGGTTGTAAAAATCACATTTTTTAGGTAGAGGATTTGGGAAGTCTCCTGCACCTTTCATTGCCCTGACTTGTCAATTTTCGCCATATGGAAATTATTAGCTTAATACTGTAGTCCTAAATACTGCCCAGGAATGCTGATTTATAAGGGATTTCTTACTCTTTGTGTAAAGAAATGAAGAACTACAACGCGCACTGTGATTAGAGAATCTACACTCTTGTGCTGCAGGGCATGCTTCTGGGGTGAATTCTTCAAGCCGGGGGAGGTGGCATCTGCTCTGGTCCATTCGCAGGTAAATCCGTCGTCAGGGATCTCGGAATTCCCACAGAACGCTGCAAGGGACTGGGAACACAGTGTGGCCCGCGATTGAAAAAGCGTGCAGGGAAGATGCTGATGCAGAAGGAACAAAATCCAGACATTCCAGATAGATTATTTACTATTGAGGCGTGTAAAAGCGCTATCTTGGCGTAATGAGCTGCCTTTGAAGGACAGGCAAAGTGCATTTCTTAAAGCGCGTCCCCTCTGTTTTGACCAGCTGCTCTGCACGTCCGATATTTTTTTTTTCCCTGTGAATTAGAATTAAATTTGATTGTCCCAAATACATCCCACTCAGGCATTCATGCTGAAAGCAGCAACAATTGTCACTGACCTTTAACACGCCTGCTATTCAAATTAGTGCAGATCATTAATCACACATAGCTTACATTTTATGATTCGCGTATCCTTCATTACCAACTTTCCCCCTTCACTCGCTGCCCCCCATCCCCCTCCTTTCTTTCCTTTATTCCCGGGGTTCTGGTAACGAGCACTGGGAAGGGCAGGTTTAAACCCCTCTCCCCCCGCCTCCTTCTTGCCCCAATTTTGTTTCCGTCTCCCTTGCCGGAGCAGTTTGCGTCCCAAGTGCAAGGCGGAGCTGGAGGGGAGCAGGAGCGGGGCCCGGGAGCAGCCCCGGGCAGGAGGCTCTGACCCGGGGTGCCCGGGAACGGGAAAGGAGAGTGGGTCCGGGATCCCACCCGGCCCGGCCCGGCCCGGGGCGGCGCCCCACGGGTGGGAGATAACCCGGACCCTCCGTCAAAAGTCCTCCGTGTCAATTCTACGTCATCGCACATTACGAGACAAAGAAAGAGGAGGAAAAAAAAAAAAGCGCCTCCTCCACACCCTCGCTGTGTAGTACCGGGCTTCGGCGCGTTAAATCGGGCTTTCCAGGCACGGGCGGAACACGCCGGTGGCACGCGGGCTGGCCGCGGCTACACCGGGCTTCGGGAACACGCGGGGACACACGGGTCGAACTTTGCAGACATGGCAGGGGGGTGCGTGGGTGTGTGTGCTCGGGGGTTTTTTCTTTTCCTGCTTTTTTTTTAAAGCCATATGGCAGATTGATTTGTTCGGAGGTCTTTCAACTTCCCCAGCGTGGCTGTTGAACAGTATTCCCCTTTGATCTTGATTGAGGACTTTAATGTTGTGTTGTTTCTGCGTATTTCAATAGATCCATCAATATTTTACCAGTGGAATTCGCCCCCCCCCCAAAAAAAAAAAAAAAAGAGGGATAAAAAAGGAAAAAGTTTCGCACAGAAACGCATCGGGGGCAACCGCAGCCCGCACCTTTCGCACCGGAGGTACGTGGGAACCGGGCCGGCGGTGGGCAGAAGCGCGGCTCCGTGTCCCCTCCCGCCCGGCAGCGTATCCTCGGGCCGGCAGCACCTCGCGCCCCAACTTTGCTCCGCGGAGACAATAGTACCGGGCGCGTAGTGCTCCGCACCGGCCTTACCACTGCGGCCGCGGGGGGGGGGGGGGGGGGAGGCGCGCGGTGGCGGAGCGGGCGGGGCGCGGCGGGGCGCGGGGGGCGGGGGGCGGTACGCGGGGCGCGGCGGGGTCCGTCGGGCCGCCCCCCCCCCCCCTCCCCTCCGCTCCGCGCCAGTGGAGCCGCTCGGCGGATCATGTGGAGCGCGCGGCCGCTCGCATGCGGCGCGTGGTTTCACCTTCAGGGCGGCGGCGGGCGGCTCGGCGCGCCCTTCCCCGGCAGTGGCCGCCGGCCAGGCGAGGAGGTGAGGGGCAGCGCGGGGCCCGCGGGAGGCAGGGGGGGCTCGGGGTGTGTGTATGGGGGGAGAAGGGAAACTTCGCGGCGCCCCCCCCCCCCCCTCCTTAGCCCCCCCAGGAGAGGCCGCTGTCCCCCCGGCCACCGGAGCGGCTCCAAAATGGTAACTTTGCGCTGTTTCGCTTGGAGGAGGAGGATGATGGTTTTACTGCAGTGGTGCTGCCGGGGGGGGGGGGTTTGGGGGAGGGGGTGGGTGGTGGTGGTGGGGTGGGGTGTTTGTGGGCTCTGGGAGCCTTTTGGCTTTGTACGCTCCGTCAGGGGCTGTGGGTGGGGGGACGACGCGGGGACTGTGATATTAATCCATTAAGAAACAAAGAACAAATTGCCTCACTTTAAAGTAAAACGCTTCGGGGAACGGAGGTGGGTGATGGGTCTTGGAGCCCCGAGTGGCCGGTTAAATTATTAAGTGGGGTTGCTATTTTTTTTAGTTATTTAAACCCCCCCTCTCCCCCCGCCCCATAGTATTGTTTGTGCGATGCCCCATGTGTGGCGGTCCATGGGTCCCCCCCAAACCCCGCATCCCCCCGTGTTTTTTATCCTCTCTCCACGAGTGGGTCACCCTCGCTGAAGTCCACAGTTCATGGAGGGAAGTTGGGGGCGGGCGGACGGGGAAAACAATTATTCACATACAGACAACGAGAAGGACAATGTCTCCGCAGCGGTTATTGCCAGAAGAGGAAAAATAGCCCGTTTGCTGCGGGTGGGGTGGGGGGGCTTAATGTGTATGTTAAAAAAAGAGAGGAGGGGGGGAGGAGGAAAGAAGAATAGAAATAATGCAGTTCCAGACATTTTGTGCTGTAAAAGCTTTCCTCCTCCTCGTCCCTCCCTCCCTCCCCTCGCTGCTATCCCCGGTGATCATTAGCATAGCGCCCAGTCGCGATCCTGATGCGAGCGGAGCACTCGGGCAAGTTGGGGAAAGTTTGGATGGGTGAACTTCGCCGAGAGGGAGGGAGGGAGGGAGCTGGGGTGTGTGGACCGGCCGAGCGTGTATGTGTGTATGTGTATGGGGGGGGGCATGACAGCCGGCCCTTGTTCCCCCCGCCCCAAGCACATAACCCCTGCCGTTAATCGCTGGAGACGAACCTCGTGGTTTTGGTGTTTTTTTGGTGGGTTTTTTTTTTTCCTTTTTTAAACTGAAAAGTGTGGGTTTGGAGCCGGGCCCCATTTATTAGGAGCGTTAATAAGCTCCCAGCAGCAGGCGGGGATCGTGTGGGGAATGCGCATTGTGTGTGCCCACGGCTGAGCCTTTGCATTCCCCCCGCAGATACGGAGGCGCTCGGGCACTGGACGCGCAAATATCATTTTGCTCGGACTACTTTCC
Source organism: Ara ararauna (assembly GCA_028858755.1). Taxonomy (NCBI): domain Eukaryota; kingdom Metazoa; phylum Chordata; class Aves; order Psittaciformes; family Psittacidae; genus Ara; species Ara ararauna. The sequence goes on along the minus strand of CM054377.1, from coordinate 62,485,847 downwards.
AAACATTAATTCTGGCCTTTATTTAATCCAGATGCAGGGTTTCCCCCCCTCATCTTCCCCCCCCCCCCCCCCTTTTTTCCCCCCATTTGCTGCCTTATTGTTGGTTTACATTTTCTGAAAAGGCGACTGGTGTAACCTGTGGAATTTGAAATGCAAATAAAAGCCTGTGGGAGTTGAGGCAGAACAAATCAGCATTTATAAAGTGGAAAAGATTTAATGTCTTTGAAACCATTGCGAGATTTATTTATTTATTTATTTTAATGCGAGCCGAATCGTGACGTCAAGTCGTTTGGGAAAGATTTTCTTTTTGTTGTTGTTTGTTTAATTATTTTATTATTATTATTATTATTATTTTTAACGTCTGAAACGCGGGTATGTGAAGCGCTTACAGGAAAAACAGATTACAAGATTAACATCTGTTAACACGATCGTTTATCTCCAGCCAAAAATAGGTCAGTCCTTTCTTAAGGAAACACGATTGCCGGGCGCATGATTAAATAATGAAATTAGGCTGATGAGTTCATAAATAAAGACGCTGTGGCGACGTGCGGCGGCCAAGGTCCGTCCTGTGGCAAAAATAATGGCATTCGGGGTCTGCCGGCGAGCGCTGCGAGGGGTCGAAGTCCCTTTTTGGGGAGAGCTGCAACTCTTCCTCCCCCCCCCCCCCCCCCCCCATCGCCGGTAGCCCCCTTCGCCCCCCCGCCCGGGGAGTCGAGCTGTTTTCCTTGAGAGCGGAGAAGTTTCCTCGGCGGGGAGGGCCACGGGGAGTGCTGTGGTTGGGGGGGGGGGAACGGACGGAGGTTTGGACGGGCCACGGAGCTGAGCCCCCGCCCGCCGGCGGTCCCCGCCCCGCCTGGGCGGCCCCAGTCCGCGGGCCCGCCCACCGCCGCCGCCCGGCCCCTCTCGGCCCGGCCCGGCCCCGGGGTGTCGGGGCGCGGCGAGGTGGGACGAGGAGCCGCTGGGCCGCTGCCTTCTCCCATCCTGCCCCCGGCCTCATCCTTTACGTCCCCTCGGAGCTTCCCTCTCTGTGGTGGGGTTGGGCTTCTTTTGGAAGTGGATGCGAAAGTGCCCTTACAAAACATCTCCTCGGGCTTGGCGGTGCCATCGATGTTGTTGGGGTTGTTTTTGAGGCAGATTCAGCGACTTTCTAGAGGAAGATCAGAGCAGCTTTTCAGAACCGGGCTGCTCTGAGGTGGCTCTTTGGCCGTCGGGTCGGGGAGAAGCCTGCCCGGCAAAGGGCCGCTGCGCTTTGGCCCGGTGCCATGGACTTTATTTCATGCTTGCTGCACTAAATGAGTTAACAGCCAAAGGGTTTTTCATTAACTCGACTTGGCAACCGTGTATTTAGTTGGCTTCTTCCCCCCCCCCCAAACCCCAGTACAGCATAATTCTAAGCAGAAGCTGAGTGGCATAACATGGATTGATTTGGGGCGCTGTCTGCTTCTCAGGATGTTCTCTTTGTGCCCCCTCCCTGTGCATGGTGTTTGGATGGGTTGATAACAGAGTTTCATTTTGTGAGGTGTGTGTGTCTTGATTTTTGACTGTTGCTTTCCCATGGTGCATTAAGGCCCTGTGTGTCCTAGAGGGGGCCAAGCAGGGGAGATGCTGACCCTGAGTGAGGGCAGCAACCTGCTGCTTCCCCTTTATCTTCCCTTCTGCCCTGCGGTGGGGTGTGCGGATGGGACCAAGGGGGGTGTGTGTGTATGTACATGGTGGGGGGCATGCTGCTGCATGCAGGGCAGGTGCATGTATTGTTGCAGATGGGGCAGTGTTTGTGTGCATGCATGCATGGCCAGAGATGGGGTACACTGCATCGCTGCACGTGAGCCACATGCGTGTACCTGCAGGTCTTGCTGGCGGGGGGGGGTATGCATGTGCATGCCAGGATGGGGATTGAATGGGTGAACACGTGTGTGAGGGGACGCATGCGAGGCAGGGGGTGCTTCATGGGGCAGGTGTATGTGTGTGCTGATACACGTGTGTGTGTGGTGCTAGGCTGTGTCCCATGGATGGGTGCAGGTGGTGGTGGGTGCTGAGTGCAATATCATGCCTGCTTCTTGAGAGAGGCCCCCCCTGGCTGCTATCGGGCCATAAACAACTATTGCAAGAGGTGTTGGTTGGGAGAGTGTCACCGGGGAGGGGTGGTGGTGGTGGGAGCAGAAGTTTCACGGAGGCAGGGAGTATTTTGGGAGATTAGCTTCTGTAGTTTTGTCTGCGGTGGCTGGTTGGGATGAGGAGTTATTTCTTGTTCACCACCAGTGTGTCCTTCAGCTCCGTAACAGCAAACCCATGGCTGTCTGTCCTGGTCATGTGCTGCTCTGTGCAACTCATCTTGTCCCAGGCAATGAGGAGGAGTGGGCCTTGGTGGTTTTTGGAGCTCTCCTCTGGTAGAACTGGAAGATGGAGTTGTGTAGGAGCACCTGAGATGTAATTAGTATTATGGTGCAGTTATTTTGGGAGGCATCTTTTGTTTCACAAGAGTAGCTGCCATAGCCATCTTGAATGAACTCTGTACGGTGCAGTGGTTTGTGTGAAGTTTTGTGTTACTGGCATGGTGTGCACCTTTACTAGCGCCTGCTGTAAAAAAAATTTAGGTATCTCTAAAAATTCATGCCTGGGATTTGTTTTCAAGCCTGTAGTTCCTATAAGACTGAGTGGTGTTGAAGTGACATCTATTAGTGATAAGTGGCCTGTGTGAACAATAGGGCATTATAACCCCTCTCTAAACTGTTAGTTTAATATGCAAAAATGATGCTTACAAAACGGGAAAAAATAAACTAAACACCAACATCAGTGAGAATAACATTGTCTTAAGGAGTGATCCAAAACATATTTGAAGAGAAGAATGGTATTTGTTAGCAGGGCTCCTATCTAGGCTCAGCACAGCCTTCTAAATTGCTGTATGGGATTAAAACATGTGAATGACTGCTGCTCTTTGCAGCCTAGAAAAGAAAACAATTTACATGACTAGGGTGAAAGCTACCTGTTGTTATTTGCAAGTGACCTCGGTAACAGTATAGCTGGCTGAATGGAGAAACAGCAGTGACATTCAGCTATTGTAGATTAAAGTTTTCCTGTGACAGTGACTAATGTCTTTGCTTTAAAAATTAGGTTTATCATATGTTTTTATAGTTGGTCATTGTATCTCGCTGTCACCAAGATGTAATAGCAATTATCAATACAAAAGTGCTCATTGAAGGGATTGAAAATGATTGTGACATCCTTCTGAATCTTTCCCTGTTACAAGTGCAGCCGTCCCTCATCTTAGCAAAGGAAGATGTTTATGTCTTAAAGCTTTACATACCTACTTCAGAAGCAGGGATGTTGTCTTTGGTTGTTTGAAAAACAAATAGCCTTCAAAATGCACCTTACTGTGGGTGATACCAGGCGGGCAGCCTGGAAGAGCATCACTACATGAGTGATGTACTCATCAACTCTTGAAAACCATCTGTTTATTCAGATTTGTTTTTCAAGTTCTTTATGTGCAGGTGACTTCAACAGGTATCCATCTGTAGATACGTGTGATTCTAACTGGTGAGTTTTATGCTGAGGTCCCATCTGATGGAAGGTGTCTATATTTAGTATGATCCAAAACCTGTCAACTTTGAAAGGCCTGACTTCTGTGAAGACTTAAATTCATGCCAAGTACTTTCAGGACTTTTCTGGGATTACATACACTGTGCAAAATGAGCCAATGCTTTTGCGAGACCAGTGATGAAGCCTGTAGATGTGTGCTCAAACTGGAAAGCTGGGTTTGACTATCTTGTTTCTTAAAGTCATCAAAATAGAAAGCTGAAATAGAGTGATTGCATTTCGCAGGAAGCAACTTGTCTGAGCTTGCAAATTTTACAAGTAAAATGTGCCTGTTAAAGTTTTTGAGGCACAAGTATGAATTTGTAGGTACATACCTTCAGAGCCTGAATGGGCACTAGGCTTCTGTTCAGAAAAGGGAAGTGGACTTCTGTTGTTTTTCATAGCTGTGTGATGTTCCTTGGTTGGATAAGAGTGTGTACAACCATCCTGTAAATTGAATTGTTGCTTGTGAGCCCTGTGCTGTCCCTTAATGAGCATGTTTGCTACTCCCACTGAGTACTGTGGGTTGCAGGAGGGTGGCTCTTGGTGGAATTACATTTTCTCTATGTGAGTCTGAATTCCTTAACAGTGTTGGCAGTTAATCAGCTAAAACTTAACTAAAACAGGGAATTTTTTCTTTTTTTTTTTTCTTTTTTCCGAAGTCATGCAGATAATCCAGATAATTAATCATTTCATGGCAACAAAAAAAAAAGGTCACATTTATTTGATTAGATAGCTGCAATATAAATATTTGAATGTTGAAGCAACATTGCTTTTTCAAAGCAGACATCTTACCTGCTGCAAATGTTTATGCATTTCAGTGCAAGGATAAAGCTATTCTGACTCAGCCACTGAAGGCAAAACTGTTTTTAAGTTACTGCTGTAACTGCGCAGTAACTCCAGGTGTTATCAGTACAGTACTTGAGAGTTAGAACACCTTAACATATAGCAGTATGTCTTCAGTATTGCTTCTGCATTAGAGGTAAAGGAGACTTCCTTTCGTTTTCCAGCAGGAGTGATTCTAGTAAATATTATGTTAGTGAGCCTGCATTGAAACATGCTAGTGGGTTATGGCCCAGGTAGTTAACATCACCGTGGCTTTCATTAGGATGATGACTTCATTGCGAATGTTTACTTTCATTACCTATTAGCTAACTGTTAGTCAGCAAATGTTGGGTCTCTTGATCTGCTGAACCTGCTTTGCTATTTGAAGCAAGTGAGCTCTGTTTGTTTGATGCAATGGTTACTCAACGTCAGTTACTCAGTTTTTGATGTTGTTTACATCTCGATTATCTGTAGATGCCCATCAGCATTGTAACACACTTCGTGTTAGCAGTTTCTCCTTGTGTTCCTGAAACTATTACGGCAACAGCGCTTATGCAAACGGACTCGGGGCATTAAGCATATGTTCTAAGATTAAATTAGTGTGCGGATGGACAATGCTTGCACCTCGTAAGTTGCTGCCAAAGTATTTATTGCCTAATAAATTCTAGCAGGTATTTTATAGCAGTAGCACAAGGCTGCTGTAAGATAATTCATTTGTTTACCGCTCCCTAGCTGTGACCCAACATTGCACATAGTGCCTGTTGCAGGGACACTGGAACAGTGGCAGTTTACACCATGACGAAGTCTTGTGTTAATGAAGACACTGCTTTAAACTGTTTTAAGTCTTACCTCATAGAGGAAGAGGGGCTTTTTACTATGGATTCAAAAGTACTTGTGTTCTGATGACTACTTATTTGTCCTTTTTGCTAACCTTTCATTGAAATGATTGCTTATGGAATAGAATTTAATTTGTATCAGCAGGATATTGCATAGCTTAACGCTTGTTCAACAAAATCCATGTTTCATTACGGGCTCTTGCAGAAGCCATAGGCCAGGCATTGCTGTTACCTTGGGTTTATGACGACTGTGTAACTTTAGTAGAGTGACTCTGAATTTACAGGGCTGTGCGTGGGGATGAATTTAGCACACAGCACTTAGCTCCTAATTAAAGCTTATAGTATTACATCCGTAATCAGGGCGCTCTTAGAATCTCTAAGAAATTATTTTTTTCTTTGTCTAATTTTCCCCCTTTTCTTTCTTGCCATCTTGCTCTGTGGTGTTGGGAGCTTGCTTCTCCATGTTGGGGCCATAATATTTACATCCCAAAGGAAATGTTTTCCAGCAGTGTACTCCAAATTGCAAAGTAGAATAATTTTTGTGGCTCCCCAAATCTTTAAGGCCAGTTTCTGAAACTATCTAGCTTTTAATCTTCTTTTCAAAGTAAAACAGAGACTACAAAGCATATGTAATTACATTTTGTAGCTATTTTTAGACTCCTGACATGTTTCATTTATAGTATAATGATAAAAACAAATACTCAGCACAGAGGCTAAGACAGGCAATTTTCAAACCGACAGCATCCGCTTCGGCTACCCTGTGTGTATTTCATACATGTTTGCTTTAGTTTTTTTGTTCTTTTTGGTTGGGAGTGTACCGAAACTGTGTGTTTTAGTACATGGCTGGGGGGTGCAGAGAAAATGAGAGCTCTGTCGGGCAGGTCCTGTTGGGAGTGTTTGCTGAAAATCGGATCATATGTCAGTGAGTTTTAGAGCATTGCACACACACAAACACGCATGCTTTGCTTTTCTGGCAGGTAAAATAAAGGCAGAAAGGTGAGTTGGCTTGTCACTATTTTTACAATGCATAGAAATGCATGTGTTGGCTTATTACGAGGGATAAAGCTGAGTTAATGGGAATTTTTCCTTGTCTTTTTAAGAAAGATGGTGAGCAGTGAAGTGGCATTAGTTTTCAGTAAAGAAAGAAAGAAAAGAAAGAGCTGGTGGAAATTGAGCTGTTTGAGTCACAATTGTAGCCTCGTTTTGAAATAATCACGTTTATTTATTTTAAACTAGATTTGGGAAAGAAAGTAGCCATGTTCTTTGTTTTTAAAGGGTAACGTGTATGCGCTCACCATATGGTAGCATTTAACCCATATTGTATGGGCTGACAGCAAGTCACATTTATGCTCTTGATTTATTTCAGTGTTTCAGAGTGTCCTTTTTCTGCAATCTAGTACAATAAATGATGCATTTAGGGTTGTGCAATGTAACTGTGTCTTTAGCTGTTTTACCTCATTGTTAGAATGATACCAGGTTCATGAGTAAGCAGGTTTATTTTCTTTTTTTCCCCCTTCTGAAATAATTTCCTTAAGAAATAGTTGGTCTCTGTTGAAATGATTTGCGGGAAGAGTTACGAACAATAGCCAGTGACATGGTGTGTTGTAAAGGATTGCGGAGCGAGGTGTTACGGTCTCTGCTGGCTGAAACTAGAGCTGCTCCTTTAATGGTTGAGGATATGCTTGAGGAGACTTTTCTTCCACACTCCTGCTCTAGTCTTCACGCAAAGGTTGCTTGGTTGTCTGTTTTAATGGATGCATTCTGGCTTCCCTTGCAGTAGGCTGTGAAGCACCTGTATTGGTGAGCTGGTACCAATATTGGCAGCCACAAATATGGTAAAATGAATCAGGCAGCTTAAGGATTGACTTAAACTATACAATTAGGGAAATAAAATCTTTTATTTTCGCTTTGAATTTGGAGCCGCCGGGCTTTCTTTCCCCCATCATTCCTAGCTATGCGTATCTTCAGGGTTTCAGAAGACAGGGCTCTACTCAAAAGTCCCAAGGCATGCAGTAAATAGGAGTTAGCCCCATACAGTGCATCACGTGAGAACTTCCAAAAGTCGGTGTCACTCCTCAGTGAGGTACCAGTTGCTCACCATCTGTCTCTTAAAGTCGTTTCTTTTAACCTTGGAATACAGAAATATTTCAATAAGGTTATTCATGTGTTTGTGTGAAGTGTCTTGTAAGCGCACTGAAAAACTGCTAAGCTTCTAATTTCAACGTGGTGTTTGAATACTAATGTATACCAATTAGGAATGGCTGACGTTGTAATTTAGAGAAGTTGAAAGGAGCATTAAACGCCACCCTCCAACACTAAATGCAGCTTTTCCTCCCGTTGTAGCTGCTTACGTGAAACCAAGGGTCTGCATTCCAGATTGTTGTGCTAGCATGTTGATACATCCTTGGATAAGCTACCAGTCTCACGTATTATCACGTCAGCCCCTTTGCAATATCCTGTGTATAACTGTACCTTTAGCTGATTAACACAGTGCTTTCTTGGTACTGTTTTGAATGACTCTGTGAATGCTTATTTTAAGACCATTTTTAGGGAAGTGTTTTCATCACTACTGAGAAAAGCTGAACGAAATCTATGAATACTTTAATTAGATTGGCTCTGTTTGTCTCTTCTCTTTTTTTTTTTTTCCCCTTTCCCCCAGATAAATTTTACCTCTGTAATGAATGCTGTGATCTTCAATGCATAATTTATATTGACATTAATAATGGTACTTGGAGAATGTTTTAATGCAAGTCTGAGAAAACATGACAATTTATGATGATAAACCTGGTCGCATTAAGTTGGAACATATTACAGTAGAGAGAGCTGTGACTGTTGGTGGTATGATGAAATAACCTACTTCTCCTCATTGTGGCAGGCATATTGGAGAGTTCATCTTATCATGAGCAGTACATACCAGGTTTCAAGTGACATGCCAGACACACAGCTTTGCTTCTGAATGACTCCTTCCAATTAGAAAGTAATGGCTTTAAGGGGATCAACTGAGTAATCGGAGTCTCCCAGTTCTCCAGTGCCAAGAGGTGTATATTTGCAAGTGTTATTTATTTATCTGCTCCTTAACTGAGTTCCAAAATTGTTGGTAACCTTGGGTAAGTGCGGTGGTGGTTGTGGGGAAATATGTGGAAATCATGGGATTAATGGTTTAGCAGTTGGGATTAAAAATAGTCTCAGCAAATTACCCTGTTGATACTGAAGCCAGAATCTGTTAATGGGGTTACAAGCAGATTGGTTTATCAGTCATTTATTTTCTGGGTTGATTAGGGATTATAGGTTGCCATGTCTTTATATCAGAAAAGTAAGCTGTGCAAAAGGAGAGGTTGGCTAATATTTCACTTAAAAGTTCCATGCACTGCAAAGTTCCATGCACTTAGAAGGAGGGTGGCTGGAGCTCAGAAGAGTCTTCCAGACTGCGGGCAGCCTTTTCTCTCCAATGTTAATGCCCTGAAGTGGATGTCTGAGGAGCCTGGGTGTTGTACTGGGCGGGCTTGACTTGTTAGAAGTGTGAAAAACAGAGTGAAAGCAGTAATGTAATTTGTGAAATTCATGCAGGCCACTAAATATGAAATATCAAAATACCTGTTGCTGAATTTTCTGCTGTTATGTCTCCTACTGTTCCAGTGCAGAACTGAGGGCATTTTTGTTTAGTCATGATAATTTATATGATGTGCAGTCTGTGCAATAGAATGAAGACTTCTGTGTGTCCTTGTTCTAACCTGCAAACAAACTGACTTCGTGTTTACCCCTGCATAACAAAAAATCTAACTGCTGCCTATATACTGCAGGTTGTGTGTTCATCTCCAAGCTAGGCATAAAATTGCAAACCAGGGTGGCCACTCTGAGTCTTCATAGAAACATGAGAGCCACGATGGAGTTCTGTAATAGCTCAATATTACTCTTCTGCTGTCTAGCTCAGGGGGCGCTGTGGCTTTCCAGCTCCTCTTTGCTACCTTGGTGTACAGCTTGAGGTAGCCCGGTGATGTTTATTGGCTTTTCAGTACTTGCCACGCGAAATGTCATTGAAATGGCAGGGGAAGACTTCTGCAACTTTTTAGATAGGTTTAGAGCACTGGAGAAGATTGGTGGAGAGACTTGTAACTGGTTCTGCTTCCTCGGATCTGATGGAAAATGAGGGGGGAAACAAGAAGTTTAAGAAGAGAAGTACCACTGTGGTTTGAAAGAAGAATGGAAAATATTAGCTGAAAAGGAATCCATGTAGGACTGGCCGGTCCAGCAGGCTGAGGAAGGGAAAGGAAACAGAGTCCTTGAGATGTAAGTAATCAGTCTAATTCCTTACCCTTCTAAGGCCTAGGTCCTCATGTCCCCTTGCAAAAAGCTTGTCCGAGCCTCCTGCAGGCTCTGGGGCTGATGTCCAGGGGTCAAGGCTTGTATCATGAGACTGGAGAGGAAGACAGATGGTTATCCCCTTAATGTGGCTTCTTTGTACGTGAGTTTTGTGCTCCCAGAGGACGGGAGATGGGAGAGAGAATGTAACAGATACGGTGAAGGATGAGCAGCCTAGGGCAGTGGCAGGATAGAGAAGTTTGTCTGAAGTTTGGCTTGAGTCCTCTCTCTTGCAGATCATCGTGTAGACCAGAGTGCAGCTTACTCTGCAGCATACAGGGACCCTTCAGCGATGTTGCTGCCTTGGTAGGATTGGGATTGCTGCCCTCCCAGTTGGTACCTGCCCTGCAGAGGAAAAAAACACCATGACTCATTAGAGTCTCTGTCTTCTCTTATCCCCATGGAAGAGGGCACACTTCCTCTTAAGCAAAACTCTCTTCAACATGTAAGAAAAAGGACGATCAGAAGTGTGAGTCTGACAGCTAAGAAGATGCTAGACATGAAACAGATTTTTGTTGTTCTTACAAACCCAGTTTATCCTGCTTTGTTCAGTGTATTATACAGAGAAGGGTATTTGAAGGGCTGAAATCTCAGTTTCTCATTCAAAATCCCCATGCAAAATGAAGTTTTCAGTTTGAATTTTTCAGTAATCTTTTAAAAATTAAATATTTGTGTATGTGTGAGGGTATGTGAATGTGGAAAAAATACATGAAAAATACTTTTGCGGAGGAGCAAGAAAAACAATCCTTACAATCCTCCCTCCTTCACTTCCATGCTTTTAGGGTCTAGTGGATTTTGACGAGTGTAACTTGGGGTTCTCTCATGGAGTTTTACAGCAGCTCTGAGAAGTTTATTGAAGACCAGATACACAGAATTACTCTCGGTGTAATTCCACCCACAAGGTTACACCTTGCGTTTGGGATAGCGGAGCTGTGCCAAGATGAGCTAGTTGACTTGTAAAGATCTCTCAGCCGTTTCACGGCTGGCATCAGCATCAGTCTCTGCAGAGGCAGTGAAGAGCTGGTGCAGGCAGCAGCCGCTGCAAAAGCTGGGGAAGAGGAAAATGCAGGGCGTGAGGAGCTGAACACAGCTTTAAAGGAAAGGAGAATGTAACAAGCCTGTGCAGAAATAAGGCAGGAGAAAATGGATGTTCGGAAGAGCCGTGGATGTCCAGGAAGACTGTTGAAGGTGAAGAACGCGTTTCCCTTGTGCCTCGGGACGGTGAGTTTCTGTAGGTGGGTGTCTTTGTTCTTTCTCTCATCAGAAATCACCATGGCAGGAATCTGCAGTTATCTGTGTTAAGGTAGTAAAATGATCATTGCCCCTTGGTAATGCTTTTCTTTGTGAGCAGTGAGGCTGAGGTGACGGCTGGAGCTCCCCCAGTCATTGTGTCCCTGTACGGCATCGCTGGATGTCGCTGTCTGGAATAGGTTGACACGGTCTGAGATCTTGTGTGTTTTGTTTCCTATGGCACTGACCTGCCAGGTGGTCTCTGCCGTCCCACAGCAGTACAAGAAGGATACAGGGGCTGTGCAGAGCTGTGTCAGAGCGCGGAATGGGGATAACCTGGTGTTTGTCTGGCGCCTAGGGCTTGCACTGCTGCTTCATCACCAGGTGTCCTGGGACATGTTTGCATATGTGCGAAGTAACTGAATTTTTCTTTGCTGTAGTTATTTTAAGGGACTAAGGATTTGGTTCCCACTGCACCAGTCACTGCCTGTTGTAGACCCTTCACAGATCAGTGCTTGTCATAAACCATTTTCCTGCCTCTTGTCCTCCAGGTCTGCTTTGGTCTGCAATCCCTGTTTCCCAACTGCTGTGCATGTCTGAACTTGAGCCGGTGTCAATGTTCATCTAAAACCTAAGGTGGTGGAGACTTGGGACAAGTGGGTGGATGTGGCATGTTGAGCCTGAGAGTTTTTGAAGGAGGAATATGGAGCGGAGCAGTGTTTGCCATCAAGATGAAAATGGGAGCAATCAGTGTTGCAAGGGGCCCGTGAGAAAGACGAGTCTATGCCAAGCAACTGGTCTGTGGGTACAAGAGGTCTAGGAGGATAGCAGGCAGGATGCTGACAGCTGCCTAAGGCTGATTAATTTTCAGCACTGGCAGCAAACTTCCTTAAAAAAGGAAACAAAGAAATTGCTGTGAATGAATAGAATTTGTTAGGACTAGCTAAGTTTGTGAAAGATGCGTGTCAGCAAAACCAGCCATTAAAAAAGAAAGGCGCATGGGAAGTCTGTTGTTCATCCCCCGTCTTTTCTGTGAATACTCATGAATCTGTCCTGAAAGCACATTTTCTAGACATGACATTCACTGCTACGACCTTAAGTCTGGTTATTTTTACAAAGGGTGCGCTGTGTATAATGCTCCTGGTCTGTTAAAACAAAGTTGTAACTTAAATGTTTTAAGCATTATAAAGGAGATAAAATGCGGACATGCTGCAGTTCCTTTTTCCGATCATCTGTAGTTCTGATCAGTTCTTTTTCTTAACAGTTGTCCTCTAAGTCGAACCACAACATGATGATCAGGTAAAGGTGTGTGGGAACATGGTAGGCATCTGTTTTTATCTGACGCAAAGTCAGTGGTTAGGCTTACAGTAGATTATGATTTATCAAGACAGTATAATTATAGCTGTTGTCATATGGTGGCACTCAGTAGCAATGGTGATCTGTTATTCTTGTTCTGGGATGTGTACAAACACATAGTAAGAATCGGTCTTGGGAGTTGATTGTGTCTTCTCTGTGTATATGTGGTTGTGTGGATCCATTAATGGGTCATTAAAATTCTTCAAAGCATATCTGCTGTCAAATTAAACACTGATAAATGTCTGTTAATTACCACAGCCCTCTTCACAATAATAAGTTATTAGAATTGAATTTACTGAGCATTTTACTAGAGCAGGGGCGAAGCCAACTTCAGTGTTTGATCCTCAGCTGGCGTTTGAATGTGTATCCGCAATAGGAAGCAAAAATTTGGCAACAGTTTCCCTGGTGCTGAAGGCTGCCTGTGTGTTGATGCTGTGGAAGTGCTTCCTGCTCTTCTCCAAACTTGGTTGGTTTCTGTGTGGGGACCAGTCCTGTCCCAGGCTTGCAGGAAGACAGCACCATGAGGCTCTGCTTCTGCATCGCTCTCTGGGTGCCTGGAAATGTGGTTAGTGCCAAAGTATTTGGGTCATCCCAGAAATTAACCTGCCAGCTACATGGAAAAATGAGGGTGGTTCGTCTTTATGTTAGCCCTCTTTGTATCTTTTACAGAGGGGTAGTAGTGAAAAGATGACGGTGAAAAGTCACATGAGAGATGAGAGCAAACAAGGAGGAAAAATGCCTGGCATGCCATGTAGCATGGGTGCGTTCATATGAGTACAGTGCTTGCCTGTGGGGTAAAGTATTGTTTATGCAGTTTTCCTTCACTGCAAAGACACTCTACTTTTGCAAACAGCAGTAGAAATTTTTTTGTTTTGGTACTTCAGCTTACTAGTAAAATCTGTGCGGCACAGTAAATACGCACAAAGCTCACATTCATGTATTTACTGAGTAGTAAAGCTAGGATTAAAGTGGTGCAATATCCCATGGATGTGTAAATGACTTTGTAATTTCTTCTAGATACTGGTCAGAAAAGTATACAGATTCTTGTATCAACTTAACCCTGGAGAATGAGCTTTGCTCACTTACTCTGCATTTCGTTGGTGTTTCTCCACTGATTTCAGTTATGTTAATTTAAACTTGTACAGGATGCGTGAGACTGGAGGTTAGCATTCAGTGTGCTAAATATGCACTGTGGTGTAGAAAGTGTAGCAGGATGGCATGGGACTGAGCCAGTAGAAGGAGAGATGCTCATGGTATGTATCTTGTGCCTCTGCATACTTCAGCCTTGTACTCCTGGTGTCATATTTAGCCCTGATACAGGTAGGTACGGCTTGCACTGAGGTTATTCCTACCTTGGGATCATGGCATAGGGTTTTTGACTGCTTTTCACTGTAACCCATGCTGCCTTGTAGGTTAGTGATGAATTCAGGGCAGGTAGTCATGTCTGCTCCTGTGCATGTGCACACATACACTACTGCAAAATAAAACCTTCAGAGCCCTCACTGAATAATCTTTCTTGGCATCAGTGAGCAATTTTTACTCATTTGAGAAGTTTTGCTGACTTCAGAGGCACTTTCTTGTGAGTAAGAGTTTGCCAGCGTTAGCAATGATTACCCAGCCTGGTCCCATAGGGTGGTGTTATGACTCAGTCATCCTAACCTTGGCATTGTCTGGGCACACACACACAAAGAGCATTGGTATTACTAGGCCAGGACTTGAAAAATATGAAATGGTTGGTTTTGCTTCTGTTATTGATGCTGGACTTCTATTTAAAACCAGGCAAACATAGTACCTGCAACCTTGGAAATACAAATGCCTCCTTGACCATGCGTGATGATGATGTGGAACGCTTTGTGTGTATAGCAGCATGCTGTGTTGCACTTCTGCCTCCTTGCCTCCTCTGCGTCATCATAGGCTGGATTCTCCTCAACTCTTTGCCATCAATACTTGCTAATATGCAGATTTCAGGAGTGCAGGTCAGGCGAAGTTGGTCCTCTGTGTATACAGGACAACACACCTGCGTGCTGTGTGAATATATTTGTTTATAGTACAGGTCAGTTGTTAAGAGGAAATGGTACATGACTCGTTAGGTAATGGGAAAACAAAGGCAATATTGTCATGATTACAACTTTAGAAACAAAGATTGCTTTCTGTAGTTCCTCAAATGTGGCAGAAGATGGGTAGCTAGCTAATGTACTAGCTCACTAGAATAAGTGTATGATGAAGTTAATGCCAAAGGTAAGAGTGTAATCTAATATAGTGACTTCAGAATCCTGTAGTTGTTCAGTATTTCTGCTTCTCTTATCTTTCAAAAAAAGCAAAATATTTCATTTTTTCCACCTTCCCCTCCTTCCAGTTTTGCAGAAGCAGGTTGTCTGTAGTCCTCTACAGTTTTGAGGTTATACATTAGCAAGCATCATACTATTAACCCTTCCAAGTCAGTGTTGATTTTTTTTTGGTAATATAAACAGAGTATATGCCTATATATGTGGAAACAAAAGTCACAGATTTATTTTAAAGCTATAAAGGTTGGCAAGAACCAGAGTGTACCCTAAGGCATTATTACATTGCCAGTTGGGATTTGAGCTTTTATACAAGTAAATTTTATTGTCTAGGTTAAAAGCCAAATTCATTGGACCAAATTAATCTCTGCTTCATTTCCAGTGTTGGCAGAGTTTAACCAGGGACAAACGTAGCTGTTTGGTTAAAGATTAAAGGATTATTATTGGTTTGATATTTTTAAACTAATATTAGCGTGAGCCCAAAATTAAATAGGTTTTGAAGTTTTGGCATGGGGTTGCCATGCTGCCAGTAATAAAACTGATCTTTATTTCTTCATTTATTTAAGCAACATACTTGCCATGAGTACAAAGCTTGTAATGTGATGCTTGTCCTTGGTCTGGCAAGCTGATCTGTATAGGCAGACGCTAGTGGCCACTTGGAAACCTATTGAACTGCCTGCTGAGTTTTGCTCATGTGGGTCAGTATTCACAACTGGGGGTTTAGTTTTAGAGGCAATTAACAGTTCACTGTTGCCTAATTTTAGAGCTCAAATAATTGCTTTGCTTACTCAAGAGGAAAAACAGTGCTTCTTTTTGAAACATTCCTACCTGGGGTGTAAAACCAGATAATTTATGTTAAATTGCAGGAGAAACGATTTATCTACTGCATGAAACCCCTATATTTATGTATCAGTGTAATCCAACCATTAGTTTATGGATTCAGAGTCCTCCTGAAAGTGTCACAAATGTGCAGAGCCCCCAAGCGCTAGATTTAGCACTTGATGCCCGGATGTAGTTTTCAGATCTATGGAATGTCTGAATCCTTGCAGCTCCCCACTGGCTTTGTTTTTCAAGATGTTCAGGCGCTTGGTACCCTGCCTGGGTCAGCTGTAAGTTATGCTCAGTGAGAAGGGCCTCAGGCTGCCCAAACGATAGCATTGCAGTTATCCTAAGGGACACTGTCATCTTCAGGATGACTTAAAAGCCTAGCTGGGCATATAAGGCAGTAATAGTGTGCAGGATAGCCCTGCTGCTGCTGCAGGTCAGAGGCTTGGGTCCCTGCTTACGCTTCCACTCAGATGCCTGCAGGATGGCAGAGTGCAGAGCTGGGAACTGGAGGAGCAGACGAGCATTTGTTCCTGTGGAGTTTTCTGAAAGCAACGAGGAGAAGGTGTAAAATGTTTAGGGGAGCTAAAATGCCGACTTTACTAAATGAAACAATTTAATGAATGCGGTGCTGACATATCATAGGTGAGATCTTCTTGCCCTATTGCTTCACATGCCCTGTTGTGACAGCAGGAGCAGTTGAGCGGGGAAGTGCATCGGTGCTCCCCTCTCCGAGTTTTCATGCTGCACCCCCTATACGGATGTCTTTTGGCCCAAAACTTCCCTCAGGCATCACTTCAGGAAGCATGTTTTGACACTGCCTGCTTGCATACGCGCTTAGAGGGAGTCACTGCAGGTGTCACTGCAAAGAAGAGTCTTCTCTAGTGTATGGTTGGAAAGCTCCAAGGCAAAGAAGTAAGAATTACTTATTCTTAAAATTAACTAACTCTACCTCTTGAAACAGCATAGATGTTACAGAATTGTGTATCAGCAATGGTTTTATCTGGGGGGAGATGATTAGTTTTCATATGAAAAGCTTGTTTTAGAAAGGTCCTGGTGAAGGACTAAATATTGCAAGTTTGAAAGGTTTAGGATAAAGCAAAATGGTATTTTAACATTTTCAAGAAAGTGCTCATGGCAGTATCAGGTAACATTTTACCCCAAACTTGCTGGTTTGTTCTAGATGAGCAATTTTACTACTTTTTAAAGTCCCAGTAGGAATGTGTGAATATTAAACTTGTAAGCAAAACTGATGTATTCACTAGACCCTGTTGTCAGTATCTGGAGATGTGTACGGACATGGTATGTTCCCCATTGAATAAAAGAAGAACTTTCAGGCTTTGAAAGCAAAGTTCAAACTCCAAGGTCAAAGAGCGAAAAATACCTCCCCTTGCCCAGACAAATGTAGAGGTGTGGGGTGTTTTTTGTTCTTTATTTTAAGCACAACAGTATATGCAGTTGGGCATGGAGATGGCTTTTCACTGTGACTGTTGGTGGAGAGGTGACCTTAACAGCGGTCCTGGGCCAGGTTGTTTCCTCAGCCTGCTGTAGCCCTTCTTTCAGGAAAGGGTTGCTATGGAATGGCTGAATCAGTACTGAGAGAGGTGTGGTTTGGGGGTTTTGGGGTGGTTTTAGTTTTTTATCCATACACTTTGTTTTTTGTGGTTTTTTTTTTTTTTTTGCTGTTGTGGCACTGATATATGTGAAAACCAGGTCTTCTGAGAGACCTCATGAGCACACTAGATGTCCTATGCAACTTTGCAAGGGTGAGGAGGAGGGGATTGGGTTGGGATGTATCAGTTGGCAAGTATGCTAAAATGTGATAACGCTGTGTTGATGCAATCATCAGGGTGCAGTCAGATTCAGTCATCCTGTGCTTAGTTATTCTTCCTGTGGTTACTGACCAGTGAGCCACCCTGTGACGTAGCAGGTGCCTGCATTTTGAGCTAGGTTATATGGTACCTGATCTTACTGATTTAATAATCTGGAGAGGTTTTACAGCAGAACAAAAAGAGTTTGCATACTTCTTCAGATTAACGAGATCCGTCTCTTAAAACAGGGGATTAAGATGTAATTATTCTGTATTTATATAACAGTCACTTGTGGTTGTGTATGCTAGGGTAGCTTATATAAACTTTTCTTTAGGATTGTTTCTTGTTGCTTCGTTTTCAAAAGCTATTAGATGAATGGGAAGTTGGCTTATGACAAGGTCAAACTTTTTTTTTCTCTGTACATAGGATGTAACCATTGCAGTGCTGCAGACTGAAATTAAATCAGTGTTTGCTTTATGCTGACCCAATGACACGAAAGTTGTGCCTCCTGCTGGTGTGCCTCGTGCTGTGTGGGTCTCTTACCCATCCTTTCTGGCCCAATGGGCCAGGCTTCTTGAGCAGCCGAATCCCATCAAAAAGAGCCTCTGTCCCTCATACTGTGGTGTCTTCATTTGTCACAGTGGTCATGCGGTGGATGGCAGAGCCCTGGTGGAGGGGCAGAGGAGGGGGAGGTGGGGAGATGGGGGCCTTCATGTTGCAGCTGTGGGGCGGGCAGGGATATGATGTGGAGGTGGTGGTTCACCTCCACTGGAAGCATTAAGATGTTTGAGTTAGGGTGTGCTTTGAAGTCCTCTGGTGGAAAGACTGCCTCCTCACCCGCCGTCTTTGCTTTTAGGTGGTAAAGTTCTTCTACCTCCACTTTACCAGCAGTGTAGGTTAAGCTGCCATGCTTTACAGGAAGAAAATGTTTCCTGTGGCAAGCAGAAATTGCATACAGAAACCCGTGTTTGATTTCTCAATTCTGAGTCTCTGTTCTTTCAGAAGAAAAGGTTTGCACTTTTTGTTCCACTTGTTAAGTTTTAAAGGAAAAGATTCAGATTGGACTATTCAAGGCAATGTAAAATATTTAGCTAATTATCTCAGCCAGCAGAGAAGAACTGAGGGATTTGGGAGGTGGAAAGGAAGAGGAGGCAAAGATACTTGTCTAATTAAAAGTAGTGGTGCAGTGAAGTTCAGGACCCTTTAACATTTTTGTGCCGAAGCTCAGACAGCAGTTTTATTTCAACTGTTGATTGATACCATCATTGCCCCTGTTGCAGCATCTGACTTAACTGCCAGGAAATACCTGAGTATCTCTCCTGATCGCTTGCGGTGGCTTGGTGACTTCATGCAGTGATGTACCTGTTTTCTTCCACTGGGGCCTGAATGCGCATAGCTGCCAGTGCTTTCCTCCCATCTTTGATTAAAACTGTTATTGCCTCTTCTTGGTAGATGGAAGTACATCTCTGGAAGTCAAATGCTAGTATCTTAATCTTCACTTTAAAGTGTAGGCAGCCTACCTACCTCGGGCTTGTGAAATTGCAACACCAGCGGGTTTCTTTGGGTTTCCTCCTGTTTCTGTTCATTCTTCAGTGCTTGAAACTAG
The DNA here is from genome assembly GCA_028858755.1 of Ara ararauna. Lineage (NCBI taxonomy): Eukaryota > Metazoa > Chordata > Aves > Psittaciformes > Psittacidae > Ara > Ara ararauna. The sequence goes on along the minus strand of CM054377.1, from coordinate 62,467,144 downwards.
CCTGTTTGAATCTTAAGTGTGAAATTTTAGTTGCTAAATGAAACTTCAGTTATTCATATAAATTATGAGGCAAGCAGTAACAGCTTTGTGTTTCTTACTGTTCTGGTTATGCCTGCTAGGAAACTTTAAGGAAATATATGGAGCTGTCAGGGATGTAAAAGCAGGAGAGTCTTGTTCTTGAAGAGAAGAGACTTGGATGGCTGATGAAATCACAGCCCTTGGGTGCTGCAGAGAAGTAAATGGAAGTCATTATGACATTATGGCAGAGAGTGCCTGATATGCCAAACTGTCAGCGTTTGATGGACGTGGTATCTACCGACATGATGCTGCATGAGTGCCAGCCAGTTTTCCTTTCTGTCAGCGCAGTGTTGATACTGCCAAGTGCCTGTTATTCCCTCAAACTACTGCACGTGTAAAAAAAGCTGCTGATCAATACTACAAATGGGCAATTTATGTTTGGTGATCATCAAACGTGTATTGATCCATCTTTTGGTTATGGGTGGGTAACATTAGGAAATCAGTGATGGAGAGGGTTGAAGTATTGGTAACAGATAATTTTTCTAAATTAAACTGTAAACATTTGCAGTACTTAATAACTTGCAAGATATAAATAGTTTCCTGACAGCTTTGCAGCATGAGTTTCATTTGGGAGCTGACTCACACCCTAAAATTGAGGAGAAAAATCAATGAAAGTATCAGAAAGTGACTTTTTTTTTAATGTTTGGTGTGCTTTTTTTGGTGTGTTTGTTTAACGTAGCACAAAATGAGCATCCCAAGGAAGTGCTTTTGCCACCCTGCTATGACTAAATGCCTACAAGTGAGTCTGGAAGCAGGTTCTGAAAGTGGAGATGCAGCAGAAACAGAGGCAAAAGTTGAAAGAGTAAACCCTGACATTATGCAAGATAGCAGATGAGAAATGATTCAATAATGGCTACAAGCACTCATGCAAGGGGAAAAAAAGGTCCAGATTCCCACTTAATAGTATTGATTCTACATTTGAAAAGTGAACTGCAGCTTATTGCATCCAAGTTGTAGAGAATGCTATCTGCAGATACAGGGAGAGGTACAACAGGGAGGGTTTTGCTATGTGCTTAGACAACAATGTAATACAGGAAGGATTAAAGGACTTCTTAGGTGAAGTCATCCTCTATTTAATGCTTATTGAGAAAGCACTGCATCTTATAATGTTGGCTGAATGTATTTTGGAGGGTTAAGGATATTTCTGCCACTGTATGAGTGATTATTAAGAAGATCAAAGCTCCAGTCTTCTGTTGGCATCTTCTCATACAATTCTTTGAAAAGGAGTGTGCTTTTTATTTTACTGTGTCATAATTTCTAGGGTTTTGGGTTTGGCTTTGTGTGTGTGTGTGTGTGTGATAGTTTATCATCTCTACAACAATGCACAAATTAGTCATTCAGACAAAAACTCTAAAATCTGGATGACCTAATTATAGATTTCTAAATTTGCGCTCCTGTGTCCTGGTATTACGTATTCCCTTACTCAGAGGAGCTGAGTACTTAGAAATCCCATTGCAGTCAACGGGAATTGCAGTAATAAGCACTTTGAAAAGCAAGCTGTCCTTGTTAAGCACTTAAACATGATGGTTTATAGAGATACCTGAGACTTAAAAAGTGTTTGCTTAAATTAGTAACCTAGTTAATATCTCTAGAGCCAATTAACTGTTTGAAAAATACTTGCACATCATTGGGGAAATTTCAGATTTCATTTAAAATGATTTTAAATAATTTTAAATATTGTGGGGTTTTTGGCTTAGAATTTGATCAAGTATTTGGAGTACTACCTTCTTGGGATAAATTTTGAAGTTTCACACCGAAGTCTCTGATTTCACTTTCTGTTAAACCTATTGTGATGGGACTCTACTCACACTTCATGGGTATGAGTGGCTTTGAGAAAAACAGTAGCCCCACTGGATTTAATGAAATTATTTCTGTTTGTAAAGTTACTCAGTTGCGTAAGGGTTTGCAGAATTTGTGCTTGTGTAAAGTTTCAGTTAATGACTTCAGTTTCTTTTTGTTCTGTCTTTAATAACTTGTTTTTTTTTATTTTAAAGATGCCTGAAAAGTCTGTATTTGCAGTGGAGCCCACTCTCTGCATTTGGTTTCTGAAAGGAAAATAATTTTAGGTGAACTTCTGTACCTGTAGAAGAAAAAAAAGTAATGTGGAAATGAAATGGATTTTGACTTTATGCGTGTTTTGTCGGTGTTACAATGGATTCATTCATAAGCCTTTAGTAAGATGTATTTTGATATTTTTTCTCTCATTGTAAAATGTAAGTATGAGTTTTCCTGGAGAATAACAACACAAAAGCCTTAATTTAGAGTTGTAATTATGAAATGCTGACTTCACCATTCAGAGCAGTTGAATGGTTTTATGTGGAGCAAGGAGATGGATGAGGCTTTCTCTAATGCAGGCTACTTTAGGACACTATAAATTATATGCATCAGATATTTTTATTCAGGCAGTACACACCAAAACGTGGAAATGCTAAGACTACATATTTTAGGGAAGTAGATTTGTAAACTCCCAGTTTTAAATAGATCCTGTAACAGTGCCAGTGTAGTGTGTTATAGGCCATTTTGGGTAATACTTAGAAATTTAATGGTTACAGATACTTTCTGGCTTGCTCTGTCGACAAAATAGAACATTTTCAAAGTAGCATTTAGAGCGTAATGAGTCCCTATGCACTTAAGGTGGACCAAAAAGTTTTTCCAGTGCTTCTTTCAAAAACCTCACTCTGTAACCTCCCTTCCTCTCTCATTTTTCTTCTACTCCCTCCCCCCTTTCCTCCTCTCCTCAAGAGATTTTTTTCTGCCTTTCTGGGTATGCATTCTTGAGTACTTATCACTGAATTATCTGGTTAACCCTTATACAAGAAAGCAAAGGAGAAGACTTGCAAAAAGCACAGCTGAAGTTTTCAAAGGAACCTCCTAAGTAACATGCGTAAGTTTCTGTTGCTACTTTGAAAGTTGCAGTTTACGCCTCTTTCTTTGTCTGTATTGCTTGTCTGTGCCCATGCAACTCTATAGAATTTCCTATATTGTAAAACTGGCTTGATATCTCTTTCAAGTTAAATGTAGGTATTGAGAAAAAGTTGCTTTTAGGCTCAAGGTATTTTACCAATATTCTACATTGAACTTATATTCAAAACTAATGCCTGTAACAGTGTGGAGTTGTGCTTGAGTGAAAAGAGAAGTCTTCATGTGGCTGAGTGCCGGAATGAGGTGACCTCTCAAAAGTCGTTTCATCTGTGGGACTCGCTATACCTAGGTGTTACCACAGTAAAACCTTACAGCGCAGGGTGACTAATGGAGAGGTTATAACATACAGCTTATGGCTTAAGAGGACTGCTCAAAGTCTGAAGTCAAGAAGACACTTTTTCAGAAAAGCACGCTGTCGCCTGCTTTTGAGTTACTTTGTGCCTTCTGAAGTTGGGGCATTGGTCTCATCTCTGTGGCTGTTCTTACAATGAAGTGATGGCAGTGGGTTTAGAAAAAGTATTTTTTCCCCCTATGAGTCACTGCTATGGTGACTTAGATTTTAAGGAAATAAGGAAATGTTCTCATTGTGCATGCTTTGTTATCTTTGTACCAAATATGAACAGTGTCCATCATAAAATGGCTTTTTATTCTAATAAAAGGGGGGGGAGGGAATAGTACAGTGGTTAAGCTCTAGGTCAGCCGAAATAAAGCCACAGAGTTCTTGCAGTGTCACTGAAACTCCACTAGCTTGTATGAGTGGTGACCTGCTGGCACTTGCCCTTGATTATCTTCCTTTGTGCGAGAGACTAGAGTTCATACTAGAAATGAACATTGTAGAGTTAGGAAAGCAACACTCTGCTTTGCTCTGCAACTTACATCTTCTGTGCTTCCCTGAAGAATAGCTTTATTAAACCAGCCACTGCTTGCTAACCCCCTCCTCTCCAGCAAAACCAAATCTGATACTTTTTAAATGCATTTTTCCTTTCCCTCAATGCTGAAACAAGCAGAAGCAGGCAGACTTGCTGTATGTTGCTTCTCTGTTCATGGAAAAGATGAATTCAGAACTATCAAGCCAATTTCCTGTTTAAATTGCTGGATTTTTTGTTGCCTAGAACTGGAATTCAGATGAAGCAAGAACCAGCTATTTCTCTCTGACCTTGACATGTATTGCTTTTCTTGGCCAGCTGAAAAAATGTTAGAACAAACTTCACGTGAGGCACTGAAGAGAGTAATTAAAACCCTGCAGTTCTTCAGTTGTTGATGGCATTTCTGTAATAAGTAATTAAAATAATTATAAACAATCATAACACTCCCAAAAAATCTTTTGTGGGCACTAGAACTGATGGGTGAAGAACCATGATTTTTGTGCATGGTCGGTTGATAGTTCATAATTGTGGAGCCTCTCCCTGGAAAGATTTTATTGCGCTGAATGAAGACCAACTTTGGCTTCAGCCTTTGTTCTGTAAGGTACTTAAGTGAGGACTGCCTTCAGTGCTTGGCACCTGCATTTCTTCCTTTAGGGCTTTCACCAGTGGAGAACAAGAACAATAACGTGGAGATAACTTCATTATAAAATGCATAGATATTGTTACACTTACTTAGTCAATAGGCTGGAGACGTGGGAATATGAACTAGTCAAGCAATAAGAATTCTTCGAATAAAGAAGTGTTTACAAATGAAGCAGCTTTTAAGTTGTATATTTCTGAGCTGTGTAGAAGATACATTGTGTTTTCATGCCTTGGAGTTTAGTATGTTTATGTCAAAGGGCTATCAGAGCAGTTTAAATATTTTTGGGTTGCAAATCCCTTATAAGGAAATGTAAGGTGATACAGGCTGTTCCTTCAGTTGCTTTCCGGTTACTTAATGTATACGGAAACATAGTTCCCTTCAGCTTTGTGAAGGGTATCAGTCTAATAATACCAGTACGAAATGTGAGTTTTTCTCAGAGCCACACACCATGCAGTTAAAACGGAGCTGGACTATAAATCACTGTTTTTGCAATACAAGTAGCGAGAGGGTAGTATCTCAACAGCCTAGCAACAGCCTTAATTAGCTGCTGCCGCACAGGCGTGGCAGCAAAGGGTAAAAGCTATTGCAAGCAGAGCCCCAAATCTGCATGTGTTGTTTTCATTTACAATGTTAATGTAGATGACAAACGTTATTAACGTAGTGTAATTAAAGTGCGCATCCTTAACTTTGTGACGTCTCTGCAGTTTGTTTTGTTTTAGGTTGCAGGAAGCATTATGAACTCTAAAAAGCTGTAAGGAGAGGTTAACAGAAGTTACTGAAAACAATTTGGGATTTAAACTGGAAAGCCTTGTAAAATTACTGCTCTTTCTCTTTTTCACATACTAATATGGTTTCTAAACTGCTTCTTTGAGGGCTTATACAGATTCTGGTTAGGAGAAATACTTTAAAAGGACTGTTGGGATGAGTGCTGATAATAGATGGGTCCGACTCTTTATAATGATTTATAGTTGTTATTCAGTTAAATTAGACCTTGGTGCACTGATACACATCTGGTCATTGCTTTCTTTTGGCAGAGTTTCCCTAACAGTTTGCCTTCATTAACAGCTACCAAGTGACTCTTAGAAAATAATTAAAATTTCATTTGATGGTATTTGTAATACAATGGCTGCATTGTTGCTGGAAAGTGAAATCAAATGCTTGTTAGCCGCAAAATCTCTACAGATGAGTTTCACTGTTTCAAACAGAGAAACTGGTCGTACAGTGAAAGCTGTGAAGGCTGATGCGTGTGGCTGTTGAGCTCAGATACGCTGATAATGTCATTGCTTTCTTCATAGTAGCATGCCTCAAAAAATCTAATGGTGTTTGGGTACTTAAATCTTAGGACATCTTCAAAACGATGTCATCTAAAAATGTCATTGTTTAAGAAAAAAAATCCCTGCGATTAATTACGGATGTTTTCTAGCTCGATTTCTGTTCCTCAGCTTCGGGTGCAAGACACCTGGCTTGAGTTGGTCACTGGAGTCCCTTCGGTGAAAGCACGAGGATGTTTTGGAAGCTCATTGTAGGCAGCGGCGGCAGTGTCTGGTTTGCAGTAAGGAAGGTGTCCGTGTTCCTGACAGCCTGCGCAGTGGGAAGTTGTGACACAGAAGCAGAGCAGGTAGCAGAGTGGGTGGAGATGTGTGTGTGTTTAGAGCCTTTTTTTTCCTCCTTCTTCTATTTTTGTGTCCTAGGGAACCAACGCTGTTTGCCTTCCCAGATTGAAAGTTATGTTGTCAGCTTTTCTGGAGACTGTTGACCTCTCACATAGGTGCATAAGAAGGCATGGAAAGGAGTCAGCTTTGTGTTGGCGAAGTGTGTTTCCACTGCTCTGCTGGAGATGCTGGCTGCTCGCTGGGAGGCTGCAGCGCTGGCTGTTCTGCAACTCACTGTGGAAGATAAGACTTGCCCTGAAATTTTGTGGACACATAAAAGTGACTCCCCACTGTTTGACTGGAGGTGGCTGGGCTGTAAGTTTGTAACACAGGGGACCTTCAGCTTTTTCCTGTACAGGAATAGTCATCGGAACATAAGAGGGTGTGAAGTGGGTCAGGCTGAAGGTTTGTGTGCTCCAGTATCCTCCCTCTGACGGTGCTCAGTGGTGGCTGCTTGGGAAAGGCACACTGGAACAAGCCTTTGGTGGTAACTTCTCCAGGGGAACTCTCTCAATTTGACCAGTTTGCAGCATAATGGCTTCCTAAAGTAGAGGTCACGTCTGTATCTTGCTGGTTTCTTAGCCCTGGATGGTCATTTCTTTCATGAGTTTGGCTGTTTGCAAATGCTGAACCTCATTTGAATCAGGTAGTGGCAAAGGCACTGGGCAAATTGGGAACCTACAATTTTGGGCACCTTGATTTCGAGCTGATCTGCACCTTGTAGGCTCAGACAGGGTTTATGAAGAAGTCTGGTGGAAGCAGAAATAATGCTGAATGCATAAGAGATAAATGTCAGTCTTGCACTTAAAAGCTGAAGGGCTGGTATATTTCACTTCTCATGCGGGGTGTAAATGTGTAGTGACTCTGCTAAACTTGATGTGGTAGGTTGGGATTGGACACCCATCTGACTTAGCTTAATATTTGACTTGCAGCTTGTTACCAAGAAAGAAGTGAACATGCCTGAACCTCTTGTGAGCTGACGGTCTCTCTGCTAGCCCTGGGATGAGAGATCCTCACAGTATAAGAGAGCTATATAAAACTCCTGTAGCAGAGCTCCCAAAGAACAGCTGCCTTGCGCAGGAGGTATCATGCAGCCACATAGTTAGGCCCCATGGTGGCCAAACACAGAGGCTGGACCAGCCTTGCTTGGTCCAGTCATCTGGGAGGCAGCATGAGGAAGCATCTAGGTAGCATTGATTCGGAGAAAACTCCAAGGACAAACTTGCTAGCGATGTTTTAAGTTGACAAGCAGGTATTCTTTATCGTGGTGCTGGGAGCCACGGGGGATAGCTCCTCCTAACGTGTGTCCCCGTATTGTTGCACAAGCCATCCTTATATAGCCACTGGGCATACATACATATTCATGAGGCTATGTATGGATTACATCATTTTCCAGAAAGTTCCCCGCATACGTACAGAAATGTGGAGGTGGCACTGGGGGTCCTTTACTTCTTCCAACAGTCTTCATCACTTCTGGCAGCCTTTGAAGCATGCGCAGTAGATGCTTATACCAGCTTAGTTGGTTCGTTTACACCATAGACATAACAATCATCCTGTCCTTCTACTTATCAGTTAGTTTAACTGCAGCCCATCCTGAACCCCTGCCGTTCCAGATACTCCTTATCCTTACGTCGTGTTCTTCTAGCCTGTTTTTCTTACACTCATTTTGTACTAAGGTCATAAAGGCCTAAAACTACAATGGTTTGTCTTATACAAGAATTCTCAGTATGTTCTCTCGCTGTACTCTATTTTTTTTCTGTGAATCATGCACCTCAGTAATTTTCCATTGCTACTGTTACAAAGCCATCAACCTCAACATTACTTAAAATGGATTCTAAAGGTTTATGTATTTCATTTTGTGATTTTGTGCCCACCCTTGTCTCAGCATGAGACCATCCTCTGTACCTTTGGTTTGTGATCTGCAGCATATGGAGGAACGTCATCTTCACAAGTCTGAAGGTGATAATGTGCTAGAGAGTAAAGTGTTGAAATAGATGCTAATCCATGCCTTTATTTTCTGACGTCATGGATGTGTCTCAGAGGATTGGCCTGTTGGACTTCTCTTTTACAAGGATACCTAATAATTTGGGTTGAAACAACCCAATCCTTAGTGGTGTTATCTGCTGCAGCTGCCTTCAGCTGTACCCAAGACAAGACTCATTTTTACAGAGTCACTGTTTATAATCTGCAAATGACAAGCCCAGTGAGACACAGTGGGGTTTGTCTGCTCCCTCAGAGCTGGCTTGTCTTACAGTAGTATTATCACCATCTATTCTACTTATATTCAGGGTTATGGTTTACTTAGAAACATTCTGGCAGAAGATCAAGGTATTTTTAGTACCATTCAAGGTTTTGCAATGTCTATGCCACATCTGCACCACAAGGCACCTGGCAGATATAACAAAGAACTTGTGTCCTGCAGGAGAAGTAGCTGGGGCCAAGGAGTATATGGCACTGGATGTCTGTCAGTGGGTACCTTGATTTTTTTATGGTCATACAGGCTTGCCAAATTAAGACAGTTTTCAACCCTGTATTTATCTTTAGCATTCTTAATTTTGTTAAGTCTAGTTGAAAGCATGAAGAAAAATATTTATGAACCTAGATCTCAAACACTATATACCTAAATAAAATATTATTTTCCCAAACCAAATAAAATAGTTTATTTTCTTTTGCCTCATTTTTTGGTTCATGTAAATTCAGTGGAGTAAGTGAAGACTATGCATGCTCTGTACACCTGACCATCCGCTGGGTGAGTATGTGGAGGGATTATTCTGGCCCCCAGCATTAGATGTTTATAGGTAAGCTGCCATAGCCTTCTGAGGGGTGTTTATGGGTGAAGTGGAGGAGGAAAGGAATACCATATCTGTTCGCTGTAGTTATGGTGTTCCCCCTTCATATGATTTTGTCAGAAGAGAAGATGGGGATCATTTGCTGAAGCCCCTTATTCTGCTGTCCAGTGATTGCAAAACAGGAGATGTAAGCCTCTGAAATTTCTTTGGCTTCGCAGTTGTTGGAAGAAGCTTGAGACGTGACTGAATGTACTGTAAAAGCTCAAAAGGCAAATCAGAGAATCCACAGTGAAGTTACGTTCAAAAACCTTTCCTGTCTTTGGGTACATCATGGTATTTGAGTGCTTGGCCCATGAGGTTAGTGTGCTGAGTTTGCAGTACTATAATAATAATTTTTATTGTGCTTTCTGTGCAAATTTTAACTATATCTGGTTTTGGATAGTGTTTTTAATCAACACTTTGACTTTATATGTTGATTGAGTTAATCACATGTAGGAAGTTTGGGAGGTACTTGAAAGCCTGTGCATAGAGAAGTGTGGTAGAATGAGGAATGGTACTTAACAAAGCTGTATTTTGAGAGTTGTGATATTGAAAGGAGTTCTCCTACTTGATTACAAGCCTCATACATGGGTTTTATGAAAAAGGTTTCCTTATGTTTAGAAAATACATGGTTATAGGTAAGGTCCTATACTTGTGACCCTATATGCAGTAGTAATAATGCTGTGTGTGTTCTTTCTGTCAAGGATGTGTTTTTTACTGTTAGTCAAGTTGTGAGGCTGGGTGACTTTGTTTTTTTGTTAAATGTGGACAGTTCTTCCTTGTGAGGAAATCTTCTTTTCAGATTATAAACAGTGACTCTGATAAATGTACCCATTACCTAAGTAAGTAAATATGGGTGTTCTTGTCTAAACCTGTTTTAAAAAAATAAAATCCAAAATCCTCTCTAAAGTATTAGCAAACATTGTAGCTGACTGTTGTAAACCTGCCAAAATTAGATTGCACCTGCCTAAAAATGTGCTTCTAGCCAGACATTTTCTTAGTTTTGCTTGATATTTCTACTGAAATAAAAACCTCCTCAGAATAGATTGCTGCCTTTTATTTGTATGCTCTCCAATGCAAGCGAAGTAGCCATGGAGTACTAAAGATAGTATATAGTTACAAATGGTTTGTTTTCATAGTAAGAAGTGTCAAGTAGCCAGTGCGAGCAGTTGCTTATGTACAGAGCAAGTATAATACTGTGCTATTGCACCATGATTATTTAGCACTCACTATGGTGTAAAAATATTTTAAATAGAGAGTAGTTGAGTAATAAATGGGTCAGATGCAGAAAAGTGAAAGCGGTAAAAAAGATGGGTAATGAAAACCAGAAAAAGGATCTTTGTGCATGTGGCTGAGACAAATGGCATTTGTGTGTTAGGAATAGCATCACAAAACATCCCATGGTGAACCAGCCACGCCGTAATCCATGCTTATTTGTTGTGTAACAGGTTTAAGGATTTAGCAGTGTGGCTCAAATTCTGGTCTCGGAGTTAAGAGAGTCACAGTACGCTGTGCTTCTCTGGTGGAAAATCTACTTGCTTCAGCGTTGCCCTGATAGTCAAGGAGTATCTGCATTTGCAGAAGAGTAAAATGTGTGATAGAAAGCAGCATGCATGTCCTGGAGGAAAATGAGTTTAGAAAGCTTTTAAATCACACTTACAGTCCCAGCTGTAGAAAGAGACTAAGCCCTGTAAGAATGCCTTATTGAAGTGAGATTCACCACTAGGGATCTTATACTTTAATTTGATGTTCTGCACAGCCCACTTTTTTCCCAGTGTTTCCTTTGGTGGCATGTGCACTTGAAATGTGCTTGTTGTTATGCTTTTTGCTTGTTGCTATTAGTATCGTGTAAATGGATGCAATTGGCTGGAAACCTGTGTTTCAAAAAGGCAGAGAGGCGAGAGGTTAGTGACATGATTGTGCTCTGGTCGTTTCTTTACTATCTGATAGTCCTTTTGGTTCACTAATAGGCGAACTCTGGGTAGGCAGAAGAAGGGATTAGTTTACTTTTGGGGCTCATGGGAAAGAATCTTGGTTTCTCAACTTCTGGCTGTGCCTGTGATGAAAGGAAGGACTTTGACTCTTTAAAAAGGCGAGTCTTGACTTTATAATGATAATTTGCTCTTAGAAATTGTTTGAAGTTGGAACATTTGGCACTCTATAATAGAGTATATAAAAGAGCATGTATAAAAGATTTCAAGTCCCTGCCTTGAGGAATATATGTACCAATTAGAATATAGCAATATCTACTACACATATTATGCATTGGGGGAAAAGAAACAACAAAACTGAGTGATATATTTTATTTTGGAAAATAATTTTGAGTAATTTGTGGAAAACACGCTTTTAAGAATGAATGAAAAAATAATGGAAAACCAGTTCTAAATGCAGTCTCAAAACACGAGGTCATAAGTGGGAAACTGATACAAAAGATGCCTTTGGGAGAGTGAATCACTGCCCACACAAAAGAGAGTAGGTGGAACTGTGGAGGTCCTTGAAGGAAAAGAATGACACTTGAACCTAACACATGAGGCATTTGACCTGGGTGTTGTAATCCATTTGATTTTTGGGAGAGCGCTATGCTTTTAGCAGCAGTTACTTGAATAGAGCAGAGGGGAACATCTTGGTGGCCAGAGATGACTCTGTAGTAAATGAAGATAGAAACACCTGAAGAATGGGCATCTTCTAGGAAACAGGACAGAAGGGGAAAGGAAGAGGCACTTGCTGACTGTCTGCCGAACAAGGAGCCACTGAGCAGCGACTGAAGCCATACAAGAGAGGGAGAGCCCAAACAGAAGAAGTAGCCAGGAAGAGCCCAAACAGAAGAAGTAGTCAGGAAGGGCCCAAACAGGTTTGAGAGAGAGGTGGGGAAGGTGCTTCTGGAAGAGACAGAAGCTTTGGGGAGGACTGGAAAAGCAGGGCTGAAGAGCGAGCAGACTAAGGGACGAGTGGGGAAAAGAAGTGGCTTTTACACTGGGACTGCAGGATGGCAGTGGCTCGGGAAAGGGACCATGCTGCCTCCAGGTAATCCAGAAGGGATCTGACAGGCAGGTGGTGTGTGTGGATAGCTGAGGCTTGGAGGCATGATGGTGATGGGGGGTGGGGTGGAGCTGGGTAGGAGAGTGGAAGGAAGGAAGTGCTGCAGAAGGGGTGTGGGTGTTAGTGGGATAGACAGGGACCTGGGCTGCAGTGGAAGATGATGTGGATATAGTAATGATGGCATGTGAGTTCTTTGTCACAAAGAGTGAGTGAGAGGGGAGGGTGTTGGTGTGTATATGTAGTACACAGGCACATTTCTTTGAAGGGAGAAATAAAGTCTGACTGTAGTATATGGTGATGCAAATTCATGTTCTTGGTGTAATTGATATTTGTCTTGCCAGCTGATAGATTTGCCTTGCAAGTTGCAGTTGTAATGTATGGGAAAATAATCAGGCAACACCAGACCTTTCTTCTTTGCAGGATTGTTTGCTTACTGTCCCATCACTGGTAATTGTAGGGAGGTTGTTTTGTTTTTAAGTAGTTGCTCAGCATTTACATGCTGAGGCTGTACAAGAGTTTCTGTGTAGAGGCTGGGTTTTGTTCCTTTCCTTTTTAGTCTGTCTGCTCTTAGATCTACCTATCCGTTCCCAAGGCCAGCAGTGAGCTCAGGAATGTTTTTAGGGGTTGATGTCCATCCAGGCCCTTCTCTTCCATGGAGGATGAAATACAGAATAATTTTCAGCACTTTGGTGAATTTCTGTCTGTATTTCTGAAGAAACAACTTGTATGCTGTAGATGAGGGATTGGCCCAAAGATTTAAAGTCTGATTAAATGGCAGAGGGAGGGGAAGTACATATACCTGTTTTTGTAAGGAAGGTGGAGTAGTTCTGAACAGTTGTCAGGGTTTGTCTTGTCATTTCCACAGTGTTCTGACCTGCCAAAATCTGAAGCATGCCTTACAGTGTGCCTTAATGAGAGTAAAGTTAACAGGCTTGGTAAAGTGTGCCTTGAAATTGTATTTATGAGGAGTGGATGGAATCTGTTTGTCTCTGGATGATACACTGCAGTGATATTCTACAGATAGTTCAGTACTTCAGGCTAAAATAAGCCGGACCAACTGACAGCTGAATGCTTTGGTTTGAGTTTAGTTTCTCTTCTCTTGTCTGGGGGCTTTGAAATCCAGAAAAAGTCGTCTTGTGCTTTGTATTCATTTGTTATACAGGACTGTTCCTTTCTTCCCTTTGTGTTTATAAAAGTAAATACATAAGTAGAGGAGAAAAGTAGTTGCCCCACTGTGTAAGTCAGCTCATGTTTTATGGTAATACCACTTTTGTTGTACTGGCTATACCTGTTTGTTTTTCTATGCTGACAGTGATAGGCCAGTACAAGATTCGGTATATTACAAAGTTAGATTTATCACATACATACTGGAAGTAGCTTCTAATGCTGAGAACTACAGAAAACTCTAAAATCAATTAACAGGGTAGTGAAACAACAGCAGGCATTTTCTTATCTTTAAAACCGCTGGTGAACTTAGAAACTCGTGATCCTTCTTTTAAACTATGAGCAGTCATCTGTCTTACTATTAAGTGTAAAAAAAGCTCATAATCACAAAATATACTTGTGGATCAAGTGATATTTGGGGGTATCTGTGTACTTTAGCAAAAAGTTAAGATGAAGGTATTTCTGAGGCACTGGCTATCCACAGATTGGCCTTCAGGACTGTCCTCTGCCAGTTTGGGGCTGGGAGTCACTAAGCCAAAGCTGCTGCCCGTTAAGCAACGCAGTGGGTCCCGAGTTTCAGCTGGTGCAAAGCTGGCTTCAGCTTGGCTGGTTTGGGATCGCAAAAGTGCAGAACATCTGTCCTAGAGCCTGAGCATAGTCTGCATGCTTGACATTCAGAAATGTTGCAGAGAATGGAAAAACTGTGATTGAAAGTCTTAATTACCTGCTTAAGTTCTTAAACGTTTGAGAAAGCTTCCTAAAATAGACTTTGTCCGTGCTGTTTAGTGCTTTGCAAGAGCTTACAGTAAAACACTTTCATATATAAAAGTAAGTAACCCAACAATGGAAAATGAGGTTTATGGTGGTGTGTGTTTTGTGTTGCGTCTCAGTGCTAAACATTGCTATCTCAGAAGGTAATGTTTAACAGAATATCTCATGGCTTACTGCATATGATTATCCCTCCTTGTGTTTCAGGGCACAGTTCTCTCCCTTTCCCTTCTGCCCTTTTCTTCTCCCTTTCTTCCCTTGTCTCTTTCCTCTCCCCTTCCTCCCCCCCCTTGTTTTTAATGCAGTCTTTCTGCTGTCTTAAAGTGGGGTTTTGAAAAGAGTTAAGGTAGTATTGCCTGAAAGCCTGTTTCAGTGCTTTATAATTCCTTCATAATGGGGGGGGGGGGGGAAGGGAGGGAGAGGACTAAGCAACATCTTGCTGGTGTTATTTCAGAAATAATTTTTTGTTACTGTAAGGCTTTAATAGTTAATCAAACAACAGTGCTGTAATTCTAAATCTGTTAACAGGTTAACGCTTGGCAGCACTTACATTTATAAGGTAATGATTTTACTGTAGCAATTGGAGCAGTAGGATATATTAGGTGTAAGAGAAACTAATTTATTACCTTGAATTTCTTAATTCTCCACACAGCTTATTTCATAGCAATGTACCGTAGAAATAATCTTTACCTTCCATTGACCTGCTGAACATAGCTGTAGCTAGTAAATTTGCTTGGTATTAATCATAGAGCTTTTTGCATTTGAGGCCTGCTATGGGCAAGTCATTACAGCACTGTATGAATGTACTCAAGCACTGAAGTTTGTTCCTCACTGGTGTAATTGTTAGTTGTGGCAGGGAGGAATTTGGGCACATAGGACGACATTGCTTCCTGTAACTTTTTGCTGGGGTAGGAAATCAACAATTCGTAATGTTTACTTTTAATTATGCTCTTGCTTTTCTTGCATTCAAGTCTTGATTTACACAGCACAAAGGCATTCTGGTTTTAGCTAACGGTACAGCTTCTCGTTTAGTGCAAATTGATTTCATGGCACCGTGTGTGCTTGCGGCAGCTGAGGATGTGGTTTGTGTGTAGCTTGCATTGATGGGGCAAATGAAAGAGGCAGCAAGGGGTGGGGTGGGTGGTGTGTGTGTGTGCGTGTGATGTACTGTACTCCTGTGTTGGCTGCCAGCTGATGATCCTGTCCCTGTTCTCTTGCAGATAACGTAAAAATTAAAACCCTAAGTATTTCCTTGTCATGACACTCAAAATAAAAACAGATACCTTTTTGTTTCCCCCATTTTAAGATACAAACTGAGCAAATAGCAGCATATGGGTGGGAAAATACCCTGCCCATGCAGTTTGAAATCAGCCCCCACGCTGAAGGTTTAAAATGACCATGTTACATCTCCATGTAAATTGATTGCAGTGGAAACCCTAACAAGATCATTAAATATAAAAGCACTCTTAGATGCCGGGAAAATACTGTGCTGCCCATGTATATGTGCATCTCCATAGACATGCATGACTACACAGCGTCAATGCCATCGATCTGAATAAGGAGGTAATAAAACAGTATTGAGGTGACTTTGCTTGTATTTGTAACTGACTTTTTTTTTTGATACTATCAGAAATGTGGATGCTTCTTCAACTTTTCCTCTAATTTTTACTACTTGAGAGTACTGAGAGAACTTGGTGGGTGTGGCCAAATAGGAACACATTATTGTTACATTGAAAAAATGGAGGTCTTTTTTGTTTTGTTTTTAAGATTTTTCTGAAGCTAGGATGATGCTTATGTTCAGAATTAGCAGTACTGTTTACAGCATGTCAGAATAAGAGCTTTTGTCTTTCTGACATGTATCATTAATGACCCTAGGAAAAAAAAAATCACATCTGCACTAGTGCAGTTCTTGGCTTTTCTAGGGCTGATCAATAATCACATTGTGTATTCATTCCCGCTAGCCCCCTGCCCCGCGAGGTCAACTTTAACTACTAGTCTTTATATTTCAGAAAAAGGAAGGACATAGACTTGCCTTATGCATTAAAAATATTGGTCTCAGAGTTTCCTTTGGGTCTAATTTACTGTTACTGATCAAAAAATCAGTAACTTTTTTTTTTTAAGTTAAATACTTTATTTGTCATTTTTCAGAAGAGCTTTTCTCCTCCTCTGCCTTCCTGTGCTGTGTTGAGAAGTCAGTTTGGGAACTGGACTGAGGATGCTGAGGCTTGCTATGGTTGTGCTATTTAAATGGATCCTCTCCTGATGGCATTGTAGCGTGTGACAGTGACAATGGGGGAACAACAATTTCAGGGCCTTGTGTCTGGATGGTAACACAGCTGCTCCAATAAAGTCTTGTTATGGTTGTCCAGTCACATTGTTATTTCTAATTAGACATTCTTATTTATGTTGCGTTAGAAAACAGTTTGAGCAAACTAGTAGATACTTGAAGTTAATTTTCTCCTCCTTGTCTTGAAAGATTAATGTTACTTTTTTGTTTTGTCCTGCAGCCAGAATAAGTTGTTTTGAAAGAATCTTGCCTTTAAAAAAAGCTTTTAATGATTATTATTTTGGATTATAATCTCCAGCAACTGCTGTAAAAATAAAGGGTTATTGTGGGTAGTTCTGTCAGTGTTAGGCATCACCAGTAGTTTTAAGTCTTGTGATGGCATTTTGTGATTTCTGCATT
Organism: Ara ararauna; assembly: GCA_028858755.1. NCBI lineage: Eukaryota > Metazoa > Chordata > Aves > Psittaciformes > Psittacidae > Ara > Ara ararauna. The sequence goes on along the minus strand of CM054377.1, from coordinate 62,450,498 downwards.
GTTGTTTTTTTCCATGAAAGTACTAGTGATACTGGTTCCCTTTTATTCATTTCTTCATATTAAAGGGGAAATGTAGTTTGTTCATAATGGATTATTGATTGGTCTGCGAACAGCAGAAGCCCCAAGGCCTTGTCATCAATGGTACTTAGTCTCCCAATAGTGAATGCATCGCTTCATGCAGCTATTTGCAACCGCAGTCTGTAGAATATAAGCCCGTAATTGTTACTGTTGTGCAGCACAGTTTTTAGGGAGAGGAACTCTTCATTGTCATTATGGGATTTTCCCCCTTAATTTGTTCAAAGAATAGTCCCTTTGTTTGAGTAGCAAGATAAAGCTTGTCCTGGATGTTAATGATATATTTCAATTCATTGCTTAGAATATTACAGTGTAACTAATAAAGTACATTTCTTTGTCTCACAGAAGACAAACACGCACAGTATAGTAAAACACAAAACGTGTATGGAGTGGATGACAGCTCTGTCTTTCTCAACATACCCTATAGCAGCTCAAAAGCAAGCTTCCCCCTCTTCTCCTTGCTCCTGAACTGCTTCTTGAGGAGCCACAATAAAATCTGGGTTACAGAGGTTGTGCTGACCTTGTTTTGAGAGAGATCACCTCGCTGCAGATGCCTAGCTCGTGCTTTTTAAGCATTTGTGTTTTTATCTTCATTTCAGTGTATTCTTTCCCCTGCTAAGGGTGTGGCATCAGTTGAAAAAGGCCTGACTCTGCTTTTGCAGCCCTGGCTGCCGCTCTGAAGCCTGCTGCAAAATGTCATTAGCTCATGGAGGCAGAAGAACACGAAAACACATGATGTATTTGGAGAAGCTCAAAATAATATTGCAGGGTTCAGATAGCAAACTTTTTCAAATGGGAAGAGCTTCCCCAGCCGCAGGGGAAGACTGGTTTAAAATAATTGAACAGAAAAGTATTGCAAAATGCTGCTGAAGGATTTTATATAGCCTAAGTGGAAATAAATTAATAGAAATTCCTTGTTTGTTTTTCCGGGAGCTTTTTATTTCTCCTTTTCAATCCTGTGTCAGTTTTGGCATGCTTAAACAAACTTTATGAGGTCTGTTGTCAAGATTGTTGCTTTTAATAACTGAATACATTTGAAAATTTGACAGTCTTCTAGAACTGGCTTTGGATTTTTGAATAGCTTTTTACTGGGTTAGCTTGGATTGCTCTCAGAAAATCACTTCAGAGCTATACAGCCTTTACCTAATAGCAAGTTTCATCCATAGGTTGCAGAATGTCAGGATTTCCAGCAAGTATGTGCTTACTACCTGAAGGTACGCTCGCTCGACTACCCTCTGATATAGTCTGAAAGGTGCTGATAAGCTGAAGCGAACAAAGGGTCTGGAGGCTAGTGGCATAGGTCTGTAGGAGGCATTTTGGTAGGGCTGGTGCATAAATGAGGATGGCAGGATCGAGTCTTTAATGAGGGTGGTGGAACGATGGCTCCCATGAGATCTGGGTGTTCAGAAGAAGCCATGTCTCCTCACAAAGTGAGGAGGAGGGTGTGCAAGTACAGCACGGCTAGCATGTGTGTAAGGTGATGTCCCTGCAGCCTAGGGAGAAGACATGGAGGGGGAAAAAGGTCTCTGGGATTTGGTGAGCGTGAAAGCTGGTGAGGCAGTTGTAAAACTTTCTGTGCCTTCCATCCACTCTTGTCCTGCACTGTGCTCTCTTCTGGCCTCTACTCTCAACATCAAAGTCTGTTTGGCTCTGGGGTTACTTGAGCCTTCTCAAATTGAGAGAGATCAGCTCTCCAGGTTGCTGTTCTTTAACAGTTACAACTTTCTCAAATTCACCTACACATTTATGTTCCGTGTCCTATCATTTCATCATCTAGAAGAAATTTCGTAAGATATTTCTTCCACAAGACCATGCCTTACAGTATTTTCTGTGTGCTGGGTTTTTTTGGGTTTTGTTTGTTTTGTTTAGTTTTTTAAAGCCATTGCTTTTGGCAGATGAACACGGTGGAGTGATTGGAGTGTATACTCAAAGCTCTTGAAGCTTGTAAGAGCAATATTTCTCCAGTGCATTTGTTTCAGCTGGGATTTGAAATACTTGCACCCAAACTGAAAGCAGTTTGTTTTAAAATAGACACTGTGCTGTTTGAATAGGTCTGTATAGCTTCCCAGATTGTATGTTCTTGCTTATTACTTACTGAAGAGTTTTCCCTTCTTGCCATTACAGCCGTGCAAAACGATTTTTAAAGTCAGGTTTAGTTGAAGGGAAATTAAAAAATAATGTATAGTCTTCTGTATGTTAGAACAGGAATAATTTTCTTGTATGTTTTCCTCTCATTCTGCTCTGCACAGGATATCTGTATGTAGCAAATGAATTCTCAATTAGTTTTACGATATGGTACCTCTTGCATTCTATTTTTCAATTTTCTAGTGTAGTTTATTTTCAATTTCTTCTTGTATTAATTGTTTTCCAAGAGGTGCAAAAGGCCCTTAAGTGAGTCTGTCTCACCCTGCAGGGAGTCCTCACAGCATACGCGGTCCTCTTCCAGAACATGCAGGTGGCATGTAGAGTAGTAGATATTTCAGAGTGCTCCTGTTTTATTTGAAATGCTGTTCCCCTGTACTTTTAATACACTTCAGGGCTTGCGGAAGTTGTGAGGATGGTGCAGCCATGCACTGGTGCGCCTGCATCTCTGCCACCGGGGATGTGCTGCCGTGAGCTTGCTGGGGAAGCTGTGGCTGGTGCTGAGAAAGGCCTTGTGGCTCCGTGATGACAGCAGGTCCCTTTGGCCAGCTCTATTTTCTCTCAACCAAGGACTGTGTCTGAGTTAGTTTTTAAAACCAGAGATGTTTTGGTGTCGAAGTGTTTGAAATAGGGTCAATTCTAACCAATTCTTGGTTTAAGCTAGTAGCAAAGCTTGTTTTCCCTTCTGGTGGGGAGATTAAAAAAAGTTTATTTGTCACTGTGTGGGGTCAAAGCAAAGGCTGTCTATGGAGCAAGTGGTGCAGAAACAAGCCTGAAATATTTGGCTGGGTAATGGCATTTCTCATCATGCCACCCCTCCTGGTTTTGGGTGTTTGTACGTTTCTCTTCCATCTTGCTTTATATACCAAACCTGCATGTAGATGGTAGTGATGTTAAGTGCCTCAGTGTATTTAATAAGGGCTGGAAATGCCCTGGATACTGGCCAGCATCCTCTTATGTGAACTGCTGATCCCTAGTTCAACAAAACAAAGTGAATCTAGTTCATATGCCTCTTACAACATAATATCAAACACCCTCAAGGAGTTGTATGGCATTTGGCATATACACACGTTACCGTGTTTTAGTGGCTGCAATGCCATTAAAACACACAAAATACTTTTAAAGACTACATATTAATTTACAGATTGCATTTAGAGAAGAGATTCAGAGCAGCCCTGTGGAGAAGGACTTGGGGGTGTTGGTCTGTGAGAAAATGAACATGAGCCAGCAGTGTGCGCTCACAGCTGAGAAACCGTGTCCTGGGCTGCATCAAAAGGAGCGTGACCAGCAGGTCGAAGGAGGTGATCCTGACCCTCTACTCTGCTCTCGTGAAGTCTCACTTGGAGTATTGTGTGCAGTTCTGGTGCCCTCAACATAAAAAGGACATGTAACTGTTGGAACAAGTCCAGAGGGAGGGCCACGAGGATGATGAGGGGACTGGAGCACCTCCCGTATGAAGATAGGCTGAGAAAGTTGGGGCTGTTGAGCCTGGAGAAGAGAAGGCTGCGTGGAGACCTCATAGCAGCCTTCCAGTATCTGAAGGGGGCCTATAGGGATGCTGGGGAGGGACTCTTCATGAGGGACTGTAGTGATAGGACAAGGGGTAATGGGTTCAAACTGAAACAGGGGAAGTTTAGATTGGATATGAGGAAGAAATTCTTTACTGTGAGGGTGGTGAGGCACTGGACTGGGCTGCCCATGGAAGTTGTGAATGTTCCATCGCTGGCAGTGTTCAAGGCTGGTTTGGACATAGCCTTGGGTGGCATGGTTTAGTGGGAGGTGTCCCTGCCTGTGGCAGGGGGGTTGGAACTAGATGATCTTAAGGTCCTTTCCAACCCTAACTATTCTATGATTCTATGATTCACTTGAATTTGTTAATAGTTTGCAAGTGTGCTAGCGGGGATCACTGTGCTGTGACAGTCTAGGAGAAATCTGCTGGCTGGATGTGACTCTGCTATGGATTCTGTGTGACAGGGTGGTGCTAGGGAACTGCAGGGTGAACTTGAACCAGAGCAATGAAAGGTTACTGTCTACCACCTGAAATTAGTGAGAGTTGAAACGATTTTGCAGTAGCCTTCGGGTAGCTGGACATGGCCATGTTCCATGTGCTGAAAGGGAATTATTTCAGAATACTTTCAAATTCATAATTATTTCAAAATACAAATATTTTTATTACCACAGTCAGCCTGGAAGAAACAAATATAGCTGTGGCAAAATTTTACTCACAGCAGAAGAGCAGTCAGTATGGCTTGATTTGCAAGTTGATGTCTTCCATCCCTTGTGCTATCTTTGTTTAGTGGTTAATGCTAAAGTGGAAATTATTAAGCCAAAATATTATTTTCTGTTGGAAGGATTTCGCAAGTAATGTTTTCCTTATTTTGTACATTCAATCTTTGGAATTCAAGCTTTCTTCAAATTTGTTTTTTCTTTTTTCCTGCTTCTTTCAAATGAACGCTGGCTTTGCTGTTCTCAAAGAGCCCCTCTAAAAGCATTTCTTATAAGTGGCACTCAAATGATGTAGGGAGGGAGTTCTAAGTTGTTCATATGTTTATCTCAGTCAATTTACCAAAGCCTAGGGGAGACCTCTCCACGCTGTGTAAAGCAAACTCGGATAGGGTGGACACCCTTCCTCCCCCTGGAATTTCTGTCTGTGGAAGAACAGGCTGGAATTTTTGTGAGTCTTAAATAATTCAAATCTAGAAATACTTTATTTCAACTTTTAAAGTTAAAAATTGCACTGTGTTGGCCAAGCTAAAGTAATAAAGATGAAACAATTATCTCAGAATATTTTGGTGAAGACGATAACACTTCCATTAAGTATTTTAGACTAATAAAATAATTTGGCAATGTTTTAACTCGGACTTTTTCCCCCCTCAGGCCTAATGTAATATAGGACTGAGGGGAATCTCCTGTAAGTGGCTAATACCCCTCTTATAAATAATGCTTCCTTCATATCCTCATTTTCGTAACTAAGTTTCATTAATGAAAATGCTATAAATAATTAAAGTGAAATATGTCAAGGCTAAGCACAGGGAAGCTGCAGCCAAGTAAACAAAGGGACTCTGAAGCTTTGGATTTATGTGTGTCTGAACTGCTGCATACAGCATTCTTGTCTAAGTTTGGCTCTTAAAGCTCTTCTGAACTTTCAGACAGGAAACCTTGTAGAAAGTGGAGTTAAAATGGGACCTACAAAAAAACCAAAAGTCACTAGCCTAAAAGTCAGCCTGCCAATAAGCAGTGTTTCTCACTGGTGTAAAGTGTAGAAAATACAGAATGTAGAAAAGATTGTATAAAATACCTGGAAAAATCTGCCCCAGAGCTTGATGGGTTTTTTTCTACAGTGGTGGAGAACATTAGAAAAACATCTGTAGCTCGTTCAAGTATTCTGTACTGTTGTGTTAAATGCAAGAAGTTACCCGGGTGTTTCTTTTTATGATTTAATGACTTTTAGGTTAAGTCTTTGATTATAAGACACTACGGGTTGTTACTTGGCAAGTTTAGATTACAGGTCAAATAAATAAGACGTTACTCTGAATTGTTTCATATATCAATAATGCAGTGTAAACTGCATTTCTGTTTGCTGTTTGGCATGTTCATACCTTCTGGTATAGCCACAACTTCCAGTGGCTGACATCTGTTAAATACCCAGGAAATTTTTTATGAGGCTGCCCCTCCATTTGGTTTTGAATGGCTAATTTCAGAGATTAATTTAGATACTCTTGTTTATAAATTTCCAGCTCATCTGGATTTCTGAATTTGGGATTTTATTTTTCTTTTTAGTCACAATAAATTAGTCATAATACGAAAATGCTTCGTTCAAGGAATGAAATTGCATTGGCATCATGTCCTTTAGATATTACTGTCAGCTCTCTTGAGGAAAAGGTAGTTTGGGTAGATGCCACTGATAACTCCTAACATGCTGAACGGATGTTGCAGAAAATCAAACCCAGAAATGTATGGTCCTGTAGTGAATAAGAGACTAGATTAGCTTAAACATAATGAAGTTATTTTATAGTGTGTAGCTGATACGAGCATTGCATCAGTTTTACCTTGCTTTTTGTAAGGCTCATGCTGGTGATGTGGTTAGACTATTTATTTATTTACACATTGAAGAGATGTAGAGGTGAATACACCTTAAAATGTGCAACTGTAGTTTGTAGCTTTTTATTTATTGAGTCACAGATGTCAAGTGATGGATGTGTGAATATGTAGTCTTGTTATTGCTCTGCATATTTTTAGCTGCATTTTAAGAAGTTGATGTTTTCTTAATGTAGTAATAGATTGGTTCTTTTTATTAGAAAATGCAGTATTCTTTGATCTTAGTCATGTGGTGTTTCTAGTATTTAATGAGGATAGGAAGGGGGGAAGATTTTTTACAATGTGGTAATTGGAAAAGAAACAATCTGTGGAGTCTTACCCATTGTCTTTTGTCATATACAAGGTGGGGAATCGCTGGTGTGTTGCATCTTGCATTGCTGAGGCAGATACTGACATTGCATTTAGTCATGATGAGATGCAAAAGCTTTAAAACTTTTATTAATCTGTTTTGTTAATCAAAGCTGTTTCTTGTTTTGTTTGTTTGTTTATGGTTAAGATCCTGTTTCATTGTGGTGGGTGGTGCTGTGGTTTCCTGTATGCCTTGTTGACATAAATCACTTATATTTAAGGTCATTTGATACCTACGCACATCATCAGTTTCCTTTGTTAGATGGTGACTAAATATTACACTTGGAGGGTTTTGGTTTTTTTCTTCATTGTCCATCAGGAAATAACTTCTAGTATTCCTGAATGCTTTGTCAGGCTCTGGATTCTTGTTTTCTCTCTAATCAAAGTACTGAGCGTCCTCAGCCTCTGCGCCTGCTCTGTGCATGCCACATCAAGCAGAGCAGAGCTGTCTGAGACGCAAAGTAATGCAGTTGCCAGCAGCAATATGATACTTGCTAAAGACTCTAGGAAAGCCTTTTATCTTTGGCAAGTAAGTATTTTACATGAAATTACACATGATGGTAAAGCCACAGATTTAAAGCATAATGACCTGTTCAAGAAATGTTTTCCTCATTTAAGGTGTATTTTTAGCTGCTTCTGCCTGGTTTTAAAACAAAAAATGTTTTGAAAGTTTGTACTTTTTAAAAGACTCTCTGATGTCAGCTTATGGAAATGAATATTTGCCTTTTTTTATTTTACTTGTTTATTAATGATGCTTGCCACTGAAATCTATGTTATCAGCAAAAGGAGAAGCTGCTGCTTTTTGATGCGATAAATTATAGCACAATATGCTTTTGAACATGGGGCGTATGATGGAAGCTGTTGAATTAAACATGTAAATAGGTTTAAATATATCAGTTTAAGAATCTGCTTACATGATTTCCGTACATTTGTGTGACTTTTGTTCTTGTTTCAGGTGATCTATGCCATCCGTTTACAGAGCACACAGAAGTAAAACGGCGCTTCAGACTCTTGAGCAGCTGAAAGGAGAAACGTTACCCAGAGAATGAAGCAATAAAGCATCTCTCTGCAGAACCGTATGATTGAAAACGCGGTCCAGCCCTCCTCTGCTGCCGGGCATGCTTTTGTCCTCCTGCCCTGCTCATCTGATGTTGCAGTAATACAGATGGATCGTAGAAGAGAGGCAGAAATGGAGCTACGGAGATCCTCCAGCCCAGGCAAACTAAGCAAGAATGACATGGATACTGACAAGAGCATGTGCCACAGCTGCTGCATCTGCGGTAAAAGTTTCCCTTTTCAGAGCTCCTTGTCGCAGCACATGAGGAAGCACACGGGTGAGAAGCCCTACAAATGCCCTTACTGCGATCACAGGGCTTCCCAAAAGGGCAACCTCAAGATCCACATCCGTAGTCACAGAACAGGCACTTTAAGTCAGGGGCATGAGGCAGAGATGGGAGAGGCACAGCTGGGGGAGATGGGTGTTTCGGAGGGCCTTGGGGGGTGCACCAGCCCCACTAAAAGTACATCTGCCTGCAACAAGATCTTGAATGGTACTGCTCAGGTTGATAGCAGCAAGATCTTGTTGAGAAGCAGCAAGAAGGAGGTCATGGAGGCAGTTCCTGCCGAGGTGGATGGCAAGCTGACCTCTTACCAGTGCACCTTCTGCAAAAACAAATTTGAAAGGAAAAAAGACCTGGAGCAGCACCTACACCAGGTCCATAAACCATTCAAGTGCAGGTTGTGTAGCTACATGACCCTGAGGGAGGAGATGCTATTAAGCCATGTAGAGAAGGACCATGCTCAGGTCCCAAATGGGGGGGCCTACACTGAGAACTGCAAGAGTGAGCCGAGTGCAGGCGAGTTTCCGTGTGAAGTCTGTGGTCAGGCTTTTAGTCAAACCTGGTTCCTGAAAGCCCACATGAAAAAGCACAGGGGGTCATTTGATCATGGGTGCCACATTTGTGGTAGGAGATTCAAAGAGCCCTGGTTTCTCAAAAACCATATGAAGTCACACGGCCCCAGGACTGGGAGCAAAAACAAACCAAAAAATGATTTGGAGCTCATAGCCACTATCAATAACGTGATACAGGAAGAGACGATTGTGACAGGGCTATCTCTGTATGAAGTTTGCACCAAGTGTGGAAATCTGTTTACAAATATGGAAAGCCTGAAAGCGCATAATGCTGTTCACTACCGGGCACAGAGGGGCAGCACTGGGGATGAAGCTGAGGACTTTATTGATGGGAGCCAAAGCTCCTTGATAACGAAGCAGTTTTTCTTGCAGTGTCTCAATCTGAGGCCATCTGTAGGGCTGGATAGAGTTATAAGAGAACAGCCTGGGAAAAGGGTAGCTGAGCTGGATCCTGTCAGTAGCTACCAAGCTTGGCAGCTGGCCACCAAAGGAAAAGTAGTAGAGCCCTCAGAGTACGTGAAGTATGTGGGATGGGACGAGGCCCTGGCGGATGCAGACGTGACTTATGACAAGGATAAAAGAGAGTATATCCTTGTCAACCAGGAGAAACGCAAACGAGACCAGGACTCACCCAGCTCTGCCAGCAACCCCAAGAAGAAGAGCTGCACCAGTGGGCGCCTGGAGAAAACTGGCAGCACCCTGTCGGGGGAGAGCTGCCCACTCTCCCAGGGAGACCTGGACTACCGCCCTGCCTCGCGGCAGAGCCGACGGGCCCCCCAGAACAAGTCCACCGAGTGCTTTGAGTGCGGCAAGATCTTCCGCACCTACCACCAAATGGTGCTGCACTCCCGGGTGCACCGCAAGGAGCGCAGGAGATGCCGTGAGGGGGGAATGGCTGCCCAGCCGGACCGCTACGGCTCCAGCAGTGAGGAAGGGGACTCAGGGTCTGTCAGTGGCCCCAGCACCCCTGGATCTGCATCCGCCCCGGAGGACTCGGTCACCTCCGGCCTGGGGGAGGAAGGGGCTGAGGAGAGCTCAGAGGAGGGAGCAGCCAACCCCTTGCTAGGTAAGTTTGCTTCCAGCTTTGCCCTGCACAGTGTTGCCGGTTCCTGTGTCTCCCAGTGTGGGACATAGCGATGAGCAGAGGGAGAGGTGTGAAAGCATACGAACGGTTTAAAGGCAGTGTGGATGAGGTCCTGTGTCCACTGAGTGCTGCTGCTTGTCTTGGCATGGTGACTTGTTGTTCCTGGCAGAGGTAATAAAGCAAGATCAGAGGACGGCTTCATAAAATACAAGTGAATTTGTATTTTGGTGAAGGACACCTGAGAAATAATTTAGTTGCCCATAGCAACAGTGTATGGGCAACTACCCAATGCTGTAGGGTAGAGTAGTGTCTTCCCTGGACGTCCTGGGGGCTGTTCTTCCCCAATTTATGGGAACCTTGTGCAGTGTTCTGCCTGTAGCATGCAGGTGTAGCAGGGGCACAGCCAGTGTGGTGCAGCCCCGAAGCGTGTAAACTTGTTAATCGCCAGTGTGAGAGGCATCACTCTCTTCTTCTCTGCTTCACTTCCCAAATTGTGTTTATAACTCCAAAGGCTATAATTAATCTCTCTGGATTAAAGTGGTCCTTTGAGCCCAACACTACTAAATGGAGCAAATTATTCTCCAAATAGCAGCAAAGTAAATATTTAAAAGAACACCATTAAGCGCTTTTGTATTTTTTTAATATATTTTCTTTTTGTTGTTCACCATTCTTTGTTTATAATACCCTTTTAGAAATGTGAGATTAACCATTCTTTCCTTACTAGCCTTGTGCTGCTTTTTTGTTTGTTTTCTCTTTGGCAAACAGTAATGTGTTCCTCTCATTTTCATTCCTTTTGTTGTGAGGAACATAGTTATCTGTAGAGTTAAACTCATTTTCAAGACCATCGCAGATGAAGTAGTCTGCACCATTGTGGAAGAGGGTGGGATTATTCAAATAGCTGTGTTCTTTCAGGATTTTATATAATGTTGTGCTTTCTCCTGGCTGCAGACCCCACAGCAGCAAAGGAACATTTTCCAGAATTGTGTATTGTTACATGTTTTTCGTAAAGTTTATATATATATATATGTATATATTACACATAATTTTTGGTCACTGGGCTGCTTTTGTGAAAGTCCCATGATTTTAGGACGATTAAAGTTGGAGCCAACACCACTTGTAAGGTGTAGAGGGAAGAGAGCTCCAGAGGATTGAAGCTGTAAAAAATGAAACTCATCTTTTTGTCCTTAAATTAATAAGAATGGTCCTAAACTTGATTTTGCTACAACTTGGATCAAGTCCCCAGTGGACGAATTGGATGAGTGCTAGAACAAAAATGTAAATTAAGCCAGGAACTCCTTTTTTTTTTTTTTTTTTTTTTTCCTTTTTTATGCCTTTTTTTTCCCTTTCCATAAACCACAATTCCAAAAACTCCCAGGGACAGGCTGACTTAAATATTTTCTCAGTGATTACTTGCCTATTTGAAAGACTCATAATGTAGCTTTCTTATGTGCTGTTGGATTTTGGACACTTAAATGAACTTCATTATGGAAGCATCCATACTTTGTGTGAAAATCCATCAGCTGCTGCCTGAAACACCTTGGTACAGTTGACACAAGATGTATTGATAAACCTGCAGCTTTGCCTGCAGTTAAATACAGTTGCCGTGTTTTACCAGTGTATGTACAGTTGCCTTATGGAAGCTGCTGTGGTGGAAGAGTCTCTCTCTGGAGATGGCTAAAAACACCAGAAAACTTCTTCCATGATGTTCAAGTAGGAAAGCTGTTCTTACAGGCTCTCCATATGAAGCACTCTTTCTAACAAAGGAGCTGTCTCATCTCTTTGCCTGTCCTGCTTCTTGCCTCAACTCAAGCTTTAAGCTCTTCTTGCAGGAGTGAAAGGTGTCAGTTAAATTAACATGGCAGTTTTTCTCGCAGGAATTGACTGGCTTAACCTATGCCAGTAGCCAACACCTGGAAATCTATTTGTCATGGTGCCAAATTGGTCCCCATGTTTAACTGTAAAGAAGCAGCAAACTGATGGGCCTAAATAAAGGTGCATCTTGGAAAAGGGATGCTTTTGCACTGGTGGGCTGGGAGGGTGACAGGTGCGTGTTGCGTTTGCTAACGTCACAGCCAAAGAGCTAATCAAGTATTCAACTGGCCAATAGATTATGACCAAGAGAAATGTTACCCTTGCTTATTAATAGCGCTTATTGAAATAAAATCACTGTGTCAGTGAAGTGAATGCTTTTTACAAGTGACAAAAGACTTTTGGGATTCAAAAGGAAGTTGTTTGGTAATGGTGGTGTTTGTTTGTTTGTTTAAAGGTGTTTTCATAGGTCAATGTTTAAGACTTAAGTGTCTCAGTTTTCTCTTTTTGATATGCAGATTTACTGACACTGCCCTTATATTGTATTCTAAGGACAGGGGACCTTCTGTCCATCAGGCTGTAGGATTATTTTTACTCTTCAGGTTGCTGCTTTAACTTGAGAGGCCTTCTCTCCCTCCCCTATGAACAGAAACTTGAAAGTATACAGAATATAGGCCAAATCCTGCCCTCATGTATGCTCCTGCTAAAATCAGGTGTTCTGATATGGCCTTGAAGCACATTTTGTCCTAGAAGTACTGTAGTTTGCTATCCTCCAGCTTTTCATAGTCACTCTTGCAGGTGAAGCTTTTCCATCAAGAGCTGTGCTCCAGCCCTGCAGACAGCATCCTTTCCCAGTGGAGGTGGGCAAGGGGTGCTCTCAGTTCCTCTTCCTGACATGCCTCCTATGGTAGAATTTTTACTCGGGCTACAGTCAGGAAAATCTTGGGCTACTCATAAGGTCATATAACATCTGTATCTTTTTTTTACTTTCACATCTTTACTGGTTTTCTCCCCTTTGACACATTGCTGTGTTATCCTGGTTCAGAAAAGGGCCTTGAGACTGCCAAGTGCTGAATGTTGTGGCCTTGACTCACCTGAAAGTTTTTCTTTGTGTGGTTCATTCTTAATCAGCTGAGTAGTCCTGTTGACACGCAGTGTCCTGCAGTGGGGAAAATGGCAATGCACCTCTGTTGTCACTTAGGGCCAAGAGATGTTGGGGCTGAGAAGTACTGATAGGGCTTACTGGGAAAGAGCAAGGATTGCACCTTGCATGTGAAATGGGATTGAGAGCCTCCAGGGTAGGCGCTTCTTTGCTCTTAACATGTCAGTAATTTGCTGTCTACATAGACTAACATAGTGATTTCTCAGGCACTGGGATAGTGTTTGTGAACCCAGCTTATCAGCTGTCAGGGGGTAAGCTAGCTGGTTACGAAGTGCTTTCCATCTTTTTGGATGGAGGGTAAAAATTAGGTTTCTGGAGTTACACATGGTGTGCCATGTGATACCTGTAATACTTTGTATATATGCAATGAGGTATAAGTGCTTTGTGTGACAGCCGCATGGGAAGAAGTGGCCCAGAGCACATTCACTCCATTAAGAGCAGCCTGAATATTTTTGAGGTCTTCCTGCACCGTATGAGTCTTCATTTTTATTTGGCATTCAAGCCACTAGCAAACTGTACCTGAATTTCCACTGAGTTACATCCAGGCTGTTTGAACTGCTTATGAGTTGTTGCACAGCACTAATCCAACTTGGTGCTTTTTTTTTTCCTGTGGTTTTCATTTTTAACTAAAATGAGCCCCAGAGCTAAGACTGAGGGAGTAGAGGGGGATTATGCATGTGCTGATAAAAGTGGAAAGGAAAACACTCTTCCTGATCTTCCATCTTCTCAACTAAGTTTAGGTTTTGGTATGCCAAAGAAATAATTTAGCCTGTGTGCGTTTGGTTGTTAGCGTTTTTAAGGCTCTGTGTGGGCCCCCTCATTGTCATGGTGCGCTTAGCAGTGAAGGTGTTGCAGTCTGTTACGATAGGCACTATGAACGATTTCAGTCCTGAAACGAGGAAGGAAGTACAGGTTTTGAGGCTGTGACTGCTGCTGACAAGTGGGAAGATGAGGAAGACAAATACTGCTTGGTGCTTGGCAAACACATAGTAAAAGCACAGGCCTGTGATACCCCAGTCAGTAAAGGAATGCTATAAAGGTACTTCTTTTTGCATGTAAGTGCCAGACTGGGCAGGAAGGAAATGTTAAAAAGTAATCTGGGGAGGGGGAAAAAAAAGAAGAGTTTTATATAGGAATAAAGGAGGAATGCTGCTTCTAGGCTGACGTTGTCAGGGAAGGATGGCAGGTAGAGAGGGTGTTGCTCCTTGGAATGCTGCTTCCAGTGGAAACGGTCATAACCATTTTATTTCCTTCATCTCCCTGCATCTTCTATCCCTTTTCTTCTTCCTTTTTATCTCCTGTCAGACTCCTCTGGAGTTTTGAAATGCTTTAATGAGGGACTGATTCACCCTTACTCAACACATGCTGTTTTTATTACACTGGCTAATGCAGGAAGGGGCTGATTGCAAGTGAGAACTGTTGCGCTAGACCCTGTACCAACACTGCTTCAGGCCCAAGGAGCTCATAGGCTCACTAGATGAGGGGGACACAAGTTGCTAGACTGCACAGCATATTAAAAAACCCCCACAACGAACAATGAATACAAAACAGTGGTTTGTGGCTGTGATTGGTTTGTGTTTTACCACCAGGAATTAACTGGTGGTGTGGTGGGACTTGCTCAGGAGGTGATGAGCTCTATGAAGGGGTGAGACAAGATGGGAATAAGGTGTAGGGGGGAGAGAAGGGGAAATGGGGGAAGGCAGGGAGGAGCAAGACCTTGGTGAAAAGGAGTTGTGCTGTACAGTGAGGTTTCGAAGAGGAGGGGAGGCTGAAAAGAGGTGTGGGATGGTGTTGGGGTTCAAACCTTCCAAGGCAATGCCAGGGTGCTGGGTATCTTGCACTGAAGCCATGAGGGCTTGTGATGACCTACACTCAGAGGCTGGTGACTCCAAGAGGGTTGCCATGTGAAGTGCAACAGTGGAGTAGTCACATGAATGGGAGACAGCAGCAGGAGCTCTCCATGTCCACACCTGCCACTGGACTCACTGGCTTATTGTTACTGATCTGCTGAAATGTCTGAACTCTCAGCTCCTTCCTTGGCTTTAGCTTAAGGAAAAAAAAGGGAGCAGTGCCTGGTTTTAGAGCTCTTCGTGCTTGTTACATTTAAAAAACTCTTAGAAATCCATGGCCAGACATTGGTTTAGTATCTTTGTTAGTAAACTGAAGGAAAGACAGCTGTTTGTGAATTGCTTACAGGTTATACAAACTGAGAGTTGTAGCACATACCATTTTTCCCAAGCATATTATAAGAAAATTCTATACGTAAATTGGAGTGCTTGAATAGAAACATAACATTAACATGTTTTGTGACAGAAGAAGAGTAGGAGAGACTTACAAAGCATAAATTTGGACTTTGTTTTGCTCAGATATAAATCATAATGAATCCAAGAGCTTGAACTTTCTAACAAAAAGTGCCCAGTTTCATAAGGCTTTTGATTTAAAAGTAAAAATTGTCTTGAGTTGTTTTAATTTTCTAGTAAAACGGCGAGGCTGTAATTTGGGGGAGGGGAGGAACCAGCTAAGCGAGTGAAAATAGAAAAATTGAAATGTATAGTAGCTCCAAAGAAGAAAGATAGTCCTAGTAAATGTTCTCTGTTGCCAGAGTGAGTGCATGAAAAAAAGTTGTCAGTATCCAGTACCAGGACTTCATTGTTCTACGTATATGAAAAAGTGTTCCTCTGTGGAAGTGCTCTCCACTGTTTAAAAAAACAAACATTTTTACTATATATCTTAATCAAATAATTACACTTCAGATACTTCTCATGCCAGATTCTTACTTACCGTAAACCCCACAGTGTCATGCTACTGAAGGCAGTGCTGTTGGGGCATTTTACACCAAGTGAAGATCTTGTTCTGCCTGTACAATCTTAAGTATGTTGAGGTTATTTAGCTTATTTATTTTGCAGAATAACATATTAAAAATCGGGGAATGTCTCAGTGCTGCACAATTAGTAACTCCTGCCCCAGGCTTCCAAGAAAAGAGGTAGATTCAGGGAGGAAGAGTATCTCAGTGGCTTCTGTTAGATCCGTGCCACAGAGATAAAAACATTACACTGTGATTACACACTTCCTCAGTTAGTTTTGGCATTGCTGAGGATCTTTGTTGGCATATAAAACCCCCTTAACTTTATAACCCAAACTAATTGTTTTGGTTGTTAACACCAGTGGGATTAATGCCAGGACTTTAAATACAGCAAGTTGATGTCTCTGCCCAGCTTCTTCTGTGACTTGAATCAAGGACCGTATGCTTGCAGAAGTAAGATCTCTTAAGCGTTGTTTGGGACTTTAAAGTTCAAACTGTTCCTTAAGGCCCATTCGGTGGATCAGGACTAGATCAGTGACCTAGTTGAACGTGCCTAATGCCATTCAGAAATTTCTCTTATGTCTGCCTTGCTGTAATGCACACAGTCCAGTCGTGATGTGTGTAGCAAATCCACATGCAGTGTGGTATTTTCTCATGATCTGAAGTTTCTCTGCAAAGTTCTGCAGGTTGAAGCATCATTTTTGACTGGTACAGACCTGTGTGTATCTCCACAGCAGCACTGTGTTACCTCTTCCCTCCCCTTTGGACTCTTCCACACTTCTCAGGACTGCAGAAGCTATCATCTATGTGTGAGTATATATATATTCCCGTGGTGCTGCTGCCATCAACAATAGCTTTTTGCTTTCATTTATTTTTAATTGTGCGTTGACATGAATGGGAAGAAGAACTGAGGAAACAGAAGAAAACAGAAATTATGCTGATCATCCCAAGCAAATGGATAACAAGAAAAATTCTGGCAGCCAGGATCACTGAAGTGTGTATCAAGGGGAGAGGAAGAGAGAAGAGCCATAGGACAGATACAGAGGTGTGGTTAAAAACCTCTCTTGGATGTGTACCTCACACATGTGAAGTTACTTGGCCCTTGTTTATTTTAGGGCGATGGTGGGAGCTGTGCTTCAAGAAACTCATACAATAAGTGTTTGACTGGAACAGGACAGCGATGCTTTGGGATAATGTAGTCATTACCCTTTAATGCTGTGCATTACCCTGACGTCATACAAGTAAGGAATGTTTACCGATTGCGCTGTAGGCATCTTGGGTAATTTCCACTGTGTTCCTGATTATGCATTACTGGGTCCTGGTTTACTCAGTCTCCTGTAATGTGAGTGACCAGCAAGAGTGTTAAACAGTAATTCAGGTTCCTCTCCCAGCGGAGCATGGTGATGAGGAACAGATAACAGTCAGCTCAAGTCAGAACTAAGTCTTGCTGGCTGAGCTTGAGATACTTCAGTAGATGAATGACTTCTCAAGACAGATTGCTGTTGCTCAGACAGCTTCTTTTGCAGCAGTTTGAATTTATTAATCCAACTGTTGCATTGCTTTTATTCCTTGCAAACATTTATGTGGGAGTCTTGTTTAAGTACTGAAGAATTTTGATACAGCGTGTCAAAGATACTGTTACTGGATTTAGCTTTAAATGTTAATATTCCTGTTTTTGCAAGTTACCGTATTCAGTAACAAGAGACACAATTAGAAGTATTGTTCAGACAGTTTATTGTAGCTGTAGTCTGTGATATAAGCAACCAAAGCATAGCTCAGCTTGGAAGAAAATTTGTGCCAAGATGCTAAGGGAGAGATAGGTTTAACCATCCTTTATTTTATCTATCGGAAAGCAGGGAAGTCAGTGTGGTTTCTTAAAAGTGGGAGATAGTAGGATAAGCTTTGCCCTGAAGCTTCTGTCAGATGCCCAAAGCAAGATAAGTTCTTCATACTTCTTCCACAGCTTTTGGAAATGTTGTCACAAGAGCTGCTTCTAAGGATTGCTTGTATTTTATGTTCAGTCCTTCCTGAATTGTGAATTCCCATTCCATGCTTACCAAGCACTAGTATTTCTTTGTAAAATAAATTCCAAGAGTGTGGAAAGCTGTTAGCCATCTTGTTTTCAGTTTGTGCATTCAAAAATACCCCTTTATGTTTAATTCAGTTGCCTTGCCACAGGGGTTCCAGTTTTCATAGTAGGCTTTTAGGTTTTCTTCAGCAAGTATCATAAACATCTGCATATAGGGATGCGCACTCAGGTATCCAGCTGCATAGTAACTCTGCTTGTTCAAAACACTCATTTCTTGACACCTACCCTGGCCTTGCTGCCTTGTAAAAGCCAGTTTAGCAAGCAATTCTGGTATTTCTTAGTACTGATGTTTCTATTACATCAAGTTATAGCATGTGAAATACTGCTTTGTGACATTTATAGTCATAAGATCACATTGTGTAGTGCTTTTATTTTCTAGCAGTTTCTGATTAGTGAGCAAGGAGTTCCTTCCCCCCGTCTAGTAAAACAAGATTCAGGCAATGAAAATGGCAATGCTAGTGTTTTTAATCTGATTTCCAAATATTTCAGTAGTGCTGGGCTGTGTTCAGTGGGGTTATACTGATCTGTAAACCACTGCTAACAGGGACCTGTGTCTTTGATGTTAAATGTTTTTTGCTGCTCTTAACATCATGGTTCACAGTTTGCTCTTCATCCATCTAAAACCAGATTTTCTTTGTTAATATGTTGGGTTTGGCAGTAGATGCTCTCAGTGGATGTGGTGGGCTGAATTCTGTGGGAGCTGAAACCTGGGGAGTCCCTGGGCTGCGCAGGGTATAGAAGTAATGCACTGTTTGGCCTAGTGTTGGTAGATAATTTGTTTTCTGAAGGTGCATTTTACAAATACAAGTTTTACTAGGTCTCACTTCAGTTTTTTTACTTCTTAACTCAGGAGTCTCATGCAAGCGCTGGATTGCTTTAACTTGAATGAGGCTGACTGTGGTGCCAGTCATACCAGTAAAAGTCAAAAGCAACTTAGCTTTACTCAGGGGAACCCTTTACAGTGGGAGTAACAATAACTTTTTGTTTTAATCTCAGTTTTCTTTTGATTGCCTATGAGATTTATCAGCAGCAAGCCTGGGTTTTTAGGGAGGTGAAAAGCATATAGTGAATTGTGTGGAAACTGTGGAGGAAAACTTTTTGAGTTTTTCATTAGAATTTTCAATGCCCTGGTCCTTGAATGAGACTTTCGGATCCTTGTTGCCCTTGGTGTGTGACTGCTACCATTCCATATTTTGTGACCAAAACCTAGACATTATTTTCAGTGCCTGGAATGGATTTGTAAATGTGTGAGAAACTTATTTTCATGATGAATTTGTTTTCTGTGTTTATAGACAGCATGAGTTTGAACTGGCAAATTGCTGAATGCTTTGGTCCTGATCCAGCGAAACTTGTAACTGCTGGCTTGATTTTAAGCATATGAGCAGTCAGGTTGGAGTCACTAACAACTGCTTTGTTGAACTACTTGCCACCTAATGGCTTGAGTTTAGAGAAGAATAGATAAATCTTTCTTTGCTGTAATCGATGCCAGTGTAAATGGCATATCCTGAAATGTACTGTTGCATACAAACTTTACAGGTGTTAAGGCTAGGGGAGAGAAACAGGTATCAGAATTGTCTTCTGTGAATACTCTCTTAATGGATTCAGTTACACTTTAGTGATGCTAAGGGAAAAAATTCAACACCTTGTTCTTTTGAAGTGTAGAATCTCTATTGCGAAAGTGTCCATGTGAAACACAAAAGTACTCTTTCAGCTGATGCTTGTAACCTGGGTATCAGTGCTTATTTAACATGGATTTAGAGCATGAGATACTTCTCGTACAGGACCCGTGGGGAAAGATTTGCCCTTCTACTTTTTAGAACTTTGTTTTCCAGGTTGGTCATCTCAAACCTTAGATACTACTTAAGCTCTGTCACTTCAATAAACAGCAAAACAAATAACCATTAAAATGAAATAATATCACAGCTGTAATTTTAGTCTTGTTTGGGAGCCTTAAGTTAGCGATAGTTACTCTAAGTCATCTTCCCTGTTGTCTCACTCCCTCCCGCCTCCTCCAAAGGATACAAAATCACCAGTTTATTTTTTTTTTAAATTTGGGGTTAGTTTGTAATATAAGGTACTCCCAAACCTTGTGTTTCTTTGAGATAACAAATTCATCAGGCAGTTGAAGGCATCAGCTACACGTAACAGCACTTCAGAGGTGTGTGTTATCTCAGCATAGCATATGTCTTGTGATGTCTTACTGCTTAAATAGCATTTGAGGCAAGCTACTGTCAGCAAAAACTAAATATTTTTGGAGGGGGAAAAAAAGGCACAACACAAGGGAAATATATGGATTCTTTTGGAAATGTGAACCTCGGGTCTGTGCGGCATCTTTATTTTTCCTACTCTGTGAAATATTTTCTGTGTGTTTTAACAATAGAGGTTGCATGCCAGTGTCGTAATGGTGAAAGACTGAGCACAGTGAATTGGGATGATAATTAGATGTAAAAGACTTCATTTCTTCCCATCCCTGTTGTACCCCAAGGAGGTGGAGCAGCTGTTGCGTGCAGTTGTTGCCTTTCACGTTTTGCTAGTTGTGTAGCACATTGAACCAAAGGTATGTTCAGTTTTCTGTGATTAAGCCTTTATTTGGTTGGTAATAAAGCCTTTTTTAGTAGATAATGAAGCAAATAGATCCATCTCTTTCCTTAAAAGAGAATTCAGGAAGTACAGGTTACACTGCACATGAAACACATTAATCCTAAACCCCTTACAATACTTCGCAGAACTTTCTTGTCCTTGCATATGCCTGTATCCACATGAGCAGCAATTTCCCAGAATCATTGTAACCTTAAGTACTGTTGAAGCCTGGAGAAGCCTTAAAAAGCCCTCCACAGACTGTCAGGTAAAGTTGTAACAGGAAAAACTTAATCTTTACTTGGATTGTTATGGGACAACGGAATGGGTGCATGTAAGTGAGAATCACTTGTTACCATAGTGCTAAATATGTTTGACAGGGAAGCCTCAGTGCTATTATTTGTATGAAAATGTGGAATATTGTTTATTTCATTAGTTTATACACACAGACATGACTTACTGGTTATGATTCAAACATAATCACTTTATTTTGCAAGTGAAGTTGTCATGGTTTTTTGTCTCTGATGTTATCAGCATGCAGTGCCTAATATTAAGGCCTGTAATGGAACGGAAGTGTTATTAATGCATAATGAAATTTTTACGTGCTAGTAAAATTTTCTGCTAGACTGACCTTTCTTGGTCAGAGTAGAGCAAGATTTCATATGATTTTTTTTTTAATATCTTAGGATATACTTAGTAAGTTGAAGTACTGACTTCACTCAACCAAGGCGTCGTGGAAAGTACTCTTCATACAGTATTTACTCAAATTCCAGTTTTGCAACTTTCTTTGAGGCCTTCAGAAGCCAAAAGGAAAGAAACCTGATACATATGGAGGTGAAGGTTGGAATGGGCCAGAAACATAATGTAATTAAAAACTCTGTCAAGCTGAAAAAAATCTGAGAAAGGCAAGGCAAAAAATCGGGAAGTGTGGGAGTGTATGTAACAAGTATAGGTTAATATACATAAATGGAAAAGTGCTGATGTGTTACTATGAGAGAAGCATCCGAATGATGTAAACAACTTATTTGGGAAGCTCCTGGGTACTTCCAAGCAGACCTCTGATGCTGACAGCCCTACAGAGATCCCTGTTGTAGAGGGGAGTGGAGGGTATGCAAAAGCACAAGCCAGAAATGCAGTCTTCTGCCGTAACTGCCCTATCTGTGAATTTGCTTTCTGACGTGAAGAAGTTCAGTCTGATGCACAGTATCAAAAGTATCACACAGTATATACTGTAAGGTAACCAATCTACATTTCTTTTGTTGAGGGTCTGAATTCAGAGTGAGACAAAGTATATCATATCTCAGCAGTGCTGTGGAAAAAACAGGCACCCAGGCTGGTGCTGCTGAGAGCTGGGTGCTGTGAGGCCATGGATGGGACCTGGCTGGGGGCATTTTCCTTGCATCCAGCTTGTTGCAGTGATCACGAAGTTGTGAATTGAAGGGGGTGATGGAAGCTGTTGTCTTGAAGGTGTTGGTCTAGATTCAGGCTCTTGTCTACTGAAACCTATAGGTGGTTTAAGTAGGAATGGCAGCCCTAGGGACAGCCTTGGAGGAAAGCTGAATCAGTGGCACACGGAAGTAAACTGGAGGTAAGCAAAGGTGGTGTTTGCATAAGTGGTGTCATGGTATTAGCTTACTGGTCGGAGAAGGGCCATGAGGATGGCTGAGGCCTGGAACAGCACGTGCCAGGGAGGTTGGCATGCTGCAGGGAGTCAGCCTATGTGAGCACAGTTGGCTCTCAGAAAATGAATGTTGTTTAAAGGAAGTGAGTGACTGCAAAGCGCACGTGGAGAGAAGGTGGAGCACCAAGGAAGGAGGCACTGTAGCGGAGTGTCACCCTGTTTGTGTAAGGGTGTGGGGAGTACATTGGGGCAGGAGGTTACACCATGCCTTGCCACTACTCTGCATGAGCAGTCCTGGTGCTCAGAGCTATGCACAGCGGTAGAGCGCAGGTGAAAGAAAATCAGGTGGAAGTTTCTTTCAGGTCCTGAGAACAGTGGAAACTGAAAAGGGAAGGAGAAGCGATAACTGTGAAGCATACAAATGAGGGGTTCCGTTTTGATACGTTCCATGTCTTAGTGTTTCACCTGGTAAATCACAAGGATGACTTTATTCCTTTGTGGCTTTTCAATTGAGTGCTTGAGTGTCGGGAGATAATAGTTACGTTTGGAGAAACACTTTGAAAGAAGACATTTGCAGTTCTTCATCTGTTTCACTTTCCTGGTGCGTGGGGAAAAGGAATAAATACATTTTTATCAAAAGTGTCACTGAATGGAAAGAGTCAAAATGATAAAGTGATGGACTTTGAAAACTTGACTCTTAAAACTGGTGTGACTGGACCGCTTGGCTTAAATGTAGCATGTCATTTCAAAGGCACTGAAGCCAGATACATAACTTGCCCCAGATGTTTAGATTCAGTGGAGCAAGCATGCATGGTGTTTTGAACAAAGTTGCCTATACCCTAGTAATGAGTATTTTATGAATAATACTGTAATCCCACACACCCTTCTCTGCCTATATTTTCACACAAATGAATTGGCACCCAATGCAAGGCACTGTGTTTGTCAAACCAGCTTCAAAATCTTAGTGTGTTGTTTTCTTGTTACAGATATTTGAAAGTACTTGCTGTGTTTCTTTCCTTTAATGAAATTAACAGCTTGTTGAGAGCTAAGGTTGCATGTTGGATTCCTGATCAGTTTTGCTTATACAGAATATTTTATTTGCTGCCTTTCTTTCATTTTTTGGGTCATTTATATAGTAACAGAGCTTCCATTAACTCCTGCTGTTTATTCTTTACCCTTAAGCTACAGCCCTTTGTTGCGGCATCACAGTGTTGACCCTGGAACCAATTACTGTGCATAACAACCAGAAGATGATGAAGCTTATTCTGCACCCATTATTTTCCAGTAGTCTTGGTGCACGTAAGCCTCTTGTAGTAGATGGAGTAGTAGGATGAATCTGTTTCAGAACTTTGTAACGCTGCCTGGCCAAAAAAATCAGTAAAAGCAATGCGGGAGAAGGCTTCTTTGCTGATCTCGTGTTTTACAGTCCCAAGAGTGCAGCTGAGAAGGCTACAGCATTCTTCCTGCATCTGGGGAGTTGGGATGTTCTCCATTAGTTTTGATGTCTGTCTCTTCCCTGGAAGCGAGTGCATGTGCAAATGTGGTACAGATGTTGTATGAAAGCTTAATTATGCCTCTCTTTTCTTTAAGCTGTGGCGCTGTTCTGTTGTGACCTCCACCCCCCACCCCAAAAGGCTTTTCCTGAGAAGGGAAACCATTTTCCCATTTTTCCTTTACTCAGGGGTTAATTATATTTTGCCCTGCAAGTGTACCTCAGCAAAAACTGAATGGAAACACAAGTCTCTTTTGACAGAAAGGCGGAAGTTTTTAGGCTAGCTTAGATTTTTGGTTCTTTTTTTAGTATTTAGAAGTCCTCACCAATTTCAGCCAAAAGAAGAAATCCCACCCTGAGATTACATTTCATCCATTCCTCTGGGAGAGCTTAAATCTCTCTGCTATTTCCTCATGTTTTGTTGCTGGTCGTTGACAGCCAGCTGGGTTAAATTGTCACAGGTGCAGCCGTAAGCAGCTAGCAGGAACTGAAGTAGCAGGGGTAATCCCACTTAGGAAATCCCCTAGTAGCTTGATGCTCACTTGAAGCAGTAGACCAGAAATACAGTTAGTGGCAGTTAGAAACAAGGAAGAAGGAAATTCTTAGCTCATGCATCAAAATTAAAGGGGTATACTGTACTCTGTTTGCTGGGGTTAACGTGTTACCACAGCTCTTCCCTTAGACTCTTCTGTCTTCTCTGTCTGAACTCCTGAAACCAACGAAGAAACGCTTGCTTACATTCTTAAACTAATACTGTACTCTGGTTATGGGATGCCAGATAGATTGGACATTTATTTCTATTTTGCTGTATTTATTTCTGCTGTGTTTATTTCTCCGTATGCCTTTGTGCTTGTTGACTTTTTGTGCTTTTACGGCTGTCAGTATAATCTTTTCCCCCTTCATTTTTGAACACCACCTCCAATGCAACAGAATAGAACAAGCCATTCTTTCAAGATGTCTTGAGACCTGGCTTGTTTATATTTCTGGATCAGAAATAATAATAGTCTCATAATATTATGAACAAAAATCAGTCTGTAAGCTAAAATGGCTTGTAACTTATGTTTGTGGAAGATGATTTGAGCAGATCTGAGACAATTTTAATGGGAATTTTTTTGTGTGTGTTCTGTGTTGTTTGTTTTTTACCCCTTTCCTCCCCCAGAAGTGGAGCTTCCTGTCTCTTGAAAAATTATCACCTTTTTTTGGGAGGGAGAAATATGTGAAATGCATTCTTTCATACGTCTTTCCAAAGAAAAAATCAACTGCTTCTTGTCCATCACCTCTGTTTCTAAAAAAATACTTTTTTTTTCTTGATTCTGTTAAGGAAACAACTTTAATTTTCATGGATTTTTTTTTTTTTCCTATTGGAAAGAAGCTGAATGATAATGTCAGAGAATCATTTTCAAGTGGAATGCTTGGCAGAGTACCCCGGGGAAAAGTAAGGGAAAACTTTAAACAGGGATCAAACCAGAGCGTTAAGGAGTAGATAATGGTATATCTGAGAACTCTGAAAGTGTGTATGACCAAAGTCTCCCAGCAGGATTTCCCACTGCATGTTGCTATTTTCGAACATACAGCTGTGTCTAATTACCTAAAGCTGATGTACAATGCAATTAATGTCGTGCATCTGAAGAGCCAGGTAACAGGGCAGCTGTCCATTTATATGAAAGAATAAACCAATGAGTGTACAGTGTGTGCACACAAATGCCTGCAGAGCTGTTCACAAACCTTTGCAAAACCCCCAACTTTTGGGCCAGTATTATCCACTGCACTCTGTGTGGACACAGGCATGTGGAAGTCAAATGAGAAAACAGTGGAGAGAAAGCCCATCAGTTGGAAAGCCATAAATAAAAACAATCTGGCAAATAGTTACTGCAGAATTAGAGGCATTGTGACTTTTAAAGATTTCTGAACAGCTGATACCATGACCCTGTATTCTTTGTTATTTATGGAAATGTGTTACTTGCCAGACTGTGAAAATGGCTGCCTGCTTGCTATATATGTTATTTTTTAATCACTTACAAGTCAGCAGCTGCATTTTCACTAAGAGCTTAATAAAAATGTAAAAGAAAAGCCAGTAGCTCTTTATTAATACCTAGATATGAAATTCTTTAAATGCTTTAAATTTAAAATTCAAATCATTTGTGCAAAACAAAAAGGCTGGAAAAGCTTTCCCAAATAAATGACTCTCATCAAAGCATCTTTCCATATAAGGCTCATATTTCAGATCTAAGCCTAACTAAAATACACAGAAATATATGATCATCACATATTAATAAATGACTGCCTTCTGATTGTGCAGTAATTTTGCTAGGCTTTCTTTAAAGTGCAGTTAGATTTTTTTCTGCATTATGAAGTTCATTTGAGCTTTACATCTTGTATTTTGCTCAGATGTTGTAAGGCAAAGCTAATTTTCCTAATTAATTTACTGAATGTTGCTGTTTGTATTTGCTTATCCATGTCAAATATTGTATGGGCCTTTTGACTTTATTGACTAGCTGAGGAATTATGTGGAAGCAACAGAGTTAAGTTAGCTATGAGTTATTCGTGTGCCATCAGATTGGTGTCCCTCTCTGTCTTCCCTTCTCCCTGTGCTGCCACTGTACGAAAGGCCCAGCCAATTCAGCTGTAATTTTCTCAGAACTATCCAGTCTCTTCAACTGTCCTGTTGCTGAAATGGTGTTTCAAATTGGGTTAATGCACTTGCCTGGAAGCCCATATCCATAAGGAGTGTAACAGCTGAGAATCTGACTCATCAAAAGGAACCACTCACTGTACATGTGTAAGGTGTCTATAGCCTGACCACTACACGCAAGCTGTTGTACAAGAGCTTGGTGTGAAAAAAACACTTTTGAAGTGAAGATGGGAGCTGGATTGGGTTATGCTATTTACAGGAAGCAGGAGAGAAAGGGTGCTGCTGTTTCGTTGAGGCAGGATGTTAATTAGCCTCTGGTCAAAATGTGGCACCGCAGAGTTGGTGAAAATGATGAGTGGGAGGTTGCAAGAAGTCAAGTACAAAACCAGTATTACTGATCTTGGAGTCCACACCACCGAAGTATGCATGCTCCAAAACTCAGTCAAAATAAACAAAATGTATCTCCCTGTCGGAGAAAGTGGAGGTTTGAACAAAGCCTTCTTCAGGCCGGTTACCAATCAGGCTGAGTTGGAGAGAGGCTGGCTTTTGGCAAGGAGTTTGTCAAAAAGACTGTGGCTTTTTTTTGCTTCTGTCAGACATAGAACTGTGTCTAAGAACTGTGCTGTCTACAGAATATATACTACTAATTTACCAAAGGCCAAACAGGTTTTCTGACAATCCTTATGCTTCCAGTATACCCTGGACTGCCGTATATGCAGAGAGGCTGCCTTAAGGCTGGTGTCTAGACAAGGCCTTGTGTTTCAGCAAAGGGAGTTAAAAGCAGGCTCTGATGTCCCTAAATTTGCAGAGAAATCTTTCTTTGACTGCCTGCCTCTCATATTTAATAGAAAAACTGTTACATTTCTGTTGGGTCTGGGGATGTGTGAAGATAAAGGAGGCGTTTCAGGTGTTGCTCTGAAAGGATGTAACTATATCGTGGCTTGTTCAAATGTGGTTGATGAGGTGCTGCTCTACGGAGTAAACAGTGGGGCTGCTGTTCGTAGACAGTCCCATTCAATGTCTCAGGCTGTCATTGTAGTAAAGTATTATTCTGACATTGTAAACCAAACAAAGGCAGCTCAGTGAGCTTGACCTTCTTAAGTCTAAGATGAAATTATGATCCGTTTTGCACCATGGGGTATGGGCTTAAGAGAGTCCAGGATGGCGATTCTTCAGTCATGAGGAGCTGTAAATAAGTTGCCCTATCTTACAAGGAATTACTTAGTAGGACTGTTAGTAGTTAGTGGAATCTTATTTGGCATATTAACCTTGCTCTAAATTTTAAAGGCATGCTGCCATTTGCTACTGTTGGAATTAATGCCATCATGGAGAAAGTTACTTGGGTAATGGCTCTGTCAGGGTTAGTACAGTGTAGATTGTGTGGCATTCTTAGTTCTTCAGGTGTCCAGTGTAGTTTGTAAATATAGCTATTCCTGGTTTATTGTTTACTTATTTTAAAAGTAACATCAAAACCTGGGTTGGTAACAGTAAGGGTCTTTAGTCTTTGATTGTAGGTCAAAGTTACTTTAACAGGAACATGCATATTAGATGCTCAATGTGAAATACGTAAGGGAGTGTGAGACGAATGCACTTTTCAGCCTTCAATTCAACCAGCCAAGCTTTTAAGAGATTGAAGACTGAAAAACTGAAGTTCAGATTAGCTGATGTATGTTATTCATGACAGTAAATTGTGCAAAATAGGTGAACATTAAATGCTGGTTTGCTGCTTCACAAAGGGTAGTGCCCTGCGTCTCAGAAAAAATTGGCTTTTGTTTTCAGATGATCTGCATTCCCTCATCACTGCTTGCATCATTGAAAATAGTTCCCTATAGTGCCCTTCCATCCTTCATCTGTGGTGCTCGTTGCTGTTGGTGAGCAGCAGGTTTAGAGTTTTGAATAATAGGCTGGGACTCAAACAGATAACCTCTATCAATTATTCATGATAGGTCTGAGTAGCCAGTGTACAACACTGACAGCATTCATACCTTCCTACTGTAATATGAACTGTAAACGATGCAGTGATTGATAGGCTACATATGACCTTTGGTCAGTTTTATTAATTCCTGTTGCTGAGTTCTGTAACCTGTTTTTCATTGCTTATGCCATGGAGCCACTGGGTTTTTAAAAACTCCAGCTGTCCAGACCTGGGAGAGGCTCTGAATTTACTGCTTATTATCTGTTTATATTCTTTGGATCAGTTCTCCTTCCTTGGAGGTTAATAGTTGTATCGTTGGTGACTTCAGCAGGATTATAACGGGCTTCTTGTACATGTTTAGAATAATATTAGGTGAATGAAATAAAATGTGGTTGGGGATCCTGTACTATGGCTGATGGTGAGTAGAGCTGTGGGGAGTTCTCAGCAAAAGCAGAGGAAGTAAGGGATGCTTGCCCTTTGCTCATGAGCTGTTTCTGTTTGCCTGGTAGGTTAATACAAAAACCCTGACTGAAACAATGCAAGGCTTGAGGTATTTTGCTTCCTAACTGTAAGCATAAGGGAGCTCCATTGTATAATCGTACATTAGGTATACTGTGCTGTGAAAAGTCTCAGATGCAAATTTAACATTACAGAACAAGCAGAAGGTTTAAGAGCATTTAAGCCTGTTTACTCAGTGTCCTACTGGAGAAGTGTTTTCTGAAGTCCAAAATGAGAAGAGGCTCTTAAATTTTGCATTTGTTTTGCTTATGGAGTACCCTGCTTTAAAAGCCTAGTAATTGGGATTTTTGCTAACTTGATTGAGAAAGTGCTGTAGATACCAGTCTACAGAAATGTAGTTCTGCATTTGAATGTGCTGCGTACCAGGAGTTCACACAAAGGGCATATTTAGAAGGTACAAAAAAAACTCAGCCAGACCTGGAAGAAGTCAACATTGGGCCATGTACTCGAAGACAGAAGGGGATGGAAGGGAGTCCTGGTCTGTGACAACAGCCAAAAGTAACCCAAAATTGGAAGATGAGCAAGAGCATCTCCTTCACAGGAGACCTAGATGCACTTAGCATTGCAGGCTCTACCAGCAGAATTGTCTGTGGTAGGCTTTATAGCAGTGTCACGCCCTGACCGGTGTGTAGGTGTGGTGGAAGGAATCTTAATGCAGATGCAAAGTTGTCAACCAAGTGGCACATACAACTGGACTGTGTGCAGAGAAAGGGGGTTTTGGCTGCAACAGCACCAGCTGCAGCCTTGCTCCGATATCTGCATCCATGCTGACAGTCTCATGGATGTCAGCTCCTGGATGTGAGGTTGTGGCTTCTGGCATAAATGTAGCCTTGGAGCTCTTGGCATGTGGAACTCCTCGCAGTGACACCATGGCTGCTTTCCCTATCTGACCTATGAGGCAGTGCTTCTTGGTGTGGGATGATGGGGATGGCAGTCACTTCTGTTGTAGCAGCTATGCCACGACTCTGTTGTGGGAGAGGGTGGTGGTGTACTTGGTGGTTGCGCAAGCAGGGAGCAAAAAGCGTTCGGAAGCCCTGCTACCTGTGCTTACAAGGTCACTTCAGTCACAAGCATTAATCCAGGATATTTCTTCCCTTCAGCTCCATTCCAGGGAAGGAGCTGTGGCGTGCTTTTGCCATAAGCGGTGCAGGCGTTCAGGAGGCTGAAGCTGATACATGTGTTAGGTTACCATGCAGTCCTCCCGGCACACCTGAATCCCGATTTAGCAGCCCTGGAGCACCAGGTTCCTCTCCCCAGGGGGCAATCGCCAGCATTCGTTCTCTGCTCTCTTGTATTCCTGGTGGGTCTTTAGAGCAGCTGAAAGTAGGGCTGTTCTCCCCTCACCAGTCCACCTTAACAGAGCAATACTGGCCAACATATTTTGTTGATCAGTGTGATTCCAACTCTGCAGTAATATGTAGACTAACCAGATGGAGACTTGTACCTCTTGTGATTGTAAAATTAACCAGAATCATTGATAGTTATGAGAGTGATGACGGAGACCCAGGCGCTGTCAGAACAATGTGCTTTGAGGCATGCTTAAATATGTTAAGACAATATTTCATGTTGCTGCATGCTCAGTACACAATTCAGCAGCATGGCAAAGTGCGTATGCCTCACTCTTAGCTGTGAGGGTGGATAAGGGATGAAGATCAATTGCTACTGAATTTGACTCAGCAAAGAGGCAGGTCCAGTTCCATTCAGAAGCACATACAAGAAATTTTAGTTGCAGGTCCAGGTGTCTGTATTCTTAGATTTTGTTTTGATCTTTTTAATAGGTCAGAATAAGATTTTTCTAACTTTCGGAATAAAAGAAAGATTTTTTTTTTTTTATTGGAACCTAATGTGGAAACTTCCAGGGAATCACTGAGAAATTTGTAAGAAACAGCTGGAGATAACAGCGGAGAAGGCAGTGCCATCTCTATTCTCTTCCTGCCGCACAGCCCACAGACTGTACTGTAGATCCCTGTTCATTTACATCAGTGACTAAAGGACCTATTTAAGTGAATGAAGTACATGAATTAATAAGTGCGGGGGGCAGGGGGAGGGAAGAAACCCTGCATTACAAAAGGTACTTTGTTCTTAGATGTTGAGAGTAAGAGTTCGGTTTGATATTTCATAACATAGTGCTGACTGCTGTTTGCTGTATTTCGTAATACACCCCCAGTAACATGAGATCGCACCACAGATTCCTGCTGTTAAATGGTTATTCAGACATGTTGCGCTACCAGCAGCTTTTTGCTTGCATGTGAATTATTAGGTGTTTGAATTAGCAAAACGGTGGATTAGTGAAGTTTTTGCTTCTCTAGTGGTGCAGCAGGCACTTAAGCCATTTGGTCGTCAGCTACAGTCGTTTTGTGTTTGAGCTTCTCAAAATAATGCTTGCCTAGTGCCTCTGTAATTAAACATCTGTCAGGGTTTTCAAAATGCCCTATGGGTTTTCTTCTTTTTTTTTGGGGGGGACACAACATAAGCCCCTGCTTTTCGGGGGTGGAAAATGGTGTGTGTAACAGCAAAATGTATTTTAGCTGGTTTTACAGGAGGGCAAGCTTAGGAAATCAGCAGCTTTCTTCTCCATTTTGGCTGATGTAAATAAGCAGTAAATTTATTGAGACATCCGGCACAAAACTGGTGTGAGAACAGAACTTTGGGCCTTGTGTGGCAGCTTGAGCAGATGGGTGCTTCTTACTATTTCTTAAAAACTGAAATGACAGGGAGATTAGGGTTTAAAAATCACAGCTTCTGTTGCATGCATTAATTAAAGGGGTTTAGTGTAATAATTTTATCTTACTGTTCTAAAGCATACGGTCAGCTACTTTCAATTTTTAAAAGTCCTCAGCTCTTCTCTGGGAGCCATGGCTGTTTGTTCAGTTAAATTCCTTCTGATTAAAGCTCTCTGAATAGTCATTGCTTCATATACTGAGACCAGCTCTGTTTTCTCTATGCTACGCTGATAATGGGGTCACTGGGAGATTTCTGAATTACAAGGTCTAACCGAAGTTACAGCGCTTCAGGGATGGTTCACTGCTCAGCACAGTCTGATGCACCTCAAAGTACCATTGGAGCACTTGGGGCAGTGGCTCATACATTTCTATTCCTGACTTGTTTTGCTCACAGGGGAAGCACTGTAGCAATTCTGGTTATTTCATATCAGGTCCAAAATATCATGTTTTTTAATACGGGAAGAAGTTGGAACCCAAACTCTGCGGTGATCTAGC
This sequence comes from Ara ararauna, assembly GCA_028858755.1. NCBI lineage: Eukaryota > Metazoa > Chordata > Aves > Psittaciformes > Psittacidae > Ara > Ara ararauna. The sequence continues at coordinate 62,419,002 of CM054377.1, read as the reverse complement.
AGTACTAGCATTTTTCTTTTTAGGTATGCCTGCGATGGCCTGTACTTTATTACTTTTGCCCTGCGAAATATAAACCTGCAGATTTTTCCAATCTGAAAATGGCATGCATCAAGCAGCCCTGCATAAGAGAGGTGGGGCTCCTCTGGGTTTTAATCTGATGGGCTGTGACAAGGTCATTTGAAGAAAACAGAGCCTTATTGTGACTGTCAGGCAAGTTTCATTTAAAACTGTCAGTCCTATGGATACAGTGGATTTGTTACTGGTTTTTGCTTCTTCTAACCAAACTTGACATTCCCTGGAAGAGCAGATGTTCATGGAACTAACTCCTGGGGAATTAACTAATTAAGAAGGTCAAGCTTCTGCGTTCCTCCAAACCGTGTATCCCCTGGCTGCAGTGTGGTGTCAGGGCTCTTCCTTGGCAGTGCTTGATAGACGTGTAGGTTCAGACTGGCTGAAGACCTGTAACTGTCTGCCAAGCTGATGAGATTGGTTCAGCAAGGGAAAGGGGAAGAGTTGCCAATCCAGCAGCTTTCTTGTGTTCCCTTTAAACTGATGATCCGGAGATGCGGTGGAGATGGTATCCATGTTCAGCGGTTTGCTGGAGGGCCTGTCCTGGTACTGGCTGGTTCAGTGAGTAGGTGGAGGTGATTTATCCTTTCCATCTCTGGTCAGCATCACCTGGTAAACATGGGCTTAGGGTTTGGGATGTGAAGATACTGTCACCAGCTCTGAGACTGACTTAGTGATGAGTAGTAAAATGATGATAAACACAAGTTGTGTGTTTCTTTGGTGTGGTTTTTTTTTGTTTGTTGTTTTTTTTTCTTTAAATTTTTTTTTTTTTTTTTTTTTGGCCAAGTTGGGAAGTGCCACTCCCAGCAGTTGTGAGCAGCACCTTGCCTGAGCTGAGTTATTGTTCTTTGCCTTATTAAGTGCTACAGCTCCCTTCAACAAGCTATTAAGCTCTTAGGGCAGGCTGATCTATCTTTAGACTGTATTGACCCATTATCACCCTGAGTCTTCATGTCTTAGAGGGCAGGCCACACCAAATAAGGGATTTCTTAGATCCTCTTAGATGGAGAAAGGAGCTTGGTAGAAGAGGTAGGTTGACACCCGCCTTCAAGAAGACAATCACAGTAAAAGGGACTGTGGATAGTGCATTTCTGAGTGTGGGGGAATGGAAAACCTCCTCAGAGGGTGTTGCAAAAAAAGGTGAGACTTGTTCAGTGGTGGATCTCCATTTTGAGTCTGCAGCTGTCTGTTGCAGAGAGAGTCTGCAGGATGGAGAAAACTAGACTGGCAAGGATTTGGGTTTGAGAAGACTAGCAGAGGGATAGAGAAGCTCTGCACAACCCCTTCTGGTTCCTTTCACCTTGGATAATAGAGCCCATCAGCCTAGAATTTGGAAGCAACTTTAACTGAGATTATGCTGATACATTAAATTTCTCATACTTAAGTTCAAAATAAAGGCTAGAAGAATTTCATGAAAACTACTTAAAATGAGTCTTAAGATCCAAATATGCATATTTTGAAAACAGTCTTTGGAGCAGTGTGTTATTATTATGTTTTAATCACTGCTTTCCACAGAAAATAATTCATTTCTTGTGATTCAGAAATGTTGTTAGACAAAGTATTGCTTTGTTTTTTTGTGGGTTTTTTTCAGCCTAGTAACAAGATGACTCAGATAGTAACCTGGCTAATTAGGTTACATAGAAACAGATCTGTTAAAAATTTTATGTTCTTCGCATTACAGCTTAAACTTGCTACCAATAGTAGTGGATCAATTTTGTGCCAAAACAGGTTATGTCTAGAAAAAATCAGCTCCATTTTGAAGGCACTTCTCATTGTAAATACAGGAGTGCAACAGTGCACTGGCAATGTGGTTTTTTTGGTTTTTTAGGTAAACAGAATGGAGCATTTTATAGAAGAGCTGCTATGGTACTTGTACTTTTGATTTGCTGGAAAACAAGGATTATATTTTACCACAATATTAAAAGAACTCCATAGTTTGAACTGTTTTAAGTTGTTTCTGTTGAGAAGATCTACAGAGTAAAGCTCAGCTTCACTTTGAAGTCCAACACTTAAGCAGCAAGAAGACATCTAGCACAATACAAGTGCCAGTAATATTCAGCCATATGAAATTCCTGGTAGTTTAAATGGAATCTTGAATTCTGTGTTTAGGTTGAGAGAGCTTGAATTATCTGGGCAAGAGTTACTGCCTAAAGGAAGTTCTCTGACTTTCCATAAGCACAAATATAAATGCATTGAAAACATAACACTGAGAAAAACTGAACAGTGGGGTTCAGAGATGTGGGGGAAAGAGAAGGGTAAAGAGAATGTAAAGTGATGTTTATTTAAAATATACCTTTGTTTTTTTCATAATGACTAGGACATTTTTTTGCCTTATGTAATTACTTAGAGCTTCACTGCAACTACTTAACTTGAGTGAGAGAAAGAATAACCAGGCTACAAACTCTGATGTAAAGTTGCAGTTGTAGTAAATGATGAAGACTGGATATGATGAGGAGTTACAGTCAGCATGGCAATTTTCAGTGTGTTTCATCTTCAGAAACTGGCGTTGCACCAAGTTCTCTGTCTTGACCAGGGCATGTGGTCAAGGAACCACACAACTGAACTTAAGGCAAAGACTTTAACATGGAGAGTTGAGTTGGGTATAGGACAAATCTCAGGTAGTTACAGCTAAGAGACATTCTCACTTCTGAGTATCTGTTCCTTTTCCAGAGGATAGTCAAGTTTGATCTCAGAGGGATTGAACAACTTTCTCATGGTCATTTATGAGACTAAACTATGTGGTAAAACCTAAATCTGTAACTTGGAATGTCTTTGAATGCCTTTAACTACAAAACCATCCACCCTCTGAGATACATGTTTTTCCTTGTGAAGGAGGGAATGGAGAAAAACAGAAGGACAGAGAAAGAGTACTGATGGATAGTAAGAAGTACGTGTTCTCGAGATGCTGGAAGGATATGGGTGAAAGGGCTCCAAAAGGCATCTTTATGGTTTTGGCTAACTTCAAAACTAGGTGTAATAAGCTTTTCCACAGGCTGAATAATGCAGAAAGATAGACAGGAAGATTCAAACCGGACGGGCAAAAAAGAAAAGTCCTTTTGTAGGAAGCTAGTGGAGATTGAAAGGTTGACTTGGCTTCTTAGTTGGCTGTAGTTGCTTTCTGCTGAATTCTGCGTGCTGCTGTAGAGGGTGGCTGTCACACCTGTGACCTGAAACACAGACCACTGCAATCTAGAGACCATGCTAAAGGCTCCCCTTCTCATGGGAAGCCTGCTTGCAAGCCCTAAACAAGGTGAAAAGAGGTACCTCATAGCATAGAATTTCTTAATTATAGACAAAAGAAAACTTTAAAGGCTCTTTAAGAAGGGGGGGGGGGGGAATTGTTAATGGTGAGCTTGGGAAAACCAGTATTTCATGAGCAAATACACAAAATTAAAACAGCTTTGGAAAGTCCCTGGTAAGCTCTGTGCTCATTTATGTTCTGATATTTTGCAGGGAACTTTAATTCTGAAATAATGAAAGAAGTATTATGTGAATTAAACCTGAATCTTTAAACCAGGCAATATTTTTAGAATTTACTTTGAAAGTCCTGCTTTTCATTGAACTTTCCTAAAGCATCCTAAAACTGCATGTTCTGACCTTCCTAGTATTTTTCTACATTCCCCAGTAATCAAATGGAAAAGTGGAAGGGAAGAGTCAGTGGTTTGCTCTCATTCTTTGATAAGTGGAGGACAGATGCCAGTCAGTGTACTAAGTGCACTTGGGTGCCTAGTGACAGGTAGAATTTCCAAGTTTTGCAGAACATGAAGAAATATGCTTGTCTTCTGAAAGCTATGCCCTATGAATGAAAACATATGAAGTAAGTTTTCATGCTAAAATATAGGAGCACCCAAAAGTCTTTATTGCTTTAACATACCTAGGCCTTTGTGTCAGAGGCCCTCCTCCCCCTAAATCCTTGATTATTCTTTTTTTTTTTCCTGAGAATAAAGAGTTGGCTCCATTTATCCAACTCCTGGTCTTCGTCTGAAGCTTGAAGTCGAATTCAGAACATAAAATTGTACTTTTTGCTTTTCCCTCACTACATTCAGCGAAATCTGAAGTTTTTTATTCACCTGCCCTTTCCAAATACTTTACATATAATAATATGTTGCCTGCAGCATTTTAGCTTGTCCTTTGTCCCTTATCCAGCAATCTGGAATAGTTTAAAACTAACCTGGTTGCAAATGTTGGATGCCATCTCCATAGATACCTCTTTCCTTGCACACGTTGCTGCTCACTGCTTTGATTTACTGCTAGTTGTATGTATGTAAGTGAAGCTTCTCCCACTCCCACAGCACTTCCTTAATCTGCAAGAATGTTCTCTCAATTAGCACTCGGCAGGCAAAGGTTTTTGCATTTGTGAGGTCTTTGTATTTTCTTCTCCCACGTTTCTGTATATTCCCCAGTGGCTGCGCTAGGAAAGTTCAAGTGATGCATCTTGAGAGATGCATGTGGGCTAACTGATTATCGTCCATCAAGAACTCTCTAAAAAGGAGGAGATTGGCATTACCTCATCCTACGGCTGACTGCTCCAACTCTGGCCTGTTTTGACGGAGATCTTTCTAAATAGTAGGAGCAGTGAACAAAAGTCAAAAACCTCTGTGCTGGAGGTTTTGCTTCCCTTAGAGTGGATGCCTTTCTACCATCTGCAAACATGGTGCTTCCTGTAAAGTAACTTGTATTAGCCTATTGGAAGCTATTTATTTCAAGGCAGTTCTTGTTTGAAAAACAAACCAACCCCTAAAAAGGAAAATACATATAGTATAGTACATTATGTAGAAACCCCTATCAAAATACTATACTTTCTGTCTCTGTTCCTGATGTTTCTCTAATTACACCCCAGTTCACTGGGACCACACGCGGCTTCATCTGTGAAAAGATTTTCATTCTCTTTTATTTCCTTGGTGGTCACAAACACCTTGACCTAGGGTGTGTTGCTCATCATGGTTAAACATGGTGCACCTCAGTCCTGCTGGCACTGTCTGTCATCTGAGAGGATGGAGCTCCCCTCCATGCCTCAGTGCTGGGTCACTGTATGACTTGTGTCCCCATCACACAGTGGTATAACGGCATGTCTGGTTTTGATTATGGATGGCAAGGGAGCTCAATCCAGAGACTCCCCCAGGGTGGGGATTGGGTTTCCCAAATTCACAGCTGGTGAAAGGAGTGATGGGATGCTGACTGCCCCTTCCTAGTCCCATAGCTTCTCTTCTGGTTCTGCAAGGTGATTCCATCTCTGTCCTTTGGAAGCGTGGCGGTAGGTGCTCACAAGTGTGCCAGTGACTGCACCTGTGTGGTCGATGTAATCATCTTGTATAAAGTGAAGGAATAGGGCTGCCTGGAGCATGTGGTGAAGCAGGGATGAATCTCACTTGAAGGCTGCCTCTCCTGGGAGCAGCATCCCATGTGACACTGCCATCGCTTCTGTGGGGTAAGACCTTTTGGGTTTGCTCTGTTTGTTTATGGCCTTTCTGTTTTGGTTTGGTTTTCTTAAATATTTTATTACTTTATTACCCCCACCAACTTTGCAGTGTTCCTTGGTGCCGGGACCCAACTAAAGAGGACATGGGTGCCGATGGTGCCAGAAGTATTGCGTGCACACTGAGGGGAGGTTCCTGCTGCGCTGGGTCAGCCATACTTAGGGCTGGGGTTCCTGAGGAGCAGCTGTGGGAGCAGCCCCCTGCGGGCTTTGCTTTTCTTGGTGGAGATTTGTTGCTCTTTGTTTTTCGGGCTTTATTGGGGGTGGTTTTGCGCTGCGGTTGGGTTTTGGAGCAGGAGGCGCAGCGCCGCGGCTCATATGCTGGGCGGCGGCGCCACCTGGCGGCGGCGGGCGGAGCGGCCGGCGCCACTCCTACAACCTCCCCCACCGCCTTCTCTTCCTCTTCCTCTTCCCTTTCTCCTGCCCGGCCGCTCTTAGCTCTGCAGCTGCTGAGCCAGAGACTGACATCGGCATGCGGGGAGAATAACGGCGCCTTTAATGTCTGGGACAAGACTAGAGTTTTCTTGTAGGCGGCGCACTGTAAAGATCTGGTTTAAGTGTGCTCTTTGGGACATGGGAGCTATGGTGGTGTGTTCATGGCAGGGAAAGGTCAGATCTGCTGCATGTGACTCATAGGGTGGGTGGGATTTTGACTGAGAGCATTACCTCTATGCAGATGGAGGTGCCAAGGTAAAGTGATGCAGAGAGTGTATTACTTAACTCATGGGGATAGGTAACTCCGTCAGCTACATAACCTCTCTTTTAACACTTTCGGGTCACTTGGGAAGCTATGCATTATTTTTGATGAAAGAACTAAACCTGAAATCAGCTTGTGTGCGTCAAGACTAGTTACCAGCTGGACCTTGTGTATAGTCAGGTGTGCAGGTGGATTAAGTCAGGGATTAAATGCGTTTGAGTGAATAGATTTAAAATGGCTCTTGACTTTGAGGAGGATTTTCAATATGCTTTATTTTCTGACGTTGGTCTAATCTGTGTCTTTGCCAGAGTATCTGGTAGTAAGTACTTTTTTGTGTGACGTTACTGGAAACACATGTACACGAATGCCATGCAACTGTTTGCCTTTCCCTCTTTGGAAATAATCTGAGCAAACATCTGTTTTTCTGTGTGATTTTCTGCTATTTAAGAATCTGAAATAACCAGATTAATTTCTTAAACACGTTCTTCTTTAGGCAAGTTTTATTTCTGTCTGGGAGCAGTCTTAAAGGAGTCAACTGTGGTTGGGGTGGGGGGTGTCCTGCCTTTTGTCGCAGGAGCGTGTGTGTAAATGGCAAGGAAGTGATGTAGGTGATCTGAGGAGCTCTGTCTGTTGGTAATTTATTCCTTCTTTTTATTTCTTTTTTTTCCCCTGTGGAGTTTTATGTGCGTAACAACAGCCCCTGCAACTGATAACAGGACCTGGGCAGTGGGGAGGGGGGGTTGGTTCGGTTACCTCGGGTCACCTCGTCCCTCCCCAGTGCATTGTTAGACCCTGCTGGAGTTCCTGTGACCAAGGCCCGCCGTGCACTGCTGGGAAAGCAGATGGCCTTCCTGAGTTTCCAAAAAAATCTGGTCCCTGTATGACCGGAACGTTCAGGAATAGTAATTAACACTTAAGCTCCTCAGGAGGAGAGGTGTCAGGACTGCTTCTGCCATAAATACACCAGGCCATAGCCCTTGCCCAAGAACTGATGCAGCTTGTTCCTTGCTCCCAGGGAGGTGTTCCTCCATCCCACCAGGTTAGCGTGTCTGAGGAGAAAAGCTTTGCACTGCAGTGGCAGGCATCTTTCTGTTTAAGAACACCTCATATAGATAGCTGATCACTGGCATCTTAAAATGTTCCTTTGTTAATCCTGTGGCAGGTGCAGGGAGTTTTCATGCTGCTTTCTAAGGGCTTGCTCTCAACGTGAAGGAAGGAGACGTCATTGAGGTCAACTGAGCCTCTTGCCCAAAATGGTGTTTGCAGGCTGCTGCAGGTGCGCGTGTAAAACCTCTTTTCTATCAAACCAAGTCTGTAAGTTGCCCTTACAAACATACTTCCCTACTCGCTTGTAAGGTAGGTAACAGAGTGAGGGCTTGAGAATGGAAAAAAAAAAGGTAGAATCTGAAGTACTTTCCAGCCGTTCCGGATGCGTGATTTGCTTTGGTTTTGTGTGTTGTTTCAGGTTTTTTTTAAATCCGTTTGAAAAGGAGAAATTCCAAATTAAGCCAGCCTGTGGCAGTGTTTTTCAGCATTTCTTGGGCTTCTCCTGCATTTAAAGCTTAAGCCTTGGTGCCAATTGGAAAAGTTGGGAAGCTTCCTATGTGCTGTATGCAATAGCTAGTTTTCAGTGTTTAATAGTGTTTTAGGATTTTTTGCAGCTGTTGTTAAAATGATTGTGTGATATAAATAATCATGACTCACAGGTGCAGAACTGCTATTTCGTTGTCTATGAAGCTTATTTTTAAAGTGATGTTGCTACTGCCATTTTTCAGATGGATTTGATTTCTCTCTCCCATTCTCCCTTAGCATAACAATGTTTCTATTATTTGAAAAATTCATTTAAACACATTTGCAGCTGGTTCTTCTTTTTTCAAGACATCTTTGAGGCATTCCCTTCTCTTCTGACCTTTTGAGCTACATCGTGCCCCGTGGGATGATTCTCATCCCACTTCCTTCCAAAACAGAAGGCTTCCTCTTGCACCAGAGATGAATAGATGCTGGAATTTACTTACTTTATATTTTAAATTGCATATTAAAAGTTATTTTGTTCCACTTGTTCACTTTCCAGATTAATAAGTCTTTTAAAAGTAAGGATTTAAGTGAGCCCAGAACTTTGGTGTTCTCATGAGCTCTCAGATTTGCTTCTCTGTATAAAGGGAAGAGTGTCAGGAAAAATGCTAAAACTCAAAATCCCTTTTAGAGCACATTTTGCCTGCAGGCAGCTGCCCTTTCTGCTGCTGTGCTGGTGGCGGTAGGTTCCAGCCTGCTTTGTCTATTAGCTCTTCAAGTGGATTATGGAAGTTGCCAGTAAATGGCTGATGTCTTTAGTGATCTGTGTAAGGCTGTCAACAGAGTTGTTTCAAGCCAGGTCTGAAAGGCCATTTACTTTGCTGGAAGTGCCTCCCATAGTTATTGTTTCCATTTCCTCTATTCCTACACAAAGGGGCAAGGGAGGACACTGGAAAGAAAGGGAAGGGTAAAGGAAAGGCTACTTACCTAGCAATTAGCCAACCTGCCAATACCTCTGCCCTGATTAGTCAGTAGGAGCAAACAGTGCTGACAGCCAGCCAGAGGCTGGGTGGAGGGGAGCTGGGTCTGTCAGGCAGGACTTTGAGCCCCTTCTCTTGAGGCTTTTGGCTCAGGGCTGCTAACATGCACAGCATGTTTGATGCAGTTCAGCTCAGTTGATACTGAGTCAGTGGCTTTGGTCAAGTGGCCACAGGCTGCCCCCATGCCTGCAGCCACATCCTCCCTGGGAGCTCCGCTGCTCTTCGGTCCATCCAGAACAGAGCTGTTCCAATCAATTTCTGATCTATCTGTAGCTTAGAGCCCTCTCGTACCTTGAGGGAGCACTGCACATCTCACATCCTGCTGGGCTCAGCCCCTCATCTGGCCTACGACATCCTTGCAGCACCATGTAATGGTGATAGTTATGATCCAGCAATGTCACCCTTCTCCAAGGGTGATGATAGTTCAGTCTGTCCAGCTCTGTCTTGGATTTGATCTGACTTATTTTCCTGTTCCAGCCCTACTTTCTTCCATTCTCTTTCCAAAGTCCTCTTTCCTCTGAAAACCTGAAAAAATCCAACAGAAGATTTTCTGTCAGAGTACTGTCTAGTGAATCTTTATGTATGTGTAATACTTACAATCTAAACTCACCTTTCTGTGATTTGCCACCATACCTGATGGGACTGACATACACAGTAGAGAGTTCCTTGGTTGCCTTAAGTCTGAAGAGAGCCACAAGCCATGGTAGCATGGACTTCATCAGGAGCAACAAGGCAAATTGGGTCATGCACAGCTCCTTATTTCTATAACTGTGCTACCTCTGTTACCATGCTGGGCTTGCTGGCTGAAGCTTAGGTATTTCTGCAGAATGCTAGCCTGCAGCGCAGCTGTACCCTCTGTTTTTAGACAGAGCAGCTCTAGTAGGGCTTTATGATGTATGGCAATACACTGCGCACGCTTAACAAATGATAGGGGAAATTAAATATTGGATGTGGAATGTTAAGCTGCATGGGGTGGCTGCCAGTCCACAGTGCTGGTGTGAAAGCCTTTCTCCTTAATGCAGTTGAAGGAAGAGGAACAGGTGGTGGTCAAGAAGACGCTCTGGAGCAGACGTTGTGGCAAGTCTGACTGTTGGAACGAAAGGGAAAATCTCCAGGAAGATTTACAACTGTTTGGGGCTATGTTTGGAGTGGATGTAGAGGCAGGCTGCCATTTGCTTAAAAATAAAGAAGTAAATCTGACTCATAATTTTCCATCTCTGCAAGTCATTTTGATGCATCAAAACCAATTGGCACGTCTCTTTCTGTGCCTTAAACTAAAATAAAAACCCCAAGCAAACCCAAACCAAAAAACACAACAGCCCCTACCCAAATCCAGTCCTCTCAAATTTAATTATGTATCCTCCTGTGTTAATAGTCTTACGCCCTTCTTTCTTCCTCCTTCTACCTGCACCAAACTTCACAGGCAGGGCCACACATGGAGAAATGCCTAGCAGCTACAGAGCATACTGGAAGTACTCTACCTACGTTTTGGACTAGTTCATACTGTATTGCTGTTAACTCTGAAATTACAACAGAGCTGTGTTAAGAGTCAAATTGGTATCATCTGGCCTAATCATTTCCTAATTTTGCAGAGCATTCCAGGAGTTTTATATCCCATAATTTTCTTTAAGTGTATTACAAGCAGCAACATTTAAAGCGATGCCAAATTGTACAGTTTGCATGTTGGCAAGCAGTCACTGCAAGTGTTTTTGTATTGGCCCTGTGTACATACTCATCTCTCCCTCTTTTTTACCTATAATTTATAGATGAGTACTTACCATTGCCTCACCAGTTTCCAAGATTCAGATAATGATGAGGAACTGTGAAGGTGCCTGTATATTTTAAGTGCCTTTGCTCCAGTTTAGTCCATTAGTGGGAGTGATAGACCTTTCTTCTACATCCACTTACGCACTTTGGCATTACATTTTCTAAAGGAAGAAGAGCAGGTTTGAAGTTTTGTAAGGTGGGGACAGCATTGCAAAAGCCATGCATAACATGGACAGCTCAGCCCTGTGTGAGACGGGAAGACATCAGGGTGTACTTGAAGTTCACAGGGCAAAGAGAGGCTGTAAGGTATGACCGGGAAGTCCAGTTCTCAGAAGGAGCTGTGTATGTACTGCAAGACAGATGTGGTGACAGAACATTAATCAGCATTAGTTGCAGCCTTGCTGTGTGAGGCTGGATAGACCCAGGTCAACTCCTCTCAGCTGTTTATTTAAAAGGCAAGTTTTCTTCTCAACCAACAAAAGCTCAGCTGAAATCTTAACTACCCTTGGGTCAAGCTAGTGTGGGTGAAGGATGAAAAAGGCTCTTGAAAATGCTATGACAATAAGAGCTACAGCTTTGCCTGCACATATACTTAATGGGGCTTTTCCCCTACTGCTGAGCAGAGATTATGCTCTTGGACCCCTATGAGAAATACAGAGGTGACAGGATTGGTAAGTCATTGCTAGCTCTGCTGCTGCCTAGAATTCCTATGCACCATATATATAATGACTTACACAAAAACCCTGCTGAGGAGGTGCAGAGAGATGTGATGAACACTGGAAATGTTGTCATGGCACGCTGCCAGCAGCAGCCATTTTACCCACACGTGCACTTTCATTTCATTATGTGCTCTGCTGTGGATACTTTCCTTCTCTCACCTCCAAATAAAGTCTGTGTTGACTCTGGAAGGGCTGATACCTGGGAGACAGATCCCAAAGGACCTGGCCCTAGAAGAGAGTTTGCGTTTGGGCTTCAGCACAAAGGTTTTGCACTTGATGTGCATCAGTGTGATGCTGAGGGTGATGAAAAGATACTCTGTGAGGGGAGAGTGGAGTAATTTGTGCATGAAGCTGCTATTGCAGCCAGTTGGCCTTTGGGAGTCCTGTAGCACTGGTACCCTACATAACAACAAACCCAAATTTTATTCAGGGATAAATGATAGGCAAGTATACGGAGAGAAAAAGTTCACTGTGAACTTTCGGTCTTGTTTTTCATCATGCTTCTGGTACCTAATAGTGTGCACCTCATCCCGACAGATTCTGGATCCAATACCCTTTTCTTTTGCATATAGTTCCTCAGTTACATTGTTGGTGCTTATTCTATAATTGTGCTTGAAACTGCAGTAACCTTGCTGGCGCTTGCATCTGTGGATGGGGGATGTTTTCAGGCCTTCCTTTTCTTCTTGACCAAAAAAAAAAGAAAAAAGTGATCCTTGAAGTGTGATGTAACTCTAAAGCATTTAAGCTGTGCAAAGGAATTTGTAATTTTACTGAGATAGGGAATACCTTGTAGAAAGGGGTCTTTTGTGTGCAGTGCCGCAACTGTTCTCAGACTTGGATGTCACTCATCTCAAAATGCTAAGTTTCAAATTTAAACTACTAAAATTTGTGTGCCTTCTTCCCCAGTCACTTTGGTGACCTTTCAGATTCTTTCCAAAACGTTCAAAACTAATGCAGTCAGTGTCTCTGATGATAAGAACAACAGTAGAATAAAATACTTCAGACACCTCCACATGTGCAGCCCAGAACTGAACAAACTTGACTGAATTAGTTTGATGGTTGCCTATTCATGTTTTTTGCTGCCTGGATTGTAAAAGCCCAGTGGGTTTTGTTTTCACAAGCAGCAGGTGTCCTCCTGGACAATGCCAGAGAGATTAGTCAAATGGCAACTGGGGAGTGTTAGGAGTGGTGGTCTAGGCTGGCCTGTCTGCTTTCATCCCCTGCAGTGTACCCCAGTTCTGCAGAGGGAAGGAGATGAACAGTATAACGGGGCCCTTCAGCTGTTTGCATGCGCGGGGCATGGTGGTATGGTGTTTTAAGCGTTCAACAGTAAAGGTAAAAAATATCTTGTGAGTAAAGTTAGAAATTGTGGGGGGTAAAGACAAGTGAGAGAAGCAAACGGGACTTTGGAATGAATCTGCATACTGTTGTTGTTCCAGAAGGCGTGAAAACAACTGTGCAAGAAAAACAGCTGAAAAACGGCATGATTGTAAAAAAAGTGGAATTTATGGCTCCAAACATTAGTCAGTTGATCATCGTGGCAACAGTGGTAGTACCATCTAGGAAGAAAAGAGAGGAAGTAAAAAAAAGTTAAAATTTCATTACTCTAAATTGCCTAAAAGAATTAAAACTGCTTAGGTCAGATAATAATAAATGGGCTGACTACCAAGAAACGGATGCAAAATTGTAGTCCTCCTCTTGAACTTGTGAGTTCATGCTTGTTCGTAGTTGGCATCCTTTCCCAAGAAATCCTTGCTTGAAAGCTGACAGTTGCCATCGTGCATTCTTGGCCCAGAATTGTTGGCCATGGAATCAGAAAGTCAGTGAGTGGTCATTTTAGGAACTTTAAGGTTCAGATGTGGAAGACAACAATGGAGACCATGAATGCCAGCTATACCAAAGGTGTGCGAGTTCACAATCTGGTTTTGTTTGCTAAGGGTGGAAGTAAGGCTGTTAGGAATGTATAGCTGATCACGTGTAAGTGAAAAGGTAACTCCCCAACATCTAGACACAACAAAAATAGGAAAAAAAAATATGCTGAATTCCAGAATTAGTCCAGGAGAAAGCAGGGATATTAGTTGATCATGTGCTTTCTACCTTTCAGTATTGCGCTATTACACCTGCTAGCCCACTCTGTCCTGCAGCACTGAATGGTCCAGTCTTTTGGTCATCTCTTTTTCTGAATTATTGGGGAACTGGCGTAACTGTCTCTGAAAACATATGCAGCATGTAAAGCAAGATGAGCTTTGTGGATGAGAAGCTGGATCTTATATCAGAACAGCTTAACTTTTTCTTCCCAGTATCTCATTGCAGCATGGAGCCTTGTGCTGTAAGAAAACTTGAGGGTTTATAGGAATTCTCACCTTGCACTCGCTTTGTTGCCATGTTGGGGATCTGCTGAGTAGTGCAGCCGGAGCAGAAGGCTGGGAGGTGGTTGATAGCATGTGGAGAATATAAACCAGACAGACAAGCAGCTAGAACAGGGGGCATGGCTGGTCCAAGACAAATCATCCTCTGCGAAACAGATACTGGGTCTCTTTGAATAGCCCAGCCTGTGCTCAGATGATAAACCTGCTGCTAAGGAGGGTCATGGGCTCACCATTGAAGGCTCCAGGAGTCCTTTCCTTAGCTAACCACATCAGGAATTAGTATGAAAGGAAGGCTGGGTTTGGCATATATCTACAATGCAGTTGTAGTGTGTGGATGTTAGCTTACAAGGGGTTTTGGTTTGCTGTGCAGGTACAGCAAAGAGAAGGACTAAGTAAGTAATGGTTTTTGCTTCCTCTTGAAAAGGATGGATTTTTATCATGCATTGATAATCCGTGTTTTGTCCATTCATGTTTTGCAGTCCAAGCAATGTTCTATCTCTTCTCTTGACATTTATTTTGCAAGCTGCAAATACACTTTTATTTTTCCTTTTTTTTCCTATTCATTGTGAATTGTCCCACATGAATTTATATCTGACGGTCGTGATAGACTCCAGTCCTCAGGATGACATAATTCTCTCTTTCGGAACTTGGCACCCCTGATGAGGTTGGAGGCGTTGGCCTGTCGCAATCCAATCTTCCCTCAGCCATGTGAGGGTCGCTTAACTCTTTATTTTCTGTCTGGTTACTTTTCTGTTGCAGTTCTCTGAACTCCTTCTGAGTTGTTTGTATTTGCAGATCTGCACAGATATTCTGGGAGCAGGGAGTATTTTTGTTAGGCCTTCTTTTCACAGGATAAAATACCTTGATTTTCTGCTGCACACCTGCCTTTTTCTGTTCTCCCCTACCCTTCCTGACACCCCCCCCATGTCCCATTGTATTGTGCATATTGTAAACTTTTACACAGTGCCCCTTACTATGATATATATTTTGGTTTATATATATATATACACATCATATATATATATATATATATATATATATATATATATAAAAAAAAGTAATGTGACCAACATGGCCATCCTGTAAATGTCTTCAGAGGGTAGTTTTATTTTTATAACGCATATTTTTATTTGTGAAAGCTAAACTGAAAAACCTCACCTAGAATACTTGCATTTAACTTGTCATCTATTGTAACATCTGTTATTTTCAACGTTGCTGCTTCCCACATTTTGCCCTCCCACTGCATGGGTTTTTCTGGATCATTTCCCTTCACTTGTCTTAGCCTGCTTTCTTTTCCAGAATGAACCTCATTTGATTATTTTCAGACTGCATTTCTATTCTCTCTAAGTCCCCGTGCATTATTTCCTTGTCCCCATCATTTTTGCAGCTCCTCCAAACACACTGTTTCCTGGACATTTAAGTTAGCATGCCGTCTAGAGTCTCTTCTGGATCATTGAAGAATATACCAAGTGAAATAGGACCTAATACAGTGCTCTTTGCAACATTGCACCACCTTTCCATGTTATCTTTTGCTTTTATTATGATTTATTTGCAGCCAGTTTTCAAATTGAGCCACAGTATTCATCTCAAAGTGCAAATGACTATCAAATGTTTACTAAAAATCAAACACATTGCATCTGCTCCTTTCCTTTTGACTCACAGTGCTGTAAATGCTAGCCAGAAAAGGGACCAGTTTCTAGCCAGTTCTGCTCCTCTGAATAGAAATCACTGTTTCATTGTCCTCAGACTTGTAGCCTGGTTTACTTTATATGAAGCCTCATGAATTAAAACAGCTGTGCAGCCTGTTCTGAAATTTGGTTTCGTGGAGAAACAGAGCTGAGGAGGAAATAAGTAGAGTTTATACATGTGAGGGGAAGCGAGAGTGAAGAGAAAGAGGTGTGTGTGGGAAGAAGGGGAGTCACTTTTATCTGGCTGTGTGAGACCGGTAACTAAGTGATGGAAGTTAGATGTATTTCTGAAGAACTGGTTGAATGCCTGAATGTTCCTGTGTTTCTAGACCATGGCTTCCAATGTATTTGTTTCCCACTGTTCCTTTTTGCTGTCCTGCGATGCCATCGACATTTGAAGCTATGGCCAAACTGAAGGCACAAGATGGCATCAGCCACCACTTCCTAGCTGGGCACCTTGTAAAATTCCTCCACTTCAGCTGTTGGCCAGGTATCTGTGACACAGAAAAACTGCTACCATTTCAGGGATGTGGTGAAAGGACCTTTCTTACTCTTTGAAGTACAACAGGTAAATGGCTGGTTTGGGTAAGAAACAAAGGAATTGAGACAAATGTGAGAAGATGACAGGGACTATATGGTAAAAAGTGAGAGCATGCTTAGCCAGGAACTCTTTTCAATAGGGAATGTGAGTTATAGTCTCTGGAGATCATGCAAAAGGCATCCCATTCATGGCTTTTTGCTTTGACCTGGCCATAATAAAATCTCAAAAGTTTCTGGTGACAGTAATGCCTGTACTGCACTGGTTAGAGCATTATTTTATACCAGTGATTTAAAAGGATTGTTACTACCCCTTTTCAGCTGGGGCAAGCGGCTAGGAGCAGGCAGAAATAAACTGAACCTATTTTTCTAAGAAGGCTCTATATTTTTGGGTTGCATACCGTCTCCTCTTGCCTGCATCTCTTCTTCCCCCCTGGATTTTGCTACCTGCTCACAGCCCAGTCTAGATCACCACCCATGGCGGGGAGAACGTCAGCATTTCAGCCTGGGCATTGGTACCTGGAGTGTCAGGTCCCTGGTGGAGAGTAGGATAGGTCTAAGGAAAAGCTTAGGCTGTGCTTTGTGCTGGTGGAGAAGTGTGAGTTGGCCTGCAGGTGAAAAGTGTGTCTGTCCAGATCTTGGGGAAGGGGGGTAGGGATGTGGTTTTGTTCAGGGCATTTTTTTTTTCCCTAGAATGCAGCTTGAGTAATTAACACAAATACTGCTACTAAGGCTCCTGGTCTAAGCTTTTAGAATTATTCACAGTACGTTCAGTATTGTTCATGTGAGACATTAGGGGAACTGAACCTAGCAAAACACTACCAAGAGATGTTGGAAGCTGTGCTTTATCATAGCCTTACAAATTTTCATATATTGTACTGACAGCATATGCCTTCAGCATTGTGGCAACTGGGGGCCTAGTTACACCTCAGAAATGCCTTCATAGTTTTCCTATTCTGTGCTGCATTTTCCACCTGGAAAATCCCTTTTTCTTTGATGGCTGCACTAAAGCAATACTGTTAAAAGGACTGCAGCCACCTCAAGGTTTCAGTACCAGGGTTTATACCCATTGTTGTTGGGGCACATGGGACTGTGGTGTCTTTCTGTTTCCTCCTTCTTCCCAAGTACAGAGGTAAACTGAACAGTCTGGATCTAAAGATTGAGCTGTGCCCCGTCGCATAGATTTTGACCAAGTCAGAAAGCATCAGGGGGTATGCAGGGCAACCTGGGAGTTGAGGGTGTCTGCCTATGCACTCCTTCATCAAGGCTGTACAGAGTGGCTGGTACCTCCTGGCTCTGCAGGCCTGGTCCCCACCTCCCTGCTCTGCCTGCTGTGCTCAGCATAGCCAGTAGGTTCAGTCTCTGCTGAGTACTGCTGGACCAAATGATTTGGTTTTGCTTTGCTTTATTTTTACTACGATGATCAAAGGAGCCACTCCTTGTGATCATACTGAGGAGCCTTAAAATCTTATTTAAAAGCACAGATATTTTCGGCTTTGACAGATGTGCTTTGAAAATAACACAGATGTGCAGCGTCAGATTTCACAACTGCGTGCAGTGTCTTTGTTTCAAACTGTAAATTTGGCTAGTAGTGCTGGGTTTGTGCTTTCCCAAAACCTTGCCCCTGCAACACTGGAAAAACGAATTTCTGGGTTGTGGTTTGTTTTGTTTTTTTCTAGTGAATTTACTTCCTTAGAGAGTTTGAAAGGAAAATGGTCTTAGCAGAGTGAGCTCTCAGCCCTGCAAGGCCGCGCATCTATGGGTTATTTTTAACCTAATTACCTCAAATTAAGTAAGAGCTTAAGAATTCTTTGCTTGAATTGAAGGTGAGGCTGCATAGACGTTTTTTGCAGTGGCTTTCCACCTGGAGACTAGCTTCTTCCATTGTGCTGTTCAGAATAATGCCCGTGGCACTGCTCTGTTCTGACAAAACAGCGCTTGATTTTCTTGGCTTTTCTGAGTTGCAAGAGGATATGCAGCTGTAGAGCAGTTCACTCCTTTCCCATTCTCACCTCTCTTAGGGATGCAGTGATCACTTTGGAGTGGTGAGATTTTAGCTGGAGCATGCCACTTGCCTGGTAGTGGCTCATTAGTTGCATGTTAATTGAAACTGAAAGTTTGTCAGACAATTCAATTTGATTACATGTTAAATGGATTCGTGCAGCAAGCATTACTGCTGTGATGAAAATCTTAGTGGAATTGATCTGTGAACTGATTTGGAGGGATTCAGCAGCTTTAGCAGCAGCAACAAGAGATCTGCATTGGGAGAGCATGCTGAGGTAGCCGCGCTCCCAGCAAAACAAATCCTTCTCTTTCACCCTAAACAGCTTTAATCAATGCCTAGTATGTTCCCTTTCCAGGACATGTTAGGTAGATGTATTTGCTCTTGAGAGAAGCAAAGGAGAAAATGAGAAGAATCAAAAAGGTTTGAATTCTGTAATCAGCATGGCTGAAAATGTTGAATTCCTTAACTCTCAGTGGATCAAGTGAGTGATCATAAAATTTTCTTAAAGTTTGACTCAAACACAAACATACGTTAGAAAAAAAAAGTATCTGTTTGAAACTAATAAACAGAAAATTCAAAATTTACATCCTCCATAACTCATCTTTTATACTTGGCCACTGCAAAGATCCTTCTTCGGTGAGCAGTTTATTCTGTATACTGTACCTGCTTATATGCTTGAGTTCTGTGTGGAGCCAATTTTTATTGCTGAGTTATAAGCCCTTTGAAAATAGGGGCTTGTAATGGAAGTGCTGCCAGATCTTTAACTAGCTCAGTCTTATCTGGCTCCATTATGTTAAAACATTAAATGGATGCATATTTGTTTATTTTTCTCACAGTCCCAGAGTTTTAACATTGGGTATGTTATTAAATTGTTCTTTCTTCAAAAAGTCATGAACGTGCAGCATTAGACAGTTTATCCAGACCTCACAGTCATCTTTAAAAGTAAATTGAATTGTTGTGCCTTATTTCAAGATTTTCTTGCTCATACAGTACGTTTAGTCTATAGCATATCATTATGATACTAATAGCAAAGTTTGTTTTTTTTCCTACTATCTTATTCTAATCTTGAATTCTGGGCTCCTTTCTCCATAAAATGACAGTGATGGTTTTTTGTTTGTCCCATTCAGATGAAAAGCCGTACCCCTGCAAGTTTTCTGAAGAGGAAACCCCGATGGTATCATCTCAGTTGGATGAACTCCCAAAGCTGGGAACCCGCAACACCAGAGAAAACAAGGCCAAGGAATCCAAACCAGACATTCCTGCCCTGGTGTCAGCGCTGGAGAGTGTCATCAAGGAGCCTTTATCAAAATACAATATAACAGGTTCTGCAGACATAAAGATGCCCGCATTTCACTACAGCCAGGGGCTTCCTTGCTCCAGTCGCATTGCTAGCTTTGCTTCAGGTGTGGGACAGACATCTTCACACATGGTCATGGACTTGAAAACATCACTTGGAGTGCAGACTAATTGTGCTAGAGAAACTTTGCTGGACTTGCACAGGGAGCATCCTCTGACAGAAAAAGGTGCTGAAGCTCAAGAGGTAGCTCCACTTGATTTGAGTGAAAAATCAACAAGGGATAATTCATGCAATAAAAGTCTGAATACATCCTTGCAGGCTGCTTTAATCGTCTACCCGTGTCCTTTCTGCAGTCACAAGACCTACTACCCTGAAGTTCTGTGGATGCACAAAAGAATTTTGCACAAAATCAGCTGCAATTTGATGGTCCCCCCTTGGGTTCAACAAAATGGATTCAAGAGTATTAAAAACAACCTGGTCTTTCTGGCTAGGAGTGGGCGTACCGGCCCCCCTCCTGTTCTGGGTGGTAAGGAATGCCAGCCTTTGCCCATAGCCAGATTTACGCGCACTCAAGTGCCAGGTGCATCACCAGGGTCCAAAAGCAGCTCTCTTTCTGTTGGGATGACTGGGAAGTCCGGGAGTACACATCAATCAAAGGATGGTCATGCCTTCAGCCACTGTGGTCCACGCTTATCAGGCCCAGATGGGTACAGGCAGCCCAAGTTAAACCATTCCCAGGAGCAATACAGCATAGCAGCACAACAAAAAAGTAAATATGAAGCAAATTCCAAACTTACGCAAATGGGAGCCCATAGCAGAAGCGTAACACCTACTCCAACGGTCATATCCAGGCCTAGCACACAGTCCACCAACAGTAAGCAAGCTGAAAAGTACGTGGTTCCCCAAGGAAGTAATAGTTTTGCCCCTCCAGGTAAGCACTGTGCATCTGACTCCATGAAGGCGAAATTCAGCCCACCACCACAGTATCATCCTCTGTGTAAAAGCGAGCAGTACACTAAACATGAAGAGCCACTGGTGCCTCAGAGGGAGTCTCACATGAAGGCTGGGAATGAGATGAGGACATTGGCAAACTGCACAGCTGTAGCACGAGCGAGTCCGCTGCTGCAGCCCCAGCCTAGTGCCGCAGGAGTTCCTCCAGCTTTACACTCCAGCAAACAGGATTTGGGATCAGATGGGCATGAGAAACGTTTGGACATTTTAAATATCTTTAAGACATACATTCCAAAGGACCTTGCTTCGTTGTACCAGACCTGTGGTGCCAACAGCCCTGTCCTGGATCATGCAGGTAAGATACTTTTCACAAGCCCTTCCATAGCTGAGGATGCAGCTTGCTTGTTCTTGCTTTGTTAAGAGCCATGACACGCTGTTTCATGGTTTCTTCTCTCTCCCTTTAATGGTTGGATTACAAGTTCATTGGTTTTATCATTTCTGGATACGCTTGAATGGTTTTGTTTACTGATCTCTAATATTGCATCATCCCCCCTTGTGCACCGTGTGGCATTTCTATCACAGGTTAAATGTATCTGATTCCACCTGGAGTATTACTGTTCCTTTGTCCCCTCACATCGAGCAGGCTAAAGATACACAGATGCTGCCACATGAAGATCCCTCTGATACGCTGGTGCTGGCACACATCATCATCTTTTTGCTTTGGGCAAAGTAAACATCCTCTGGGGCTTATCTGTGATGTTATTTTGGAGGTTTTGTTCAGTTTCATCTGCAAACAAGTCTTCCAATAGAGATAATTACTTGTCAGTGTCCTTTGTCTTTCTTGACAAAAGTCTTAAGATCTTCCTTGTCCATATCAAAGACTGCAGTCCTTTTTTTCAAATGATTCTTTTGATCTGTTTATATGTTTCAAATTAAGAAGAGGTAGGGCTAAATACACATAAGCAGGAAAGACAGGTGTGCCAGTTAAAAATTTCAGGGTCTACAAAAGTACCAGGGCTCTTCTTCTGTTTATTGAAGTTAACTGCCATGTAGAAAGAAGATAGAAAAGGGGAAAAAAAACCCAACCCAAACCAAAAAGCCCAAAAAACTATGTATTTGCATTTGAAACCATACACTTCTGATCATCTGCCAGAATTAGTTTGTTAAAGTGGAAACTGAAAATTACACTGATTTATTGCTCTTAAATGGATGTATGTAGGGAGGCTGGGAGAATGGGACCCATCCCATTCTTTTATACACTTCTCTTTCTTGAAGTCCTGCAAATGCTGAATTCCACATAGAAAGAGCACACATTCCAGATCGGTGTTCTAGTGTCCTCACCTGACATAATGCTGTTTTGTTAAAAGCTTGTGTGAAATGGAGCTTGTGACCCCATTTTGCAAGTGGGACAAAATCCAGGAGTTCTGGAAGCTGGTAGCATGAAGACACGTATGGTTTACTGCCCAGAAGGTGTGTGCAAGTTGTCCACTCTGACAGCTGTGAGGCAAGAAAGGAGCCATAGTGTTTGGGCAGGTCTTGGTGGAAGGCCTTTTGGAGAAGACAGGAAGGCAAAATCTATCTGAAGTAGTCCATGAGGTGCATCTTTCAGCCACTCCATTGTGTTACTTATTGAGTAGATCATTCTACAGGTGGTTAGAGGCTGCATGATGATTATAATTAACGTTCAGGCTCCTGATCTCAAGGAAGCAGAGACAGAGATACTCAGTTTCTAAAACTGCAGGGTGAGTGTTCCTCATTTTGTTTCTCTGGCTTTGCTTTTGGCACCCCAGTGCCTAGGAATGTTGTCTCAAGTTTCCACTTCCTGCTCTAAAAACCACAGATTAATTGTTCCTCTCCGGGTCCCTTCACCTGGGCACCTTCCTTTATGTTTTTTAATACTAGTTTTGTCAGCGTACTCAAAGAAATCTAGCTGTTCCAGAGTGCTCCCAGCTGTGTTAAGAGGGATGGAGAGAAACAGTAAAAGCCAGGAAGTAGAAGGTGGCTTAGTGAATGCAGGCACCAGAAAAGCCATGAGAACTGTTGGGGCAAAGTAGAGGCAGGGTTTCCAAAGAGGTCTCTGTTTACCTGCTTTTTAAGAGGTTTTTTTATTGCCAGAATGTTTTTGCTGGGCAGTGATTTCCAGAGACACGTTAACTGGCAGTTATTTAGTGCCCATCTCTGCTTTGAAATCTCTTCCTTCGTTCCAAGTGTTTTACAGCAGTCAAATTTTCAGAATTTGAAACCTTTTTTTTTTTTTTTATGTATCTTGTCTTCATTTTATATACAACTTCCAGGTTGTTGATGGTTCTCCAAACCAATTGGCATGATGGCTGTTTTTCATAGCACTAAAATAAAAAGCTGCTGCAGGCAAAAGGACTGAGATCCTACCAACTGCAAATAGAGGAGGATAAATATACTTTGTTTGAGACATCTCAGTCTAGGGCTATGTGTTCTCTGAGTCAGTATGCATCATACAATCTAGTCTTAATATGGCAATGTGCATATGGTAATCATGACATAAAGGACAAACAGAAATCCCACTTAGATATGCTATTTGTTGTGTTTTTTTCCCCAGTTGAAGGTTCCCAATGGACTTTACTCCAGTGTTATACAACCTCATCTTGGATCACACTAGAATATTTTAGTGTGTAGTAGAGCAGTGTTCAACTTCCTTCAGAGTGACTGGATTTATTTCTGGGATCCTTTGTTTTACATCTGTGTTTATTTCAGTGTGTCCTTGGAAAAGCGAGTCATATGTACTGTTGTGATATGGCTGCAAACACAAAGATTGCTGCACTTAGGCTAGGTTTGTTTCACACTGCCCAGTCTTCCCAAATGCTTGTAGAGAGAATCTTATTGTTGCATTTCATAGTGGTTATTTATTTTATTCATGATATATACATGAATCACCATATTAGGAAAGGATGGGTTATGGCAGCAGATGCACTCTTTCCCTGGGGCTCCTTTGAGACCAGCTTTGAGCATCAGTTTTGCAGGAGCTCCCGTTCATACAGTCACATTCAGTTACCTTAATTTGCTAAGACCTATAGTCATCCACCCTCTTTTGTTCACATACAGGGTAACTTGACTGATGACTCATGGGGGTATTGCCTTATGGCAGTGATGCCCTTTGCTCAAAGCTCTGAACTCAAAAGCCTGGTGGTGCTCCTTAGGAAATGTAACAATGGCAGATGCACCTGGAAGCAACCCATTTTTTCCACCTGCTTTTTAAATAACTCCCATAAAGTGAGTGCTAGGGAGGGGTTAGATGAAAGTCTTAACCAGCTCACCTTCAGAGTTTGTACAAGGTAGGCAGGCTCATGATAGCATCCTCAACATTCCTTCATGTGTGACTGAAGTGGAAGCAGTGCTTCCATTGAAAGCTGTTGGGTTGGGGCCGTGATGACTTCTGAGACAAGTGTATTCACCTTACACAGCGGGAGACCTGGGGTACAGAGAGATTAAATGTCTTCCCAGAGGTGGCAGAAAAATCACCTGTGGAACCCAGATCTCCCAGACTTCTCTGGGGCTGCTCTGCTGGTGGCTGAGTTAGCTGAGCCCTGCTGTCTGTGTCCAGCAAAGGCCACTCTGGTCCTTCAACATGCTTCACTCAGTTTTTTGCTTTCAAGCTTGCAGTTGTAGGTCTGGCCAGCGAGGAGAAAATGCGAGTAAAAGACCAGAAAATCTGCTTTAATCTTGGCTGCCTTACAAGACAAATCTGTACCATTATAATATGGTGAAGCTCTCTTGAAATTTGTGTGATCTGGGGGGTTTTTGAGGGGTTGTGTGCATGTCTCTGTGTGTGTGTGTATACGTGATCTGGATTTGCTCCTAAATCATCGTCTTCTGTTTGACTGCCAGGAGCTTAATTGTCAGGAGTGTTTCAGCTATATTATACAGACTGTGCTGCCATCTGCAGGAGGTGCTGTTACAAAAAGGAAAAAAAAAAATATATATGTGTGGATTGGGGTTTTTTTAGCAGCCAGACATTTCCTTGCAATATATGCTGTTGTGAAAACCATCGGAGGACCCTTGGTGCCGTACCAGCAGAGTATATGGCAGCTTGTCTTTTTCCATTCATCTTCAGGCGCAGCATCTGTATTTTGGATGAATCCTCTGGCATCCTGCAGTGATTTTTCAGTTGTGGGGGATGGGGGGTGGGGTAGGGGGTGTTGTAACTGTTCTGTTCACAATTTTATTACTTTAAAATGCGTAACAGGGTGAGGGAAAGAAAATCTGAAACTTCACTTCCACTGACAACCCCCAGAGAATTTCTTTAAAAGCCAAAGTATTCCAGTGGCAAATGGAAACATCAACTCTTTCTTTCTGAGAAGGGCGTTTTACCAAAATAGAAAATATGAGGTTCAAACATCCCTTTTTTTTTTAATAATAAAAATGCCCAATAAAAGTCAAATGTGTCTTTTTTGATCAGCAGCAAAAAGACAAAGACCAGCCCTTTAAGTCAGATGCTGTAAACTGACCTTTGGAGAAAAAGGAGAGGTTTGAGCGGTTTTCCACAAATGCTAATGGCCTAGAAAACATGTTTACCCAGGGCTGGGGGGAGGCTGCTGCACTGCTACTAGCTCAGAATGTCCGGAATGACACTTTCATTCACAGATGTCTTTCGTCTGTGCCTCAGAGGTCTGGGGTCAAAGCAGCACCGGCAGGCAGGTAGGCAGGGGCGAAAGGTTTGATCAGTCTGCGATGGCTCCGCTCGCTCTGCATTTGTCTCTGAGGTATTGCAGCCTGGGGGGGACAGTCGGGCTCTGGTCCTACTCACTTCCTATTATCCATGTGACTTGTCTCCACTACGCTGGAGTCACTTTGATTTGCCTGATATACTGCTTGACAAAGCTGGGTGATGGCTGAGAAGTGGATCCAGCTGCTCTGAAAAGCGCACACCTGACATGCCAGTCCTGGTGCGGGCACATCATGGTGAGCAGTTTTTAATTCAATGTAATTTATGCATTCTTGCAGTCCTGTGTGTGCCTGGCCTGTCAGCCAGTGCCTAGATGAAGGCTGACAGTTGTCATCCAGGGCCTGAAGGTAGCCTCACATAATGACACATTAGACATACTAATGATGTTTTCTTCTGGCATAATGTTTTCTTCTCAACTTTCCTCTCTCCTCTCTCCCCCCAACCCCTCCTCCCTCCCTCCCTCCCTCCTGTCTACAGGGATGCTCAGGACACAAACACGCCAAGGAGACTGCGTCTGCAGAGAATGTGGAAAGTGCTTTACCCAACCCAGTCACCTCAGGACTCATCAGAGGTCCCACGCAGGTACCTTTTCACACTCACTCTTGCTTCGTCCCTTGCCTGCTTTCAGGTCTGGCTAACAGAATGCCAAGGTTACATTTCACATACCATGTTAACCTAAGTAATTCTGGAACCTAAATCTAATGGACAGGTTTTTTATTTTTACAACTATTGCCCTTGTTCTTTGGATATTGCTTACCTGATCCCTGCCTGAATTCTGTAAAATCACAATGCATTCGAGATAAGTCTGTTTGCAAATGTTTTATTTTAATTAGAGAGTAGGGTACTCAGAAATGAATATGCTAATGAATTCTGTTGCCACCAGCACAAATTGAAATCAAAGTACCCCTTTCAGCACAACAGAAGGCTTTATTTTGCCTCATCATTGCTGTTGACAGGAACATTTTTGCGGGAAACGAGATTTTTCCACACACTGGTCAGCCCTAAGATGGGAAATCCCTACCAGCCATTTTTAACCTGGCACAGTCTGTGGTTGAGGCTGTAGGAGACTAAAACCACCGGTGTCAGGAGACCTCCAAGCACTGCATGAGACAGTGAGACTAGCAGGTTCCTACTGAAAAGTGTGAATGATGCATGCATAAGCCAATCTGATGCGAAATGACAGAGGCCAAATGGTAAGTAATGCAAGAAGAGGGTCCCTTTACATATACACTGATAATTAATGTTGTCAGTGATTGCTTTCTTCAGCGCCAAGGTCTGAATTAAAAAGGGCAGTGGCCCTAGGCTGCCATTAGCACACTCTCTTACAGTAAGTGTTACGGTAAATTGGTATTTTCCGGCCACAGGCTAGTAGCTGGTGTCTTTTTTTGAACGTGATTAATCTGTAATGGTCTCAAATAATGTACACACACTAACGAAGCTTGAATGTTCATCTGTTAACAAGCCCCCTTGTTCCCACAGTGGTATTTGAGTCTAATGGACTCCGAGGTACTGAAGTTCACACCACCTCCGCAGATGCCCCAAAACAAGTATGTTTTACAATTAATTGGATGTTTGGTTTTTAATGTGGTAGCTGGGAAAAAGTTGCACAGTGATACTCATCAATAAAGAAAGCACTGACTGGTTTATAACGTATAAATAACAGTGTTGCTTGATTTTTAGCTTTTATATATTTTAAGTCTTATCAAAGTCTGTTACACAGAGAGTCAGTTAACTGTAAAGCAGGTAGTTAGTGTTTAAATAGACATGTTGGTGGCTCACTGGGGACTGGGTGGGATAGGTAATTGTAATGCGCAGTGATACGTAACAGTGAGATTGTACATAAAGAATTCCTAGATATAATTTGCTCTTTAAACTAACATTTTCTACTGCAGCAGTACCATTAAAGCTTAATCTGTATTTTTCTGGAGTATTTGTACCTTGATATCCAGTATCTGGACTTTGAAAGGCTCTCATCGGTCAGTTTCTGTGGACGCTGTGAAGCGGTGTGCTTTCCTGTTTCTAGTGTAGAGTTTTCAGTCTTAACAAACACTTCTCAGCACTCTGCATTGTACAGGACAAAGTTGTTGCATAGAACACCATTAAATTGAATTTGTTCTCTGTATATTAAATCTTTGGAAACCAGTGTTTCCAACTGGACATTCCCACTTCATCTTACAGATTGGCAGGTGGGTTTCAGGGCACACATTCTCATGGGCAGTTCTCTTCCATTGTGGAAGTGCTTCCAGCATGACTCACTTTTCCTTTCATCTACGTTTTTAGTTTAAATTTTGACTACAGCACTTTTTCTGTCCTGTTTCTTTCTAAATGAATGCAGATGGTTTCAGCCATGCTTGGAGAATGCATCTTTATGCTGGTCCTGCCTTTCTGAAGTTTAGGAGTTGGTTTCTGCTGGCTCAGTAAATATCCTCACTGGGCACCACCACATTGCAAGCTCTAGCACCCTTCATGGGGCACCTTTTCTCTGTTGCATTTGCATCTTTCTGGCCCAAAGACCATGTGGAGTACTCAGCTGCTACCACAGGAGTACTTGAGTTGCCATCAGGTGATAGGAGTGGCCAACAACTCCCCTCAGAGAGTTTTCAAGATGGCCAACAACTCCCCTCAGAGAGTTTTCAAGATGGCATAGCGCTTTGGTAGCTGTGGGTGAAGTTTACTTTGCTTTTGTGGAGCAGTAGTAGCAAAGTTATGTTGTAGTTGGAGAACTAGATGAAAGTGATCTCCTTATGATGCTTATTTGATTAAATTGTGCAAGGGCATACCTCTCAGTAGCAGTATGCGAGAGAGTGGTACACTGGAACTCTGCAAACTACCTCAACTGGTCTTTGGTTCTTGCTGGTTTAGTAATGTAGACTTAGGAAACCTAAGCGTCTTAAAAATGCTGTTCCATCTTTTCATGCTAGTGGTTTTATTTCATGTGTAGTTGTGGTCGGATTCTGAAGTCATCTGTTTTTTTATTTCCTGTACAAGACAACGTAAGGTCAAACTTAAAAAATTCTGAAATGGCTGTATCTATCCACTGGCAGCTTAGTCCACATCGAGTCCTGGACTACTCCTGTAATTCAGGTTATACTGCTGCGCAGTAAATTTACTCATAATCTTGTCTTTGTAAACTACTGCCATGCCAGAATTTATTGACGAACTTCTTCCATGGCAAATGTGGCTTGCTCTTGCAGTCTTCATCCATGTCAATCTGTCTTCAAAGTTTTTGATTAAATTACAGTGTCCTTCAATACAGCAGAATACTGAGTAGGGGTTAGCTTCATGAATCGCTTTGTCTCTTGCCAGTCAGTATTTCTTCCACAGAAGCTGAAATATGATAACTTCTCCAGGAGATAGTTCCCTTTCTTTTGTCTTGTGTGCTCCTCAGTATCAGCCTTTGTCTGGGTTTGCCAGCATCTGTGTCAGTTAGGATTATTCAGTTGTCTGCTGCTTTGCTCATTCTCATCGCGAGCAGCTTTGCGCTTCCCCAGAAGACTCCACCTGCACAGTCCCTGCGCATTAGAGAGGGTATACACTCATTTCTACCTGCAGCTGTAGGGCCTTTAGAAGCGCAGAAATTAGCTTGCACTGAGAAAGATGCCTGCAGCACTCTGGTAACATTGTGATTTCCCACTTTAAACATTGTCACTCCCTGTCTTCGCTTCTTTTCTTAATTGGGGACCTATCTGTTCTTGAGAGTTTACAGTGTAAAGTCAGTTCAAGTTATGGAAGTGCCATGCACATGCTCCAAGCAAGAAACAAATAGTAACTGCATACAGTAGCTTGAGAATGAAAGGTTTGTTGTTTTTTTTTTTTACTGCTAAGTGGAAATGATTCACTTTATGTAAAGCTTCCTCCTCACAGGTAAAAGATCTTCCCCTGAGTTGTCTGCTAAAGTAAAAATATTCACTTAAGTACTTAACAGTTCCCCCATTTCCTTCTGTAGTCAACCAGAAGATCATCTCTAAAGGTTTCCTTCATGAAGGAATGTCAGGTAGGGCTTTTAAAATCCCCCAGCATAAGAGCTTACAACAGTGCTACGTTATTTGGCAGTTTTCTCACAGAATAATTCTAATTCTGCACATTAAAAATAGGGTCTACATCCAGGCTTTTTCAAATGTGAGCCAGCTAAATCTATACTTAGGTGTCTAAATAGGAAACCTACTTTAGGATGGTGAACCACCAACAGAATATGCAGGTGTTCAGCGTCACTGAAAAGTAGGCCACCTATAGGGGTGTGTCATACACAGCCCATCTTGATAATACTAGCACTGAGTTGTGTTTCAGGCTTTGTTATCAGCACCAATGAAATACAAACAAAGTATGGGAAATACGATGTTCGTTTCCTTCATAACATTATTTCCTCCTTCTACCTGAATGCTTTTTGAATAAAAAGACATTTTTACATGAAATTAATTTCCTATGAACTCTGGAATATTTCCTACTCTTCTTTGTCTATAGGACAAAAAATGCTCATTACATACCCCGAGTCAGTGCGATCTGTGCAAAGTCATGTAGATCCTCTTGAAATGCTGCCATATTAAACATACTGAATATTCTGAATATTTTTATAAATGCTAAATATCCCAATATATCCATGATTAAACTTGCTTATCCACAATGAATATGTATCTTAATTTGGAATACACCAAGCAGCATCCAAAGACCTGATTTGGTAGGCATGAATTCGAGGAGTGCACTCCCAATTGTATATACATGGCAAGACAAAAGCTGGCTCCTTTTCAGAACAGTCCCTGTGACTGCGTGTATCTCGAAGCTGCTGCAGCTCTCAAAGCAAAGCTCTCCTAAAGCATGGGGTCATTTCAGAGACACTGCCTGGTGCTGCAGCATTGCAGCTGGAAGCCCAATTCCCAAGTGACTCTCCAGCCTGCTTCTACAAAATGGTGGCAGCAGTCGTAGCAATCTTTAAAAATTCCTTTCATTTAACTTCTGTGTTTTTAAAAACATGCAGGAGCTTGGCCTGCTTTAGGAATACAGTTTATCCTCTATCCGTGCTGTGTCAAAATATATGCTCTGAAAATTTTAAAGGACAAGTAATTGGGTGTTCAAAAGGCATGTTTTAATCGTTAGCAACAAGGAGTTCTGTCTAATTGGGAGCTGTGTGAAGGATATTTGCAGTGCTGGAACTGGAGACATGAGGTTCCCTGCCTTTTGTGCGAGTGAAACAAGCAAAAACACCAAAACTCCAAAACGTCCTCTCTAGAAACATACTCTTTTACTCACAGAAAATCCATTTAAAGCTATAGCCCAGGAAAATTGAACTGTTGGTATCACGGATATCTCTGGCTGAAGCTTTCCTCATGCCAGAAGGCAGTAATGATTGTTTTCTGTGAAACAGCTTTGGACACCAGAGTTCTTGAGCCTCACTCACTGAAGAGAGAGCTGTGCAGTAGTTCCTGAGTGACAGGAGTAAACCACCTTCATTAAGGAGTCCATAAGCCTTAATTTTCTCCCCTGAAAGTATTCTGAAATAGTACTTGAAGTGTTCAATACTTGAGATAGCATAAATAATAGAGTTTGGGGGATAGGCAGATTGGGAAGAACAGTCAAGAAAACACTATGTGTGTATATATATATGTATGTACACCACATATAAATTGTAAGGGAGCTTGGGAGAAAGGCTGGGGGCATCTGTTACCTCTACTGTTTTTACAGTCCAGCATCACTGCAGCCCTCCTTGTCCTAAAGCAACTTTGGAGAGAAAGGGAAGAGCCAAAAAAAAAAGTAAATAAAATCCCCAAGCAAATTGAAAAGTTATTTAAACCACTGGTGTCTGAGTTTGGTTGGGTTGTTCCTTTTTTGCGTTTGAAATTCTAGCACTGTCTGTTAGAAGCCCTATTTATGACATTTGTTCATGTGAAATGCCTTGCCCCAGTTCCTTCTAGAGTTTCTTCTGAAGATCATGATTAATAGTTCAGTCCTCATTATTGCAAATGTTATTTTTAAATAGTTATTCTGAGAACAAGAATTCCATTAATCAAAATAATAGATAATGAACAAATAAATGGCAACCTAATTTGTCTCGTTCATACATATGGAGATTATAATGCAAACAATCAAGGAGCCATGGAGGCTGCTGTACTGGCATCTCAGTAATATGCATGTGCTGTATGTCTATTAGTTTAGGAGCATTATAGACAGGATTAGCAGCTGTAGTTCTTGTCCCAGCACTTTCCCCTTGCCAGCAAACTGGAGTGGCATCTGTGCTCCAAAGCCATCACTCCAATTTATTTCAGTGTCATGCAGTAATCTATCTCCAGTGTATTTACATGTGCACAAACTGCTTTTTTTCCTGTTAACTGCTGAAAAGCCCTAGAAGTAGGTGTGAAAGCAGCTGAGCTGTTGGTATGGAAGCTATAGGTTTCACTTCAAGATCTGCTTCTTTTCTCCTTTAAAATGCTGAAAGTGAAGAAAGCCTCCTTTTTAGAATGGTAATCATTTCACTTCAGAAAGAATTCAATTCCAGCTATGTCTCAGCTGGTTCAAAACCTGCTTGCCTGCTGGGGCTGCTGCTAGTAGAAGGGTGTGTGCCACTGGGTAGGTTTTGGCATTCATGAAGCTCAGGTGCTGTTTCCTTTTGAAACTGGGAGTGCAACCATAACTAAGAGGGGTGTATAACCACCCTCGACCCCTCTGTGCCTCACTGCCAGCTGGGAGGAGGATGGATTAGCCCTTTCATGGTCCCCAGTGCTGGGTGGTCCAGACCTGCAAGATATGCCTCTGTCATCCAGCACCCCACAGGCTATCTATCCCCAAAAAGCGCGACTAGTTACACCCCTTTTTCCAGTTCTTGCTCAGGGAAACTGGGACAAGGTGTCTGCCATCCCCTCCCCTCATCCTTCCCTCCTCCCCTGGCTCTGCAAAACCCTGCTGCGCTCCCCAAAGTACATAGCGCTGGTTCGATACGAGACATTTTAATGATGAATGCCTCCTCCTGGAATTGTGGCTCTGTCTCTCAGGCATGATGCAGCCGTGCAAAAATGTAAAGCATCTCTCTTGGTTTACTGCAGGAAATTCAGCATCCAACTAAGGAAGTTTTATCACATCTCTCATTCAGTTACTGTTTCCTACATTTCAAATATACTGCAGTCTGTACAGCAGCTTTTTTTTTCTTTAATTTTGTTGCAAATCTTTCCGACTTAAACCAAACTTTGGCTGGTAAATGTCATGAATCTCGGGCCAGGTTTAATTAGGAATTTTCTAAATCTATTAACAAAAGAGATGCACTTAATACATTATGTCAACCAGAGCTGGGCTTTCTTTAGCTATTTCGAGGGCTGCCATAGGCACAGCTTGAAACTTCCTTGGATTTTACATGGGTGCTGTATTTTATGTTGCATTAATTTAAAATGGTCTGTTTCACTTCATCGAGACTTTAGCTTAAGGATAATGCATTTATGTAAGATTAATCTTGCCATGTTGTTTTAGGATCAGGATTGTAAACTGCATTGTTCCGACAGTGATGTTCTAAATGTCATTTTAAAGCTTTTCTCGGGAGCTGCAGGCTCCCACTTATTCATGATGTTATCTTTAATTTCACTTGATTTTTAGAATATCCGTGCTTTTTTTTCCAACATGGTAATTATTCATGAAAATTGGCCAAAAAAAAAAAATATAAAAGGAAGATGACAAGGGGGAGAAGAGGAAGCTGCCTTAGCATATGACAGACCTGCAGAAGAATTCAGTTTTTCTTCTTTTAGCTGTGACCTCGAACTTCAGCCTTTTTAAAACTCTGATCTAGTTATGAGTCCCTTTTGGGTAGCACAAAGTTCTGCTTTTTGAAGGCCTCTTCTTCCTCTCCTTGTCCGCAACCTTTTCTGAACATCAGACATTACTGCTTTCTCTCCCTAGTCCACCAGGACCTGTTTATAGGCCTGATATTCTTTTCTCTAGCTGGAGATGCTTAAAAAAGCCCCACAGACCTCCTGATGCACTGAGCCAAAATGAGTGTATATGTTGCTGATACAGGGTAACAAATGCCGGGGGACTTGCTGGAGGGTTGTGCCTGGGAGCGGAGGCGAGAATGAGCTTTTCCCTGTGTCATCCTTTTTTCAGGGGAGAGACCACGGTGGTGCGGAGGTCACCCACACGCTGCGTCTCCGGAAGGGAACCTAGAGCCCCAGCTGAGGAGCCCCCACCACGGCGGGCAGCTCCCCGTTGTCTGCAGAGCAGCCTCCCTCCTTCCCTCCCTCCCTGCCAGCCATCACCTTGCCCAGAGCCACTGAGCGAGACCGAGACCGGCGCTCTGCGAGGAGGGGGTGCTCAGCGCTGTTAATCATCTTAAAATAAATGAAGATGCTACACAAGATATATATAAATTGACGTACTAATCAGTCCCATGGTTCCTTATTTCCTTTGTAATAAACAGTGGAGTTGGCAAGCACTGTGGCAGCACAAGGCATCTGTATTAATCAAGAGAAGTTTGAGACACTGGAAAAATTAAACTTTATGTGATTTGGACAGCATGAAGAAGTTAAGCACTGTAACAAAAACCTCCCTGATGCTCACAATGACTATTTGATACATTTGAAAAACAGCAGTGGATTCGAGGGCTGGAGAAGTATTAATTAATGAAACTGCCACTGCCTGTCATGCTGAAAAGCAAATTAAGGGGAAAAAAAAGAATCAACAACAACAGAGAGAGGAAGAATGGGGGGTGCGGGGAAAAGGTGGCATTTGGTGCTGAGAAAGCAATGCTTGATGAAGGATTAAAGGGACTAAAGAGAAAGACCGTCATTCTGCAATGGTTTGTTTCATTACAGTTTGGGGACCACTTGCATTTCTAGTGCTCTTGCTCTTGACTGCGCACCATTAATAGTATGTGAATATGGAAATTGAAACACTTCCAGAGAAAAGTTTCTATTCTTGCTTAGGAAAAGAAAAGCTAGTCGAACACTAACAGAAAAAAACAGGCTTCTGTGTTCTACTCTCAGGACCTTTTTTTTTTTTTGTAACAGGGCTACTTTCTCCAACCTGATCACAACAAAGGAATTCTTCACTTTTTTAGTAGGAACGAGAGAAATAATACATTAAAACACTCAGCTGTCTAACGCCGCTGATCTGTACCTTTAGAAGAGAAAAAGTGTCACTGAGCAAGTTGGGGCAGCCCTGGGCCCATAAGGTACTTCCTGCTCCTGCGTTTGGTTCAGCGGGCCAGCTACGCTCCACATCGGGCCCAGTGACGTTTTGGCAGGACGAGGAACTTATTTTGTGGTGGCAGGTTAATGTTCATATAAATGTGTCATGTCTCGTACTTGGTGATCACTGGTGGTGTTAGGAAAAAAAAAGAAAGAAAGAAAAAAAAGCTTTATATACCTCTTCTACCGTAACTCTTTAACTGCAAGTTTTCGAGGTGGGGTTGTGGCACATAACAGGTTGTTAAACCATGCAGTGTAAGCAATTAAAAATGTATTCCACAGATATAAATATTTTCTTTTCTTATTGCTGTGACACTATGTGTGATGGTAATATTTCTGAGAGTTTCAGATTTTGCACATATAATTTTATGCATTATCAAAAGTTACTGCTGCCTTGAAAGAAAATGTTCTGTGAAAATTTTTGCAAAAGCTTTACTAGTTTGTTTTTTTTTAAACTGTAACATTTTGTAAAGGCAGGAAGCGGATTAAAAAGAAAAAAAACAACCTAGCATGCTAAATATATTTTTCAAGAAAGCAATAATTTTACATGTACAGAAATAATGCTAACCTTTAATACAGGTGAGAGCAACAGTTTACTTAATACATTAACGGAATAGTGCTGTTTTTTGTAGACATGGGCTTCTGACACAAAGATTTGTTTAAAAAAACAAAAAGCAGAAAAAACCTTAAAGTGTGATCTTTCTGTTCTAACCGTTTGGGGGGGGGGGGGGGGATGTTGCTTTTTTGAGGAACTCTAGTCAGTAATTGGTTCTGGATACTACTTGTTACTTGTTTTAAATTACCTGACAGTTTTTGTTACTTCGCAACACTTGCAACAATGCAAATTAACTTTCTTATGTATTTCTTTTTGAACTAGTTTTTCCTTATGCTGTTACACCAGATGTATACCAGAATCCTCTGTAAGTCTTGGTGTAGTTAGGAATGTCTGTGCAAGTACTTTTAAGTGACTGTAATTAACTGTTCTGTGAAGTTATTTTGAGGGAGGTCGCATAGACACATTCCATTGTACACCAAAAAAAAAAGGAGAAAAAAAGAAAAACTGAACTATTTTGCTGTGTTGCTTTATGATTATCATTTTGGGTTTGCACTAGCTTGCTCTGTTTGGTTTGGGTTTTTTTCTTTTTGGGTTTTTTTTGTTTTGTTTTGTTTCATTTTTGTTGCTTTTCTGAATGATATTTTCCATGAGTGGAAGTAATGGTGACAATTCAGGACTGCACAAAAGCTAGTTGCTTAGCCTATTTGTTTGTGTTTTAGTTATTAAAAACTCTTCTGTACCCAAAAATGGCACGAAACTGTGGCATACATTTGTAATTCCTCTTTATTTTTTTAAATTATATTCTTTTTGGCAAGCAGATCGAGAAAATCTGAGTTAATATTTAGAGCCAAAAGCTTCATTCTGGAGTTTTTCTTCCAGAATCTCTGACAGAGAAACTAGTGCTGTCACTGCCATTACCAGGGTACTAATCAGCGAAGTTTACAATCATAATTTAGCTCCATGAAGAACAACAGTAGAAATCAGTTTAAATGATTATATGCTGTGTATAGCACAGAAATGAGATTTTCACTTAATTAAACAAGAAATAAGAGTTGGGTGGGGGAAAGCCAACCTTAACGACCATCTGTTTTCAGAAGCGAATCCCGCGATTTCTGTTTTCTTCTTTATCATTGTATTGTATTGATTTGTTATTTTAGTTAGGCCGTAGTATTTAAAATGAGTTGTGTTCCTTATTTATTTAGTCAATGGGCTTTGATCAGCTTTTTTAAGCAACTGATAACTTTTTTTGGCATGACACGCTCCTGTAAAGCCCTTTTATGACTGTTACAGGGACTTTCTACTACCTCTACCAATCTACTGTTTCTTCTCTTAACAGGTTTTTATGGTGTTGCAAGTCTAATGTAACTTAGACAATAAAGGGTTTGATTATCTACGCTGCAGATTCTCAGTGTATCTGCCATCTCTCTCTCTCTTTCTCTCTCCCTCACTCTGTTTTTTGTGTGGTTTATTATAGCTAAAGTCTAGAAGATCATCTTTATTACAGCTCAAGTGAAAGAAAGACCTTCCGTGCTGGAGTATTTTTGTATACTGTATGTTGTGCACTGACCGAAAGTCAAACTTTGAGAAACTTTTTCCACAGAGCTAATAGGCTATTACCTTGCCATCATACTGTTTGCATTCTTTAAATTCCTTTTGTCAGAAATGCTATGAATAAGGGTACACACTGCAAAATGGAAGGCAAGCTAGAAAGCCAAAACAGTTGTAAGTTTTGTATTTCAAACCCACTTTAATCTTTTGTAAAACATAAAATTGCCGCCCCCATTCTATGGAAGACTGCTTACATGAGAACAACTAGTTAGGAACTGAATTATCATTTAGAAAATAGCATCTTCTTAGTGCAAAACGGTGTTGTGCTATTAACTGACTCAGATAAAAATCTGAAACTGGAGTGATTGCCAAGTGTTGACATGATGCAGCCTTTGTGATAAGCCCTGTAAAGAGATGGAGAAAGCGTGTGAAAGATCAGTAAGGGGCTGAGTTTTGACCCTCTGAAATTCACATAAGTAGACAGAAGGCAGTGTCTGAGAAAGGCCAGTGCTGAGGTTGGGACGAAGGAGAAGCAAGGAGTGAAGCAAGAGGTTTAGACCAGAATCACGAAAGAGCAGGAAAGTTGCCCAAAATGGCAAAGTCAACAGTGTGAGAGAGCAGAATGATTTGGAGGTGGAGCAGAAACTGCAACCTAATCAGGAGAGGTCTGTGTCCTTGCAAAAGGATGTTCGGAGAAAAAGGAGGAAGGATGGATACACAGGCAGCTTCTGGGGAGGTGGATTGGAAACTTCAGAAAATAAGCACGTAATTTAAACTCAGTGAATCATCTTATTCTGCAAAAATGCTATTTTGTGAAATCAGCCTGAATGGTGTTCTGACAGAAAATAAGGGGATGCCTTTTTGCATCTTTACTCTCTTGACTGATGGGTGAACCAGAGTTAGAACTATAATTATGAGTAGTTAAGGCTGGACTGAAGGGTCTCTCCAGTACCCGAGGGATTTTGAAAAGCATATTGCTCTTTTCAAGAAACAAGCAGGCTCTGGTTAGCCCTAAGCAGGAAGGGGAAAAAAAAAAGGCAGGGAAGAAGGCATAGTGTTTTAAGCAGTTGCTGAACTGGAGCAATCCTTTGAGGATGCTAGAGGGTACATTCAGATAGCATTCTCTAATACAGAATATTTTAAGATGTCTCATAGAACGTTGGGTAAAAGAGCTGGAGATGCTCAAAGCTGTTAAGAAAAAATCTCCAATATTAAAATGGCTTTGGACACTTGGCTCTCTCCTTTGTGAAATCCTTTGTACCTCAAATTTGTGGATATGGTATGGACAGCTTGATTTGTTTGTTCCTGTGTCATCAGTGTTATCTGCAAAGGTGAGTTACTTGTCAAGAGTTTAGAAAATGTGAGGTAACCATGTTCCCTTTCTGTAAGTGAAAATCTCTGCATGCCGTATTTCATCATCATCAACGCAAGCACCACAGGAGTCTTAGAAGATTTCTCTAAGCAGAGAAAAATGATTTACTTATCTTCTAAATATTCGTTGTTCTGGTATGACACAAAAGGGACAGTGGCCCTCCAGTTCATCTGACTCCCAGAATTCAACTGACTTTTCTGGGACAGAGCAGCATTATGCCTTGCCTGGGACAATGAAGGAGGCACCAGTAGCTCTCAAGATCTATAGTTGCCACAGAGCACTGAAGTGGTGCTGTGATAAACACATTTCTGCTAGGGACCTCTCTTGGCAAAGGTAGTTTGCAAACTGAACCATTTCTTCTTTTTACCACAAGTTCCCATGAGAGTCATGTTGATGCTGCTGGGATACTGGGTCTGTTCTTCTAGATGGGAGCTACCGGTGGGAGGTCACTGCAGTCGAAGGACCGTAGACTTAAATGATAACCAGCTTAATGGCTACTGTTCTCCTAAAGCTTTGTGTTCCTCTACTTCTCCCTCAGAGAGCACAAATACAGCTGGTTGGTTGCACCATGGAGGAGGTGGCATCTCCAGAGCAGTGGTGGGAACAGGCAGCTGGGAAGTTTATGTTGAAAAGAAGTCCACGTCAGGGGCTTGCTGAGTGTCTTCGTCCACTCTGCTGGGCTTCTTTCCCCGTCTCCTGTCACATGGCAAATCTGTTGTGTGGCTGTGTTCCCAGTAATGCACAGAAGCTTGCCATGGATATGGGAATGATTGATTGTTCCCCAAGTATTTTTAATTTTCAAATATTGACAGAGTAGAGCATACCTGGGCCTCAGCGTTAAGAGACAATCTGGAGGAAGTTAGTTCAAATGTGACATAAGGCACCTTTTCTACCTGTAGAATGGTAGGTCTACTGGCAGGCTCTAAGCACTCCTTGCAGAGGTGAATTTGTGGATTTGTGGAAATTTGCTAACTAGAAAGTGGCAGTATATGGAAATGTGCTCAGATTTTGCACCAGCCATGCAAGGGAGCAGCCCAGGAGCCCTAAGATTTTTTAGCTGGGAAGATGTTCCAGGCCTTCCTGGAGGACCCTGCATGTGATGAGCGGCTTGACTTAGACTCTGGGTGGTGACTTATGGAAAGGCTCACTGCAACTCTCACTTCACCCTTTGCAAGTAAGGGCTCCTAGCACCTGGCCAGGGGTTATTTATGGCAAAAGTGACATGCAGGAAGAAGCCTGTGGGAACTTCCTGAGCTAGGTTGAGTGCAGTGCTAGGGTTAAATCCAAGCAGGCCCAAGTGGAATTGCAGTTAATACGCCAGAGGAGGGCCACAAGGGTGATCAGGGGGCTGGAGCACCTCCCGTGTGAAGATGGAGAAAGTTGGGGCTGTTCAGCCTGGAGAAGAGAAGGCTGCATGGAGACCTCATAGCAACCTTCCAGTATCTGAAGGGGGCCTTTAAGGATACTGGGGAGGGACTTTTTAAAAGGGCATGTAATGATAGGACAAGGGGAAATGGCTTTAAAGTGACAGAGGGGAGAGATTAGACATTAGGAAGAAATTTTTCATTGAGGGTGGTGAGGGCCGTGGCATGGGTTGCCCAGAGAAGCTGTGGCTGCCCCCATCCCTGGAAGTTTTAGCACTTTCAGGGTTAGAAACATGTAAGGAGTTCCCTGTGAAGCTACTTAGGTTATTTTCAGTTTGTCCCTACTGACAGCGCATGATGTGAGGAATTACATGGCTTTTAAGGTGAGGCAAGTAGAAGGGGAATGGTCCAAGTGGCAGCAGTGTTGCTGTCCTAAATGCCTACTTTTTCAGAGTATGATGTTAAATTACTTGATAGCTGAGTTCATTCTCCTTTGCATTCATTCTGTTAAATAAACAGGGACTTTGAAGTGAGGCACAGCTGGAGGCACCATTAAACCTACTGGAAGTTTGCTTCTCAAGTTGTATTTTCTAAGTGTTTTGCAGAAAATGAGCCTTCGAGAGTTTTTAGACAAACTATAAAAAAGTTTTGACAAATTATTTTGAGTGTATCCAGAATTACAGTGTTTCAGGAATTTGAACTTGCAAGAAACAGGTGAGTGAGGTGGCATACGAAGAAGCATCAAGGCTGTAAACCTACCTAGATGTTGATTTAGCCATTTTATTACTGAGGCTGGTTTGGTAAATGTGATTCCAGGGAGTATAGATGCCTCTTAGGGCCTCCTTTGATCATTTTTCATACTACTTGTGGCAGAGTAATTTTCTTTGTAAGGTTGCAGTTTCCTTCATTATATGAAGGGCTTCTTAGGTAGGTGTCTGTCTGTGCTGGGCACTGTATGGTAAGAGACATTTCCTGATGCAGAAGCTGCATGTGGATTGCCATGCAGAAGTGACTCTGAGCAGGGCTTAAGGGCAAATTAACCTTCTGCCCACCTCACTTACTTGCTTGAATGCCTTTAAGCTGCCTGTGAGGCAAACTAGTTACTTCTTCGAGAAGCAAGGTGCAGTGCGCAGGGGACACACAGTGCTCTTAAAGGCATTACCTGCCATGGGGATGGGCCCTGTCACCCTTGGTTTCATCAGTCAGTCTGTCCTGAACATCTGCTGTTAATGCAGCCAAGATGTGAAGCAAATAATGCTGCCTCTGGGTGGTGGACATTGCTTGCCACAAGGTCAGGCGGGATGTGTAGGCAGTCTGGCGTGAGGCTGAGCCCAGGCAAGTTAGAGGTGAGAGAGCAGGATTTCACAGCTCAGGTAAATGCATAGGTGTGTTGGAAGGCTACGGAGGAGCCTCACCTCTCAGCACCTTGCACAGTATGCAGGGAGTGCATAAAGGACATGGCGACAATCTCTCCACTGGGTTGGTACAAATGAAGAGCATCTGCTCACTGCCCTACTGTATACATAAAGAAAGACATGTCCTTCTTAGGCTTCCAAAGGATGCTAAGGGTTTATGGAGGCACAAGAACCTGACAGTCTTAACCTGCCCAGGTATGTGGAAAGCTTGATACTTCACCATTTCTATAGAAATAATTTGTTTCATTGTTTTTAATTATTCTGTCTGTCCATGAGTCTATATTGCTTTTGTAGCATTGGAAGGATGTGAGCTGTTTCTTAATAGGCTGAAAGCCTTTGGAGTTCCCTCCATCCTTCACTAACGTGGAAAAAGGGCAAACTATCTTCTCCCACCTGTGTGTATTTGAAGCAACTACATTAACAACAGTGGGATTTTTGTGTAGTTGCATGGCTACATGGTAAGGACGAATTTGACCTGCAGTCAGTGATGTACGGACACTTGATATATGCCTATGTGCATTGTTATTTTATGAAGGGAGGTGGTTAGAGCAAGGATTGCAGAATGATCACAAATGGTCACGCATCTGGGGAAACTTGTGACACCAGTCCTAAAGCCAAGCTCCAGCTAAGATTATTGTGAAGCCGATGTCATATATTAGCTCATAAGATTTTAACTGAAGTTTATTCTTTTGGCAAGAAATGCATCTTAAGAAAAAAATCAAAACCAAAAAAACCCACCCCAAAACCAACAAAAAACTTGCAATAAAATAGCCTCAGAAGATGGAGGTAAACAGGTGTAGTTGTCCCAGTGAATCAATTGCAAAGAGACAATTGCAACAATGATACTTAATATACTTTAAAAGTTTTGGCTTTAGTATGGAAATGATACCAGTTGAAGTGAAAGCAATAGTATCTACTTGGGAAAGTGGCATTGAAATATTCTTTCTGCTGCCTTTTGTCAATAAGAGGCTTGAATTATGCATTAGCAAGCTATAGAGTTATGGAAGATAATACAGCAAGGTTATGAACCCAGAACAAAAGAAGTGGAAACTAGGTTCCACTTGGTAATGTATCACTTGGAACATATATAAATGGCTTTAATGCTTTGCACATTGTGAAGACAGTAGTCACGTATTTAAATGAGAACAGAGCTATTGCTTCAAGATTTTCTTCTAATATTAATTTGGGCATTGTAATTAGTTCTTCTTGGGAAGCTTTGCAATGTTCAGTGTGTTTAGAGCTTTGTGGAATATTCTAGAATATGACTTTGAAGTAGGTATAGTTGAGATGTCAGATTTTACATAGATATCAATTTGTATTCACATAGATGAAATTCTGAATCACCGGCTGTGAACAGTCATCTCTTGAAATGGGAGTGATCTTTGGACAGAGAAGGCCAAAGCAATACTAATTCTAAATACCAAGTTTTTGGAGGAGAAACCATAAGCAAAGAATTATTCACAGCATTTTATTTTTTTCTAACATCATTTAATTTTTTTTTATGATGTGCTTTGCTCCTTAAACTGGCAAAGAGAAAGGGAAGCAAAATCCTTTGTCTAATTGATTTGCTATCTGCTGATAGTTTGGAAAAGGTGCGTTACTGCAAAGCCTTTCACCCAAGTGATGTCCAGCCACTGTTACCCGCTGGATGCTGGTGCTTCTCCTTAACTCGGTGTCCACCCCAGCCCACAAGGCCTTGTCCACCCCTGAATGTGCAGGTATTCATCTGCAGCCCTGGGGGAAACAAAGTCAGCACTGAGCCTGACTCCAGCATCCCAGGTTTATCCATCATGTTCTTTGTGTATATACATGAGGCACATTGTTCCCA
Organism: Ara ararauna; assembly: GCA_028858755.1. Lineage (NCBI taxonomy): Eukaryota > Metazoa > Chordata > Aves > Psittaciformes > Psittacidae > Ara > Ara ararauna. The sequence continues at coordinate 62,376,935 of CM054377.1, read as the reverse complement.
GATCAGTTGTGTTTGGAGCCAGGGTGCTTGCTTTCCAGTTCTCCAAGACAGAGCAGCATGGTGTGGGATAGAGCTGCTGTTGCAACATCGTGTTTCCCAGTGATCAATGGGATGATTCAGTTGGTGCTTCTCTGAGCCCCAGGGCTCAGGATGACACAGAGTTTTTGCTATGTTGGCTTCGAGGCCCTTGGCTGACCCACCATGAGCAGTGCCTGGGCTTGGGCAGACGCTGGAGCTGGGTCTGCTCCAGTCCATCTTCTTACTCACGTGAAGCCAATTTGCTTCATAGTCAACATGTAGCAGGGAGGGTGCTGTAAGCCTGTTGAGATACTGCCTTTCTCTTTCTTGCTCAGCTTTGGAGGCAGGTAGGAGCCTGGTTCCTCAGTCCTCCATGCTGGGCTACGGCCACTGCCAGACCTCACTGCCACTGCCCATGGGTGCATGCTCTTCTTCTGCTGGGGTTGCCTGCCCTCCTCCTGCAGTGCAGGGGAAAATGACTGCATGTTTTTGTTGGTTTTGCCAATAATGTACCTAAATTATTGGGGGGTTGTTGGTGGTTTTGTTTTTTGGTTTTTTTTCAATAGGATTTTGGGCAAAGATCAAGTACAGAAAAGTTAACTACCACAGTTTTGGTTTGTTTGGGTTTTTGTTAAAGAGAATTATGGACTTCGAAAAAAAGGTCTTCCAATGGCTGATGCTGTTTACTAAATCAATGAGAGCCATCTGATGTGCACTCACAGTTCCCTGAGCTGTATCATTAAACAAGTGTAAGTTAACCAACCTTTAGTCCACTGTTATTTGCTTTTAATCACAGCTGAGGAGTTGCTTAAGAAAGCCCTTGGGAAAAGCAAACCATTTCTTGAAGAGAGGAATGGGGAGTCCAAGGTAAGCATTTACCAGTTGCCAAGAATCTTTAGATCCATTTAGTGTCTCATTATTTGGTGAATAAACCACCTGGCATTGCTTAGAAAAACATCAGTATAATTTCTTTCCAAGACAGACCTAATTGTATAGCAGTGTGTGGTCATTATTTTCTTCCACATCCAATCTGAGACTGGGAGCACATGCCATATAGTTTCATTCTCTTTTCATTTCAGAAGCAATGTCCTTAAAAAATGAACAATTGTGGGGAAATGGTACTATGTTTGGCTACTCACACTGTCTTGCTTAAGAAAGGTGCCAGCGAACCCTCACAAAAGAAGTAAAAATACACACACTTGCCCTAGCATTATTGTGCTCTGCAATGAATGATTATGATGAGGAAAACAGAGGAGACTTTGGTTTTGTCTTTTGTGTGGTTGCTTTTTGGGTTCGTAGATGAGGGCTTCACTGTCTTGAACTAGTCATCAAGAGACCTCTCGTTTTCTTTCTCCTAGTTACATGCGCTCCCATGCACATAATCATGAAGATTGTGGTTCTTGGTTATGAGAGGAGAGTTAATTCCTTAGTTTAATCATTCTTATTACCTGCAAATTCTGGAAACTGGATCTGAAGAGCATTTGGTGGGAGCTGGTTGGGATGTCACAAGAATATACATGCAGTTCCTTAAGTTTATTTAGTTGAGGGACTGCTGCATACTGCCCTGGGCATGGAGGCTTTTTAGATTTGTGTTTCATTCCTGAGCATATGGTGCGCTGCCAGTAATTAAGCCTGACAGTCACGGATGCATGGATCACGTTGGGTGAGTGACTTCCACTTGGAAGAAACAATATGGTAAATGCATCCTTACCCTTACGGTATAGCCAGTGCCAGTGAAGAGTGTAGCAGGGCCCAGTTCTCAGGCACTGATGTCATGCAGGTATGAAGGACACCACTTCATCTATTCTGCTTGTGCCTGTCTCCTTGTTGCTGATGTGTACCTCCTACCACTTACCTATTAGGGAGTTTCTGTTTTTCAGGCTGGTTTCAGGTAGGCTCTGGGAGAACTGGGAAATTGTGACCTGTGGAGGGTTGGTGGCTCTTTCCTGACTATTGCTAGCTGCTGTGGTACACCATGTCCTCTGGAGCTCAGAATGGATGTGGAATGGAAAGCATGAGAATGTACTGTCTATGTGATCTCGGGGTGCAATGTCTTTTGTGCCAGTGTCCATCCATGACAGGCTGAGGCTAATTTTTTTGCTACACAGTCTGAATCATGTTACAGATTTCATAAGATTTTTAGAATTTTCAAACTTTGTTTTTTTATTTAATTCTCAATTTCCCAGAAGTAATGTTTTGTCCATAAGACATAACACAGCTTAAACAAAGGAACATACAAACAGTTTCTGGGTAAAAAGTAGTTTGTGACTTGGGTGGTTTCAGACCAGTTTCTGATCTCCTGTAGGCTGAGGAAATAAGCTGCTGCTGTTTTCCATAAAAGTAGGAGCCTGTCCTTGCTCTTCATTTCCAGTACTTATTATTTTTACCACATTCATATTTTTATATTTTGCTTTTGGAAGACAGAGGGACAGAATGATACTCCCTTCCCCCTGATCTTGCTGTGATTATGTAGCATAAATCTCCCTTTATAATCTTATCACTGGGCAATTTGGTTATTTTAAACCTGAGCCTTCTTGCCCACTAATCAGTTCATCTTCAGGTTTTTAAAAGCACTATTTCATAATTCTGCACATCCCAATTGCTTCTGAGTGTCCAGCCCAGCTCTGCCTTCACTTATCCCCGTCTCCTTCCTTTTTGACAAGGCAGGCTCTTTCTCTCGCTCACAGTCTTTGCATTCCTTCCAAGTTGATGCACATAGTCATCTGTAATCAAGGCTGTAAATTGTATTTAAAGCTGTACTGCACTATCCATGGATATTTGAATCATAAATGAGAGTATTGTCCTGCGTGTACTCTCACTTATTCTTTCAGCCGTAATAGATCCTTTCATTTGTGCTCAATTAGCTTTTCCACTCCTGCATTCAGATGCTGAAAGTTTCCACTCTTTTCTTCAGGTCTTGAATGCTGATGGTGTGGCCACATTCGCCTCTACCCCATAATTTGTTTAGCTCTTTTGTGCCACAGATTTCACTGAATATGGTTTGTTTGTTTTGACAAGTCCAAACACCATGACTATATTGTGCTGTAATATAAAAATGTTCCCTGTAACTATTGCTGGGATGCAACGGCTCTGGGATGGATCTCTTTGGTGTCTGGGCTTCTATGTCTCCGGGTTGAACATAACCACGATTTTGAGTCATTGGGTTTTTTTATTCTGATAGAGCAGAATAGTCACAGCAACCATGTCACAGTAAGTCATTTTTAGACAAGCGAGTGCTCTGTGCAAGTACACAGAGTCCTCTTCCTTTTGCTGCAGCGCCCTTGCGATGAGATGGATAATCCAGCCTGCTGCTATTCCTGGCCCCTTTCACTCTGTCCTCCTGGTCTGAGGCAGAAAAACCTTGGCAGTGCTGCTGGCTGCTCCTTGTTAGGTGTTACAGCTCCCCTGGGACTTCAGCCTGGTGCAGAATCTGTGTCTCCTAATGCTTGTAATGATCTGTCCTGCTGCCAGCACAGCTCTTTTTGTTCACTGACATCTCCAAAGGTGGAATTAGAGAGAGTCTTCTTGTAAGCGTTTCCTTTTGCCTTCATGTTTCCACCCCTGGGTTTTGTTCAGTTTCTTCTGTCTTTGTTTTCTGAGACGAAAACAAGCAAAACTCAGTGAAAATTAGCCAGCTTCGCTTTCTTGCTTTGTACTACAAATGTGCACGTACCTTTCCAGTGTGATCAGACAGGTTTTGTTTCTCCTCTTGTTCCATAAATACAGGCTGATTTTAGTTTTTCTTTTAATTGATGTTCATTTTGGTTTTTAAAGTGTTTTTCTTTAGGGGAATTCTTTTTCCCTTTGAACAAAGTGGGCATATTTAAATAAATGCTTCTTTTCTGAACTAAGCCCTGGGATAATGTTGCAGGAGGGTAATTGATGTGTACTTGAAACTAACATCTCCGAGATCATTTTGTGCTCATCTTCCAAGGGAAGACAGCCATGACCTTTCTTTCCAGGACTTTCCATGGGCGGAGGGAGAATCTATTTGGATGAAGTTTGTCCTTAATATTTGTGAAGGTTTCTAGTAGGTTTAAACTGAATACAAGAGGAGCTAGTCTCTTGTTTATTTCTCTTGCTGTAGACAGACATCCCTGAGTTTCCCTAAGTTTCAGCCTGAAGTTTTCCTATCCTGGGATACTCTAGAATTAAAAAATAAAATAAAAATATCTATATCTCTGAAATACTAAAATGAAGAGAGCTTCACTTCGAGTGTAAGTGCACAAAAGTCCAGGGAGAAAGTGGGGCAAAGGCAGTGGAGATGTTAAGATATTCATCTGGGATGTGAATCTGAAAGGAAGCCAGGAAAATACACCAGCTAATAAGGCCTTTGTTGACCTGCATTTGGTGGGGAGGAATTAGGGCAAGAACTCTGTCCGTAAATCTCACCAGTAAGAGATGACAAATCTAAGCAATAACGTATCATGCTTGGGGCTCTATATCAGGGGCACCAGAGCTTGTTGGACAAAACTTTATAGAACAGACAGCTCTGAACATTAACTCCTTCATGAACACCAAATGTAGCTAGATTGTCTTTTCATATTTAGGGATATCCAGAGTATAAGCCATTTTTCTCTTTGTTTCTTTGATTCTTTGCTTCTTTCTTTCTTTTCCACCAGTTAGAATGAACTAGAAAACTCTCCCAGTCCTCATTTGACACTTTTCATTCGACAGCTCTGAAATGTTTGATTTTTGTGAATCCACAATCTTTATAGATCCCAAAGAGACCTATATAACTAACAAAAACATGGTATAGCTATTCTAAGCCTTTATATATGTATGTATCAAAATCTCAGTCACCATTCTTTTCTGTAGACACCTTTCTTATTGTGGGACCCCACTCATCTATACAGAAAACCCAATTTGAAATCCTGTCATTTCCTCCTGAAAGAAGGGTAAGTTTGTGCCTCTACTGATATGGATTTTCCACATATACTGACCTTATGCAGCGTTTCTACTTAGTGAATTAAAATCAGTGGAGAGAGCCAGCCATGTACGAGTCTCAGTGGCCTCATTTTATTATACGCACTTTAAGGATAGACTGTTAAGGAGGAACATTGCTTGGATGATGGTGAATAGCGAGTCAGGCAGACAAAGCACAATGGAATTGCTCGGTTCATAACCTGATCTGTAGATTTCCATGGCTGCAGTCCTGTGCTATCCTCTTTATTTGTACACCTATACCCTGCACATATGATTGTATCTCATCTCCAGAGTTACTGCCATTTTAATATCACATACTGCAGTCATAGCATCTAATATTGCTATCAGTATCTTATTTTTCTTTGGTTTTATTTTGGATTTAGAGTTTCAGGTTTCAGACTCCTGACAGCAGGGAATGACTCCTCCTTCTCAGTCCTGAAGGTCACCATCCTTTACCATGACAGACATATACCAGCATTGTAATCATTGTTGACATCCTACCACACTCCAGCAAGGCAGCTCGCTCTGAACACAGTTTTGGATTTCTACATGATGCAATTCATGTAGAAATCATGTTTTTAGGAAGGTTGTTAAGAACAACCATGGTCTTAAGAAGGGTCAAACATGGGAGGAAAAACAAAGTGATCCATTCCTGGCTGCTCCTGTGCTGTTCAAAAGCTTGCTCATGCATTTTCCTTTTGGCATACGTCCTTTGGGCATCTTCCTAACTGGAATTGCCTGGAAGCAAAGCAGAAGTTGTTGGGATAAAAAAAAGCCCATATTTTGCATTTTCACATTAAAACTGCCAGTATGCTTGAAATGCTAGCTGTCCATTACCCCCATGCGCAGAGGTGTCTCACTGACCAGGGAGCTCCAGAGGTCTTTGAACCAGAGATGAGATGTTAAGAATGGATTTTCTTCTCTGAGATGAAATGAGTCTCTTACTATTATTTTATCATAGTGTTTTGGTATTTAATATACAAGGATTTGACAAAGTGCTACTGTATAATCTTCTAAGACTACCCATTTTGTCCCATAAAATTATTATATCCAGTCTTAAAATGTTAAATATGCCACTATTATGGTAAAGTATCATAAAATTCAGTTTATAATACTAAAACTCAAAAATGACACAATGTTATCAATTACATTCCTCAGTAATATTCAACTTTCTTCATTTTTCTGTAATTTTGCATTTTAGTGTAACAAATTGAGATTAAAGCCACAGCCTCCAATTCAAGATCTCTGGGCGGTGAATAGCAGTAAAGTTGCAAGTAAAGTGATAAGAAAACAAATCACACTGAAATCTAATATTTAATAACGTTTCAGACAGATTATGGAGATTTAAGACCCTGTGTTGTAATCAGCATTGGATCAGGGCAGATACACTATTTCTTGCAGAGGGAAATTTTCATCTCCTTAAAAATGTGGATCATCAGTGGAAGACTGGAAAGACACTGAAATCTCAGTATAAAACTGAGATTTCTTTCTGGTAGGATTTTTTTAGATTCCCATTGTGCTCCGAGGACACAGAAATCTGTGTTCCATTGTCTGCTTTTAACAGAAGAAATTGTATATTCCCCATTCCTTTGCATTCCCTGTCACCTTTCCAGTTGGGGCTGGCATTGCACGTCTTTCATCTGGACTTCAACATTGATGGAACAAATGTAGGGAAAACTTCCCTAAAAATGAAAACAAACAAACAAACAAACAAACAAAAACAAACCCCTGAAAAGGACTGTAAATGATCTGATGCATTTCTACTTATTTTCTATTTTTTTAAATATATATCTTTATCCCATATTTTATTTTTTTAACACCAGAATATAACAAAATTGAATTTTATTCAGCTCATAAAGAACTGAACCTCCTTTTGAAAATTTGTTCAACTGACAATGAGCTGATGGCCAAGTTGCACAATAATGCAAGGAAAAAAAGTTACACTTGAGTTAGCGGGCTTTCTTTGCACGTAATGTACATATCAATTACTTAGTGATGCATTATACGGTATAATCTAATTCAGCATGTCAAACTTTTCAACCCAATTTATAAATTCAGCTGCATCAGCCTCTGCATCATTTACACCAAGTAATTTTTAGCTTCCCTAGAAATCCGCTCCTAAGGAAAAAAATGGCTAGATTTATTGTATGTGTTATACTCCAGGACCTAGTTTGCTCAGTGAGCAAAATGAATACAGTGAGTTTCACACAGTAGAACTAGATATTGTGCATTGTATTTTGTATGCTGAGCCTTTTTCTTTCTTTTCTCTCTCTCTTTCTTTCTCTTTTTTCCCCCCTCCAATAGAGCTATCCAGTGTTGAATATGTCAGTGTGCCTTGAATGTGCAGTCACATTCTGAGGTATGTCTTTGAACTCTTCAATGGTGCTTTGCATTTCTTTGAGACCTTTTATGGGAAGGAAATAGAGAATTGTGGACTAAAATGCTGTGTGGTTGTCTCATTATTTCTCTTCCATTAAAAAAAAGGGCGTTAGTTTTTGTTAGACAGGGACACCTCCGTTATAGAGTATATTCAGCATCTACTGTGCATGGCTCCATACTGATACTCACAGACAGCATGGGGTATGGCGAACCAATTTAGAAGGCCAAGACAATAGTTCTGTATCTGCTCTGAACAAAGAAATTATCATCTCCAGCTAGCACTTATTTTGACTAAAGGATAAATTGATTTTCAACATGCATCTCATTCCTGGCCACTTTTTAAATTTTATTTTTTAAAATAGAAAAGACCCAAACCCAGGACCTAGAGAAAGATGAAGACTAATAGCAAGTAATCAGAGGATAATAAAGTGTGACCAGAAAAATTAGAAGCTCCCCTGCAGCTCTAATTAAGCTAGTAGGAAGCATATCTGTGGAAGGATGGCAGAATGGGATCTGTAAATATGTTCTCCTATGTAGAGCAGGATTCTGACACCCTTCCTCAGGGAAAGTAAGGGTTTGGTACCTAAATGGTTATAAGCAGCAGGCATTTGAGTGTGAGGTCATAGTACAGCATTTGGCATGTTGCAGCTGGAAAAGCTTGTGGCACAACACTCAATACGCAGCACTTACGCTGCAGTCAACTGCCTCCGTATTGCAGGGATGTGAAGTGTGAGTGTCACCAGCCAGAGACATATAAATTAAAGGTATTTAAGGAGAAATTTCACAAAGGATTGTTCTGGCACATAAAGAGGGAAGGCAATCAAAGTTTTGTACAGAGGAGTACTCATAGAGATTGTGCTAATATATTGTATGAGGTTTCTTTAATTCTTTTAATTAAATTTACAGTTTAACACGTTTGATTTCTACATGTGCTAGGCATGAAGAGGACAGTGAGATAATTTTCCTAGAACTGAGGCAAATTTTTTCCTCATAGTTGTGGATATATCCTTTGCTCAGTGACTGTGTAGATCTTTTAAGTTGTGGGGAGCATGGCCTTACCATCTCAATCAATTCTGAGCTCAAACACCCATACAGTGTAATGCATTAAGTTTAATTTATAAAACCTATTTTGCACATGTCCCTTTGACGAAGACGTTCCACAAGCAGATATCTTTTTATACTGTACTTGGGGCACAGCTTCTGACAGAGATTAGTGTATAACCTGAAGTAAAAGTATTGGTGTAAAATACAAGACTGTGTACATGGGATTTCATCCAGAGCACTCAGCCAAAAGAAATACTGAACCACCGCTAAATCATCCTAATGAGTTAAGTATTGTGTGTGGCTTTGTTATTTTAAGCAAATGCACTCATATTTGTTTCTGGAATTATAAGGGATCAGTCAAGCAAATGTTTCCGTGAAAGGAAAAAAATATATGTATGTTCATAAAACTTACACTGCCTTACTTTCTTGGTGGCAAAGTATTTAAAATAATTGTTCAATGAAAGACTAAACATTTTCTTGGAAAACACATTTAACTCAAGAATTAGCCATATAGGGTGTCCACTCCACTGTGTAAAATAATAAACTTCATTCTTTCTTTTTCTCTTTTGCCTTTAATACACAGCCACCTTTATAAAAGCCATATGTTACACATAACCAGGCATTTTCATGTGAAAAAACCCCCAACCAACAACCCAAACCTACAAAGAATTAGCCTTGCAGGCCTAAGAAAAGCATTTGAGTGGTTTCCAGTTTAAATTGGGGGTGAGGGAGTGGAGAGAGGGGCAAGGTAAGAAGGAAACGGTACATCTCAGCCTCAGCTCGGTAGTGGGTTGCCAAAACAGGGCTTTCAAGTAGGAACAAACAGAACTGCCTTAGCCTTTATGCTCCACTCCAATTTTTTGTGGGTGCACGGAATGAGTAGCTACTGCAGTTCATACATTAATAGTTTCCCTCCCAGATGTGAAATATCTTCCAGACAGCTTGGCCAGACAGCTTTGGAAACATCTGCTGCTCTCTCTTCCTTCCACACCTCCTGGTCATCCTGACTGTGATGAGTAAAATAATAGGAAAACAAAAGGAGTGATCCCTGGGTATTACCATTGTTTGCTTTTGAATGGGAGTTGGAAGTTTTTCTTTGGATGCTCTGCTCTTGTGAGCAGTGAAACAAAGAGACATCAACAGCACAGTGTTTTCTGGAAGTAACTCTCGTGGGTAACTTGCCTTCAAAATGGTTCTAGATGGTAGGGGGGGCTTCCAGTCAAGGGCCGTTGGACATGCACCCTGGAGAAGAGATGGGCACAGCAAAACCGTCTTCATTATATCCAATCTTGGCTCACTGAGACAGAGAGATCTTTACTGGGTAACATTTAGGGCAGTCACACATGTGACCCAGTAAGCTGGGGGTCGGGGATGTCTCCAATCAGCCACATGTTTCTGGAGTCCCCAAGCTGGGACCATCCCACTGCCCAGTTTTGAAATGCCACCCACTATCTCAGCTGCCTGTTAATCGAGGATTGTCCTCCTGGAAAAGCCTTCAGATGCTCATTTATGGCAATGTGTGGAACTCACAGGGGCAGAAGAGAGAGACCCTCCCTGCTGATGGCTATAGCCTTTTCCTTAATCTTCACCAAGCAGTCTCAGTCCCAGCAGCACTGGTTTGCTCATACACAGTGTGTGAATACATTGTTCTGGATGGGTTTCCTTGGTTCACACCTCTCCCCTTCAAAAAAAAAACCCAACCCAACTCAACCCTACCACTTTGGAAGATATTTCACTGAGCAGCACCTACAACTGAAATATTTAAGGGATTTTCACTTTATGATACAGAAAGACCAAACCCAGTATTGAACTGAGTAGGTTTTTTTTGCTTCTCCTTATAAATCTTTAGTACCTAAAAATCATGAAGAAGCACCATTTCATTTATGGGATTTTACAAAAAATAATTCTTCTCACCTCTCACGAAATAATCTATTTCAGCTAAGTGTTTTACTGGTGCATTTTTTCCAGCTGTAGCCAAAAAAGACCTATTTTGGTGCAGATGTCATCACCCACTTCAAAAGAGCAGAGGCCAATAAACACAGAGAGCATGGTTTCAGTTTTATCATTACAGGCTAAGGCTCAGTGTGTCCGTTACCAACAGCTGGAAAATGAGACAATGACTTAAAGTGGCATTATTGTGTTTCTCATGGATGATTTACTGGGAAAGTTCAGAGAGGTGCAGACATTTGTGATAGAGAAAGCTCAACAGGGATTTTTCACTTTGTGTCACATGATAGTCTTAAAAAATTTCTGCTAAGAGATGTCAGAGGTGAACTGAACAGCTTCAGTCTAGTGCAAAAATCAATGCACACAAATTGTTTAGGTCCCAGTTCTGCTCTACAGTATGTGTGTATGCCTAGAAATTACAAATACATCTATCTGAGAAATCATGCATCTGGTGTTTGTCACCTACTTTGTCTCTGCTGCAGATTTCTGTCTTGAAGTGAGGTCGATAGATGGTGGGCAACTCTGAAAGGAAGACAGGCACCCATCTGTCGGCCTGATCCAGTCTCAAGGGAGGTGTGTGAGGTGTGTTGCCTACCAGGGGCTCATATTAGGGATGTTGCAGAGAAGCTGCCTGCTCTAGTAAGTCCCGCTGACTATTACCCACTTCTAGTGATCCATGTGGGTGCTACTGATATAGATAGCAGTATCCTGGAGAACATAAAGAAGTACTACAGAGCTCTGGGAGAGGTGGTTAGGGGCACTGGAGCTCAGGTTGTCTTTTTGTCAATTCTCCAGGATACAGGGGAGGACCTTAAAAAGGCTAAGAGGATTGGCCAGGTTAATAAATGGCTAGAAGGGTGGTGCTATAGTTGGGGGAACTCAATTTAGTAGGCCAGGTCTACTGGGGGCTGGTGGAGCTGGTCTGATAAAGAAAGGGAAGAGTGGATTTGAAAGGAGGCTTGCCAGACTTATCAAGGATACTTGATGTGTTGGGGGAGGGGGGCATCATTCCATCCCAACACACCCAGTCACTGGCCAGCACCTATAGTAAACATTCAGAGCAATGTAGAGATATTCCAGCTGCTCCAGCCAATGAGCCGGCTTTAACTGGAGCTCGGCTCAGATGCCTCTATACAAATGCCTGTAGCATGGGGAACAAACAAGAGGAATTAGAGATGTGTGCATGTCTACAGGGGTGTGATATCATAGGCATCACAGAAACATGGTGGGATGGCTCCTATGACTGGTGTGTTGGAATGGAAGGTTACAGGCTCTTTAGGAAAGACAGGCCCAGTAGGCTGGGAGGGGGAGTTGCTATTTATGTTAGGGATAGGCTGAAGAGTACGGACCTGTGCCTGGGGACAGGTGAGCAGTTGACAGAGAGTTTGTGGGTGAGGGTTAAAGGGAGAACAGCGATGGGAGACATTATTGTGGGGATCTGTTACAGACCGCCTGACCAAGAGGACTTGGTGGATGAAGCGCTCTATAGACAGATAGGAACATCCTCACGCTCGCAGGCCCTTGTTTTCATGGGGGACTTCAACCACCCTGATATCCGTTGGAGGGATGGTATGACCTGGCACAAGCAATCCAGGAAGTTCCTTGATTGTGTGGGAGACAGCTTCCTTCTGCAAGTAATAGAGGAGCTGACAAGGAGAGGTGCCATGCTTGACCTTGTCCTCACCAACAGGGAAGGGCTGGTTGGAAATGTGACACTCCAGGGCAGCCTTGATTGCAGCTATTATGAGATGGTCGAATTTGAGATCCTCAGGACAGTGAGAAGAGTGTGCAGCAAGCTCACTGCCCTGGACTTCAAGAGAGCAGACTTTGGCCTCTTCAGGAACCGGCTCAGTAAGAATCCATGGGATATAGCCCTAGAGGGCAGGGGGGCCCAAGACTGTTGGTGGATATTCAAGGATCACCTGCTGCAAGCTCAGGAGCGATGCATCCCTACTAGAAGGAAGTGCAGCAGGAGGGCCAGGAGACCTCCTTGGATGGATAAGGAGCTGCTGAGGAAAATTCGAAGGAAAAAAGAGGCTTATAAAAGGCGGAAACAAGGACAGACAGCCTGAGTAGAATACAGGGATGTTGTCCGGGAAGCTAGGGATGTTAAAGATAACATGAAGGGATTCTATAGGTACATTGCAAATAAAAGACAGACTAGGGACAACGTGGGCCCTCTCCAGAAGCTATCGGGAGAACTGGCTACCCTGGATTTGGAGAAGGCTGAGGTTTTTAATGACTTCTTTGCCTCAGTCTTCACCAGCAAATGCTCTGACCACACCACCCAAGTCTTGGAAGGCAGACACAGGGACAGTGAGAATGAAGACCCTGGGCCCACTGTAAGAGAGGATCTGGTTCGAGACCATCTTAGGAGCCTGAACGTATACAAGTCCATGCGACCTGATGAAATCCATCCTTGGGTCCTGAAGGAGCTGGCAAATGATGTTGCTAAGCCACTGTACATCTATTTGAAAAATCATGGCAGTCAGGTGAAGTTCCCAATGACTGGAAAAAGGGAAATATAACCCCCATTTTCAAGAAGGGGAAAATGGATGAGCCGGGGAACTACAGACCAGTCAGTCTCACCTCTGTGCCTGGCAAAATCTTGGAGCAGAGTCTCCTGGAAGGCGTGCTGAGGCACATGAAAAACAACAAGGTGGTTGGTGACAGCCAGCATGGCTTCACTAACGGAAAATCCTGCCTGACCAATCTGGTGGCCTGCTATGATGGGGCTACGGAACTGATGGACAAGGGTAGAGCAGTAGATGTCATCTACCTGGGCTTGTGCAAAGCGTTTGACACTGTCTCACATGACATCCTTGTCTCTAAGTTGGAGAGACATCAATTTGATAGGTGGACCATTTGGTGGATAACGAACTGGCTGGATGGCCGCACGCAAAGAGTAGTGCTCAATGGCTCAATGTCCAGCTGGAGACGAGTAATGAGTGGTGTCCCTCAGGGATTGTTGGGACCGGTCTTGTTCAACATCTTTGTTGGTGACATGGACAGTGGGATTGAGTGCGCCCTCAGCAAGTTTGCCGATGACACCAAGCTGTGTGGTTCGGTTGATATGCTGGAGGGAAGGAATGCCATCCAGAGGGACCTTGACATGCTTGTGAGGTGGGCTGATGCCAACCTGATGAAGTTTAACCGTGCCACGTGCAAGGTCCTACACCTGGGTCAGAGCAATCCCAGGCAGAGCTACAGGTTGGGCAGAGAAGAGATTCAGAGCAGCCCTGTGGAGAAGGACTTGGGTGTGTTGGTCTGTGAGAAACTTAACATGAGCCAGCAGTGTGCGCTCACAGCCCAGAAAGCCAACCGTATCCTGGGCTGCATCAAAAGGAGCGTGACCAGCTGGTTGAAGGAGGTGATCCTGCCCCTCTACTCTGCTCTTGTGAGACCTCACTTGGAGGATTGTGTGCAGTTCTGGTGTCCTCAACATAAAAAGGACATGGAAGTGTTGGAACAAGTCCAGAGGAGGGCCACAAGGATGATCAGGGGACTGGAGCACCTCCCGTATGAAGATAGGCTGAGAGAGTTGGGGCTGTTCAGCCTGTAGAAGAGAAGGCTGCGTGGAGACCTCATAGCAGCCTTTCAATATCTGAAGGGGGCCTATAGGGATGCTGGGGAGGGACTCTTCATGAGGGACTGTAGTATAGGACAAGTCGTAACGGGTTCAAACTTAAACAGGGGAAGTTTAAATTGGATACGAGGAAGAAATTCTTTACTGTAAGGGTGGTGAGGCACTGGAATGGGTTTCCCAGGGAAGTTGTGAATGCTCCATCCCTGGCGGTGTTCAAGGCTGGGTTGGATAGAGCCTTGGGTGGCATGGTTTAGTGGGAGGTGTCCCTGGCCCTGGCAGGGAGGTTGGAACTAGATGATCTTAAGGTCCTTTCCAACCCTAACTATTCTGTGGTTCTTCTATTCTATGTTTGTGTAGCTACTTCAACCTCCTCTTTGCAGGAAGAGGGAGAGCAGAATCCTCCCTGGACACAGTATTGTGAGCAGTTTAGGAGATGGTGATTTCCTCTCCCCTATCTCCATTTGTTTAACTATGCTGGAACCTGCTCTATTGAGCAGCTTTACTCTCAGCCATCTGCTGAGTACAGATATGTCTACACATCACCTTTTTCCGGCAGAAGCACCCTTGCTGCCCACGCACAGAGATGACAAAAAGCCCTGGGGTTACCATGAACTTGAGCTCACCATCCTTACAGGCAGGGCAGGTCAGGTCAGCTGCTGCTCAGTGTGGTGCTGGTAAATCTGGCCTGTTGGGAGGGCAAGTCAAGCAGTGACAGCTCAGATGGAAAGCAGAAAATGCTTGTGTAAGCCAGACAAGTATCATGAAGGCTGCATCTCAAGCCTGCTCTAGTCTCCACACTCTAATGCCTTCTTTAGTGTTATTGTTTTAAGAGAAGTCTAACCTTGCTTATGTGGCAGGGACCTATTACATTATTTGACTGTCAGGCACTAAATACATTTGCAGTACAGTTACTTGATTATAAAATGTTAACAGTATTTGCGGTATTGCCATAATAGCTACAGATCCCAGCTACTAACAAGGCTTTACTGTGCCACTCATTTTACAAATCTGGACTAAAAGACAGTCCTTGTTTCTGGGACTGTGAAGTTTAGAGAGAGGCATGTCTGAGCCCTGAGTATAAGCACAGAGAAACTCAATAACTTGCCTGAAGTCTTAATAGTCCGTCAGAGGGAGAGCCAGGGATAAAAAACATGTTCCCTGAGCCCTGGTTGTGCTGTACTCACTTGATCACTTCATTTTTAAATAAATCTGGTGTTTAAAGCGCTGTTTATGACTATCATTCCAAGGGAAGTTGATAAGGTCAATGCACAAGCACCCAAGACAGAAGAGTTATATTTGAAGGTGCCATAGTGCACCAGCATTGCAAACATGGGCAGGGGTGGTGAATTTTGAAGAATGGTGGTGTAGTAAACTGTGTTAACCTGTGAAGTGGGAAAAATAGCAGACCTTCTTGTCTGAGCAAGTGTCAGGATGTGGGGGAGTGCTGAAGCAGAGCAGGGAAAAGCACTGGGGAGAACATATGGATATGTCTTCTGTTCTTTCAGTCACAGTCTCCTATACAGGAGAAGGTCACAGCAATCTTAAATACAGTGAATGTGCTGCAGCTGGAGGGCAGACAATCAGAATAATCCACTAAAAACTGTATACATATATAGAGACGTATGTGTCTGCATATACAAACACAAACCTTTCACTTATGGTAGAAAGCTGATCAAAATTATGTTTAATTTCATTTCTGATTTAGTTGAGAATATGTGATTCCCATTCAAGTTCCAACAGAAGCTCAAAGCGTCTCATCTAACGAAATCACAGTGAGTGTCTGGGACATCAAAACTGCGTGAGTAACTGATGGGACATGGTAGGAAATTGGTAGCAACTCTTCTCTGACCTCAACAATGACTCCTCCCATTCAGTAGCTGGGACTGATCAGCTCTTGAATTTATTTATTATCTTCAGTTTAACATGAACAGTATATCAGATATGCTCCTGAATATTGTAGTTTTATGTAACTAGGTTTTGAGGAAAATAGTTAAATCTCAGAGGATTTACTTAAGGGAGAGATAATAAATACAGTATTTATATTAATAAATGATTTCTAAATTAAATTCATTTTTAAAATGCAATTTGTAACCATGCGACATGGGATTCAGTCTTCTCTCACTGACGCTGGTCATGATACATTCCCTGACTTCTATGTAAACAGATGGTTTTCTTGGGTCTCATTTCAGCAAAACATTTGTGTTCCAGATTAATTGAAGGTAGAGACCTGTTGGTGTCCAACAGCCTAAAGTTAATGTAAAAGCTTTGATGAATGAGGATTAACAGCTTAACTAGCAGAAGAAAGCAAATTATCTCACACATTGTTGGAGCTAGTCATCTTTTCTATCACTGGCCCACATGGAACAGAGTTTGTGGTGTCAGTCCAGTTCTCCTTCTTCATACTACCAAAAAAATATCTGTTTTGGAATGCTGCTCCTTTGACCATTTGAACTTTGAATAAATGTGCATGCAGCAGGCAGTCGGAAGTTGTAGGCTCAGAGGTATCTGCAGGTTAGCTGCCTTACTTGCCCTGACAAATAGCTATAATGAGTTAAGAGGTGTTCATATGCCATCTATTTTCAACCAACCATGTAAGAAAGTTTGCTTTCAAAGTGGTTTTTACTGCTTTGATCCCATTCTCCATGTCTTTTACTGCTTCTTACTTTCTTTTCCCAATTACTTTTGTTTCCCATTGTAAATCCTTCCTTAACCTTGATATGTCCCTCAGGGCTCTTATTCTGTGGGTGGTGAGCACTGTCCAATGTATGAAGCTTCTTTCATCATCAGGGGAGGACTGATGAGTGTTTTCTGAAATCCCATGAAAGCTCAGAACCACCTCTCACCCGTGTCCCTCTAGAGCAACCTTGACACCTACTGATTCACTTTATGTGTTGTTCACTCTAAGTATTAATGTGTGCTGGGGCAGCGCCACATCTGGATGAGAGTGGCAGTAATCCTTTCTTGAGTCACATTCACCTGACAGTGTCCTGCCTCCTACAACTTCTGAGTGCAGTGTTGGAGAACTGGTAGCGTTTCAGGCTTCAAAACATGTATAGGAGACACGGCTAGACCCTTGATGCTATTTTCAGTGTGTCCTGTAGTGGATCATTCTCCACCTCAGTTTCCCATAGGAAATGTCCTCAGCTTTGCTCCTGAGCTCATGTGATTGTTGGCTCAGCGTCATACACCACTCTGATCCTGCAGAATGGAAATTGCCATCTGCTTTTCCTCTGGTTCTGCTGTACACTTGGATATGTGAAAGGTAAAATAAGATGGTGCACGTGATTCTAGCCTGCTGAGTTTGGTAACCCTGGCGGCTTATGAAGCCTGATCAATGAAGGTACCCATGCCAGAACCTGATGCTGCAGGAAAATCACATTTCCTAGGTAGGTATTTCAGCCATCTGCCTATCAAAGATCGGCTTTTTGATGTCTCGTATGATTGAAAAGGACCTTCTTCTCTGTGGTAAAAAAGATAGAGCCAAAGGGTCAGGCTGGGGTATAACTATATCTGTGCTCTCCGTTTCAGTCCCTAATGCCTTGAAATACTTTCTTGAATTGAAAAAGTCAAGTTTATTATCACTTGAGATACAGTTCATGTGTTTGCAGTCTTCCCCCATCACTGCCAGTTTAAAGGTGAGATTGTGTCCTTCTACACCCCTGGAGGATGGGTTGGTTCCAAGCCATTGCAGCAAATCACCTGAATATGAAGTCTCTCTGTCCTTTATAGCTGAGTTTAATTTAAACCAGGAGACATACTTAAATGCTCGACCTCCTTCCTCCAGAACTGCAGCCTCTGGATGAAACATTTCACAGCTGTGACCTCAAAAACCAAGTTCTATACTCAGGAGGCCAGGCCATCCAGATGTTCTCAACTTGCTGCAGGCTGGTCAAAGAGCACCTACAGAACTGGACAACTGTTTGGATGTTAAGACATGGCATAGACCTGCTGCAGTGATGTCCTCTTTGTTGACCACGGATCAGTCTGCCGAAGCTCTGCCCATGCAGGGAGCATCCCTCCAGGTTGTGTGTCTCATTGATATTTGCAGGACATCAGGGAGTTCCTTTTGCATCTGAGTTTATGGAACACTGAGACATCCAGAAATAACCCTGGATTTGGCAGGGAGGTGGCTGAGGTTGCTCTTTGAACAAAGGATTTTGAGACTGACTTCTAAGTGTCTCTTCTCAGTTGGATTAAATTGAAAGGAACTGGGGACTAAAGTTGTCCACCAGCTTATATGCATGGTCATGTATTCATTTAGTGTAAGGAGGTAGACCCTAAATATTTATTTTGGAAAACTTAGGGTGAAAATATCTCCAGCTTTAGCTAGAGGGGACATATAACCACTCAAGGTCAAAATGTGTGTGTGGAAAATACCCTTGTCAAGTATCCCAATTGCTGTGTACTTACTGGCACTCACTGACATCTGAATTAACTACCTCAGCAGGAAGACCACAGGCTAAATATTCTTCTGCTGGAATTTCATTTGACTCAAAGGTCGGGACATCCTGGAAAAGCTCTGTGATGATACAAAGAAGCCCCCACTGCACCAGGCTACCACTTCTGTTAGAATGTTATTAGAATTCATGTCCAGGGAAGAGAGTCATAACCAACCTGAATAAAACATAGATGGTGTCTCACTGTGTATGACTTAGAGAACTTCAATTTGGTTAAGGTCCTCTCAGTCACGAGTGAGTCTAGTCATGCACCGTAAATGTTATACTCTTTAAAAATGTTTTTTCTTGAAATGCATGAGAATGTAGGAGAAAACCCCAAGTACTCAAATATCTCGGAAACCTGCTTAGTATTGTTTGACAAATCCTATCTGCTGAGCTGAATCAACCAATTAGTCATGCTAATGCTTGTAAATGGCATTTCTGTCAGAAGAACAGTGTAATTTGGCTTAATTTCCAAATTCCAGCAGCAAAAAAATAACGTGTATTGATCCTGTATCCCAAATGAATGAAATTTCTGCCATATTAAAACCCAGAAAGTACTTGATCGGTTGCACCTTGCATCTTCCGAAGCAACGACTCTGGTATTCTCACACCTTCCAGTAAACTTTCATGATATGTATCCCAGCAAAGACCATTAAATCAGACTTGGTACAGGCATGGCTACTTCTCTGATAAAAATATAACAGGCCTCAAGAAGCACAAACAGTTGGCTCTTGTAATCTGAACCTATTAATTGCACGAGCGTGCACCTCCTCTTTGTGCTAAATTACGAGTCCATTTTGAAAGGCCAGTTTGTCTTTAATGAGTTAACTGATGCCATGTTAATAGAGGAGTTATGATAAACAAATGCAGTTTAACGCACCCTACTTTGAATGCAGAGTTCATATGTATTCCAGACAAAAGGCCAAAAAAATTTGCACTTCATGCATTTCTATAGATGAGCATTTTTTACTGAAGAATATGTAAATCCTGCACTAATCAGAGGTTCTGGGATTCCAAATGCCACTAAAGGTTATGACCTGAAGCCCTGCTAATATATGACTGAGGGCGTAGACTAAGTAGTTCTGAATGACAGCAACCACAGGGTGTTTTGCATGAAAAGTAACCTCTAATAAATGACCTCTGCTTTTTTCCTTTCAAAGCTATGACAGTAATGAATATGAAAGGGGGAGCTTTGTACACACCGGGTGTTGTTTACACCTAAACACTGCAAGAGTGTGGATGGTATGGAAAGATTTCAGCTGAAAAAGGGAGGAAAGGGTGTTTTCCCTGCCTTAACAAGCACTGCTGCACTTCTACTGACTTCACTAATAACCCCTTTCTTAAACAGTGGTATCAAACAACAAGGTCATGTTATTAAAAGAAACATTTCCTCCTTCATTGTATGTATGTGTGTGAATATAAATATATATATGTATGTGTGTATAGAATCATAGACTCATAGAATAGTTAGGGTTGGAAAGGACCTGAAGATCATCTAGTTCCAACCCCCCTGCCATAGGCAGGGACACCTCCCACTAAACCATGCCACCCAAGGCTCTGTCCAACCCAGCCTTGAACACTGCCAGCGATGGAGCATTCACATCTTCCCTGGGAAAACAGCCTTTTATAAGCCTCTTTTTTCCTTCAAATTTTCCTCAGCAGCTCCTTATCCATCCAAGGAAGTCTCCTGGCCCTCCTGCTGCACTTCCTTCTAGTAGGGATGCATCGCTCCTGAGCTTGCAGCAGGTGATCCTTGAATATCAACCAACAGTCTTGGGCCCCCCTGCCCTCTAGGGTTATATCCCATAGAATCTTACTGAGCAGGTTTCTGAAGAGGCCAAAGTCTGCTCTCTTGAAGTCCAGGGCAGTGAGCTTGCTGCACACTCTTCTCACTGCCCTGAGGATCTTGAATTCAACCATCTCATGATCGCTGCAATCAAGGCTGCCCTGGAGCGTCACATTTCCAACCAGCCCTTCCCTGTTGGTGAGGACAAGGTCAAGCATGGCACCTCTCCTTGTCAGCTCCTCTATTACTTGCAGAAGGAAGCTGTCTCCCACACAATCAAGGAACTTCCTGGATTGCTTGTGCCAGGCCATACCATCCCTCCAACAGATATCAGGGTGGTTGAAGTCCCCCATGAAAACAAGGGCCTGCGAGCGTGAGGATGTTCCTATCTGTCTATAGAGCGCTTCATCCACCAAGTCCTCTTGGTCAGGCGGTCTGTAACAGATCCCCATGTCTCCCATCGCTGTTCTCCCTTTAACCTTGACCCACAAACTCTCTGTCGACTGCTCACCTGTCCCCAGGCACAGTTCCATACTCTCCAGCCTATCCCTAACATAAATAGCAACTCCCCCTCCCAGCCTACTGGGCCTGTCTTTCCTAAAGAGCCTGTAACCTTCCATTCCAACACACCAGTCATAGGAGCCATCCCACCATGTTTCTGTGATGCCTATGATATCATACCCCTGTAGACATGCACACAATCTCTAATTCCTCTTGTTTGTTCCCCACGCTATGGGCATTTGTATAGAGACATCTGAGCCGAGCTCCAGTTGAAGACAGCTCATTGGCTGGAGCAGCTGGAATATCTCTACATTGCTCTGAATGTTTACTATAGGTGTCAGCAATGGGCCAGAAATGGCCAATGATGCTTGGGTTGAATCTGCTGCTGCTCCTCCTGGTGCCTCCCGCTCTGAGTCAGATCCTCACGTCCGCTGAGCTGCCGGCTCCTGGGTAAGCCCTGTCGAGGACTTGAGGCTCCCTCGGTGCCTGTTGCTGCTCCGATTTGAAGCTCCTGGACTCCTAACCTCCTCCTGATCAGGCACTGCAGGCGTCCCCTCTCGAGACAGTTACCTCAGCAATGGGCCAGAAATGGCCGATGATGCCCGGTATATGTGTTTACTGGATGGGTTACAGGCTTTATGTGAAATGTCTTGGATTGGTGATATCAGCATTCAAATTTCAGCTGTTCTGTGACCTTTAGTTAGGCAGAACACTGTGCCTTTGGTAGTATAAACGCAACATGGATGTTTTTAATGGCAGAGTCTCTCCTTGTGGATGATATTTACACTTCTTGCAGGAGAACAGTTATGAGACTTTTTCTTAAATACAGCAGAACCAGATCTCTGAAAAAGAAATTTCCTTTGAATGATGGTGATCAGTTAGTGAAACTTTTCACATCTTGCTGGAGATCCTGGAGGGGGAATAGAGTGATTATGAGTGGACATCTTGTCTGTGCTCCTACCAGCTCAGGACTGTTACCAGTCATGTACCTGGCTTTGCCTTAGCCACCCTCCATGTAAATCACTTGAAGTGTGTCTTTTACTGCTTTCCAGGCTCCCTTGCCTTCCTGATTTCACTGTGTAAGGCCAGACCAGGATGGGGCAGGCATGCAGGCAGAAGTGGGCTGGTTCCACTGTGCAGTTGGGAACTGAGACCCTTATCACAATGCTAGCAGAGGGATTGTGTGGAGGCACTGTCATGGCAGAAGAAACCAGTTGTACAGGGTATACTTAACCACAAAACTAGGGTCATGTCAGAAATCCCTAAGGCAGCATGTTAAGGTGCAGGCTGTATGTTTGATGTGTTGTGGGGGGATTAGCTTTCTGCTTCCCTCTGCTAGCATGGTGGCACTGCAGCTTCCAGTTTGGCATCTTGTGTGCCCCAGGCTTCCCTGGCAGTTCTGCCCAATAAGTGTATCAAAGGCCCAGCATCTTCAGGATGCTTAGGTGCCATTCTTGCCGTTGGAAATCTTGGCCCTTTAAGGTGGCACCACTGCACACCACTGTGCACAGACTGCCCTGAGACACGTCGTGCATGGCAGTAGGGCAGCTCTGACACTCCACTTACCCCCTAACTCCATTAGCTTCCCTGTGCAAAGCCACATTATTTGGGATTTAAGCATGTGATTGTGCAGCATGTGGCCTATGAAGGCCTTCTTCCACAGCATGATGCACTTCATACCCTGGGAATCTTTTGCCTGATGTTCAGCACAAGTTGTTTTGCTGTTTTTTTTAAATATTATCCAAATATTTTTTCATTAGTTAATTTTTAATAAAGGTGCTTTATGTGCAGATCACAGTTATGTTTGTTCATGTATGACTGCCATTTTGTTAGGTGGCAATTTTGCCTGAGTAAGGAGGCCAAAGCAGGGCTTTAAAATGCACTCCTCATAAAAAATTAAAGAGCTATTCTTTATTTACATATTTACACAACACTCAATTCATCGTGTAAAGCTTTCTCTGCCTTAAACCCAAATCTCTGGGGTGTACTCTGTGCCTGGGGAAATTGGATGGCTCAGAGAAATGATAAAGAGATATCTGTCCATCCACCTATCCATCATTTTTTATACCATACTCATTACCATGGTCTCTGAGCTCCTATTACATGTATGGAGCCTTTCCCATTTCAGTACAGAGCTGGTCAGCAGAAACAGCAAAGCCATCGTTATTTTCTGAGGAGCATGAGCTTATGGAAGGACCGGTTGCTCAGCCTGCAGTGGCCATTCAGCAGCAGCCAGTTTGTACAGGAGACAAATCCCTTTTATTAGCTGCCTGAAAAGTCTGGTTTGGCTTCTGGAAGATGCAGTTCAAATGGAGTATATGCAGAGTTAGCCTTAGGTATCAACATTGCTGCTCCCACATTCACTTCACATCACCAAGAGAGAGAGGCTACCTCTTTCCTGCCTCCCTGACAGCTGCATACCAGGAGGGGGACTTCAACTCTGAAAAAGCATCAAAAGACCTGGCAACTTTAACTTGGATAGACTGTCCAAGGGACTCTTCAAATTAACAGAAATAGCTGCATTTCTCATCCTCTTGCATGTAACTCTTTGGCCACTTGCAGGCCATGCCATCACACATTTGTCTCAGTCTTACCCTGGGGTTCACCTGTTTCTTTGCAGAATTCACTTATTGTCTTTTGACTTGTGCTTCAATTTCAAGCTCTGTATGATGGCAGCTTTTTATTAGGGTGTACTCAGGGCCAACCATAGCGGGGGCCTGATCCTTGACAAGGACCTGCAGGCATTCAGCAGACAAATATTATTTGGCACTGATCATTACTAAGAATGAAGTAACATCGCCACTCCGCAAGCTCGCTCCAAGGCTGACTCTATTACAAGAACTATTGCCAGTGACTATACCAATGCTATTAGCCAGCCTGTTGCCCATTTGTTTTAATCTCACCCACCCATGTTAGGAGGAGAGGTTTCAAATCTGTCTTAGTTTGCCTGCCACCTCTGTCTGACATACAGTGGCAGCCTGGTATGCCCTGTGCTCCAAGGGCTTCTACTGGGAGGCTGCACCATGACCTGGGCATAACGCTGGGGTGTGGGCTCCAGAATCTATAGGGTGAATGGATGCTCCGAACAAATCCTTCTCTTTCCCTTGTTCCTGTGCCATGGAGCAGTGGAGCTGCAGGGAGAGGGGTAATTTTGTTCCTCTTTTATTGCTAAAGGGCAGAGTGGTCTGTCCCAAATCACCAGCCTGAGAAGAAGCACAGAGCCTAAATGTCTGACTCGTCCCTTCCCTACCACAACCATCCCTCTCATTCAAGCATTCCTCTCACCCCAGCCTGGCTCAGACATGCTGTAGTCTACTCTCAGCTTTAATTTAGAAATAGATGCAGGCTCTATCAGTCAGTTAGCAGGAGTGGCAGCCGGCATTCAGGTCATGAAATGTATTCAAGACTAAAAGAGGAGAAAGATTGTGGTTTTGAAACAAATGTAGGGGGAAAAATTATAAATGGCAAATGAAGACCTGGCCTCCCCTGAGTCCAGACTGTAACAGGGCTTCGCAGATGATCTGTATCTAAAATTGGAAGGGTTTGATTCAGGCTTTCCTGTCCCTCACTTGCTGAAATCTTCTGGCACAACTACAGGCCAGCCAAGTAGAGCCAGGATAAAACTCAAAAATGGATGATAAGTTTAACTTGAATTGCTTTGTGGAAATGTTTCAAGTTTAACAGGTTTGTGGTGGAAGTCTGCCCTTTTTTCCTGATCATCTCTTGGGACCCTGGGCTTGTGGCCATAATTTTGGGATTCCTTTAAAGCTGGAGTCCTTTGCAGCCTTGGAGGACCTTATTTTAGGATTCATGACTGACTAGTGCTCTGAAAAGAGGCCATGGGACATAGTACTGTACTTTGAACTTTTTATTTTTCTCCTCCTTTCTTACGGTTGTCTTATGGAGGAAAAAAAAGAAAAAAGAAGTTAATTTACTAGTAATGTACAATAGAAATGCATTTTCTTTTAAAGATTACAGGCCAGACTTTCTGCTCTTTCCAACCAGTCTAACTCAATTGATACTTTTGATTTATGCCAGCCTAAGGAAGAAATTGGGCAATTTAAATTTTAACTTCCTCTCTTAGGAACAATCCTTTCATTCCTTAAGTCTGCAGTTGAAGAATGAAGCTCTAAAAACTCTGCTTAGCCTGGCCACAGCTTGACTGCAGGACCCTGACAGCAGCAGTCTTGCACAGCACGGTAAAGAGGCGATTAAAAGTTTTACTATCCGTTTTATCATCTCGGTTTTTACAATAAAGAGAGCTGTCATTGTTTTAGGATTATTTTACCTATGTCTATTCATTTTGTTTCATCGTCTTTATAAGTCTCATTCCCATTTCGTGCTGCTCGGGTTTTGCCCTTTTCAACTCCTCATGGATGAGTGGGGAAGGAAGAGAAGAACGGCCAACAGATCGGGCAAGGAGAGAGTGAGAAAACTGAGCTTCCATGACAATCTCTTCCTTCACCTAGGAGGGATGAAAGCATTGCTTATTTCTTTTATTTTTGGGTGCTCTATTTTCATGATGCCCTTGCATCTTTCAGGTACACTAGACTGTTGCTACTTACATCAATATCCCTCACTGACTGTTTGTCTGTATTTTAATGGTCTTGTAAATCCAGGCAAAGGTACAGTCGGCTTGCTGAGATATGGGTTGGGAAAGGAAAAAGCAGAATTGAAGTGTTCTTTGGTCTGGCATTTGGACGAAAGAAAGGAAAAAGGTTGGCAATGGAGACAGTGGGTCATGAGAAGACAGGAGATGGGAAGAAAGTAGAGATACAAATAAAAAATAATAAACATAAAAGGCACCTTTGGGGTGGTTTAAGTTGCTTTGGTAGCTCTGAAAAATCTCAGAAAACAAATATTTGTGCCATTAGAAGCTTAAATTATCTCGAAGTTCTGTGTATTGTAGGTTTGAACTTTATGCTTAAAAAATAGGGATGATGCTTTACTTGGAGGCTTTGTTTTTGTGCAGACAAGGAAAAGTTCTTGAAATATTCAGTTTGGGGAGGGAGTGAGGATAGTATGTTTTCCAGGTGTCAAGCAAGTTCAGAAGTCTTGCAATTTAAAAACACGGCTAAATACTCAAAATCTGTTCTGGGAATATTCATCCCAATTTATTAAAGAATTAGGATCCAGCTGTGCTTACTTTCCACAATGGTTTGCTTTTGGGACATTTTTAATTTGCTTTTCTAGCAGTTTCTGTATCAGAAACATTGTTTTAAATGTCACAGTTGTCAAATCAATGAACTAAACCAGTATCACATGGCTTAATTTGAACAAGTAATGCACTTGGAATTTCAGATTTGGAATAACAGGCTTCCTGATCTGTTCACTGTCCCTCAGCAGTTGAAAACAGAAACTGGAGTAAGGTTAGGTTATGCCCTATCCCACAGGGCTGCACAGAAGGAGGAGGAGAGGGGGAAGAACATTTGCTTATGTGTTTAACCTGGAAGTACCTATCTATAATGAAAGTTCAAATCCCAGCCAAAAACTTGCTGGTTTGCCTGTATTTGTCTGTCTGTTTTTCTGTCTGTTTGTCTATCTCTATCATCTATCTATATCTATCTATCTATCTATCTATCTATCTATCATCTATCTATCTATCTATCAGTTTTGTCTCTGAAGGTTTTACCCAAAGTCCATCCAAGTTTCAATGGACTTAATAAAAGTTTAATGAAGTCCCTATTACTGCCCACTGAAGAAGACAGGAAAAACTCTCGCTCACATCAGGAGGAGTAAGGTCCTTTGCTTTAGGCTGACAATCTGATACCACTATAGAACAACCCTTTAACTGTCACACAGTTTATTTATTTAATATACTAGGAAATACTTCGAGATGGAAATCCACAAGCTGAGGAACTGTCCTGGGTTCAGCAGTAGCAGTCATTTTTCTCCTTCTTAGTAGCTGGTGCAGTGTGGTGTTTTCGACTTTCAGCCTGGGAACAGCGCTGATAACACCGATGTTTTTAGTTGCTGCTCAGTAATGTTTACTCTGACCAAGGACTTTCTGAGTCTCATGGTCTGCCAGGGAGGAGGGGAAGCTGGGAAGAAGCAGAGACAGGACACCTGACCCAAACTAACCAAAGAGGTATTTCATACCACAGTACGTCACGCCCAGTATATAAACTGGGGGCAGACACCCAGAAGGGTTAGATTACTGCTCAGGTGGGGCTGGGTACCGGTTGACAGGTGGTGAGCGATTGTATTCTCTTCCCTTATTATTTCCCTTATCATCATTATTATTGGTGGTAGCTATAGTGGTTTGTGTTATACCTTAGTTACTGGACTGTTCTTATCTCAGCCCATGGGAGTTACATTCTTTTGATTCTCCTCCCCATCCCTCCGGGAGCCGGGGGGAAGAAAGGGGAGGAGTGAGAGAGAGGCTGCGTGGCTGACTGAGCTTAAAACATGACAGGAACTCAGAACCAAGTCTACATTGACTTGTGCCATGACTGTTGTGCTGATACAGCTCCACTGAACAAGGGCTAAGACCTGCTTGAGAGTTCACCCAACTCACAGGAAAACAAATCAAACTACCAAAAAGAGGTTACGATACAGTGATAAGGCAGTCTTCAGATCCTGAGGCAACAAACCCCTGAAGTCTGGCTATCAACAGGGAGAAAACACCCTTTATTTAAGTCACATTTAGATGCTGATTTAAATCTATAAACTCAAAATCATCCCTAAGTGGCAATCCAGCCAAACCTGACTTTTCCCACTTCTCTGTGTGCCTACAGTTCAAAAATGCCTTTGATTTACAAAAAACATTTCTGCAAGCTCTTTTTCTTAAGCAAGAAGTGCAATTAGGTTTTGAAAGGTGGCTAATGTTCAATTAACTTTATTATATATATTTTCTGTCTTTGGAGAATGGATCACCTTACCAAAAATAGTATGTGTTTATGCATTGTGCATTCTTAGACTGTCTCAAGGTAAAAGACTTGAAAGGATTTTAGATTTGCTACATACATGCTTAGTGATTAGATCACAATACATCTGAAAGGATCATAATATGCCTCTTATAAATTGTTTTGTTTCAAAGGAGTTAGTGGGTAAATACGCACCAGTGCCTTAGGGAATAACAGAAATTAAACCATGAAATGTATACAACCTTGAAAGTCTGAGTAAAATTCAAAACACCAAGAAAAGAAGGCTGAAAATTTGGTCTGACACCATCTTTATGTTGCCTTGTGCTTCCTTTACATGCCAAAGTTTCTAAAGTGTGTGTGATTAAGCTTGGTGCAATATAAGTGCTGCCTTTAATTTGGGGTTATGATGGCATGTGTTACAAGACAAAATGTCAGGCAGATTGAATTTTCAGCTTTGAACATGCTTGAGGTTATGGTTTTGACTCAGGGCTTAACTGTCAATCTGATAAAGGACAATTATTTTTTTCTG
Source organism: Ara ararauna (assembly GCA_028858755.1). Classification (NCBI taxonomy): domain Eukaryota; kingdom Metazoa; phylum Chordata; class Aves; order Psittaciformes; family Psittacidae; genus Ara; species Ara ararauna. The sequence goes on along the minus strand of CM054377.1, from coordinate 62,348,914 downwards.
GTGGCATGTTTAATTACATGAAACCAAATGCTTAGATGAGAGAGAAGAACTGATAAATTTTTTCTTAACCGTAGAACTAGGGCTGCCTTTGTATCCTGCTAAATTCTAAGCTGTACCTACTGACAAAGGAATGGCTGTGGTTCCATTTGTACCTGGCAAAATATGGCGCATAACTTTTCCTTTCTGAGATGTCACCATTGTTTGAGAAGTTGTGGCTGCCTCGTCCCTAGCAATATTCAAGGCCAGGTTGGACAGGGCTTTGAGCAACCTGGTGCTAGTGGAAGGTGCCCCTGCCCATGGCAGGGGGGTTGGAACTAGATGATCTTTAAGGTCACTTCCAACACAAACCATTCTGTGATTCTATGAATCTATAAAAATGTATTTAGCATATGTACAGCAAGGGTATTTTAAGAGTCCCCTCAATTAAATTGCATTTAACACAAAAGCATCTATTCCCACCTTTGGCATTCAGAATATTTTTGTGTCATGCTTGGCTTCTCCGTTATGCTGGAGGCAACCTGCTAACTACAGTGTTATCATTTTATGTTAAATTATATATGTATAGGCTTGATATAATCATTAATTTTTAAGATGCATGATTATGAAGCATTGCAGCTAGCAGAAAAAGTGTTACCTAAATCAAATCTGTGAGGGAGGTTTGAAAGTCTTCTTGCTCCATTTATGTTGCAGGAGGAGTGAACTGTTTTTCAGGTGAAGCTGAACTACCATGATAAGAAAGAATCCTCTTCCCTCTGGGAGACAGAAATAAAGCTGTAGTTGCATTATTCCCTGCATCAGGCTTCCAGCTTTAAGCAGAACCACATGGAGGAGGAGAAGAAAGGTGCAGTGGATCCTAATAGGCTTAAGAATGGTTGATTTAGGTTCTTTTTGAAGATATTTCTTTAGATTGAGGGGTGAGCCAGGAAGAAAGTTATGTTTCCTAAGGAGATACTCAAATAATTTCTCTACACTGATCCGAAGATGAGGTGGCTTTCCCATTACACACCTAGACATTGTATCTTAAGAGAAGAGCCCTGTTCTGAAAGGCCATATGTATAAATTCTCTTCATTATGTTTCAATTTTGTGACCTTGTCTCCAGTTTCAGTCATCTCAATACACATTGTGCTGGAGTGAAAAGGACTTCCTTTCTGTCCTTAAAATCTGTCTAACAACAGAGAGGTAATAAGAGGGTTTGGATGGACATCGGGTGTCTTGTCTGGCCTGGTTACAGTTGGTGGTGGACAATGTTCTGCTGTCCACCGCTTGATATGAGGTTTGGATGGCCAGGAACTGCGTATGCTCCTTCCACCAACCCAATAAGGTCAGTTCAGGGTTAATGGCAGCAGGTTTTAAACCTGGGGTGAAGACTTTCCTGTTTCAGGCAAAATCTGTGCTGAAGTCTTGGGGCATAAGCTCAGAGCTGCAGCAACCACCAGTGCAACGCCAGCAACTTCCTAGCCCACACTTGTGCTAATTCAAATATAACCTGATTCTTGGTGATCTTCCACCCCTGCTCTGTTCAGCTGTATGCTGAGGATATTTAAAAGGCCTCAGACTTGAGGATCTGTACCTGAGAGGTATGAGGCAAAAAAAATGGACACGTGTGGAATAAAGTTGCCTAAACATCCATTCCTAGTGCTATTCCAGGGTAGTCTTGACTCTCCCACCTGATGATCAGCCACTTCTCTAAAAAGATGTGGGCCTCCCTCAGCCTGGATGCCATCACTTTCAGGTCATGAAGATATTTTGGAAAGACCACGGCATCTAAAATAATGCTAGGAATCTATGTTCAGGAACCCAAAATTTTCCTATGGTTTTCAGCAGGGGGAAAAGCTAATGGGAGCCTCGCCATTATGCACAAAACATTTATGCACTTCAAATTTAACATATCCTATGGAGCACAAAGCATCTCGCCCCCTTTCCTACCTGTGAAAGCAGTTATGTTACAAAGCTTTTTGGTATTGTGTTTGTATTTACTCTCTCTGGTTAGAGAGCGGGTGGAAGCACCAAACAGCTTCATAAGCAGGAGGTCTGTCAGCAGAGGTGGTGAGCCCACAGCATGCCCTTCCCACCGCTGGCCTTTTACTGCCAGTGGAGCAAAGTTTAGAGGCATTTTAGGGGACAAGGAAGGGAAGGATTGTTTATTTTCTTCACTGTCTCTGCTCTTGGGGCCTGTTGAAAGCTCCTTTCTGACAGCAATTACAAATGCTTTGGCCTTTTTGGCACAGGGACGCCCTGTCAGGCGAGGACTGGATTTTTGGATCCTCATGCCTGTTCCTGAAGGAACAAAAACATGAGCAAAAATACTCTATCTGAAAGGCTTGGGGAAGCACCAAAATAAACAACAATAATTGAGGACAGGCTCGCAGAGGCCCAAACCGCACACATTGTAATTCTGTTGGCCTAAAGAACACTATCTCATCATCACCTACTCCATCTGAATAAAGCCATCTCCCAGCAAGGACATCTGACACAGATTCCCACCGGGCTGGAGCATTAATCTCCTGCTTTCTGAAGCGGTTTGGGTCAAAACCAGGCTTCTGTGAGGAGCCGGGGCGAGGAAGGTGAACTTCTCCGCCTCTCCCAGGCTTGCCCACCTTGCAATCCTGCTGACAAAGGGGAGAGCCACCTTCCTGTGAACTGCCCCAGCTCCCCTGCCTAAAGTGAAGCGTTGCCTGCCTTGGCTGCACTCAAAGTGTTTTTGAAGGCACGTCCTCCCTGCAGAGCCCATTTAACCGGTACACCGGCCGCCCATGGAGGCGCGGCCTCCTGCCCCGGGCACTGGCAGAGGCGGCAGTGGGCGCCCGCCCGGGTCCCAGCGCGGCGGTCGGTGGGGAGCGGAAGGGGAAGGGGAGGTGGTGCCGCATGCGGCCACAAGGTGTCGCCCGCGCCGCTCGGCTGCGCCACGCTCCCTCGCCCAGCTCCGGGCCGCCACCGCCCGCCTCCCAGTCCCCAGCGCCGGTCGTTGCCGGGGGGGGGGCTACGGGGCAGCGCAACCCACCGGGGGGTAGGAAAGAGACCTTTATGTTGTGTTTTGCTATCGCATTTCATTACATTCTATTTAGTTTCGTTTCATTTCAGCTTAGCTTAGGTTAGTTTTATTTTAGTTTCATTTATTTGATTTCAGTGTAGTTTAGTTTAGTCCATTCGTTTATTAATAAATTATTTATAATTTTTATTTTATTCTATTTTAGTTTTGCTCTTGTTAGGTTAGTTTTGTTTTGCTTTGTTCTAATTTTGTTTTATTTTTCTTTTAGTTTCATTTCCTTTATTTTAATTTCTTATTTATAAATATTTTTATTTTATTTTATTTTATTTTATTTTATTTTATTTTATTTTATTTTATTTTATCATTTATTGTATCTGTTTATTTTAAAATATTATTAAATTTTTATTTTATTTTATGTTATTTTCATTTATTTTATTACTTTTATTTTATTTTAATTCTTAATTTGTTTTATTTTTGGTTTTTTTTTTGGTTTGTTTTATTTCATTTCATTAATTTTTTTTTAAATTTTATTTTATGTCCATGTATTTTTGGCTTGCCCCCAGTACATCTCAGTCACTTGCCAGAGCTTTCAGGGCTGGCTGCGCGCCCCAGGAAAGGTAAAATGAGGGATAAACACGGGGGCTTCGGTTCTCGTGGGACAGTCACGTGCGGGAGAAGACACGTGCTCCTGCTGGTTAATGAAGTTTATTCATAACCTTAATTCGGGTTTATTAACTCAGGTAAAACTAGTTGTGCGGTAATTGTGGTTGTTAAGGGAGGGCCAGGCAGTTTTTTCCTAGAGGGTATCAAATTCTGTGTTATTATTACACATGCACTAAATCTCCATTAAAAGGCTTTCCGTAAATGTTTCAAGGCTATGCCAGATAGAAGGGCACTTCATCTTGGCTTCCAAATGGGGTATTATCTATTTTAAACACCCTGCAATAAGAGTCGCCTTATTTATCTCCCACCAAAAAATACGGTGGCTTGCGAACGCCGTGTTTTTTTCAGAAGGAGAAAGGCATAAATTGAACTTTCGTGGCTGCCATGCCAGTCATTAGTAACTCTGGGTTCAAACGTGCACTTTCTATAGAGCCTGGCTGTGGTCTTTCACAGCCTAGCAACATAAGGAAACTACAGGATGGAAACTCAATGAGCCTGACTATTCTGCTTCCTTTTATTTTTTTTCCTCCCTTTCGAATAAATCACACTCTTTTGAAGCTGCTGCTTTTCTTTTGCGGGCACAAACCCCTCATCTTTTAAAGTCTGCCTTGCAAGCTAATTGTTTCAACAGGCCAAGCAACTCGCAAAAGACAGCTCCAGCCTATCTCTATATTGCCTCCCCAGGAATGTTTATAAGAGAAGTACACGTTTATACAATAGATGCCAGTGTTCAAAGGCCTGCGAGTGATGGAGTATTTTTAACAAGATTAGTTAATGAAGGTGTTCAGTGCCTTGGAGGGAGCGTTTGGTGCTTGCAGGGCAGGATTGCTGCGGTGGGGCCTGGAGCTGGTGGCAGGTATTGGATGGGCTCCCAAGGATTTCTGTGGCCTCCGAGTGAAGGACTCAGCGACAGATATAAGAAGTTGAAAAGTGCAAGCAGCAGCAAGGAGAAATAAAATGGAGAGCAGCAGGACAGATGCAAGCGGAGAGCAGTGATGTGTGAGCCTCTGGAGGTGCTGTTTATGTTTGTGAGGAAGGTCTGTGCTATTAAGTTTCGATTTGACAGCGCATTTTAACAAACATTTTAGAGCAATATGTTTGCAGGAAGGATCGGAGGTACCCAAATCTTTGCCTGTGGTGAAGCATCAAGTGAACCTCAGCATCTTAGGGATACCTGGCAGACTCGAAATTAGGAATCACAAAAGGGATTGGGCAAGGTTTTGCGCTGTTTTTGCAAAAGCAATGGAGTAAATGATGTTGTTCTTGTGGAATTTCTGACCTTTCTGAAACCAAATCTACCTGAGCCTTATGAGTGGTTTTAAGCCCATTTTCTGGATCTCAGAAATCCACAGTCCTTTAAAAAAAAGCATTCATATTTTTATACTTGATGATAACTCATCACTAGATGCTTTAGGATCTGATCCCATCACTCTCCTGGCAGTGGATTGTCACTCCTGTTGTTGAGGCCAATGTTCTGCTTGTGCTTTCAAAGCCAGTATGATTACTCACTCAAGTAGGACCTAGATATGTGAATCAGTATTGTAAAATGCGTCCCAGAGTCAGTAAATGGAAAACGTTAGCTCCAACAGGCAGGCTATGTGTCTGGTTTAGCTCTCAGCTCCATTAATACGTCCATTACTTAAATGAGTGAGATAGCAGGCCTGCACTAGAGTAACAACTTCCCCGCTATCCCATTACAGGAGGCCTCAATGCCTTGTTATTTCCCCCCCATTCGGCGGCCTGCGTGATGTGGGCTAAGGCTGCCGGTGACTTATTCCGAGGAGCAGAATTTTCTAAATGTGTCCACTAGATAGCACAATAAACTCCCTTCTTTTCCTGTTGAAAAACTTTTTCTCCCACCCAAAGAGCCATTAGCCCTTCTGTCTCAGAGTAATGGTTCTTCAGAAGGAGATCAAAGTTTCTCAGATAAGTGCTCCTTTACACAATGTTACCGACACTCCGCTTTGTAAACAGGCTTCTTTTTTATGGTTAAGAAGGACATATAAACATGCCAAGTGAGATGGATAGACTGTCACTTTTTCTTTTTCTTTTTCTCTTTGTAACTGCATGTGTGTTAAATGCTCAATGAGTATCATGGTTGGGTTTTGCTGATACCATTGAACATGGTCTGCCTTTTGTGTAAACAGAGGAAGAAAAAAGAATGGCAAGAAGTAATCCCAAGGACAGATTTCTTACTTGGAGCTGCTGCAGCTCCAGTCCCCCTTTCTGCCACCTTTGATTGGAAAACAATGATGGCTCCTTCTGAGAGAAGATGGAGATGCTAGCGCTGAAATCCATGCGCTTGGATACCTGCTTGTAACGATTTGCTAGACCTAGGTTCTACTTTAGGACCTAAGCTGAGTACTGAAAAACCTAAAAATGAGGTTGCTGCTTCAGGTAAGGTTTCCAGACTGCTTCAGTCCTCTTTAGCTTGAAACAAAGAACAGCATGAGGCCCCTTCAGAGGCTGCTGGGAAAGGCTGAAGACCCTTATTGGAGACCATACAAAGAGACTGGTCCCTGCTGTAGGGCAAGTCAGCGTGTCTCCATACTGAAGGGAAAGACTGCTAGAAATGGCTGATAGGAAATCCAAGAGGTGAAGGGAAGTGTTCCAGCTAAAGCCGCGTGAATACCTCCTGTAAAAGGTATTGTACAAGATGCCTTTTATTGAGCTGGAAAACCTGAATGCGAATTTGCATTTTGAAACTCTCTGAAATTAAGCGAAATCGGCAACTGAGATGCTCCAATTCTCGCTCCTTAGGGGCTTGCAAATGCAGATTTGACTCTTCTAGCTAGAGGAAAACGTGCCGTGGCCTCTGCTTGTATTTTGTCATCTGAGGAAATAGTCAGCATCCCTTCTTGTAGCTTGGTTAGCTGTTATGGTTTCAATAGCTGTGTGTTCTCTGTCATGCCTTACCAAACTCTCTCTAAAAGGTAAGAAAAGAGGAAGAAAAGAAAAAAAAACCCTCCTTCTTTCAAGCCTTGCAGTGAGTTTGTTGCCTTGTACCCAAACTAAAGCTCCTCAGGGCAAGGACCAGGACTGTGTGGCAACCCTAAGTGATGCCCTTTCGGTGTGACCCCTCAGCACATATAAGGAAGGTGCAATGTGTCAGCCTGCATCTCCCCTTGCAAACTGGGAGCCTGAGATTTCTGTATCCCTCACTTAAGACTGTGATGACAAGGCCCATCTTGTCTTTCACATTTCAGAGCTAACTATAGGAGTGTAACGCACATCTTTAAAAACAGGTGACATGAGGGATTTTCCATGACAATCTTTCAGTCTAAAGTAGAAAACCTCCATCTGCAGGTTGAAAACACTTTTAATCACGATGCACAGGCTCCCTTTGACATGAACGTGCTACAGCTCTCGTGATTAGACATCCCTGAGGGTTATTGTTGCTGTGGCACCGAGGAACCGCAGCTGTGGATTTGGACCTCAACTTCTCTCCCCTTCAGAAATAGAGGCAAACCCAAACCAAACCAAAAGATGAGAGAAAAACAGCAAATACAGACAGACCTTTTACTTTGCTGCATTTTGGGGAGCCCAAGGTGAAAATGGGACAGCAATGGCCAGTGGGCTCAGCTCAGCTGTGGCTTAGTCACTGCTCCAGTCTGTAACCATCCCGGCAAAGAGAACCTAGCAGAGAGATGTGAAGACAACACTGGAGCAATCTGCAGGTGGCTGCAGGGAAATCCACCCTGAAGGGCCGTGCAGGTGTTAATTCAGATGCCTATTTATAACACAGCCTTGCTTACATTTCTGTGTTCTTCAAGAAAATGATTTGCCTATTTCCTTTAAGTGGGAGGAACTGTGGTACAACAGCCTACCCAAAAGCCTCCAACAAACAAAACCTGTTTTCTCCTTTTCTTTTTTTATTGCCTTTTTCATCCATATGCAAGACTACCTCAGATCTCATCTTTTAAGTGCTACAACCGATCCATTAAATAGCTTCTCATGGGCAGGTTTTTTTCAGCTCCAAGGAGTAGAGTTGCTGAGTGAGAAAGGCATGAGCCTGGCTCTCGCTGCTGGGACTTACTCCAGACCAGCTTGCAGTCCTAAGAAAAATGAGTTGGATGGTCTCAGCTCTGTCCCCAATGAGCAGCAGCAGTAGATCACTTTGCAAAAATGAGCCACGCGTAATTTGGCACCATTGACAGAAGACTCACTCGCAGCAGCTTGGGGCCTTGCAGGCTTGAGATAATGTGCTGCTAAAATCACCTTTTGACCCTAACCCAGGAGGTTCCTCCAGGTCACAAGGGAAGAGGGGGGTAGCAGGCCACTGTGAGATACCTTGATAAATGTACAAGCCTCTACAAGTCAGCCTGGCACGCCTCCACCAGTGTGAGCTGCTCTGTTTATCACAGAAATAATATGTTTCCTGAGTTGTGTTAGAGGGCTCCAGACTTCTCATTTGAGCTGCCTCCTCCTTTTTCGCCTCTGGTGCAGCAAGCCCACCATAGTGAACCAGTGGCCCTGACAGAGTGCAGAAGCGGGCTGCATGCATCTCCTTGTGATGGAGCTGGCAGAGAAAATCGGACACTGGGACAAACAACCATAAATCAGGACTGTCCTGATTAAATCAGGCATGGCTGGCAAGTAAGTTATTAGCCGCCTGTGAAACTAATTGTGATACTGATACACTCAATTTTGCTGTGTCTTTCAAACACCGGTTGTGATGGGAAACAGCTGTTAGAACCCCCCAAAAAAAAAAAAAAAGAAAGGGAGAGAGAGAAAAGATGGGGTGGGGGGGGGGAAGAGAGCGCACTTACGATTCAGAATCATAATAAAGTCTGTCTTCTCTATTCCCTTGCACAAAAGCTCTTAGATTCTTCTATTCTCCTCTAGACAATTACTCCCAGCAGGCAGGGTCACTCAGGATGAGCACACTATTGCATTTAAAGTTGATCTACTGAAGGGGGGGAAAAAGGCAGAGAAAGGAGGAAGGAAAAAAAAAACCTTCCCATTAATGTGTGAAAAAATGTCAGGTTTAAAATGGGTTAGAAATTCAGGTTAGAGGAAAAAATAATAAAAAATTGTCACATGGCATCAGTAGGAGAAAAGATTTTGTTCAGTGGTATTGTTTGACTGAACACTTCCTTCACAGTAACACTAGTGCCGGGATATAAAAGGGGACGTTTATTCGATGCCTGGTCTGGGCAACTGTTATGAGCAGTTAGCATAGAAAAGAGGTGATGTTTTGAAATACATCGAAAGGAGAAAGGGTCTGATCCTTCTCTGGTGGAAGCTGGTGATGAGCCCTCCTCTGACTGCTGTGTCAGCTGGCAGGCCATGCTTCACTGGACCCTGGGGGCTGAGCTGGAGTCGGCTGCGTAACCCCCTGCACAGGCTGCTGCGGTGAGAAGACTGCAATTCAGCCAGTTTCAACCTATTGCTGTCAGGAATGCTTCCCTCAAGCTAAGGGCAGGTAGTTAGTAGTGCTGTAGTAGTTGTAATGGCTTAAGGGTAGGAGATGAGCAGGGTTTGTAGAGAAATAGTTACTGGAGTGAGAAGCATAGTTCAAAATCCACTCAGGTCTGAAAGAGAGGCTGCAAAGCCTAGCTTGAAGCTTGTTTCTCATCTCATTCCTGAGAAAGAATTTTAAACCCCAAACCCTGTTTTTAACATGAATATTTAGGCTAACATGAACTATTACCTCTCTTTGTACAATTCTGATTGCTAGGACTACATGTATTTGAAAAACCTCCCCCTACATGGTGGAGAACATACCTGCATATGCAGCGTGTGGAATTTGAAGATGCTTCCCCAGGGGAATATTTATTCTTGGTGATTTTGTGCCTTCTGCTGAAGTAATTGCAATGGTCCAGTGCTGGAGGTTAGACTCTTCCAACACTTGGTTTCAATCCCTGTAGCCTCAAATAGTTTATATCTTCTATTTTATATTTTTGCCACTTTTCTTTCCCATTTTGTACCTATCTAGTCTGCCATTCCATCGCTGTTCTCTTTAATGTTTTTTTAAGTTATATTTTAGCTGTAAGGATGGAGAGAAAATTACATGCATTAGCTAATAACGATATGACTGCACCACGAGTTTGGGAGAGATGGAAGGAAAAAAACCAAATCGCTCACATTTCAAGAATCTAACCCCATCCTCTCAGCTTCCACAGTAATATCTCTGGCTTCCTGTTTGCAAACCAGGAATGTTTATTTACAGTGTCTTTCAAGACAGCTTTTCAATGTATAATGCTGGTGTCATTACATAATGGGTCATAAATGATGTCGGTTGTCATAGAAAAACACGAAGTCATCAGATATTTTCTTGGGTTTTGTTTGCCTTTTGTGGCAGGATTCAGAGTCGGCTGCAGCTGGGAAGTCTGAAGGTAAATCATCATCTTTCCAGTAATTCCAGCTCCGGTGTGTTCAATCTGTCAGGACTTTATGAGTGAGGTGATCCTGATGCTGAACATTTTGGTTGTATTTTTTCTCCGTGGCCCTGCTGTTTCAGGCAGCTCATCGGCTGTGTGCCCTGAGAGAGCTAGGCAAAGGCTTGCTTGTCAGTGGTTTTGTGAACAGAAGCAGAACACTACAATACAAATATTAAAATCCAGACCGTAAGCATTTATATTTTTTTGCATATATAAAGCTATGCACTGAACCAGAAGGGTATGAGACCCTGGGAGTTTCTACTATAACCCTGAAATACTGTGACAATGCTTAGTGCAGGGGTTTAGGGGATTTTTCTGATCTGAACTGTAGCAGTGGAGACATATCTGAGTGCAATTTTTTACAGTGTTGAGATGAACCTGCCTGGTCTTGTCTCCCTTCCCTGTAGCTAACGTGGGCACCAGTAAGATGCACATAATATGCCTAGAAGGCGCAGTCCTTATTCCTGCCTTAAACTGAGACCTGGCTGTCATAGACTTAGAGCTCTGCTGCACCCCCATGCCCGCTCCTTGTAGGGAGTTCGTTTGGCAGCATTACCAATTGTCCCTTGTCTCAGAAATCCAGGAGGAGAAAGAAAGCAGCCCTTATGCCAGGGTACTGGATTGAAATTTCGCTGATGCTTACACCAGTGTGTATTGGGTGTAACTCCCCTGAAGCTAGTGATGAAGTTGCTATTCATACCCTGAACAAACTGATTCCTAGCTCTAAAAACAAGTGAATTAGAAGAGAGGTAAAGCTACCATTTATAAAATAAATGTGTTTATTTGGTAAACATTATATCCTGTGTATGAACTTCATCGATATCACATCTACCTAAACTCTTCTTATTTGCATTAGGGAAAAGGCAAAAGGATTTTGCATACTTTTGCAAAATCAGGAGACCTTTTCATTATCTGTTTTGGAATAATTGCAAATAAACCATCATCAGGATAAGAGGCAAATGACAAAATATATCCCTGCAAAAAACAAGCAAAACCTCCTACCTTCCTCCTTTGAAGGGACAACGAAAGTCATTTTGGGACTGCCCAAAATAGAGGAGACTCCTGGGTCACTGACATAATCCCACAAATGTCAGAGAAGCTCCATCTCCCTTACATACCTAGTGAGTTTATGGGTACCTACCCAGGAAGAAGGTCTCATGCCAAATTCTTATTATCACCAGAGGTTACTTGTTATGGTCCTCTGGCATTAATGCACAGCAGAATGTTGGTGAGCATCTGATAAAATTTCCAGCCACACAAGGAAATGCTGGACTAATAAAGTGTGTTTTTAGTGAATTGCATAGACCTAAGGCTTTATCTTTCCCTCTGAGGAAATATACAGCTGTCACAACTAATATCACTGAAAAAGTTTTCAGTTACTATGCAAGGTCAGATTACCTGCATCTTTCATTATCTAGGTGGGTCATGAAAAGTTGTTGAGATCTATCAAAAGTGATGCCTTGTTTTAGGAAGGTGGCTAAGCGAGTACCTGACTTTGCTGGGACTCTGCATGCGTCCTGTAGCACGCTGCTGAACTGGAAACTAAATTTCAAGAAGAGTTCTCGAATGCTGTCTTGGAAATTAGATACCCACCCTTGCAACTGGAAATCATAAATTATGCCAATACTATGCACAAGTGGGGTGTGTGTGTGTGTATGTGAAAAGAAAAAGAGAAGTATGTAGAGGAACAGTAGGAGCAAATGCTCTTCTGCAGCATGCTGTGCATTTTGCACGCATATGCTGTATTTGTGTACTGTCTGAAGAAGCCTTCACAGATGTGCATCACATGAAACCCTTACCCATCCTTTATGTGGAATTTTTAATACACAACTCTGCCAATGTTAGCAAAGAAAAAAATTAAATAAATCTAGAAGTACCAGCTCTGCTACAAGTTCCAAACACAGTTCTCATTTCAGGATCCTGGCATGTGCTTGTAAAACATTTAAATACCTATTGGTGGATAAGAAAATCAATATACTTGTGAGGTGACTAAGTAACAAAACATATTAGAATTGATGTTACAATTAGGAAAAAAAGAAATAAATTGTTTTTCTGCTCATTAATATTTGGATAAATATTTACGAATGTATAAGACAAGCAACCACTGCCAACACTAGATCTTTATTATGCCAGGCACAGGAATAATACAAGCATTTAGGCAGCTGCAGGTTGAACTTAACCCCACTGGCTGTTCAGCTGAATTCGATCTGGACTCAGGAAGACTTTGCTTTGGAGGCAGCTCAGATTATGTGGTTTCTGTGTGTTTTTTGTTTGGAACTCATTGGAGAAAAGGAGTGAGACAGTCTGCAGGTAGTGGGCTTCTGACAATGACCTGTGTTTACCTTCATGGACATGTGGTGGGCAAAGCCATGCGCAGGGTAGGCTTTGTTGCTCCCCTACAGAGGGGTTAGCTAGACAGAAAGGATTTGCAGTAGCTTGGTTTGCAGGGCTGACCAGGCCAACATCTTGAGCCTGAAAGCAGCAGCAGGCACTCCCTCAGGACAAGCTTTCCACTGGGGCCTCACTTTATCCCTTCTGTTTCTCACTAAAGCCCTCAAATCAAGGCACGTCCATGCACACAGTGTGCATGAGCTCTTTCACTTAGCATTGTGTTCAAGCCTACCTGCTCCTTGTGCATGTTGGTCACAGGGCAAAGCCTGCTCAGCCTTCCCCCTGCACAGGCAAGACAGCCACTCGCCTGTCTGTCAAGGGAGCTTTTGTGGACCATGAAGGGAGGACATTTCCTTTTATAGAGGTGCTGTCCTATTTGTGTGCAGCTGGGAGAGGAGAGGGGGTCATGGGGAAGAGCTATGGTAGTCTGACCACCCACAGCCATTTCTTTTCTTCCTGGTGAGGGGGAGCCAGGTTTTCACTCTTTTTCTTTTAAGAAGGAAACAGTAATGTCTTCATTTTCTTCAGGCGATTTTCATAGCCCTCATCTCTAGTTCAGGGTGTTAACTAGAACAATAGGTGTTTTGGAACCTGAGGAAAAAACAGCTGGCTGACGTGGCTCAAAATGTAATTCTGTAAGGGCATGCATCAATAATGTGACTCCCGCTCTGTACGGATATTACGCAGGCAGCCTTAATACGCTCACATGGCACCCAGATTGACAAGACAGACCATGATGGCTCCAAAGGGTCAATAAAACATGCGCCATGAAGGACTTACACAATAGACAGTAATGGCTTCTTTGGAGCTGTTACGGTCTATTGGGTCAATAATAATCCACTTTTTAAAGAGTGCCAAAATATGAATTTACACAACAGGCCGTAATGGCTCCCAATCTATCAGATAAATGATATGAATTATCAGCATTAGTGCCCACACTGCAATGCACATTTACCTATTAGAGTGGATAGAATGAATAATAAGTGCTTCAAAGTATACTTTCATATTCAAAAGGCTGATTTCTAAAAACATTTCATAAAAAAAAAAAGAAACTCTCATAGTTAAACCTGTAAAATAGATAGCATAGGTCAGGAAATTTAAATCTGAGGCTGTCTCCAGGAGGTTATTGTGAGTTTTCAATCTATACTATTTTTAAGTAAATATTGCACCAGCCTACGCCGTGTATTTTTAAATTCTGGTTTATTTTTCTAGCAAACTCAGGTACGTGAACCAGGGGAGTCCATGAAGATTTCCCCACACTGGTAACCTTTTCTATGCAATTGCATCTTTCCTCCTTTTCTAAGAACTAGTTGCCTGAGTAATGGTTTGCAGGATCCAGATTGCATGTTATACAAACAGGGTTGGTCTGAATATATGCATTCGAGCCCAAAAATCTGTTTAAATAACATATGTTCTGTTTGCGGCCACCTATCTGTCTCTATCAAGGAAGATAAAAGTCCTTGTCTACACTGTTTCAGCTGTGCAATCAAGACAGAAACCCTCAACTGATGTTTGCCAGCAGGTGGTGACATACAGCAACAAGCTCCAATGGCAGCAACATTTTCCTGCAAAACTTGGAGAAAATCCAGACTTCAGGAAAATGAAATATGCCTTCAGTCTGGGAAGAAATAATGATGAATGTCCGTCAGCAACACATGCGATGATTTAGTCTCGTTGCATGGCAAGAAGAAGTATGTTCAGTCCACAGCAGGTCAAAAGTTTTCCTTGCTGTTTCTCTGCATTTCCTTCTTGTTATTATAAAACATTTGGCTTGGCTGTGAAATATACTTTTAATTAAAAGATAGGAAAATCATAGTAAGACAGCAGCAGCAGAGAGCTGTTAGAAAGCCTGCTGTCTTAGCTCTCGTAATAAACATAACGCGAAGGACATGTGCGCACAAAAGCCGAAGTGTTGTGGTAATATGTATATACCGACTTATCCAGGTCCTTTCAAAGAGAAGTCTAAATCGTGCTTTCTGCTTATCTGTGATTTCCTCATGCTTTCACAAACTTGGTGCTTTTTTGTTTTATGGTCTCACAGCCAGGTACTCTCGTTCAAAAGATGTGCTGCTTGTACAAAACACCACCATTCAGTTTGCAGTAGGTTGGGGGCGAATAATTCTTCCATAATAGACAAGAAAAGAAATTAAGAAAAAGTCGTGGCAGGATCTGTCACCTTTGGTTTCTATCACACTGTGTTTTCCAGGCACTTAGAATTCCCTGGATTTCGTGCATACATGTTACTCCTACCTTAAACAGCATGCCCTTTAAAGGAAATTTGGGTGCTCACGGCATCTGAAGTGCAATAACTTAACAGAGGAAAATACAAGTCTCATCCTGCTTAGCAGGGAGCTGAGAACAGGTTGAAAATATAAAAATACGGAGGATTTTTGTCCCCTTCGCAGTGTCTGTTTCCTGCAAGTGTCTACCATCTACAATATTGACTGGTTTATCAGGCAGCGGGTATCTCTATCAGTCTATCTTGAATTGTCATCCAACAGGAGATTAAGCGCTGCCTGCCTCTTTCTTGTGATTTTCAGTCTTCACATCGCAAAGTTTTCAATCAAATTTCAGCGGTGTACATTTAGCTTAGAGAACTCGCGGTACTTATCTTCCCAAAGCAGGTGATTTAGACCGTGTTTACCTTGTACTGTTCCAAGATATCTCTCTGCAAACCTGTCCACATCTCAGGCCTTGAAATGATTCCCAAGTTTGTTTTTTTGCTTTTCTCTGTGTCCCTTTCTCCTCCGCTCTCTAGCCAGGCTACCAGCCAAACAACAACAATAATAACATGTGTCCTGAGTAACAGACAAATGCCAGTTTTCAGAGGAGTTCTATCAATGCGGCAACCTTGTATTGTTAGCTGTTTAAAATCTGAAGTAATGTGACTGCTTACAGCCTTGTTCTAAGCAGCTTCCTCATTACTCATCTTTTCAGTGCACTTACCACAGTTGTGGTTTCAGCCCACGAATCGGCTCAAGCCAGGGAGGATGTGGGTGTACTGCTTGGTTTGCATCAGATACCTGAGGAAGCTGTGGGTTGGGAGGTATCCTGTAAAATAAACTATGGCTCCATTTGTGAGGAATCTAGCATGAGCAAGCTGACACTGAAAAAAGGGGCTTCTCTGCCAATTAGCATATTTTCCGCATAGGATTTTGGTAAACAGACTAACGAGAATTTGAATAAGCATAAACTTGAGACTAAAAAAATGCAGAAAAGGCAATTCAAAATATTCACAAAATCCAGATTGGTTTTTTGTGGTGCATTCTCCACGCAAAAGGGAGAGAATATAATGTAACTAAAAGTGATTCTGCTTAGGTAAAGGAATGGAGGAATTGGGAATTACAGTTAGAGTCCTAATTAGTCTCTCACCGCCGAATACGTGGAACAAACTGGTGTACAGCAGTTGGGACAAGGCCTGGGACAAGATTTCTGCCCCTATTCTGGCCTTTTAGAGCTGTATAAAAAGACTCTAGAGGGGTAAAATGGTCCAGGAACCGTTATTGACCATGGTTCTGGTTGAAAAATCAGTTGAGGATGGAAGTGTAGTACCAGACAGTTAGAGGCTGCCTTTTGAGGGCTCCCTGCCCAGAGAGAGGGGGAGCATATGCCCATTTTCTTCAACATGGGACAGCTCAATGAGGTGTTCTCAAGCCCCCAGGCACCACCGCGAGCCTGGGGCTGGCATTCGGGATGGGTGAACCTCTGCAGTGTGACATGGCCTGGCTCCATCTGAGCACTTGCTCTAGGGGTGGGATGGGTAAGGGAAATGTGATTCTGGATGCCTTTGTTTTGAATAGGATGGGGGTTTAATCCTCAACTACTACTTACAATAGTAAGTAGAAGACCCCAGAGGCTGTTACAGTAGTTTGATGCTAGCTGGGAGGAGGTGAGCACCTCCCAAGTCAGTGCTTTGTCCAACAACCTGATGACAAGAGGGTTCTCATCAGGCAAGAGAAATCTTGCAGAGCATGATACCCACTATAGTTCATCTGCTCCGTGCTGTCAGAGCAACGCAAAAGAGAGTGAAGTGACAGGCAAGTTGGCCCAGCTGCTTCTTCATGAATATCTGAGATTCTTGCATAGTGTAAGTGGGAGCTATATGAACTCATCAAAGAGGAAAAGACACAGAAAGTTAGAAGACAGTGCCTAGATGATTTTTAAAACAGTGAATTTGCCTCAATCTAATTCACTTCCTACATATGTGGAGCGTAGATTGCGGTGGTAGGAGTGAAACACAATTCTTTTTGTGTTGAAAGTGGAAACTAATTATTTTTATTTGTTTTCCTCTCTTGCCCATATTTTGTGTTTCTTCCTCCCCTTTCCATGAGTACAAGCGAGCAAAAGTGCCTGGGACCAGACTGCAGGGAGAAGATTATGTCACAATCCCACTCAGGCACCAGCTTTGTGGAACCCTGTTCAGGAGTATCTTGCTGGCAGAGATGCATGGATGGGGTGAATGAGTGTTAAATAAGCTGATAGCTCATCTGATCTCTGTAGTTCCTTCAGCTCAGAAGGGAGCATAAGGTGTGAGCTGGTACACAATACGTAAATTACCATCTGATTTAGAAATACTACCTTCTCCTTACCTAAGAGCTTCTCCTTTCTGAAGTCCTGCAGGCAGTCACTACAATGTGTAATCATGGAGTTTGGGAAGAGGTGCAGATGTTTTGGGTTCAAAAAGCCCAAGATAGGTGATTGTGGCAAAGTAAAATCACTTGGTGATTCCACCTGACAACGTCACAGAAGCAGAACCCAGGGAAGCAGGGATACTTCCATTGCTCGATGAGATAAAAGGGTTGTGCATATCCCAGGTGGATATCTGTGACGCTTAGGTGAGAACTCAACAAACTTTAGATCACAGACTCTAAAGTCTCTTTCTCTAGAAATATCTGCAGCTTGGGGACGCCAGTGAAAGGCTGTCTTGAGGTATAGGGTCCAGATCTGCAAGGAGAATCTGGGGGTGCTTGTGCTGGCTTGAACTGCTTAACCTCACTATATGGTTTAGCCTTAGATATGTGAAGCATATTTTCTACATATAAGCCCAGCTACTTTAATCTCTCTATTCAGACTGGTTTTACTCTCCTTAAATCGCCATCATCCCCTCTTTGTTTTAGTCCATGTATTTGTATTGCCCCTGAACACACTCTTGCTCTAATAGAACTCGTAGTTTGCTGTTCCATTACTGATGAGGGTAATCATCTGATTTCTAGGTGAGGTATGTCCATGGATGTGTGTACAGTTATCCTGTAGAAACACAATCTGTAAGGCTGTTACAGTTGTGGGTCAGTTAAAAGGCTACAATTAAGGCTGCTAAAAATGTTATGATTATTTTAATGTGTTTTCAGTTGCTAAGCTTTAACACCCTGGGCTGAACATTTCTAAAACAGGTTTTTGTCTCAGACTAGATATTTTAGGAAAAAAAAAGTGAAAAAATCATTCAGGTACAAATGAAGTGAACTCTTAGAGTTTAAAACTCATGTAAAAATCTGTCAGTGTTTCATTGTGCTGCAATCCTCCATAAAAATCTTATTCTTACCCACATTTAGCAGAGTTACAGTCAAGTTTGGCAGCAGAATCTGGTCTAATGCTGGCAGAGCAGGACTTTCCTTAAGTAAGTATAGTAGCTGGTGGCTAATATACGTACATAGATATATAAAAAAATATATATATGCACACACACACATATGGTTATAGCAATCTGTGGGTTGCTATAGATATGCTTCAGTAACAAGACAGAGAATGAGAAAAGTTGACTTTTGTTCCCTCAGTGCAGCTGCCTGAGGACTGAGGTGACAGGAGGCAGGAGGGATGTGGGATGCAGGAATGAGATGTGCAGAAGAAGATGATGCAGGAAGAGAAAAGCAGAGGAAGCACTGATGCACTGGGGAGGGCAGAGAGGGCTGGGAGGTGCAATGAGGAGAGAGCAGATTCTAGGAGTGGGGAGAAGTCAGCTAGTGGACTGGCACAAAATAAAAAGGTGACAGGTACCAGGAGTGAAGTCATAGTGTGTGATATATGTGAGAGAAGGAGACTTGACATTTTTAGGTGCTGGCTGTTTGACCTCAACTTCTTTTAATATTTATATATGTGTATGGATGGAATGAAGAGAAAAGAAAATTGTTACATAGGTTGGTATTCTAGCATTTAACATCCTACTGGCATAAGGGAAAATTGTATACGTGACCCCTTTAATATGCTCAGGCTGAGAGATGAATGTGTTGTCTGTTGTTAGGATGGGGTCTAAGAGCAAAAACGTTTAAGGAATCTGTGATTTGGACTATTTTCAGGACATTCCTCCTATAAAGAGATTTTTGTGGTTTCAGATTTAGGTCTCATGGTAGCACTTTTAGTGAGGTTCTCAAGGTAAAACCCTGGAAACCCCAAGATAATTCCCATTTCTGTCTGATCAAAATACTAACAGCAACATTCCCCATCAACCTCTGCACTGAGCGTGCTGAGCAGCTGCAGGATGCAGGGGTCACACCAATTCCCTGGAATTGCAAACCCTCAGCTCAGATGCAAGCACCAAAGAGAAATGCTGAGAGAGGGTGGGAGGAAGGAAGGGAGGGAGAGCACGAGCCCTAACCAGCAAAGCCTGCAGTCAGGACCATTCATTTTTAGCAGTTTTCCTAAATCTTGAATGGAAGGAGCATGTTTTACAGTATATGTTTTGTTAGTGTTGATTGCTGAACTAAGCTCTTCTAGTGCTTCAGAAAATGCGTTTGAAGGTGGCTGAGGTATTTCAGTTTGACAAATAAACTAAGCTGTGGTTACTTTCTCAGTATGTTTTGTGTCATGGTGCTAATTTCCCATTCACTTGATTGGGATGCAATGATTTCAAGGCAATGTCAGTGCAGGTCTATGGAAAAGACATTATGGTGTCAAAATGAAATGAAACAATGTTAATTTGTCTATGGAAACGGTGTTACGCTGCCAAATTGAAACATAACCCTCAGCTCAGCCACCTTGAGACTTGGCGCTGCTGCACTATTGAAGGACCCCGCCACACCGGGTGATTTTACAGCAGCGCACTGTGAAACTACAAATCTGGATTAAATATTAGAGGAGCTAAGACTATTTGTTCTGTTCTGTGAAATCACAACTATAGAACGTTTCCTAATGTTGTAGAGGCCTTCCACATGTGCTGCAATACCTAAAGCCCAGGGAGAGGGTAGGAATCGAGGGGAGAAAAAGCATTTTGGCAGTGTTTACTCAGATTTCTTTTGGCTTCCATTGGCCCTCAGCACGTCTCATTCCTAGCATTATATTAATGAATCTTTTTTAGGTGAGAAACATTATTAGATTTTGCAGCGTTCACAGCACCTAAAAAACATTTGGGACACTGGAGGTCAAATTAAGCAGTGCTCTAAATCCAATTTGGATTTTAATTCCACCAGGACATAGCATTTCTAGTAAAACAAGAACTTGAACATAAACCAGAATCCAAAGTGTAGGGAATACAATAATGAAAAAGAATAATAAGCAAGCCGAAATCAAAAGACAAGCGCTGAGGGAGGGAAGAAGCAATATATAAAGCATTATAGAAAAATAGAAATAAATATTTTCTCTGTTGTTAGGGGTCTATGGAGTGATAAAATCAGTTTGTCTTTTTTTTTATGTTCCTGGACAGTATGACCACCTTTGAAATAGGGTGATCTTTGATCTCTGCCCTGGGGCGAGCACCAGCAGATGTTCTTTTGTTCTCCTCTCCATATTCAGTGTCCCTCACCTCCTAAAGCCAAAGTGTGCTACCCAAAACTGACAGGTGCTTCTCTGATTGCAGAGATGGATTTAGGCTAAATGTGACCTGAAACCTTCAAAGTGGAAGGGCCTCCCAGCATGCTTGCAAACTGGTGGGAGGGAAGGCTGTTGTAACATCTGCACTTCTGGGAATATTAGCAAATTGCGTGCAGATGTCAAGAAGAAAAAGGCTTGGCTGGTCTGGTAGGAGGGACTTCAGTACCCTCTTTCATCCTGAGTGAATTTCTGGGGTGATTCTGCCTCCTGAGTTTCCCTGTGATTTTTTTTCCCGTTTTTTGTGAAATGGGTGTAATGACAATTCCCTGCCTTCTGTAGACATTAGGGAGAAGAAATAAATTACAGGTTTTGTGGTGTTTGGGCAGGACTATAACACGGTTATGTCAGTACATATGGCATCATGAGCTGGGATGGGTGGAAAGGGTAATCACATGAGTACTATATCTTAAGCAAGCCAATCCTTTCCTTACATGTGCCTCAGCTGCTATTAAAATCTGACTGGTTAATGAAAACAGTAAAGCTATCCAATCTGATTGATGGCTATGTAGATTTCTTGGACATAAGGAGTTCCATAGTCTCCTCTTGTATACTGATAAAGATGTCTCTGGGGTGTGCATAGCATTTCTAGATATCCAAGAACTCCCAGAACTAAAGGTCCTCCTGAGAGTCCAATAACTACTTCTCTCTTACTATGTGAGTGGTACATATTTATTTTTCTTCTGTCTTTCTCTCTTCCTCAGGTAGGAAGCATGCCATTGTTGGACTGGTGGATGCAGCCATGCTGGTCTTTTCCTGGAAGTTGCTGAGTGTTCTCCTCCACTTTACCAAGCAGAATGAGCATGGGCATTAGCGTTCACAAATGTTTAACCCCCAATTGCCTTGCACAGGCTTTCATGCACCAAAGTATGACTGGTATTGCTGCCCTAGGAGAGGAAGGTGCAAGGATCATACCCCACTCCTCCCCATCTGTTGGACACCCTTCTCTCTCAAAGTGACATCCATCAAAACACTGTTGAGAGATGTCTGTAACTTCTCCATGAGCCACAGGCATGCTCCTCCACACATAACTCTTCACAGAGATTCTCAGGCTATCTGAATGCCTAGCGGGAAGCTTTTGGCTCTTCAGGCACCATTTACATGTTGTTTTGAAACAGTTCATTTTGTACTATAGTTAAGATGTGCAACCCACAGCTGAAATGTGCAATCCAACTCCAAATTTACAGGGAACAACTACAACATGAGATGTTGCAGACCTCCCAGCTTGTTGCACACAGCTAAAACAAGTAATTGGATTGAAATTTTAATGAAATACCCTGCTGTACAGCCAGGGATTAAAATATGGAAACATTTGTGCTAGATGAGGAAGGAAAATTCGATGTATTTTAAGTGCGTTTTATTCAATGTATGATTCTCAAAATTAAATTTTGTTGTTAAAAGACAGAAAGTAGTCTTCCTTTTTAGGATTCACTCTGTCTCACACTCACATGCACACACACATACATGCACACATGCACAAGCACATGCCTTTTCTTTCTCTGGGAGCAAAGCATGGTGGACATCTGGTTGCCAGGCTCAGTCTTCTCCCCCACAGGCATAGAACAGCACCATTGTTTGAATATGTTCTTTAGAGGTTGACATTTGGGAAATTTATCTGCTCTCCTCCAATAAGTGAGAACATTCCAAAAATTTTATGCAATGTGTAAACCGCAGATTAATTGCGCAGATTAATTGCACAAATTATATAAATTATCCTTAAGCTTTTGGGTGATATTTGCCATGTCAACATGGTAATTAGGCTGACTGGGCATGTGGAAAGCCTGCATGGGGCAAGCGACAGTCCATAATGCAGATGGAGAGGTGATTTGCACCTACCTCTACTTAGAATAAGCACTGCGAGGACTGCAGTCTGCAAGCAGAATAGGTAATGTGAGACTTTCATCAAAACAAAAAAAGCTACAGGCTGCAGTCTTCCACATTTACTACCTAATATGGAGGGGTCTGTAGCCCTCTCCCAAATACCAGGTGAACAGCCCGTGTGTGTGTGCGGTGGTGGAGGAGAAACAATGAAAGCTACGGGCTTAACTGCTTCAGTAAAAAAAAAATTCTCCTTGCTTGTGAAATCAGCCACAGTAGGGAAAAACAAAATCAAGCTTGTAACTGATTTGTGTCCACATCAGCTGAACTTTACTCTCTGTGGTTTGGACTGAGTGGTGACTCTTCGCAGGAGGAATCCCACAGGTCATGTCAAATTTGCCTTGTCATTTCAGAAGACGTGTTAGTGTAATATCTGGATTTGTGATGGAACAGAGCAATGACCCAGAGTATGACTTTCCATCAACAAACACAAGCAAAATATCTGTAACCGAGCATATACCAGTGGAGTAACCTCTTAGAGATTATGTTTGAAATGCTGAGGACTCCAAACATTAAGGATTCACAGGCAGTCACATCCCTTCTCTTTACAGTGGAATGGAATCCAAAACAGGGGATGGTGAAGTACCCCAAGGAAGGAAAGACTTGAGGCAAGCTGGCACCCACTTTAGGTTAGAGGCTGAGCTCCTGAGGAAGCTTCAGCTCTTGCCTCACATAAGCGCTGTCTGGCATTATGTTAGCAATTTCTACTTGCTTGGAAGTAATGGCAAATCCAGCCACTAAGGCTGGATTCTGTATTCTGTTTCCATAAATTATCAATGTTTTCTTATTTTCTGACTTCATAATCTGCAATGCCCCTGTCCTGACTTCTTTTTATACAACACATTTTTGGTTTTGCTTTTTCTTTTATCCTTTCAGTCTTGCACGCTAATCTAGCCCCCACTGGGGCTGGATTAACCAGAAAATGAGCCAACATTATTTTACTTTTAACAATTTTCCTTTCAGAAGACCCCTAAAGACTGTGCTGTTTCCAGCAAGGCTTGAATTTGGTCGAGTGTTGTGACAAAGGGTGGTTTGCTGGACCTCCAAAAATTCCATTCAGGCTTTCCCAAGTCTGTATAAATGCTCTCAGAGTCAGTGAACAGGCTTCTTACCCATGGTAGAGGGATGTCGATAGTTATTCAATACAAATTGTATAAATTAGGCGTTTGGTGAATGAATGCAGCCTCCAATTTAGGGGGGAATTCCCTTCTGTGAGATACTTGAGTAGTGAAGGAGCTCAAGCTTAGAACTCTGGAAGACATGGGAGAAGAGTGCAAGGCGGGAAAGGAGTATGAATGTTTTAACCAGACAAGATTTGCTCTAAAGAAGGAATTCCACTGCACCTCCACATGCTTTTAAAGCAATGGGCAAGTGAAATCTTGATTTTGTTACAGTGAAAGGAAAAAGTCCCATTGAGTTCAGCAGGGCTGGGATTTCATCCAAGTCCTCCACATCATTCTAAGACACTCACGTAGCCCACATTTCATCTTTACAAAGAGCATTCTGTTTCCAGAAATTATCAATGTTTTCTAATTTTCTGACTTCATCATATTCAATGCCTCTTTGTGACTTCTTTTTATACAACACATTTTTGTTCTTTTTTTTTTCACCTTTCAGTCTTGCACATGCTATCGTTGTGCCCCCAAAGATCAAAGATTCATAGCATAAGGTAGAAATATCTCATTGCAAAGAATAAAGACATCCTTTTTCATAAACTTTATTTTTACTTCAGTACTTAATAAAGTAAAATACCTGGATAAAATCTGGCAGTTGAAGAAATGCAAGATATGTTCTTGATTTGACAGGGGACAGGATTTCAACCCACATTTTTATGGGGAATATTTAGCACACAGGCATTCCATCCCCTTCTATCCCCGCCCCCATATATTTCAAAGCAAGAACAGAAGGCAACGCAAAAGTAGCTGCCACCATCCACCAGATAATTCTTTCAAACATCTCTCAGAATTCTAAAACATAATCTAAACTTATGTCCACATAACAAATAACAGCCCTTTGAAATGAACTGAGAAACTGTAAAGCCATTAAGAAAATGTGCTATTAAGGAAAGGATTCCAGCATTTCCTATGAAAAAGGTTCACAATGTATGTATTTCCACATGTTCAGAGAAATGATTAAAATGTTTATAGCTTTTGTAATTGGTCTCTTTCAATTTAAAAATATAGGCTTTTTTTAAAAAGTTACATTTCTCTGATGCTCTTTGTCTCGAAAAACATTAATGAAGTCCCATTTTCTCAGTTGCTAAAGGTAGAAAATAGGGAAGTGATGTGTTTAAGAGAATGCATTCTTGAAACATGCCGTCTGTCTGCCCGTATCCCAGCAAACATGGACTCTCACTAACGCCTCCATTAGAAGTGGTGCACTCCTGCAGGGTCTGGGACTGGCATGGTTCACGTGGTGGTGGAGTGAATATGGGGCTCATTGTCCCCTTCAGTACACCCTTCTGCATGTCTGTGCTGGTACAGAGAATTTGAAGGAAGACCTGTAATTCTTTTTCCACTACATTTCCACCCTGTTTGAGCTCAGCTGAGGGTGGTCAGCACAGCGGGAAAGCCAAACTCCATCATTAAATCCCTAAAAGAGAAGAAAAGAAGGAGGGAACTGGGAAAGAACTCCCTTTCCAAAGCACATCCAGTCCTTTCTAGGAGAGCTCGTGCTCTGCTCTGTTAAATGACATAAACATACTGGCTGCACTGATAAAAAACACATGGTCTTGTGCTCACTAAGAGAGAGAATCAGTAATGGTTTGGTCCTGGAGGCCAAAGACACTTTCATCACCTGCAGATCATGGTCTTTGGAGTGGTTTGTGGCACATCTAGGACAATCTGAAACAGAAGGAGAAGGATTTTCACCCAGTTTCCAGATGAATACATTTGTTTTATAGATAAGAATATATACACAGATGTATAACTTTTTTTTTTTTTGTAGCAACTGTCAATCAGGCCACACATTAATTTCTTTTCATTCTTTTATTTTCTTTTATGCTGTTAAGCTAAAGCTTTAGGTTTTGTTCTAATTGTAAAAGCATATATCAAACGTTTTGTTATTTCTTTTCATAATACCCCGGGAGAGGGTGTTTTACCTTTCCTTTTGTAAATTAGCTTAAGTAGAAATTGTCAATCTGGAATTGACATGTATTTGTTACAGACAACAAGGCATTGTTCTCACTTTGCTTCATCCACCAACACAGGTGCTGCTGTCACATGTCACAACAATGGGGAAACTTATTAAAAAATAAAGAGTAATAATACTATAATATAAAGGTGTGAGGGTAAAAAATCTGAGTGCGTTTGCTGGCTGGAGGTAGGAAATCCTGTCCTTCCTGTAGGTGATCTGACAGATCTCTGCTTCTCCCATAAACCTGTTATTTCCCTGCTCCTTCTTCCAGGACTGCCTTTATAAACCACTGACACCCCATTTCCCCCCAGGCTATCAAATAACAGTAGGGCAGAAGCATAACTCAGTTGGTGAGGTTGTTCCTCACCTGTTGAGCTGCTGAAGGAGAAAAGGCATAGGTTCTGGGGGAGATGGGATTACTCTGGTCTAATTAATCTGGGCCAGTTGCTGGATTATGTTGTGGAGTGTGCTGTGATACCCACAGGCCTTTCTTCTGCCAAAAGCTGACCTAGGTACAGGATATTTCCTAAGTAACTTACTAAAGAGCTCCTGTTTTGTGAACTTGTCAAAGGAGGTGACAGTGGTCTTCTCTCAGCTGGTGGGTCAACCAACCCTGGGCTCTGGCACTGTTGGCAGCAGAGAGATGTACTCTAGAAACAGGCCTGAGCTGCAGAATCTGGGACAGGATTCAACTCACATCACCCAAATTTGGGGTTGAACGTGAGCAAATTAGAGCATTGCCATCCTCTTACTGGCAGCAAATCAAATGGATTCTTTTGGCTTTTTCGCTTCACCACAAAGAGCAACTCCCAGCAACAAAAGCTGGGAGATGACAGAAGTGACATCATCTGCAGAAGAGTTTTAGCTTTTCTGCCGAAGAACTGTTTTGATTTCCAGCTGCATCTCAGGTAAGTACGAAACATGATATTGAATGAATGCGCCAACTGCTTGTAAATGGAAATACTTGCGGTTTAGCAGAGGAAGAGATGATGCTATGCTGCCTTTCTGATATCTTTTCAGGTGTTTGTAGAGACCAAACAGCTCCTGGTCTAGCTTCAAATAGCTGAGACATTGGCCAAGTAATTCTTGATGTCTCAGCCTCAGTGGGAGCATGGCAGTGGCTGGAGTTATATGCAGTACTCTGGAAACTCCTGCTACTCCCACCCTCTGTACTTTAGCCCTTCACTTAAGCCCCATCTTTCCTCTTCTGTGGTATGGGAGGGCTGGTGATTTGGAGCCAGCTACATATGCTTTATGTTTCCTGAAGATTAAAACCTGTGTGTAATACTCCACAGCCTGTCAACAGCCAGCTCGGGAAAGAGACGAAAGACTAAAGAGTAAACACCAGACTGTTAAATCAATCAAGGCCAAGATGTGCTTCTTACTAATAGAACCTAGAATAAAACTGGCCAGGCAAGAAGACTGTCCTTTGCAGCGCTGGAAGACTGCTGTCCTTCCATCCTGTGTCTGATTCCCTCTGAGTCAGACTATATACAAATCTGCAAGAAAAGATATTGTGTGTATGTTTAAAATACTTCTGCCATCAGACAGGGAGAAGACTGTTGTCTACAACAAGTATCAAGGCTTGGGATAAGCAGCCAGTGATCTGTGTTCCTGTTGACTTCTTTTTTCTTGCTTGGGGTACTATTAAATAGTTGTCTGAAACTATCTGCTTGTGCAGAACTGAACAAAGTGGTATGTGCTCCCAAACACTAAAAACAAGTTGTCAAGACACATCCTCAGAGACAGAGGGTCTTTTTTGTTGTTGCCCAAGAATGTCTTATTTAAAATGGCATTCCTTGTAAAGATGCAAATGCTATTTCTTTTAAAATGTACCAGTACTGAGAATAAAGCAAGCAAAAAAGGAAATTAAAACAGTGACAAGGGAGGGAGGTCTGGCAAGTTGGCTTTCAACCAAATGACCTCTGATAGATCAGCTGGGAGCCAGGAATGCATGAGATTACCAAGAACAAGAGAGATTTATAGTTCTTTGTTTGGTCTCTTGGTAAGTTTTCACACATAGTTATATGATGGGCAATGACAAGGGAAAATGGTGGGCGAAAGAAATCCAGAACCCCAAATATTTATTGTGATTCCATAAATAAACATGAAAAGAGGGAGCTATTTAAAGATTCAGTGCATTTGTTTATTTCAGTTTAATATTTCATAGTCCCAAAATCTAGCTCTCTTAGGAGAAGCTATTTGCACACTGCAAATATAGCTCCGATTGAATTAGGCATGTGAAAGTAGCACAAGAAACTCTCTGTAATGGGAATGGGCATTTGGGTTTCTGTAATCACTACACAACCTTCCCCTGAGCTGACTACATGCAGAAAGAACATCCCTCTGTGGGCTGCACTAGCTGAACACATCCACAAGTTGTGCCAGAGCTCTTCAGAAATTTGCAACTTGCAGTTTAATCTCAAGAACTTCGAATGAATATTTCTATTTTCTATTTTTTCATCATCCAGGCAAAAAGGAGCATCTGAGAATTTGTAGTTTATGTTATCCAGATTAAATACTGGTATTATGGTGCATTAGATGCTGAGGACATTAACATGCAAAAGCAAAAGGATTACAGAATCTAATATATGAAGCTGTTCCAGTTTAGTAAATAGTGTTACTAAGTGCTTCATCAGTATACTGGTTGCTACACACAAGTGTATCCTGAAAGTCCAACCAGTATGGTGATCTTGGAAAGATGGGGTGATCCCAAGGTCCTTAGGACATGTAAACCTTGCTAAATAACAAAACACATAATTTTCCATTGGGTTGAAAATGCTTTTTACTAATTATAGGGCCCTGGAATTTTGAAACAGAAAAATCTTTAAGCATGAGTAATAAAGAGACCCTTAGACAAAGCAGAGATTTTAGCAACAGTTTGGTTTTAAAATACAATTATTTGCTTCTTTTCCGTATGCTACGTATATGCCATATGCGCATATGGTACATTCACTACATTAGTTCATTATTATTACTTGTTTAGTTCTTTTTAACCAGTGAAACCATACGTGGCTCCGTACTAGGTAAAAATAAGTAAATAGAATTGCAACTCAAAGACAGTATAGCCTGTAACATCGCAATGATGGTGTCTATAATGTATCATTTACTATTGTCTTTATGTCCTAACTTATTCTCCCTTTATGTTAAACTAATTAATTATATTCTCATGGTAATTTATTCACTTGTCAAAACTGAATGTTAAGAAGCCCTAAGGTTTGCCTTAAACTTAGAATAGAATTTAAAGGGCAAGTATTCAAAATTCAACTTCAAGGTTTGGACCTTTTGTACAACCTTACAAGTGCTTTCTGAATGTTATCATTTTGTCAGTACGATTCTGACCTGATATGCATTTCTCACATTTCTCTCTTTAACAGGTTTGAGTGTGTACGTGTAAGTTACAGGTCACTGCAACCAACAGCTGATTTGAAGGCACACTGCAAATGCAAAATATGCA
Organism: Ara ararauna; assembly: GCA_028858755.1. Classification (NCBI taxonomy): domain Eukaryota; kingdom Metazoa; phylum Chordata; class Aves; order Psittaciformes; family Psittacidae; genus Ara; species Ara ararauna. The sequence goes on along the minus strand of CM054377.1, from coordinate 62,320,220 downwards.
CCTTTTGATAATGTTCAGCTTTAAAACAAGAGGAGGATTAGCAAGACAGGAATGTTTTGCAAACAGAAATGTTGCGACCAATGGCTCAGGTTTAAAAAAACCCACAACTAATTTCCAATATTGTAGGTTTTTGAATCTCCTAATTGTGTCTTGGAGGTCCTAAATTTTAAAAAGATGTTGAGAAGCACAAAGGAGAGTATGCTTTAAAAATATTTTTATCTGGGCACTGGATGGACTGATGATTTGGGAAGCTTAAGATGTTCTCTTCACAGATTCCTGGAAAATTCTGCCTAACATGAAGGAAACTGCTAGTTTCTAAGGAATTTGGAAAAAAGGAAATGAAAAGTTCAGAGGATAATGAAGACCTTCCCACTTGGAAGAATGCAGCCATAAATATTCTTCATGATATGAAGATCATCTTAAAATTCATTAAATAATTCAGAGCCAGAAAGAAGACAAACTTCTGTGTGTTCAGTCTGATACAGTGTACAACAGCATACTATATTTTTATCTAGCAAGAAGGAGTCCATCAAATACTAACGTAACATGTACAATGATCCTTCATTCTAGCTCTAACACAGATGGTTATCCCTATAACAAATAAATAGGTAGGCTCAGAATCAGGGAAGGATAAGAAAAATGACAACCAAAAGAAAAAAGAGAAAGAGGAGCTAGTGCAGATGATCTTGTGAGACGCTATTTGATCCAACTCTCCTTAAGACCTCATATCTCAAAATCACAGTGGGGTAGCAGAGCCTAGGAGCACTTGCTGGGGAATACAAATATGGATAACTGCAACTCAAACTACCTGTTAAACACACAGTCATATAGTATTCTGTCAGACAGGTTCAGGGCACTTTGGAGCATTTGGAGCATATTTTGCTCTGCAATAGACTCCATTTCCTCCAGATCCCTTCAAGTCCACCTCTGTCAGGTTCCTTGCAAATTTGGGCACTCCTGAGCAATTTTTTTGTTTGTTTGTTTTAAAATATCCTTACTTTTTATAGGAATGCCTGTGCTTTAGAATAAAACTAACTGAAAAAGAATAGCTTCCCCGGTTTTATAAATTTGGATGTTTTACTGTTCATTTTCAGTCTCCACTGAAATATTTGTGTGAGGTAGTTTTATGTTGGACTTGACAAAGTTGGCGAGCCTGTACTGATGATACTGCACAGAGAATACCAAGGTGAAAGTCTACACCCTGTCATCATTCTTTCACATACCTCTAATTTTTCTTCCCTAGTAATCACATGAGTTCTTAGGGTTCTTATCACCAAAATATTTAATGCTTATTCCTACTGGAATGTTGTAAGGGGAAAAAACAATATCAAGATATTAACATATTTTGTGATCACGTTGGGGGAATCAGACAAATGTAAAGGAAAGCCACATGAGAAGTTATTCCTTCTAAGCCAAGTCTCTAAGCTCACAGATTCACTGCAGTCCTTCCTTGAATCCAGGATATTTGAGGCAAATCCAGAAATTTTGTCAGCTCCTACAGATTATCACAGAAGACTACAAGACGGGTGCATAGTTAAAGCATTTCCTGAGCTTCTGAAGAAGCTGGTCCTGTCCTTTATTGCCAACTTGTGGGGTGCCCTTACGTAGGTTATTTAAAAGATAGTTTTCAAAGGCTTGCCTGGAAATCTGGTAAATGACAGAGAAAGGTATTCATCCGGGAATACTTAGAATAAGTCAACTGGAGTCAGGATTATTAAATTCTCCTGCTGTCAGTGACATGCAATGCATAACTTGCACTGATTTGAGTAAGCTGCTTCATTGTGGCCTCTGTTTATATTCTGGTCTTCCGAACCTTTAAGACTTTTATTAGGCAAGTTTCATAACATTTAAAAAGTAAATTAGTGATAAATATATCCACACTTAATAACATTGAAGTAATATCTTCACCAAATTGCAAAGATTGCATAGATAATTCAATCTATAGATTTACAAATAATTTATTCAGTTATTATTTTAACTAGTTTTGCTGTATGAATGAATTAAACAGCTGGCAGCTTGCCTGTCTGTTCATTGCTCAGCTCCTTTCTCTCCCGTTTCTAACACAGCTATTTTTGCTCTTGCCCTAGCTGCAAATATGGCATCCTTTGTACTTCATAAACATCCTCTCCAAGCAAGTTAGACAAGGGAGATGCTGGAGTGTGAGGTGATATTTCAGGGCAATTCTAAGATGTGTTTTCTTATATGATTTACTAAGTGTTCTCAGAAATATTGTTTCACTTCATAACATCTCCAGTTCTTTTTTTATTTTTTTATTTTTTTTGGCAATCTTCTTTCCTAGTACAGTGGAGCAGATTTCTGAATGAGGCTGATGAGATTTCTAATATACCCTGAGTTAATTTAGACAGCAGGTTAGTCCCTTCAACAAAACTGTGGCCCATATACAAGTCAAATCTGCTTTTTTCCTGGGGCAATGATTTATTTCCCTCTTAAATTGGCTGGACCAGTTAGTTTTTTATTTTTATTAAGTCACACTATTCTTAAATGAAACTATTGATTTAAAGTCAGCTTAGTGAGGATTTAATTTGTTTTCAGGGGATTAGAGCAGGTAACATGGGATAATTTTACAATAAAGTGGAATAGAAGCATTCCTTCACATTACCCTCACCTTTTTTTCTTGCCAGACAGCACAGACATTACAAATTTTCAAGTGAATTGTGGAAATACATTCATAAATCAGGCCTAATTCCTCTGCCTGCTTAAGGGCTATTCTAAAGAATATTCTCCTTTGACCTTGTCCATGTTTGTCCTTCCATGGGCAAGTGCATCTGACAATTCTATACAAACACAGATTCACACAAAATGTTTTTGTGTCCACAGCAGGAATTGTAAACAGGGGCATTTGTTGAGAAATACAAGAGCAGACATGTCTTTTAATACAGTGGCTACCACGAGTGCTTTTCAGAGAGTTTTAAAATAGCACCATATTGCTCACAAACAGAGGGATAGTTACAGTTATTTTTGGTCTGCCTCTGTAGCGTATATAGTGGATATGTTTTTTTTTTAATATAGTATGATGTTTTTAATCTGTGCTCCATGTAACTTCATGAAACCTCTTCCCTCTTTGTCATTCTGTCTTTCAACCACATCTAACACACCTGCAACAATTTCTGGGATTTCACTTGATGATGTGCAGCCTGCTTTTGCTGCTGTTGCACTCAAGTGACTTGAGTTGGGGTAGGCTACATAGCCCCAGGTAATGTTACCCCAAAATCAGGCAGCTCCCTTTTGACTGTTTCCTCTTTTTGTTGCCTTGCTTGTTTTCCTTTGCAGCCCTGTTTTTGACACCACATTCTTGCTAAGAAATAGTTGAAAGTTTATCTTACATAGCATCTTTCCCAATGCTCACATGCATGGACCACATTCCTCTTGACTCTGTTTTTAACTTACATGCAGCACATTTGTGCTCCACCAAGTTGTGGGGAAACATGATGAAACTAGCCCTTGCTGCAGCACTAAGCATCATGCTCCTGCCTGGGCTCCTTCACTTCTGCTCTTCCTTTGCTTTCCAACACTTAGGAAGTCAAAGGCAGCAGCAGGGTAACTCTGCTGGCTGCGCATCTTCCTCTTTTGTGCTCTTTTGTAGTCCCTGTTTCTCCATCTCTGTCTCGTGGGGTGTGAGGAGTATTTCTCCCTGATACTACTGACTGTAACAGGCAAAAAAGGCTCAGATTTTGTCCTTATGTCCTTACTGAGCAGAAACAGTCCCACTGTTACTTTGCTCCTGGGAATAAAGATATTTTTTCCTGTCCCTAGACTCCTGACAGATATGGAGACAGATGTAGATGGACTTATCTCAAATATTTATGAGGACAAAAGAGAAGAGGAAGGACAACTGGAGGAGCCAGCACAGATACCTGGATACAAGAGGGCAGGATCTCTCCCTTTCCCAAAGCAATGCCAGCCCAGGATGGGAAAGACCTGCCCTGTTGATTGCACAATCCCTCATAGCTTATTTTAGAGTGGGAGAGCTCTCCTCCTTTCCTCTCCTTTTATTTGTTACACCATGTCCTCCTGAGGGTGAAGGCTTCTTTTGTTCTATTCCTGTTACAGTCCTCTGGACTTCCTGGCTTCTGAAGGTATTTTTCAGCCTCTCTTGCTTAACACAGTTGGCGTCTGATTAGACTTTCTATTGCAGGTGTTGCTGATAAAATTTCAGCAGGCACACATGGACTCAGCTCTACATATATTTTAAACCAGATGCAGCTCACGAGCTGTTTGGGTTTTTTGTCCTCTTGCTATATAAATGTGAGATCATAACTAGAAGAGAAAGAAGAAGGGTCTGTTTCTTGGAAGGCAGAGAAAAAAACCAGCACATATTCTCCATTGCACTGCATTATAAGGACTGTGTTTTATTATTATTATTTATTTAATGGGGGATAAAAAAAAAAAAAAAAAAAAAAGCTGTGCACACACCGCACTCCACAATTTTATGAGATCCACATCTGGAATCCAGAGCATCTCAGGAATCAATCTATCAGGCCCTAGTCAATTGCAATAGTGCACCTGGGGTGAAATTCTGGCTCCATTAAAGTCAGCTGGAATTTCGCCATTGCAATGCAAAAAGTGATGGCTGATGTAGGTTACTCTACATTAACTCTTGGGCAGAGTGAGATAGCCTGTAAGTCGCCAATATTTCCAGATTTGGCCTAACATTCAGGAAAAAAGCACCCTCAATCCCATGTCTCTCTACACAGTGAGAAAAAGTAAGAGTTATAATGAGGTCATAGTGATTGTACACCCAGCTGTTACTGGAATAAATGGCCTAAGTGCTCACAAACTTTTTTCTTTGGTAGAAGCTTTTAGGATTAAACAGAAATATTGTTTGTTGTACTCAGGGTGAACATATATATTTGTGTGTGTGTGTGTATGTGTGTGTGTATATTTAAGCCATCCGAAATCCTGCCTATAAATATCTATTTTGCCATGCTTTCTCAAAACCTTCTACGGGAAATGCATTTCCCACTGTAAATTGTATATCCCCATTACCTACCCATCAGTCAAATCAACTCATTTCTGAAATTCAATTAAAAGGGTCTCATTGCCATAAATCGAAAAAGATATTTTATTGTTACTTTGTAATTTGAAAGAATGAAAATTAAAAGAGTGGCTCTGATGGAAAGAAATGGCTACTAAATCATAATGATATTTTGCAGTTTATCTGCTCATTGCCATTTTATTTCAGCTATTTCAGAATGGAAGGACGATGAAGTGACTTGCACACTCTATACTAGTTTTATTTATTTTTTTGGCTACTTCAAGCACTTGTCTAAATCTTTTTTATGATTGTTTATCTAAGTTTCTCCCAAAAGTTTCATCAATTGCTATCCCTGTTCTTTCATTCCATATGTTAACTGCTTCCTGTGTATAAAAGACAGTTTGCTTAAATTCCTTTGGCTCTTGACCTATTCTTACCCTTGGCAGAGATACTCTGTAATACTGGGATTTTTTTCTTTTTTTTTATGCTGAGCATCAATTGAATTTTCTAAAGTGTCAGATAAAATGAGCAGAAAGGCCACATACATGTCATTTAACTCGTAAACTTGGCTGAAGATACAATAGATTTCATGAAATGGGTGTGAGGTGGGGGACAACTAGAGGTTGAAATGGAAGTCCCCATGCTCTGACTACTGATGAAAATGGAAAAGAATAAGCATGTTAAGAGGCATTTACAATCAGCCATAGCAACTAGTAGCAAATTACAAAAATATGGCTGCTCTGAGGAAAACGTGATGTCAGATCTGTTGCCTATCTTTCAGATGTAACATGAGTTTTACTAAGGGAGGGGAAGAAAAAAAAGATCAATTTCAGTTATGTGTTGCTTCAGTATAGAGATTACAAGGAGGCAAACTCATTCTGTCTCACTCCGCAACTCAAACCCCACTCAAAACCCATAATGCTGAAAGTTTTACTTGAGCTGAACTGCTATGCATTTTGCCTAGAAACAGCTGTGGAAAAAGAAGGAAAGAACCACGGGAAACCCAGAATAAAAATGAATTTACCAGCTGGCAGAGTGAAAAATCACACATACCAAGGAGATTTTGTGCAAAGAGAAGAGATGAGAGCAGGGCATATCTGATAAAAAAGTAAATACCACAGATGTGCCATATACAATATGTATAGAAGGACTTCAGCCTATTGAGTAGATGTTAGCCAGAATACTATCCACAATTAAGCTTTCATCTGAGTTGAGTATAAACATTTGCAAGCATATACTTATATAAAGCACCTCTAGGCAATGAAAATATTCTTTTAAACTTAACCTGGAAGAAAGATTTATGCTGCTGTCTCTTTTTGGTAAAAACTGGTATTGATCCACATAACAACTACTATAAAACTTGGTTGTCTTTAGCTACCCTTGAAATCAAAATTTCTGGGGGTCAAGCAAAGCCTGCGAGTCCTCTTTGCTGGGCTCCACATACCAGGAAGCTGTGCCTAAATCAGGGCTATTACCCAGCCCCTAATGAATGTAACTTGGGTTGCTTGCTCAGCACCACAGCTGAGGTATACATTTCCTTTCCCTTTGAAGTTCCCCACAGCAGGTGACGCTTTTTCCCTTCCTTTGCTCCAAAGATTAAACACAACAACAAATGTTTTCTGTAAAGTGAGGTACACAGCACAGTTTTGCCTTCTCTCTAGTTGATGTACTAATGTGTAACTGTAGGGTTTAATTTTACTTTACATTAATCAAAGAACAATAAAGGCCATAAAAACCCTACTAAGAAGCATTTCAAGTTAAGATCCAAAGCTAAATGTCGTGGGATTTTGCCTATTGTCTTGTTTAGCTCCCCTGTAAAAAGAGCTAGATAGCACGAGAAAGAAAGAAAAATTGAGCCCGTGTTTTTTGCATAGAGATGGAGAAAACACATAATAAATTAGGAGGAGAGAGGAGTGAAATAAAGGCCAGAGGTAAATGACGTTTAATTGTGTGAGCTGCTCTTCCTCTTGTGGTTCCTGCCAGCTGCTGCTGCTATTGCTACCTTCCTGTTTTAAGATGAAAGCAATGATGGTAGACACATGCAGACACACAAAAGAACCTATTTGGACTGGTGTGTCAGCTCATCTTTATCAAATGTTGCACAGGTATATTTTGTTGCCATGCTTCATTACCCCAGAATGGCGTGCCTGAAATGTTTGCCTCTTCTATAAACCCAATAGCTTTCCCAGCAAGTCACATTTGACAGAGCAATAGACAGGTATTTGCTTGCTGGCATCCGTTTGTAAAGCCCGGGCAATTATAGATATATTATCCACATATACATACATCTCTATACATACAGGGGAATATACACACACGTACATACATATATATATGTATATAAACACAAAGAACATGAGAGGCAGGTGTATCATTACATTATTTGTAGAGAGAGAGACACTAGATGTGTATACATGCACTATAAAAGGGAAACTCAGTACCAAAATTCATGCATACTTGTACCAAAATTAACATATACACTTGCACAAAATTAATAAAGAAGTGGGGTTTTAATACAAATTTCTTAATAAAAAACCCCCTAAACTTTAGTCAAGATTATAATATTGGAAAAGATAGGTAGATATGCTCTTATGAATATATTATTTATAGGGTTTTCAACTGGGGGGAAACGAAAATATGAGACACATCACTTTAGTCTGAAACTGATGCTAGCAGTAGTCCTGTTCAAGGGAAGGAGGAAATGACAGTAAGACAGAAAATAAAATTAGATCTTTTTTATCACTTTTTTGTTTGCTTGTTGTTTTTCCTGGGGAAAAAGGCATTATTTGGAGGAAAAAGGGAAGAAATCACCCCCCGTGTGTGTTTTGGGGTCCTTCTGTGCAAAGAGCTAGCAGTGAAGGATTTGCAGGTACATCTGCAGTGTTAAAGGAAGATTCAATAACAGCTTGGCCCCCTTCGTTAGTTTTAAACTAATTAAGGTGCCAGTGCTTGGTGTATTACTTAAATGTATCAAACTGTTCACCTGTAACATGATGATAATATTTTCTTATTTCATAGGAGGGTGAAGCTGAAGGCTCACATGCTTCTCCCTCATGAGCTCCTGTTCCAGCTGTAACGAGTATGCACACACACCAAAATGCACGTGTGCTTATAGCAGATGAGGGAGGAACAGCTACACTGTCAAATGCTCTTTTAGATGAAAAGAAAGATTCAAACCTGGCAACTGCAAGGTGGGTGCCGCTTGCCCTGCTGTCTTGGGTTGGGGGCTAGTGGCATGGAGGTAGATGAAGCGCGGGTGTTATCACACAGGGCTTGCAGGGTGGTTACAGCCCAGCATGGTAACAGCACTGAAATTACTTGCTGGATACTATTTTCACTATTATTACTTTAATGCACCATTGTGGACATACCAATCTGTACCTAAAAACATAATACAAGCAAAACACAGGTCATATATATATGCAATTACATCCACTGCAGCTCAAAAAGAAGACAATCAGTAGAGTGCATTCCCCAGAAAGCCATCCGCAGAGGTCAGAGTTCAGAAGTAACATTTCCTTTCTCCTCTCTCCTCCCAGAAAACTAGACATTAGCACCATCAAGTCATCCATACAGCACTGTAACTAAAAGGAGAACATTATGGGTAAGTAACAGGCAGTGTAATTGCCTAAACAAACAGGGTTTAGACAGAAAGACTGCGACCCTAGTACTTCTAAAATGTGGTTGTGTTTGGCTTTTTTTTTTTTTCTGTTTTGTTCCTTTTTTTTGGGGGGGGTAAGTTTTGGTTTTGGGTTTTTTGGCTTGTTTGCTTGATGTTTTGCTGGTATCTAATGGTAAGAATTAGTGTAATATATGGAAAGATTATTTGTTACCAAAATTGAAATATGAATTTGCACCTTTGAGAAAATTGTAATGCATTCCTGCTAACAAGCAAGTAGAAAAAAAAAGGTCTGGACTCCCAAATTTGGAATTATTCATTTTTTCTGAGTATTTGAAAGTATTTGTGAAGCTAGCCTTTTCCCCATTTTAATATGCGCTAGTAACGCCCAACTGGAACTGGAAGCAGCTTAGACAGCCTTCAAGATGCTGTCCTTGCCATAGGAGTGGAAAGGAGACCAGAAATACCAGTACTTCTGTAACTGCTAAATTTCCAGCCCATTTGAGGAGACAGATGTAGTTTGAATGGGGTTTGGCTCAGCAGTTTTGGGGCACTTGGAGTCAGTGATTTCTTCCTCCTCTCCAACTGCCTCATTGTAGTCCTCCAGAAACTAGTGGATGAGGTGCTACCTGTTGCTAATGACTGCTAAGCAGCTGCTGCCTTTTTGTCTGCTTACCAGGGGCTGGCTTGAGTGAGGAAGATAGCTTGTCTGCAGCTGGGTTTGATAGAGGAGACCCGAAACAGCTGAGGATAGATCACCCTTTTATAAGCACATGGGTAGAATGTGCTCACCCGTATAGGACGTGGAAAGTCTTGTGTTAGGTTGGCAGCAAATGTGTTACTTGCTATGCTTGGAAGTTCACTCCATCATTTGCTTCTCATGTCTGTTTTCATTGCAAGCTTTTCAGGATGCATAGTCAGCCCTGGCCAGCTTGTTCTCAGCACCAGGGCTTCTCGCTGTGCTTGGTGCTGAGGTATTGCCACACTTCATCTGATTAGTACTAGTCTTATGTTTCTGAGAAACTTGAGCTCCCCCTTGACTCCTATGGGCTTTTGTGTCACTGCAGGAACTGCTTCACACCAGTTCTAGATCTGAGAAAGGTGCTTCAACTTCTAGTGCAGATAATTTGCAGCCCCTTTAGGATCCCTGCTATGTGTAAACTTGTCCTCAAATAACCTCCACAAAATCAGAAGCAGAGGAGTTACAGGAATAGTGGGGAGAAAACCCTGGGCTGAGGGGTCATGGGCTGCTAATGATTAGCAGCAGCATATTATGTGGAGATGCAGGGTAGGTAGGACCTTTGGGTTAGAATTATAGTACGCAGAGTGCTTATAGCCAACACCTTGGGGATTTCCTTTAATGAAAGGCTATATAGGTCCACAGATTTTTGTTTGAGGAGGTTTTAAAGAGCGAACAGTGTTGAAGCACTGGAAAAAAAGGCAGGGGAGCAAGAAATCTGTAAGTGCCTTGCAGCTTGTTGGTCCAGGATATGGTACTGAATACAACTGGTGGAGTAAGTTTTAGTTCACACTAGCTGTATAATATCTTTCCTTTAATGATACATCTTGTGGTCAGATTTTTGAAAAGGCTAATGGAAATTGGTGTGAGCCTGTTCCTAGGCATAGCTAATGGCAGAACCAGGTCTGTGTGTGGTTACTCATCAGTCCTGTGTCTGACCTCCAACACGTGTAAGCACTGAATAACAAAAATATGTGTTGATTAGCTGCATATTTGAAAGAATTATTTGCTTAAAATATTATTTTGGGTTAACATCTGCATGTGGACTGCAAACTGCCAGAGCAAACAGAGTAATTTTAAAAGGCATATGACAATATAAAGCTGGTGTGAGGGAACCTGCTGGGACAGTTGTGGTGAAATCAGATTGGCAGAAAAAAGGATTGACCTGTTACTTGGAAGAAAGAGGCCAATTTGTAGCTGTGCTGTGTTGCTGTGTTAAAATGGTAACTTGTTTTACTTATTTTAATCTGAAGGCTAGAAAGTCTTATAAAATTAGTTAGAAATCATTTTGGTCTCTCTGGTTTGGCTTGGGTATTTTTACTTGTTTAGGTTTTTGGGGTTTTCCTTTCTTTTAGTGTTTTGTGGGGGGTATTTTTTTGGTGTTGGGTTTATTTTTTTGTTTTGTTTTGTTTTGGTTTGGTTTTTTTTTTGTTTTTGGTAAGGCAATGCTGCAGGTTGAGTAAGATTTAAGAAAATGAAGTACCAAGGAAGGAGTAGTTATTACATGTATCCAGAGAAAAACGCAACACCTTGGAGGTGAATGATAGATATTATTATAAAAGAGTTGTAGCTCAGGGCAGGTGAGTGGTGTGTTAATGAGGAGCCACCTCCTGTTTCTGACAGATGACTGTCATTGTTCAAATGCTGCCATCAGGTTGATTAATAACTGGGTCATCCTGCCCTGCAGTTGGAGTAGACTATCTTCATTCTTCTGTTGATTTCTCTAATCCGCTGACCTGGAGATGACCCAATAGAGGTGGAGCTGAGACTAGCTTTTCATTTCTTTAAAACAACAAGAAAAAATTCACAAGGAGGAGGTGTGTATGGACAACCCCCCCAAAAAAAAAACTCAAAGAATGATCTTGTCCCCACAGCAACCCCAGTTCTGTTCAGCGTCTGCAGAGCAAAAGTCCCTGGTTTATGAATAGGCAGGTTTAGTATTTGAGACATTTATATTTTAATAAAGATTTAAATTGGCCGTGTTCATTTCTGCAGTGTCAGCTTAACCTATATGGAAAGATGCATAAGATCTCTTCAGAACACACAAAGGAATGTAAAGACTTGTGTATTGAAGGGCAGGGGAATGAGCTGATATAACATAAAAATGCTTGCTTTGCCTTAATGTCTCTTAATGTTCACTAAATTCACTATTAAAAGACCAAATAGTAAACAGCATGCTTTGACAAGTGAAATACAGGCATATTATCCCAGATGACTGTTATTATGTGGAAAGAATGGCAATTCTCCTTCAAGATTTGTGTAATTTTCTCTCTTTTCTTGATTTAAACTCTTCTGAAAGCAATGGCATGGTGAGTTTACCTTTCTCCTTGTCATATGTTGGCAAGGTGTGATGGCTCTCATCTGCTTCGGGAGCATGGAGCACAATATAATAGTCAACTTGAGCCAGAGGGGTCCGTGTAACTAATTAGGATTCAATTTTCAGACTTTTTGGAACATTGCTTTGGCCAGAAGTTGCATGAAAATATCCTTCAAATAGCTTGTGAAATTGGCTCATTTCTGGCACTCTTTTAAAATTACTGATCCTTCTACTACAGGGACCAGCTCCGCAATTTAAGACTTTTCTATTTAAATGCAACATTTATAACATTTTACAAGAATACTCTTTATTCCTTCCGTCTTCCTGGAGGACAAGGTCTCCTCCCTCCTCCTTTCTCATTACTTACAAAAGCAACCAAGTCTTTTTATCCTTGAACTCCACAACAGAGCAGAACATTCTTATGGGGTTCAGCTAATCAGGTGTATAGACCTAGAACTGCTCTCATTTGATCATGTGCACTGTGTTCATGTGTACATGCTACGCAGAGACCCTTTAGCTCTTAAAGCATTAGGGCACCTCTAAATTAGTTGTTTTGTTTCTAGAGAGGACAGCCTTCTTTTTTTTAAGCAAGGCTTATGTTTTCAGATATAAGTGGTGAGAAACCAAAGCCAATAATTATCAGTTTCAAGATCAGCTTCATATCTCCACACCACGGTTCTGAATCATGATTTGTGTTTTAAACACATTCGGCCTTACAGCATGCGAGATTGCTTTATGCTCACAAAATTCATAACTAGATGCTAGAACAAAACAAAACACAGTAGAAAAAGAAACAAGAGGTTTGTTGGAAGAAAAACATAGCCAGGTGCTCATTTTTAATACTCAATATATTTAGCACCATAGTTCAAGCCATTTCTTTACTGTGGAGTCATTCTGGAGCAGTTATCTCTGTCTGCAGAATGCTATTTAAAACAAAAAAGAAAATTTTGATGTAGGTCAGCCTCTTATAAGGTTTTTGGAGGACGGAAGATTCCAAATAGAAATACTAAATCAGTTCCCCTTTACCTAAAGCTGCATGTCTGAAATATATTCACCATATCCTGTGCACTGTATATAACCTGATTCTTCATTCAGTGCTGTGAGACCACCCCAAGTCCCCACATGCATTCCTAATAAACTGGCATTACTTTTCATGTAGCTGTGGCTTGGAAAGATTTGGCTAGGAAAGATTAGATCTGCTCATTAAGGAGCAAATTTGCTCATTCAAAACATGAGGTAGATATTGCTGTCCTCTTGTGCAAAACGATAGGTTATAAATAACTTTGTGCCAAACAATAACCAGGAGGTTGTTTTGCTTTTATAAGAATAATATTTAGCAGAGGCCTCCTATGAAAGTGCCTGCCTCTGGAGCCCAGGAATTAGCACATTATCAAGAGGCACATTTGAAAGGGTGTATTGGAGTTCTGTGAGTGGAGGTGAGCTGCTTCTGAGCCCCTTCAAGTAACTGCTATGGACATTGTCCATTTAGCTAAAGGACACTGTTAAATCAATTCAGCTATGTAAGGCTATGTTTTAGTAACATGAAAGGTTGACTTTAAATCTGTAAAAGCCAGGAAATTCAGGGTTAAGGATGAAAATCCTGGCTACATCTCTGGTCTTGGTGTAAGGTCTCATGGCAAAATAATAACAATAATGCAAAAAATTTTGCATTAAGCCTGCAGTGGCATACTAGTTTCCAGACTCCACTATGGCCTTTTTTCTCAATAGCACCCTTCTCTGCAGTCCTTTTTCCTCTTTCATTACAGCAAATGTTTCTCAAACACTCTGCCTCAGATACCTGAGGTAACTGATAACTTTCCATAGGTAGAAGTGGTGAAATCATGGTAATGTAATCACTGTGTAATAGCAAATGTTGTCTTTTCAGCCATGCCCACTAAAAGACCCTTAAGATTCCTATCTCAGGCCTTGTACTGACAAACTGGCATGCCACTGTACCTGAAAACTGCTTTTTTATGTTACCTAGTTGAGCTACTTCTCCTTAAACCATAACTCGGAAGAACTGGAGTTCCAAAAAGCAGCAGAGAAAAAAGAAGTTTCCAAAGAGAAAGTTGAGCTGCAGGTGGTGGAAAATAGGAGAGTCTTCGGCTTTCAGTAGTGGGGCAGAACAAAGGAGTGGAAAGTCAATACTGGGTGAGCAGCAGAGGAGCCAAGATGTAGGCTGCGGAGGATTCGGAGTAATTCTGGATCCCATTTAGATCTATGATGGAATCCCATTGACTTCAAGTGGGTCAGGATTATGTCTTCAGATCCCAAAGTTCACAAACAAAATAGTCAGAGTGGCTTTCGTGTATAGGCAATATTGTGGTCCTTCTCTGTTTAACTCCTCTTACTGTAAAGACTTTTATTTCCACAGAAATATGGAAAAGAAAATTAACAGATAATTTTAACCTCACATGTCTTCCAAGATGTTTTTTTTAACCTGACACTTTCTAGATAGGCATTGCAAGCACTAGCTAAAATGGTGGAAAGGGGGACAGTGTGTGGAACCTGAACTGAAATTTGGAGTCTCATGTAGTAACTGGCTAAGTATCTGTTGCTGGTTTCACGAGGAAATTGATTTGGCATATTTAACGTTGTTTCTTTATTTTATAGGTAATGGACTATTCCCATAGCTCTGTTATAAAATAGTGCATATATATATATATCTCACAGATTTACAACTCTGCTGTTTCACTAGGGATACCCTTAATGTGGTATAAGTCTCTGGATATGACAATTAAATTCACATGACCCACAGACTACCTCACAACCCAAAATTGCCCTTTGCATATTACAAGAGAATAGTGATTACCCTCTAATCACTTATTAAATCTGCTTTTCCAATGAAACTGTGTCTTTCCAGGGCCTAAAAAATGGAAAGAAAAAAACCTGGTGTTTGTAAGAAAAAGCAGCAATGTCTCAGTGCCCATTATTTGTACTTCTGCTAAAAATGCTCGGAAGAGCAGTAACACTTTTCTTCCCCATCACAAGCTTACTTACAGAAGAGAACTTTTTGTCCAGAAGAATCTTACGTGCATAAGTGTCTAAGTACCTTTGTAAATTGTTCATTTGGTGTGCTGAATAATATTGCACTGAACTAGCAATGCATTAGCATGTTTGTTATGTGTATTGGTATCTTGTGCCAGATAAATATGAGTCTCAGTCCCAGGGCTGACAAAAGTGATCTTCCTTTTTTTGACTTGGTAATAGGTGTGGATGAGCAATTGTAATAGGTGGAATCTAAGCTCTGAATTTACCCTTATCTTGTGGTTTTGGAGAGGCCAAGTTCTGGATAAATTCAAAGTCAGTGATTTGTTACAACTTTTTTCTGTCATTGCCATAAGCAACTGCAAGAGCATGGTGTTTCCTACATTATGTTTGAAATGCTCAGAGTTTCTAAAATGAAAGATTGAGGCTTGGCTGAGTCAACTCAGCATTTCATTTTGCTGAAGCAGATAAATACGCTTTCATTTAATTTACTGTGGGAAAGTCTTTAAAAGCTAGGTCCCATGGCACTTTTGGTGGTAGCAGATTTCTGCACCTGGGTTTTTGGCCAAGGTTACTGTGTACTGGCTGTCCCCTTGACTGCCATTCTTCATCCCCAAGGTGACTGAATTTCAGTGATGGGTGACGAGATTTTTCTGCTTTGACTTAGGATATCTTTGGACACAAAGCCTAAAATAAATGTAAGATATAATTAAACACACAGTGCAGATTTTTGTATATGGGGGAAGGGATAGGCAGCTATTCTGTTTCAACCTAACCTATAAAGGAAATATACTAAGCCATATTTTCTTTCTTCCTTTGTAAGTGTAACTATTTTTCAAATTAAAACGGTTATTTTTATAAGGCACAAGTAAACTGTCCCTGCCTCGGCAGGTCTTACAGTAGAAAGATCTCTTCACCTTCTGGCATGCAAATAAAATTGCCTAGTTATCCTCAATGTCTCAAAGCTAGAACAGGCTCCAGTCTCCCTGAACATGAAATCTGTGACTAAATGAAGGGCATCACCTGTGCCCAAAAGGATAGACTGACACCTGCTGACAAGGTCTGTGAGACATAGCATTAAATTCCACACCAACCTCCAAACTTTGCTCTCATCTTTTACCTGCAGATCAGTGTGTGTCCACTCCTCCACAGCCTTTACAAAAAGAAATAGGAAAGAAGCTTTAGCATAGAAAGTAAAAGCAAAATTGCCAGTTCTTATTAGGTTTTGCAGGCTTGTTTGGGACTATGCCAAGGCTGTGAATCTCAATATGGGTTTTGACCCTTCTCATAACTACAGAGGAGAAATGGTCTGGCAAATAAGCAGGACCTCAGGAGAGGTCCTTGTCCTTTTATGAACTACCTGTGTTACTCTTGGTAAATTCCCTATGGAAGCATGCACCACCTCCCTACCTGGAAGAAAGGGACTGAATAGCATCTCCCTTGATTATAGAGTTGAGGAGAACCACACTGAAGACACTGCCTTTATGCTCTGATGAGGAGGGACAAATGAAAGCCTATATTTAGAATATCAATGCTAACATGACTAAGATTAACCACAGATTTTGTGTGAGGTATTTAGTTGAGATCAGCTACAGCTGCAACACCTGGATCATAGTTTCACTGGAGTTCAGGGCTTAGGGGAATCAGACTGCATTGGCTTGGGCCCCCTACTCTACTGTGTAGAGCTTTTCACTAAGCTGACCTAGGGCCTTTCAGGCTGGCCCCTCTGTCACTCAGATTTCATGCTGTGGCTGATGTTGTGATGGTGCAAAGCTGGACAATACAAGCAGATCTCAAAAGAAAGATTCAAAGTTCCCTAACCAAGTCATGCTTATGCCTGTGTACTCACATTCATAGTACATCAGGAATTCACAGCAGTCAATTTTTTGAAGCAGTGTTAAGAACATATATTTTACACTGATATCATTATTATTAACAACAAATATGAGTGAGGAAAATGAAGGGGCAGCACACACACAACCCTGCTCTTGACCCACCCATTTCAGTTTTCTTCTTGAGCCCGAGTTCAACTTGAAGCTTTATTTTGAAACCTTTTGAATTTAACCCCACATTCCCTCTCCCAATATCCTATTGTTTTTTCACAGTAATGATTCAAGCACAACCAGTCATCCCTTAGCTGGGGCCTATTCAGCACAAAGTCTGTTTTCACTCATCAGTCTGCAGGGCAGTGTCAGACTGCAAGTCCCCTCATCATTCTTGCCACGTGTTGTGCCAGCACATGTGTTATGTGTCTACCTCTGTGTACCCTCACTCTGTAAATGTTTGTGGGGACCTATTCCACATGGAAATTTTCCTTGCCTGCCTATGCTGAGCTTATACTGCTGGTGAGAGTGTCTGAAGAAGAAAAGAACCTCCTTTTTTCCTGCCTAAAGCTTGTCCCATCTTACTGACTTGCCCCATTTAGGTTCCACTAACAGCAACCTTATTAGCACCCCATCTTATTTCCCACATTCATGCTGCATCACAGACGCTACTGTGCTGCCAACTCTGCTTCTTGAGAGAGTAAATGGAGTGCAGATAGTCAAGAAGCATGGGGTAAAATCTACTTCTGACAGGGCCCCAGAGCTGCCTGCCTACCCTTACGCTCTGGAAAATTGATTTGGGGTTGTCAACCTGCATAACTGACAGGATTTGAGCTGAAGCAGTGGAGAGCTTAAGCCATAGCTTCAGCCTGAACCCCCAAACCAAAGCCTTAATTTAGACATCCAGGAGACTAGCACCACATAAGTCAGTGGAACAGAGGTGTAGCACCCACGTGAAGACATCCTCACTGCTGTGCTGTCAGGCTGGGGTTATCCAGGGGAAAGAGGTTGGAAGAACCCATGCCTCAAACATCAAAATCCAATTCAGAACTACTGTTTTGCAGTCCATAAAATCCTCCCCACCCTTTTAAAACATTAGTGTACAGATGGATCTCTTCCCTATGACATTGGAGTTCCTCAGTGCAGGACCCCTCTAATATCAGGAAATATTCTATTTATCCCCCTCAGCAGTGGGGAAGCCAAGACAGGAAGGCAGCAGGGCCAGGATGCATGCTAGAGGGCTGCACCCAACATTGTCTTTACCCCAGTAGCTCACCAGGGGCTCCTCTGGCCAGCTGCGGTGTGTGGCCAGTGTGCCCTGTCCATGGGCGCTGCATCCGAGCCCCTGGCCGCGGCTGAGAGCAGGCATCGGTTACAGGATCTGGACCTGGTGTTGTACCCAAATATGGCATAGGTTCATCTGCGAGAATCAAGCAGGAATAT
Source organism: Ara ararauna (assembly GCA_028858755.1). Lineage (NCBI taxonomy): Eukaryota > Metazoa > Chordata > Aves > Psittaciformes > Psittacidae > Ara > Ara ararauna. Next base: position 62,302,295 of record CM054377.1, on the reverse strand, counting down.
TTCAGCTTTGGCACCAGCTACTGACAGGCTTTCAAAAAGAGATTTTTTCCACCTGCATGTTATAAAAACATAGTAAATGGAAACTGTAGTCTCTCGACATTAAACAAATGAGGAAGCTGCATTCTGAAACTCATAAGTCACCACCAGCCTTTACCAAATAATAACAATTGCATTGCTGACGGCCCTGTCTCTCGCTGTTAGCACGCTGAATGACAGGGTGTAGTGTGTGCTAGCAAGAGTATCTCATTTGCTCCAAGTACTGCAAGCATTCCTGCAAATCCACAGAGGCTCTTGATAATCTTTTGCAGGTGGTCAGATTTTAAATATTAGAAAAAAGTGAAGTAACATATTAAAACAGGAAGATAAGCATTTCCTTTGTTTGTTTTCTATTCATTTACTAAAGCAATGCATCTTATTTGTGTCACCTATTAGCTGGTTTTGCAAAATCCTGATGAAATTAGGTATTATTTATTTTTTATTCTGATTTGCGTCTCCACAAAACCCTATCTCTAACACAGAGAATAGACCAGGGAAGCAAGATAACTACTTCCCCAACAAGGCCTGATAGCTTCTAGAAACAACGACAGTAAGATTAAATCTGAATAAGCAACCAGATTTTAAAATGAGAGGTAGAGGTTATACAGATAAGTCCCATTTTTTCCCAGCAGACATGCACAAAGGGACAGGCTGCCTATTGGTAATTACTAGAAGATTACAATCCAGTTAATGTGGCCTGTGGAACTCTAGCTGATTCACATACAGAGGAAACACACAGGCATTGCATGTTCAGGAGGCCGTGCTCAAATCTTGTTTGAAGCGCAGTGACTTGGGTACAAAGATATTTCTCCATCTCTGGTTTAACTCTGCAGTAAACACTTGCTTAACAAATTTACCTAGACCAGATGATCTGATGCAAGAAATCACAGATGGAAAATATACATGGCTGTCACTGACCTTTGCCCTCTAAATACTTGAAATGTAATCCTTAAAAATATCCACCTCACCTTTGTGAAGTAGGTCCATGGGACAGAATCATGAGTGTTTCTGGTTAGTTTGCATTTCCTTTTATTCAGCAATCAGCTATCATGGCAAATGTCATCTCCCATTATTTGTGAGCATGGTCTTCTCCATGACCAGGGATACCAATGGGAAGGAGTGACTGGAGGTGGATTTTGCATGTCGGAGTCACAGGTACATGTCTTTTCCACTGCTAACTTGCTGTATTCTTAAACTGGATAAGATGTATCTAATACAGTCTCTCTAGTCTTTCACCTAATGTGATACACCCAAAAAACCTCATTAGCTTATTAGAGGGTATATAAAAAAAAAAGCAATAATCATGGTTAATTCTCCAGTGACAGACATATCTTGGGACACAGAGAGAATGGCAAATATTTTCCTATGTAACTAATGCTTTTGCAGAATAAAACCTTTTTTTCTTGCAATTTAATTATGAAAGGAAGGATAGAGTTGTTCATTGCTTGCTTTACTGATTTTTCCAGAGATTCAAGTAATATTCCAGAGCCCTGAGGCAGATTAACTTCTCTGAGATTTAGCTGGGCTTTTGCATGCTGATGCCAATCCAGCATATTAAATTGTTGGTTTTAAGCAGTGGCTGGCAACCTATGTGTGAGAAGTCATTTTCTGAAAACCAGCAAGCGCTTGGGATCTGTTAAGATCTTTCTTGTTTCTTTCTGTTATCACGTAGCATCATCTGGTGTTACATAGGATGCCCTAGGAAGGCAAACGTAGGGTTGAAGGTCAGGCCTTTACTGGTGAACAGAATTGTTACTGCCACCTAGGTCTATGCAGGGAATCAACATGGTTGCTAAAGTGTCTTTGCTTAAGCAGCTTATTTAAGTATCCTTCCACCCACCTCTAATGGCAACAAACATTCAGATAATTAATCTGCAAAACCATGAATATGTCTCTCTCTGCCTCTGTGGTTGATCTATATACCTGATAGTGTGTGCTATTAAAATCCATGTTTGCTGGATTTTCTGGTCACCTCTAATGAGGTTAAACTCAATTTGGAAGTCCTTATTGTGGAACTGGAAAACGAAAGCAGGAGAGCATGCTTCCTTTGTGACTATCATTCCTAATTTGTCTTTAGGACTGGATTATAGACATTAGACCTCTCTTTTGCCTTCAACATTAGTTTTATGACTCTCTTGTTGGCAAACATGGATAATAAGGCTTCATCTTAGAGGCATGAGGCTGGACTTTTGAAAAAATGGGTTTATTTCTTGGTCCTCCCTTAGGCAAGCAATTTTATCGTTCTGTGTATTTCTTCTCTCTATCAAATGGATATGCTGCTTTACTCCCAGTTTTAGTTTGCTCTGCCTGCCTGGAACTGTAAGCCATTTGGAGTATGAGTTGCTTTTCACTGTTTCTGGTGAAACGGGAGTTGATTTTTGAATAAAAATGTGAGGCACCATTAGTCTTAAAGAGTCTGGAGATGTTTTTCTTCTTAAAAGGACTGGAGAGCAATCTTTCCAAATTTTTTCTTTGTCTGGGATGGGCACGAGCTCTGTAAGGCAGGAATTTAAGAGCCCCTGTTTAGAAAAGACAAAAACTACCCACATTATGGCCTGAAACACAGGTCAGAAAAGCCAGCCAGCCCATTAATACCTCTCTGGAGGAGTCATCTGCATGTGATGGTGAAATGTGGGGGAGGGAAGAATGGGAAAGATCATTTACGATGTTGAACATATTAAACACATATGTTTAATATGTGCTGTACCTTTTCAGCAGATGTGGTGGAAATTTTGAGATCAGAAAAGAGGAGTCACTACCTACTCTAATTAGTATTTTAGAATTGGTTAGGCAGCAAATGTCTGGAGTGATGAGACAAATGATAATGCAGCTCTGCTGATCATGTGGCTTTCTAACATGGTCCCTCACCTGGAAGGAGACTTCTCCACTCTGCAGAATAAAGGAGATAACATGGAGTGAGGGGAGTTTGCCTGTTTTGTTTTGCCTCCTAATCTGGTCTTTTATGAGTGTTACTGAGGCCAGTTTTAAAAATGGGATTTTAAAATGCTTCTGTTTGTGATATCTCATAATTAAACTTCAGTGAATGTGTTCAACAATAAACCAGGAGTTCTGGTCTCTTTTATGAGGCAATACTCTAGGTCTTGAATGGGTGAATTAGGAGAACTTTTTCTCTTGCATGAGAATTGGGTAATTGCTGGGAAAAACAGAGCTGTATTCCTCTTGTTAGTATACTGTAAGCTTTTAAATAAGGTAGCTGGGCCCTCTTTAAATAATGACTTTCATGGAAATGCTAGTTCCAAAAGTTGTGATCTTTAGACAACTGGAATCACAGTCTGGGTCTATATCCAACTTCCACAGCTGGCCAGCCTGCCCAGCTGGCCTGCGGCTGCCCAAACCTCTGGATCCAGAGGTTGGAAAGGTTAAAGATTTTTTTTTGCAACTCAGACTCACTTCTAATTAAAAATTAAATACCAAAAATAGTTTTTAGGGAAGGAAATGGAAGCCTAAAAGCAAAATGAAATTAAAGGTCAATCTTCGACTTAGCAGCTGATGCAGAAAGTGGATTTAATAACAAAAAAAATCCATTCTGATGAGGAAAGAAAAAAGCAGAAAGACTAAATAGGTAAAAGACAGAATGGATTAATATGGAGCAGCATCCTCTGAAATATAAGGCGGGTGGAAAGGGTGAGCAAGTTCAAGAACTTAAAAAAATAAATAGAGCTAAGAGTTGAGAAGCACTCAAAGAGAGAGTGGTTACACTTGAAGGCATCTACAGTGAGGCAAAGCAGCGGTGGAAAATTAAATATAATATAGAATCAAATTTTGACAATGTAGTGTTTTTTAAAAGAACAAAGAAAGAAACCTGCTGTATGGAATTTAATTTGAGTCATTCTTGCTTCCTTATAGCATTTAAGCAAACCCGGTACAATTTCACATGCACAGTTCAAACTAATCAGAAGATGATTTATTAGGTTTTTAAGTATTTCTATGTTCTTCTGACATTTTGAATATATTGCTTTCCATGCCTATAAAGTTTTTAGTCCAGAGAGCTTTTAGATACTGAACCCTTAAGCAGGCTTTAAGTAAGTGTGGAGCCAAAAGAACATATTTACCTTTATTTTCCTTTAAGGACAATTCAATCTTCCTTTCACAGTTGGTGCAGCAGCATTAATAAATCCTGAATTCTCTGCATTCGACACAAAACTGTCATTGCTGCCCACTGTTATGGGTGATAGGAATTTCCCACCTCTCATGCTAAGCTACAGGCTGCAGCCTCATGAATGTTTTTGCTGTGGCCTGTTAAACCTCCCTCCCCGTTCCTAGGCAGGGCAGAGAGCCAGCAAGAAGTGATGAGTGCTTTTCATGGTGAGAAACAATACATGAAGACTTTCAAATTAATTTAACATTCACAAGGAATGTTGTTGGCTGCATCAATTTCAGATACACTGGCAAGCAGGAAATTATTTTCCATGCAGATGATGTTTCTATCCCTTCCCACTCCCCAGAACCCCTACGGTGAAGGAGGAAGAGAGGTTTTGTCTTTTAGTGAAATCTAATTGTGGCGTGCGGTCAGGGAGGGGAAGGGTCAGGGGAAGGCCAGCCACACAAGCCTCCACAGCAAGCCGCAAGACATCTCCTGAAAAGAGCTGACCCTGGTAGCCCCACCAGCACCCTCAGTCCCCAGGTCTCACCTCAGGGATGGGGTGGCCTCAGGGAAGGAGGTGGGAGTTTAGCTGGTGGAAAACCATTGCTTCCCGCTGTACTGTCTGGAGAGATGCTTTGGATCTCATTCGTCGCCTGGGCTAAACTCACTAAATACTTCCTGGTATAGATTGTGTAATTTCCTTTCTCTCCCCAAAGGATTCTTCAGGCTTTGTTAATTAAACACACTTCTTGCAGTGCTGCTATGGTTTGCCACAGTTTGTGAGATTTCCATCCCTGAGCAAAGTGAACATCTGCATGCCACTGAAAAGCCTCTATGAGCATGGCTGCCAGCTGTACAAGAAGGCTGGAGCACTTGTTCTGGTGCCCAGGGTCTTGGGCAGGTGATGACATGATTTAACCTCAAAGTGAAATGGAAAGCAAAGTTAGCTGGAGCTTTGCAAGGTGAAAACAGGAGAGGGAGAGGGTCAAAGAAGAGGAGATGTGTGCAAATGGTCCAAAGTGTGAAAACTGCAAAGATCAAGTGTGAAATATCCCGAGATTTCAAGGGGCTGTTTTATGATGGATTTTATCACTGAACTGTATGGAAGCAATCCCATGCTACAGTGTTAGGAGTGCCATAAAAACCTCAGTCAATTGGATCAAGAGTATTTAAGTAACTTTGAGGAAATCTGATGTGAAAATAATTAGGAAAACTGATAAAATCAGAAAATCATTTTCCATTTATATGCAGTACACACCTTCCTGCTATGTTTTGTCAGGTAGAAAATACAGATCTCTAGATACCCATGTTACTCCTGGTCATCCAATCCCTGAAAATATCAACAAATATTACAGAATAAGCCAGAAAAGACCCAGTTTGTAGACCTTAGCCCTTACTCTCATTTCCTCCTTTCTTGTCACCATTCCTGCAATTCTTGCAGTACTGCAATTGTGCAGCTTTAAATATATTCTGCGCTCTCTCAAGAACACTGCATTTGGTTCTTTGAGCCCTGCGACCCACCAAAGTTTCTTAAATTGGCAGTGGAAGCATTTGAATAGTAAGGAGAGGAGACCTAAAAACTTCAAGCTTAATTCAAATGTGCAGTCTGGTGTGGACATTTGAACACCTAGCTAAGTTGGCCTTCAGTGAAACCATGGGCCAGAACTTCGGCTCTTACTGTGGTCACCTGTGATTGTTAAGGTCACTGAAAAAAAGACCTACTGAAAAATGACATGCTTCATGTCAAGAAGTTCAGCCCTTCTGAGTGACTGCAGGTTAGGGCTCAGACCTGCAATAGAGTTACTGCATTTTAACAGGTTACCACGCATCAGCTAAGCTGCAGAAACAGCCCGTGTGTGTCCCCCTCACCTTTGACAAATGTAAGGTGATTTGACTTAGCTTAATCTATTTTCGTTGCAGGCTAAATTGAATTACCTCATATTTATGATGGGCTAGAAGGCCACTCAAAAAGAGTTATCTGGGTTCAACTGATCTCTGGTAACTTGCTTAGCCATTGTAGCTTGACTGTGGGTATAAACCCTGAGCCACCTTGTGCTCATTGGAGAGAGCTGAAGTGAACTTCTGAGGACACAGATTTATAACTCCAGATGAAGTAGTTTGGGATGTGGTAAGCCATTGATGGAATGGCTAGAATTGGCTTTTGAAAGAGTAGAGTAGCTGGCAGGACACTTTCTTAAAGGGTTTCTGATCCTGGAACATGTTTGCCTTCCCTGGTCTTCAGAGCCTGCATTAGTTTGAGCTCCAATGGCTCAGAGACTTCCTTGCCTTTCCTTTTTAGCTCTGTTTTTTTCACACAGACATTTGGGTTAGAGCTGGGCTGACAGCTTTAACTCCCTGTGGGTTTTCTGTGAGGGTGCTTTGGTAGAGTAAATTAGTTTTAAATTTGGTTGTTCTACCATAACCTAAGTATTCTTAACTGAATTGTAAATTTAAATGTTAAGTGTTGCACTGAATGTTTAAATAATTCTAAAAGCACTTGGAGCATGGGATAAGTGCTGTAAAAATCTAAATAAATGAGTAAATTAGTTAACAGCATATGTGGTAATGCAAACTACTACATGTGTGCAAAGAGGAAGAGCTGTGCTCGAAATGGTTGCCAGAGCTTAAATTTCCTTGCTACATGCAAAATCTTTGCGCATTAGCAGGGTGGGTTTTTTAACGTTTAGCCTACTGTATAACCAGGAGAAGAAGATGAAGTTGGCAGTTTAGAGTGTCAAACAGAGGTTTCAGCTCAGCAGTGAGGTTCAAAGAGATTAATTTGAACTCAGCTATTTATGTTACTGATCTCGTACCATCTGGGTTTGTGGCATTAAGATGTCAATAGTACAACAGAATTTAACTAACAGTTTCATCACTGACATCATCTTTTGAAGGTACAGATGATTGTGTCCTTATGTACTGCGACATATTTCTTTAGGACAGGACTCTATATGCTTTCATTCAGGAGAGAGAAGGAGAGGGAGGTGGGGAGGAGCTTTGGAGTGAAGCTAATTAGAAAATGTCCTAGTACCTAAGTGGTTTATTTAAGCAAGCTCCAGCAAAAAGGTGCCCCTTCTCACACAGCACAAGAAAGCCTTATTTTTTCTCTTCCTCCAAGCCCCCCTTCTTTCTTTCAGCTGGCTGGCACCAAAACAGAATAGCTAGGGTAATAATAAACTGTCTTATGTGCTGTGGCATTATTATTTTTAATGGTTCAACCTTGAATGGAGTAGCAAAGCCTCTTGGAAGGGCAAGAAATGTTGATAATGGAGCTTCTTCCACTCTCCGTCTCCCCTCCAACTCCATACAAGAATTATTAACCAAAGGCAGCTGGAATTTCTTTTGCTGAGGCTCTTTTAGTAACTCCCTTGGTCTGATCTAGGCTGCATGAGGTTCAGGCTAGTTAAGATGTCATTGATCTGGAAGGCTGATCACCAGTGTTCTTAAAAGGGAAGGAAAAGAAAGGATGAGAACAGCAATAAATAAATAAATAAATAAATAAAATGCATCTGACTTAAGAACTTGAGAATTTATTTCAATGAGGAAGATGGACTTATTAATAAAGCTTACAGGATTGGTCCCTTTTGCTTTGCTGCTGTCCTTTGGTGCTGAGAGGCATGGTGGGGGATGCAGCTGAAGGGAAGGATGATAGCCTTTTGGGTAAAATAAGTAAATCGATGCCTAAATGTGAAATAATTTTGCTTTACAAAATAAGGATACAGCAAATTTTGACTTAAGTGTTCTCTAAAAGCCTTTTTTTCCCCCCATGGTGTAGTAGTTGCTGTACCCCCTTGAAACCCTTTGCCTTTGAAGGAAATCACAATGTAATCCTTTGGTTCGGCACGTATTGTCCCTTAATGACAGGCATTACATTTGCACAGTGTCATAAATCAAATCTAGAGGCTGTTTTAAATAGGCTGCAGATGCATGTGGACGTTGGCTAAGTGGCACTTTGCTGGAGAAAGAGGGGGGAGCTGTCCCAGTGCTGTGTCTCCAGGTAGAATAGGGCCAGCAGAGGGGGTTCCCATTTCCACAATATTTTCACTTCATCTGGGATTTAGCTCTACATGAAGACCTGTTTAGCAGAAGGAAATGCTTTTTGATTATGACCTCTGAAGGGTTTAATTGGGATTTAACTGTTCCTATTTTTTCCACTCCATGTGGGAGTCTGGAGCTCTGTTTACAAGGTGTGTCATATCCTCTCAACCCCAGAGTCCTTCTCCCCCTCCTTCCTTTTTATGTTCTGGACAAATAGGCAGAAAGATACTTTTAAACTGAATGAGTGTAGAAAAGCCCACAATTACTGTCCCTGATTTTGCTGTGAAAACTTTACAACAGCCGTACTGAAAAATCTTCCCCTACCCCTCCTACTTCTTCTTAGAGAACGAAAAAATCCATCAAATTAACACATCAATGAGTTGATTGTAATCTCCAGGGTTCAGTGTAGCACTTTCTAGCCTCTCAGACAGGAGGCCAGCATGATTTATCAATGCAAACCTAATAGCATCAATATGAATCTAACTAAAAATCAATATTTCATTACCAAATTGTTAGTGAGAATGAAGAAAAATTGCCGGAGTCAGAGCATTCTCTAGGGTAGGAGCATCTGGAGTTCAATGTGACAAGATGAGTGATGCATGACTCGGGGCCTGGGGAAGGACACTGGGAGGACAGGCCACTACGTAAGGCCGAAGGCTCATGAAGAAAGCACTTACTTTTTTTTTCTTTTAAAGCTTTCTCTAAGAAGAAAGAAAATGTCTGAGAAACAAAAAATGGAAGGAATGCTGCTGTTTACTAAAACTGACTCAAAGTAGCTCAAACAACTGAATCTGAACAGATTAGTCTCTGCTGTGGACACCTACACAGAACTGGTTTTCGCAGGAGACAAATGGGGAAAATAAATTCAGTGGCCTAGGTCCTGATTTCAGCTACAAAGGACAGAAACTGATAGTAGCTTGCACAGTAGAAATTCTCTGGTTTCAGATCCCACGTACCTGAAATTGGACTTGGTAGACCTCACTCAGGATTTTCTGAAGTTTCATACGTGTGGTGGGTTTCTGCAGATTGCAACTCAAATGTAGACTGAAATCTGCTATCAAGAAGACAGCAGCACTCAAAATAGTGTGTTCACTTAAAATGCATCCTAGTAATTTACATGCTTCTTATTTAAGGAAACAGAGCAAGAACTGCATGGGACAGTGCCAGAAATAGATTCAAAGCATAACTTTATATTGCATTGTATCTTAAGTCTATTCTGGCAGCAGGGTAAGAACTTACATAGGGAACAGTGGAAAAAGAAGGACAAAAGTCCAAAGCGGAAAGGTGGGAGCCTTTCTGTGACCCTTAAATCTGCAGATTAATGCAGATTAATAAAATGATGGGTGGTCCTCTCAACTTTGAGCTTTTGAAGGAAAAAATTTTAGTTCTTCCATTGGGGAAGAATAGTCCAAAAGTGCCTTGCAAAGGTTTGGAAACCATGTAGAAAATGTCTTCTCTCCCAAACTGTTTTGAAAAGAAGACAAAGTACTAGTTACTTTTCTTTCGTTTCTTCATTTAACAGAGACATGCAATGAACAGTCCTTAGGTTTCTCTAACTCTTCCATGTCCACATTTGGAAGTCTGCTCCACGTGGCTCAAGTAAACTGATTCCTGCTGCCTTTTTTTTTTTTTTTTTATGGGGAGAGAATGAGAATTTCCAGGTTTGTTGAACTTATTGCTCAGAATAAAATTTCTCCTAGCCCCTGTGTTTCTAATTCTGGCAGCCCGTGATACATCACTAATCTCTAATTCCCTTACTCCCTAGGAACTGTCATTATTTTATATATTGACTAATACAGTTGTCTCAGGGTAAATTTCCCCTGAAATCGAAGTTTACTTCTTGCATTAGAAGTGAAGCCTACTCCCTTTTATAAATGACAGACTCCTTTTATAACTTTGCATGCATTGGAAGCAGTCAAACTAGAAATGTATGGGGGTTTTCTTTGTTTAGTTTTACATTTTTTGTTTTTAAGGAGGTATTGACTGTTTTTTAAACTGAACAAATTGGAAAGCCAAAATACCTATTTGATGATTTCAAGTTTCTTTCTGACAAGAAAAATCTGATGAGACCTGAAGGTATCAGTAAATAGCGAAGTAAGTGTCTCTGTTATCAGGAATGCTTTAATGGCATTAATGCCAATAACAGGTTCCACTTTGTTTCCATTAAGACTTCATGTAGGCTCAAGCACTGAGTGGGTACAGTGTTTTATTTAAATGTAGAGAAATTGTTAACTGATACTTTGCAACAGAAAAAGTTAACACGTTGTTTAAGTAGGCATGCCATATGTATCACCCTATCTCCCTCCCCAAGCAGCCCATCAAACTTTTGAGGGGTAAATCAGTTTCTAATTTCTACTGATACTTCTTTCATGGTTTCCACTTCACAGCTCTCTTCCTTTATGATATCTGTTCATGCATCTTCTGTGATAATTACAATAAGTTTTAGTTTCTGTTGTATTTTAGAATTTTAAATGCAGCCTCTTGCCTCCTGTGCTGGTTTTGGCTGGGGTAGAGTTAATTTTCTTCATATTAGCTAGTATGGGGTGATGATATGAGTTTGTGCTGAAAACAGTGTTGATAACACATGAACATTTTCATTATTGCTGAGCAGTGATTACACAGAGCTAAAGCCTTTCCTGTGTCTCACACCACCTCACCACTGAGGTGCACTAGGCATGCACAAAGGGGTGAATGGACTAGAGGGGACACAACTGGAACAGCTGACCCCAACTGGCCCAAGGAATATTACATGCCATATGACATTGTGGTCAGCATATAAAGCTAGGTGAAGAAGAAGGAAGAGGGGATGTCCGCAGTGATGGTGTTTTGTCTTTCCAAGTAACTGTTACAACTGATGGAGCCCTGCTTTCCAGAGGATGGCCAAACACCTGCCTGCCCACGGGAAGCAGTGAATGAATTCCTTGTTGTGCTTTGCTTGCATTCACAGCTTTTGCTTTGCCTATTAAACTGTCCTTATCCCAACCCATGAGTTTTCTCACTTTTACTCTTTCTATTCTCTCCCCCATCCTGAGATGGGGAGTGGGAGAGCCTCTGTATGGTGCTTAGTTGCCAGCTGGGGTTAAACCACGACAGTCCTTTTTCATGCCCAACATGGGGCTCAAAGGGTTCGAGATAATGACAGGTTTGTTTGGAATGTCTTAGATGAAATTTATAGCTGTTATTGCCCTTCATCTATTAATTGGCAGCCTCCTCTGCTTGCCATGGGGCTTGCTTGCTTTGCTGTGTATCAAAGTCTAGTGCTCGCTAGTGGGTGCTGTTCACTTTTGCTGCTTGCTGTAGCACTGCACTGCTGATCACCTTACTCCTGTGCCTGGGAGCATTCTGATAACAGCAATGGCCATGTGCCTGGGATGGCAGGTGGCCAGGGCATCGCTGCTGTTTCCTTGCTGCTGTGCTGGACAGGCTGGAACCTGAGTCAAAGGCACTGTGTCCTATGGATAAGTCCATGCAGGAGCAGGACACCTTGGGGTATGTCTGTGGCTGTGGATAAGCCCATGCCAAAGCAGGTACATCTCAAACTGTCTATGGCTGTGGTTATGTCTGTGCCAAAGAAGAGATTGTGTCTCTGAAGGGGCTGTGAGCAAGGATAAGTCCATAGTGGAAGTTACACCTCAAAGCATTTGTGGCTGTGAAGTCCATGAAGGAGCAAGTACACTTTCAAGAACTGGTGGCTGTGCATGAGGTTGTGCAGAAGCACCTCAGTGTGTGGCAATGGATAAGGCCACAGGAAAGCAGGTACACCCCTGAAGGGAGTGCAGCCATTGGTAAAGCCATGCTGGAGCAGGTATCTCTATGAAAGCATTGTGGCCCATGAAGAAGGCCACACTGGAACAGATGCATCTCAAAGTGACTCTGGCTGTGCATAAGTCTGTGCCACAGCAGGTATACACCTGAAGAGACTGTGACTCATAGGTAAGGCTTCACTTGGAGCAGGCACACTCATCAAGGACTGCAGTCTGTGGATACGTCCAACCTGGAGCAGGGAAAAGTGGAGGAGTTCACTGAAATGTTCAACCCTATGGTCTGGTCCAAAGGGACTGGAGTGGAGATTGTAATGGAAATACCTTTAAAGTGTTGTAACCTGGGACTTGAATCGCATGTTATGGGAATTACTATAGCAGAAACCCCTTGTTGCTAACCAGGCTAGGAGCAAGGAGAGAAGCTAATCATAGTGTTAAATCCTTTAGTCTGGCTCAAAGGGACCAGGGGTGGAGATTGTGATGGAAATACCTTTAAGTTGTTGTACTCCAAGATTGGAGTTGCATGTTACAGGAATTACTGTAGCAGGTAATTACTGAACCAACACTTCTGCCTTACACAAAGCAGCGCAAATGCAGCAGTGACCCAACCTGAGCCGGCTTTGGTGCCCAGTAACTCTATGCAGCACATCATCTCTCCTGTCCCGAGTGACCACCATAACAGATGGAGCCCAAAGTTGTGGACCAAATGAACTCAACAGACATTTTGTAGACATTTGTGGACATTTATGGACATTTTACAGACATGTCACACGGGTGGTCCGTAGACTCAGGAAATAATATCTGTGTATTAAATCAGAGGAAGGGAAGTGTGACCATAGGTAATGAGGATACATTGGACAGCATGGGACCTGAGCACGACACAAATGGTATGGAATAAGGAGTGGAGAATGTACTGGTTTTGGCCGGGATAGAGTTAATTTTCTTCATAGTAGCTAGTATGGGGCAAAGCTTTGGATTTGTGCTGGAAACAGTGTCGATAACACAGGGATGTTTTTGTTGTCATTGACCAGTGCTTTTCTGCTCCTCACCCCACCCCACCAGTGAGTGGGCCAGGGTGCATAAGAGGTTGGAAGGGGATACAGCTGGGACAGCTGCCCCCAAAAGATCCAAGGGGTATCCCAAGGGATATACCTTATGACTTTGTGGTCAGCATATAAAACTGGGGGAAGAAGAAGGAAAGAGGGGACGTTCAGAGTAGTGGTGTTTGCCTTCCCAAGTAGGTGTTATGAGGGATGGAGCCTGGCTTTCAAGGGGATGGCTGAACACCTGCCTGTCCATGGGAAGCAGTGAATGAATTCCTTGTTTTTGTTTGCTTGCATGCACAGCTTTTGCTTTACTTATTTAACTGTCTTTATCTCAACCCATGAGTTTTATTTTATTCTTCTGGTTCTTTCCCCCATCCTATTAGGAAAAAAAGCCTGGGTGGCACTTAGTTACTGGCTGGGGTTTAACTATGATAGCTCTATAAATATAAATGAATTATTGGTGAAAAAGTGGAGACAGTAACTTTATTTGCACGCAGAGAGTAAATGGGGGCAAACAGAAGATAGAAATAAATCAGGAAGCTTATTTTTATTTATTAAGAATTTTTATCTTTATTAATTTGTATGTCCCACTTCCTATTGGTACTGTTCTTTCTCATACATGTTGAAGTTATTCTTTTACTTGAAAGGAGTCTTAGAGCAAGTGACACCTTTGCTGCTAGTGAACAGCTTGAAAATGGAAGACAAGATCCAATCAGACAGACTAATTAGGGTACCCAGTCAGGATAGAGCCTTGAATATTCACTGCACATTTTTTTTTGGAAACAGAGTACTGTGCAAATCCTTGCACTCAGGCTGATTGATACCGTCTGCCAGCCAATCATCCTTAGTGATCAGTGGGAAATAACTAAAAAGATTAGAAAACTAACATCCATAACAGTTTCAGGAAATCCTTAACTTAAAAAAACAACTCTTAAACAAACAATCTTGCATTAGCAACTGTGAAATGTCCTGATTGAAAGGCTGAAGTCTGTGACAGTACCTTGCATAATCATTTGCTTCTCTTGTGCAAGGGGAAACTTCATGTAGAGATCAGATCACAGAAGCTGAATGATAATGGCAAATGGTAGAAGACAGCCACAAGAATGGAAGAAAAACACTCCTGGTAGAAAGAAATGTCTTCTGGCTGGTTTAGTTGTGAAACTTCAAAGTAAAACTAAAGCAGATTGCTTTTACTGTTTGGATGTCGTTTGTCTGGGCTTAGCAGGAGTGCTGACTTCCCTAAATGAACTGCAAACTGGGTAGCTGCATAGGTATCTTCCAGTCAGATGTCGGCATGCAGTTGGAGGAGCACTTTATACCTGTGCCTCTGTGCTGCCTGGTTTCTTCATTTGCATGGTCTGGGTAGGCAGAAGAACGCATGCTAGTTCTGAATTCCAACATTAGTATCAAAGATGTGTGATGACAGCATGACCAATTAAACTGTAGGCATTATATTTCCCATTGCATCAGCAATGCATCTTCTGCCTACCTTCAACCCATTCTTTTTCTCGACACCATTGTATAGACCAAACAACTATGGAAAAATTATTTCCTATCCTTTCATTGGTTTCAAAACAGTCCAGTTATGACTGCAGTCACCCTTTTCAGAGAATTTTGAACACTTGATATTTTTGTCCCAGTGGATACGCACAGAAAATAAACACTGGGCCCGTAGCAAGGATGAACTGAAAGATGGATAGATTTTCCTGTTATAATTTTTTTTTGGGGGGTGGGTGTGGAAGGCTTTAATTAAGATTTTCCCTTTTGTTTGAGGGAACAGAGCTAATAACAGAAAATTAAGGAAGCTCCCATTTAGCAGTAATGGCTAATCATAGATACTGAAAGCTATAATGTGACTCACAGGCATACATGCAAGGAGTAACTTGTAGTCACCCTGCTCTTCTAACACTTGTTATCTGTTTTCATACTTGTAAACAAAAGAGGGTTCAGTTCAGCCATTTTTTTATCTTTCATCCACCAATTCATTCCCTAATGCTCTGTGGAAAGTGAATGGACATTCTGGTTTCTAATGCTTCAGTGTTATGCTTTCAATTCCTTTTTTTGTTTTACTTCCAGATTTTGCTTCTTTTGCTCTTGCTTTTTTGAATCTTTTTTGCTCGCTTACATCCTATTCTCCTCCCCATCATCGTTTTCCTTCCCCATCAATCTGTTACCTCTTTTTATATTCCATGTTCCTTCCAACCCCCTCAGTTTAGATTTTTGTTTTATACCTTCTAGTTAGCTCACATTTCTGCCCTTGTTAAATTCTTGGTATTTTATCTTAATTCCTTGATTTTAACCAGCTGTGGTTCTCTAACCTGCCTTTCAGTGTTGCTTGTGCAGTCAGTAAATAAAAGGCCAGCTGAGAAGCTTATTCTCTATAATGAGTATACTTCATGGTATACTTGATAGAGTCCTTTATAAAAGTCTTTTACAGTAGGAGTAGCTAAGTAGTAGCTAAAACATTGTGTGCTCCGAAGAGTAAATGCTTTGGTTCACTGCCAAGTTTCTGGTTGATTATAAAGAAATTGGAAAGGGACATCCATCCAGGTCTAATAAAGCAATTGCTCATTTCTTTTAGGAAAAAAATTAGGAGGAAAATGTTATTAGAATAGCTGATACATTTGGCATTTTATGTATTTATTTGCATATCTGCAAGGCTTGTGGGTAAAACAGACACCTGCTAAATGTATGGTGTGACTGATGGTAAAAATGGATTCTTTTCACAGGTTTGTTCTTTACAACCAAGCAGGCTTAAGAATTTTGCCATTTACATAACACAGCATAAATTGTTTCACAGTAAATCTGCTTAGCAACTTTATTTATGGAAGAATGACATGTGCATTTTCTGTGACACCTAATACTTTGGGTCTTTATTTTGACAAAATTGTTATTTTATTCCCTTCTACCCCAATTATAGTTAAGATCTGGTTAGGCACTTTGTCTGAAAGGTAAGTTTCAATAGGATTCTGTTGTAGTGTAGCATTTTGCGTTTGGGCATTAACGTGCGGCACTTCTATGCAAGGCTTTTTATTTATTCGTTTCCTCTGGGCTTTCAGATGCAAACTAACATGAGATTTGGCCTTTTTAAGTATTTAATTGCTGGGATGGTGAATCTGTCATGAAAAATCAGGACACTTATTATTTTGGCTCCAGATTATGTTTTCTTCCCAGTTTAGAAATACAACCATGCTCCAGATATCCTCTCCACTGGCGGATAATAGGTTTATTACTTGTATTGTGGCAAGATGCAGGGTTCACGTTTAGGGTCTGGTTGGGGTAAACATGGGAAAAAACAATGCAAATATATTAATTTCTCATCTCTCTGGTCTCTGCCCTGTGGAAGATCTCTGCCTTTTCTTCCTATATGCACTTCATAGTTACTGCTGAGGTATGGCTGGCGATGTGTTTCAGATACTTCCTTGGCCAAACTTCACTTGGAAGAACAAGTTAACCCCAGCAGCAACTTTTTCAGCACCCTTGGGCTTTCTCTTCTTCCTGCCCCCTCAATGGGCAATTGGCTGATGTGTATGTAGATACGAGCGTACATGAACAAACACCCAGTAACTGAGAAGAGGATTGGATGGTTTGTTGATATGAAAATCACAGAATGGTGGAGGCTGGAAGGGACCACTGGAGGTCATCTAGTTCAACCTCCCTGCTCAAGCAGGATCACCCAGAGCACATTGCTCAGGATTGTGTCGAGATGGCTCTTGAATATCCCAGGAAAGAGAACAAGGAAATAAGGTGTAAATCTAAATTTCAGAGGTACTCAGTGCAAGTCACAACTTTTGCCCTTGTTTGCTTTGTTAATTTAGGCATGTCACTTTAACCATAGCATTAGCCACCTCAAAGACGATTTTCTCCATGGCAGCACTGCATAGCCTGAAGCTGCTTTCTTTATCACAATTAATATTTGTTCTCCTTGTAGAACACAGTTCATACGAAAGGCAAATTCTTTCCTTTAATCCTAATTTGCTGGCTTCTACAAAACACCGCCTAGTAGTCCAGGGTTACAGGAGCAGGAAGTCATGTATAGTGCTGGGGACACATTTTCTATAAAGAGACAACACCTATTGAAAACAAAGTGAAAAAGACCATACATGACATTTTAGCATAACTCTGCTACATGAGGTGATTCTGTGATGTAAGCATCATGTCTAAAATATTTACTGTCCTTGTGGACTCAAGTTAAAATCTAGGCAGAATTGGCTTAGACCTCTACTCCTGAGTTGCAATGAACTGCACATATGTGTTCTTTGCAGATCTAAAATGTGAAGCATTTTTGGACTTAGCATAGTTCATGTGTTTGAAAAAGAAAATGTACAATGGACTACAAAAGACATAGACTTTGCAACAGATATTTTCTTCCTCTGCTTCTCCTGTTAAACAGACAGTTTTCTGGCCACAGAGTGTGCAAAGTTATTTGAAGTGAAACTCACTATTTAGATACAGAAATATAGAAGCATTGCCTGTGTGAAGAATGGTTAGGAAAAAAAGACATAAACCCCTAATGTACTCTGGTGTCTATCTACTTAGCTCCAAATTCAAAATGAGGGAGGTGAAAAAAATCCCTTCCAATTCATCTTAATAAGATGACCATAAGTTGGCAAGTCTTTATTTTTATTACTCTGCCTACTCTAGCATCCTTGGATAGGAGTCAAATTATTGGCACAGAAACATCCACTTCTCTTGGTCTTGTTCCACTCTGCTTCCAGTATTAGCTTGAGGATTCTATACAGGATTAATCTGAAGGGAGAAAAAAGCATTAAGTGAAGCAATAAAGATAATTAATCTAAGTTTGAAAGAGATATTTTCCTCTTCTTCTGCCATTCCTTTGCTACAAATGTGCAAACATTTTTCCCTACAGTGGGAGGCTGAGAGGTGCTATTTGCTTTACTGGAATACAGCTTCCCCCCATTATCTCCTCTCCACATTATTTGCCCCAGTCTTCAGGGCTGTCATCAAAGACTGCCTTATATGTTACTGGAGTTCACTGTTGTTTCAAGCTAATCTCAGATATCAGCTAAAGCCATCAAATCAACCATGTGCAGCTGTGCAGTGAGTCAGGGAGGACTCCACTCCAACTTCCTCAGCCTTTTTAATTTTTATCTTTTGGTCTTGTTTTGTTCATGACATATTTATGATCTGTGGGGTTGAGATGAAAAGTCTTTATGTACACACAAGCAAAAATTAGTGCTGCACTTTTTTTTTCCCCTTTTCCTTTAATGATATTTCATTCCAACAAGCTCTTCCTATCTAGCTGGGGTTCTGCTTAATTAGATATTTAAATGATTGGAGCAATGCTGTTTCTTTAACTTCTAACTGCGACAAACACATACGAAACATACTGTTGGTGGCATTTAATCAACAGCAGTCAATTTATCATTTTCACAGTTTTAGTGAGTGGTTATGAATCACTAAAATCACAGGTATTGTAGATGCAGTGTTGTGGCACTATCATTAACAAATATACAGTGCACAGTGGGATGACTTGGTAATTGAGTGGGACTAATAAGAATACATCATTTAGCTTTGTGTGACAAACTGTGCCTCAAAACACAACCATGGAAAATTCACGTTTTGCTTAATAAATAAATTACACAGCTAATGTATTATACATAATTTCTGTCCTTATGGATTTGAATGATATATAATGCATGGTCCAAGTCATTTATTTATTAAGACTAAATATATATATTGTAGGTGGGGAATTTTAAACTCTAGAGTAAGACCTGCGTAGGTAACTGTTACAACTACTGAGTTTGATTGGGCAGCAAATGAGGCTGTGCATTTGGGGAGCTGCAAACACAGGCAAGTGTTTCTAATGTTACAAGCTCCAGTGTGTTTATCAACTTCACTTTCCTCCATTAATTTTAGGGATAAGAGGAGAAAAGCTGAAGCTTCACTGAAAGGGTTGATTGTATGCTACTTATTCAGTGAAGGAAAACAAAATATTTCCTCAATTAAAAGAAACACTGATTGAGGCAAGGAGTGTTGCTCCATTGGGGTAATAACCAGCACTTTGATAATGTTTTGGAAGAAGCAATTTTACACTAGTGGACATCTAGGCCTGTTGGCCATTCAAACAAGAGGGAAATAAAAAACCTTGATTCTCCTGAGCATCTTGGAAAAGCAATAGAAGAATATTTGACCTACCAATGCTTTCAATAGGTGCCCTAAATTTTTTTCAAGACTTTCACAACTCTTTATTTAAACTACTGTTTCCTCCAGATTCCTCTGTTTTGTTTGTTTGTTTGGTTTGGTTTGATTTGGTTTGGTTTGGTTTTTTCCCCTGGTCTCTATCAACTCTGATTTCATTTCACGAGTATTTGTTCGTTGTCTTCTACTGGATTGACAGCAGTATCGTGTAGGACCCTTCTTAGATCATCTGGATTGAAATACATTCTGAAAAGGTAATATTTTAAAATGAAAGTGGTTTTATTTTAAAATATCATTGCTGTTGTGAATCTCCAATTAAAAGGAAAAAATAAGCACCAAATAAATAGCTCTTATTAACTTGCATTGAACAGCGTTGAGCAGCCATTACTGTTTCACACTGAACAGTATATACAGAGTCAACAACTTCCACCTTGAGTTTACCCTGAAACATTACCTATAGACTGCATAAATCTGCATGTAAATAGGTTTTTAAAGGGAGACTAGAATGGTCCTTTTTCTAACACTGGTGGAAAAGGCTGGCTTACTAAAAAGAACATGCTGTATGAAGCCACTGAGAGTAGCCTAGGCTAAAATGCGAGAGAGGGAAATACTAGCTCTGGGAATAGTGTCAAGGCTGCTCTCTCAGTGGTTAATTATAAAAAAACCAAACAAAACAAAATAAATCCCATTTAGTTTCTCACACCAGAACCAAGTCAGTGATTTTGTTGCTTTTTTTGTGGGGGATATTTGTAACCAGTTCTGAAACTTTGCCATGACTTAGAGTGGCTGAAGCTTTATTCAGATCTGAATTTCTTTAGCGCTGCAGAGGTGCTGAAATTTCTGTTCTACTTTGGGGAAAGAAAATGCCCTAAATTTAAGTCTTTCTTTGCATCAGATTTTGGCTTAAACTTAAAACAAACTACCAAGAGGAAACTGTGATTTTGCACAGCACAAGCCAAGGCTGAGATTCACTCAACACAAAACCTTGAGCTAGTGCACATTTGCAGGCAGCAAACAGGCAAAAACTGTTTCAGGTAAATTCTCTTTCAGGTCTGGGATATTATTATGGTTAGAATTTAAAGTGAACTGAAATAATGCAAGTTGGGTAATGGTAAAGCGAAATATTAGAGACCCATCTTGGTTCACTGGCTATAGTTTCCATTTTGAAGCTGCAAACCAATGTGTACCAAGGTTTGAATTCTACCTGACAAGCAACCTTCTGTATCATGTTTACCATTGCCTTGGATGGCACTTGCTAAGCTGCTGCTGAGGTCCAAACTGGGTGCATAATACTTCACATAAGGTTTGGTAGCTGTCAGATCTCCATTATTCTTTTCACTCTTGAATATTACCCTAGGAAGATCTTCATTTTTAAAAAAATATGGTCTGTGGGTAAATGCCTACAGTGGTCCATCCCTGTCTGTGGAAGAAATGAGTGTAATTGTACATGCTCGTAAACTTCTTTCACCTTCGTTCCTGGTAATTTTTGGACAGCTTTCAGGAGCAAGATAGGCTGCATCTGCCTGCTCTCCTCCCAGCTCTACTTGAAGAAAATAGTGAGACTCGGGGTAAGACATGGAATTAATTGTAATGCATTGTCCCCTCTTTTAATGCTTGTAACAAGCCAATGAGCACCGAAAGGACCCTTGGTATAATAATGTGTAAAAAAAGAAATACTGATTAAGGCTGCTGGGTAATAAAAAGTCCTTGGTATAATTTGAGTCATTTCTCTTTGTGGTTCAATTATTAACCCTACCAGAGCCAGTGAATGCATTTTTGTACACTGCCTTGTTAGTCTAGCTTTTCAGATCCCCCAGAATTAAACCTATGTTAACAGGACTGCAAGATAAAAATGCAGGCTCAGGGATGTTTAGGCCCCTGCGGTCACTGAGATAAATTAAATAATTTAAATTGACCTAGGGGCCTGTGTGTAGAATAATCCTCCACTTAGATGACCCAGTGATTCTTAACTCATTTCTGAGTCTGTATCCAGTCAATGTGAAAGTGTTAATGTTCCTGTATCACAGTACACTGATTACACTTATCTTTTTCATACCCAATAACCAGAGACAATGATTATATTATTCATAAGATATTTTTACCTGAAGTAATAAAGCATGCAGTTTTAGTTATTATTTGCTAATCTTTTTTTTCTTTTTTTCTAACTGTACCTTTTTCTCCAGCCCCAGGGATAACCCTACAATTTATATTAAAAACATTCTTCCCTTGCATGCCTTTATTTTTTTTATCACTGTCTATGCTAAGCTGGTATAATTGTATCAGAAGCGTCGTGTTTATGTTGGCATTCTTGTACCTTTTGGGGAATGGTATCCCTGCAGGGCTAGCCAAAATATCCTTTTGTTTTAAATTGAAAAATAAAATTGGAGAGGGTTGATGTGGGAGAAAGAGGTTTATACTGGTACATCTTCTCTTCCCTTAATCAGGTAATACACAAGGCAAAAATAGTCTGACATGTCCGCAAACAGTTACTGTGCTGCCCTGCCATATGCTGCCCTAGTGTTCCAGATGGACGGGGAGTCTGTGAAAGTCATGTTTCATGAGCATTCCCTTCAGGCTCCTGGGAACCTCCAGGACACAGCTGGAGAGATGTATACACACACCAGAGAGGCAGCATGGGGGTGCATGTGTGTATGTGTGGGAGACAGAAAAAGCATAGATGTTTGGTAGGCAGCGAGGCGGGTTCTAAATAAATCTTGAGACAACTAAAGGGTGTGGGGAGAGTGAGGTGGAAATCTTCCATTTGACTTCATGTGACATGCCAAGAAAATTTCCTACTGGCATTTCTGGAACTCATTTGCCCTCAAATTCACCAACTTGTGAGACTTCCTTTCATTTCATTTCATTTCTAGGGGTGAATCTACATATTATGCCACAGAAATCTAGCGCAAATGTAGGCGAGCAATGAATGGGTCTAATCCCTGCCTCAAATAATCAGACAGGAAAAAATTTGTTTTCCTGCATCTGTGCTGTTTAGTGGTCCTTGTAGTAAAAGTACTTCTAGCCCAAAATGCTGAAAGCAAACAGAAAGTTCTCAATCTTTCTGCAAGGCCATCAGTAAAATTTGAGTTTACATTTAAATAGCAACATCTCAGGGGTTTCTCTCCTGGGACTTTCAGTTGTGTTTTAACATCCTAATTAACAACCTTGAAACAGACACAGCAGGAAGATTTTTTATATGTCCTGGCCACATATATTTGAACATATTTAACACCACCACTGAGAGTTGTTCTGCTAGAACCTACACATGACTGAGGAAGAGTTAGCCAAAACATAGCCAGAAACCTGAGCATTAATCTGTGTGTCCCTGGGAGCATGTGGCAAAGACTTTGAGAAAGCTGTTAGTATACCTCCACTTTTTCAGATGCTGTAGCTGCCTCTCTGCTCACCCTGTAGGTGGCCCAAGGAGGTCTGCTTTTCACTCAGCAGGACCTTTTCCTTTTTTTGGTTTTCTTCTGCCCTCCTGAGTGCGACCACTTGGACTCCATCTTTGCTTTTCATCAAGGAGGCAGCAAGTCAGGGGAAGGTGCACTCTTTCATCTGTCTTCTCCTCCCACCTATGCTAGAAGACAAGGCAAGAGGAACCCCAGTGAAGTGAAACTTCAGTTTTATCCTATATGGACACACACATAAGCGTGGGAGCACTCAGTTGCTGCTGTACGTAGCCATGTTTCTAAGTATAGGGCTACCTTCCCCTTTTCATTGTAGGTCTAAAGTTATAGGCAAAGGGCTATCTGTAGGAAGCTAGAGACATGGTAGGAAGTAATCCACTTCTTTCATTAGAGTTAAGCTTTATAGTTATTTCCTATGATGTGCTTTTGAGTCATATAATTTTCTGGAAAATAGTGAACTGCATTGATGGCCATGACATTAAATTAAGATTGAGCTAATTGAAATTTCATGGCCAAAAATAAGTCTTTTGTTGAAAATTTCCCAGCCAACTCTGGTTTTAACCAGTACCATAATACAGAAAAACATGGAATTGTTGTCCCGGCACAGCCCTGTCCCAGTCCCCAGGGTGGTGCCTCAGGGAACCCTCACTGCTCCCAGACCCCAGGGAACCATGACACTGGTGGACACCCACCATACACACATCTGAATTAATCTATCTTTAATTCTGTACAAAATCAATGTGTGCTCTTACACAGCTATTACCAGCTGACATGGGAACGGAAAGCTAACATCCTGGCTGTTTGTTTCTGTAACTTGATCATATAAACACGGATATTATTTTAAAACTTAAAGGAAAAATACCCAAACACAACAACCAAACCCGCCCCCCAAAAAACCACAAAACAATACAATTCATTCTCATCAGAGAGGAAAAGGCCTTGACCTCATCCACAGCAAGCTTTGCCACCTGTAAGACACCACAGCCTCTGCCTTCCTTCCCTTCTTCCAGAGTTATAAATTAATATCTCATCATTGACCATAATATGCCCTGTAACTGTGTTTATTATTACTGCATATTTTAGACAGGTGGTAAGTATTGGCACTTTATATTACGCTGATAAACAATGTCTGACTGCCAGGTGAAATGTGTTATCAGGGTGATTTCTCACCTCCCTGCAGCCTCCTGTGGATTTCTGCCCAAGGAAATGGTTTTTTCTCCCCTCTCCGGCAGGGATCAGCTGAGGGCAGTCATCCTTTTCCAATCCACACATTCAAGGGAAGTAACTCCACAACAGCTCTTAGAAAACTGAGCTCAAATACAGGCTTCTTCCCTTGCCTCCGGTTCTTGTTGCTTTTGCGAATGCTGCTGCTCTCTCCAATCCTTTTCCTTTACACTGCAGCAGCTTCAGTGGTGCTGTCCTCTTGAACTGCTGCTGTTTCTGAGTCCTGGAGTGAGCATTTGGTATGGGATGGCCAGAAGATGTGGGGGGTTGGAACCAGATGATCTTAAGGTCCTTTCCAACCCTAACTATTCTATGATTCTATATTTGACTATTTATTGGAAAGTCTTTAGGCATACACACCTACTGTTTCTACCATGATGCTGCCTGACACCTATCAGGTTCACACATCATGCTCACACATACGTGATATTGTCTCGCATCTATTGGATCCTGTCTCAAGTGTCTTTCAATCTCTCCTCTTGCAGCATCACATCACATCTATTTACCGGCTTTGCTCCTCAGACACCTTTCAGCATCCTGCAGAAGGTGTGTGTGTGTCTGTGTTGTGGGGGAGATACCTGAACAAGGTTTAGACATCTGTGAGCAACTTTTTCTTGATGGTGGTGGCAGTACTAACACTGTTAGGTTTCTTCCAGTACATAAGTTGGCTTGGCTATGTTTTCAAAGTGTGCTTTGCATATACAAGTATACAGTATCCTGTCTGGCAAGAGCAGCAGCCACTTTCCATCTTCAGCCCTCTTGTTCAATAAAGAGATGAATGTGAAGAATTCTATGCAACTTATTTATAGATCCATTTTTTTCACACCTGCAAACTCTAGGCATTAAGTGAAAAAACATTAAAAGAATATTGACTTACAACTTTGCTTAAATACTCAAAATTTACCAAATGACAGAATTTGAGTTGTTGTTGCCTCTGTTCCTTTGATGGCTTTGTGCATATTCATTACTGAAGCGTGCCATTTTTTCCCTGCCTTTGCAGGCTGAATCTGAGTTCTTTAATCAAAAGGGCAGCAGTAGGGATGTAGTGAATGAATTAAAAGGTCATGGGAAGGAAATTCTGGTATGATAACTGACTTTTGTTTAGACTTATCTTTGCAAGACCAATTTTGGTTTTCATAGTGGGGGATCATCCTGTGTTTTCTTTATTGATGTCCATTAGGAAATATTCATGTAACTTTGAATTAAAAGCTGTTGTAAATGGACTCTAATGTTAATTTCATCTGTTTATTTTTTTTTTGGTGGTATTTCAGTTTTCTTTAGTCAGATACACCATACACTGTCAGTATTCAGATGGGTAAAAGAGTAGGTATGCAAAAGCGAGAAGGACTTAGGATAAAGTAGCAAGTTACTTTTCTTTCTCCGTAGGGTGCTGCTGTGAAGTCTGCAGGTTATCTTCTGTGTTATGTGGGAAACTTAATTCCCAGGTCACCTTGCCTTGTTTGAAGATAGAGGACTTCTCTAAGTATTCATCCACTTTTGTTTCAGTGGCTATGGTTGTAGTAGCTATCTAGTTTACAAGAGCCAGTGCTTTGGATAATAAAAGTTTGCAACTTATCAATTTAATATTGAGCAAGGGATAATGCAGACTCCTGTCCTAGGTGCGCCTCCTTTTCCACTGCTGTACAAGTGACCTTGAATAAAGTAAGGAAAAGGAAAGAGCATGGCAACAGGTTTGGATTAGGATATATTATGTATGCATTATGTAGGATTTTACTGGAGTTTTGCTGGGTCTGCAAGTCTGACCAGAGTTGAGGCTGTGTACTTTTTTCCTGGGACAACAAAGTACAGTAATAATCTCAATTGATCACAAAAATTGGCAAGACCGTTATGTCATATGATGTGCTAATTAAAAACCTAGAAATCAAATCCAGTCCTAACTCTAGGATCTTTTCATTACTGGGGGAATTCTGCATTGTGCTCATTTGGGCATGCTGCCTGCTTTGGGGAGAAGGAGGAACTGATCTGTGCTACCATTATGTCATCTCATAGTGCTTGTCCACTGGTATTATAGAGATGTTGTGGTGAGGGATGCAGTACCCTGAATGTGAAATTCCCTGATAACGGGGTGGCTAAAAGCTAGATGTGGATTTTGATGCCAGCGGCCATCTCTATTTAAAATGCAAGATAAATTAATCTCCTCCCCCAACATTATCAGAATCCCGCAGATGGTGTTGTCGTAAATAAGTTCTGTTTATCTAAAAGTATTAGCATTTAACTCTAGGAGGAATAGTTGTTGTCATGTGTGGTTCAGATCTTTATAGATGTTAGGGGTTTCTTTTGCCTCCAGCAGGATGAATATGAAAAAAAAACAAACCCAGAGATACTTGTTTTACTGGAATATTCAATCTCTTCTAGTCTCTTATTTGTGAATATTTAGCTGAGAAACTGAAGTTATGGAAGGAAAAAGTTTTATCTATAAGTGTGAACATAACATTCACAAGACAGAGGCATTTAGGCTTAATCTACCATAGCCATGCTCATTACCATAGGTTGATAATTAAAACTGGAGATAGAGAATGAATATGTTGCACAGGAGCATATAAGAAATCATTTTCAGTATGAAGAGTTGGGGTAGGTAGTTTGGGCAAAGGTGGGGTTCGTAATGAAAAAACCTCCTGAAAGAAACCAAGCTACAATTAATTTTTAGACACTTCTGTAAAGAAAATGAGGTAATCCAATCAAGGAATGCAAACAGAGCCATTTGGTTAAATGACCAATTACACTGGGGCAACAGTGACTCATTAATATTTGTGCCATATGTTTATGAAGGATCCAAGGGCTACATAAAGCAAACTTGAAGCAACTGGGACTTAACAGGTAACTTGTGGAGAGAAAAAAAAGGCCTACATGATTAACTTTATTCACTGGGAATGGTATGACTCTCTTTCTTAACAAAGTCATTCTCAACGTCCTTGCCCTACTATATTAATGAAGGGCTTTGTCTTGGTGTCTATATTTTGCTCTGAATCATTTTGGATAACTCACGTTGATGAGCTTTCTGGTTTTGCTTGAAACAAAGTCTGTGTTCCTTAAATGAAAGGAAATGTAAAGCTCTTTACATTTATGCAGTCATTAATTAACCTGCAACAACTTAGTGGCACCAAGGGACTGAGTGTATTAAAAATAGACATCAAAGTCAATGACAACTTTGACTAACTTTTCTGGGATTTTTTTTGTTTTTAAAGCACTTAACTGCATTTAATTGAACTGGCTACCTGAAACCATAATGATGTAGTACCATATATTAGGACCATCAAGGTTTTCACTGGATATATGCTTGATGTTCTCTTAGTCCACTTCATATTTAATGCCCTGCAAGGTACTTCTGCTCCAGGTCTCAAATTGATGGTTACTCACTGGTATAGAGAGCTTTTTAGCAAAGGAAAATTTCCTAGTACAGGAAAACGTTGAAGTTAAAAGTGTAAGCCAGGGAAGTAGTTCTATTTCAGGGTTTTACACTTTCATTTGCTATCACCATAACCTGGGGAGAGGAGAAGCTGTGTGACTAAAAGTCTCTTTAGATACTCATGTCTGCACTGTTAAACCTCAGAGGTCCTGTTTGATGCTAGAGACACCCTCTGATTTGTTACGTAGATTCTGGACTGTTATTTCTTTGCTCTATGCTAAATCAGCTGGTTTTATTCTGTGAAGGCACTTTGAGTTTATCCTGTGCTTAAGCCCTGGTAGGAGTCACACACTGTATCTACAGCTAGGATTTAATATTGAAGGCATGCTTTGAATACATATGTTGCTCAGAAAATGTGATGTGGAGGTAATTATTTTCCTTATACCTTAATTAATATAAGATGTTTAGAGCAAGCAACTAGGATGTGGGAGAGTCAAATGCCACTCTGGTGAAGGAAGGATTTGAGGCTTGACTTCTTACTCTCTCCTTGGACATCAAGGGGATTCTACATGGCTCAAAATCCCAGGGAGTGTGGAGAGAAATGCTAAGCCTAGAGTCAAGCCCTAAAATTTGTTTGAACAGCAAGTCTTGTTTTGCTTATGAGTAAAATTCACCTGAGCTGTCTTAGCCTTTTTTTTTTGAATTTCAGTCTTCTTTGAATTCCATCTGTAGTTGACTGCTGGCACGTGACCCATAAGGAATCAGTGTATATTGTAATGTCTTCTTAAAGTGAAATAATGCCTCTCCATACCTATGGTTCTGTATCCTCGTCCCAGCCTCATAACTGGAACATTTTTCTTAGCTTAAAGAATAATTCCTTAGTGTTGACACACTTCAATCCACCAGATGTCAGCTGTTAGGACTTCCTGCATAGTGAGATCATGCTCTTCCAAGCCTGTTGTGTGAGTCAGCTGAAAGGACTCTGCAGTGCTGGTGGGAACGGCCTTGTTTTAATTCTGCGACAAAGTTGCTTTCTTCCTCATTAAGACAGTAGAAAATTTTACTTTGTCTTCATTGTTGCAAAGTAGAGGACAGGAAAAGGGAAAGTTGATTAGAACCTCTGGTGTGCAATGTTTTGGCCCTGTCTAATCTGCCAAATAACAAGCAGAAGTTAAATTTCTTCTTTTAAATATGTCTTAATTTTCTTCGTGTTCCTGTAAAACAGTAGAAGGTGAAGTAAAAAAGATGAGCCACCAACAAATAATGGGATTCTATCATTGTCCATAAAGAACAATATATTGATTGATTATTTTTGGTTTATGTAAAGGCAGCCAACTGAAACTTCAAGCACAACAGCAATCATTATAAAGAACAGAGACCTTAATAGCTCAGCATCTGAAAAAGTACTCCAGCAGAAAGTTTCACAGTGCCTCGGTCTTATTCCGTAGTCTCCTCTGGAAGAGCCAAGAACAACAGCCAGGTTTTGTGGCATGGCTTGAAGGTCAATAAATCTTGGCTCTGCTAAACCAAGGACGGAAATAAAAAAACTGGAACCAAGAACCCTTCAAATGGACCCTGGGCCAAGCTTGCTCCAGCTAATTCATACATCTGTCGGTCAACACAATTCCACTAGATATATCTCTAGAAGAGGTGGTTGCTAAAGATGCCCAGATCAAACTTATTTAGGAATTCAAAGATCAAAGTCAATACTTAAAACAGTGCCACTGCTTGGAAGGTGACACAAAAGGGCAAGCAAGAGAGATGGCTGTGAATGAACAAAGAGACAGAATGATCACAGAAGCATGCGTAGTAGCATGCACTAACAGAACTGTTCCTCAGTGTAGAGCTGCTCTGAGAGCTAGGTGCTGGTTGTGATCAGCGGCGCAGATCTGGAACAGAAAGATTTTGGTCAGAAAAACTGCGGCTCTCAAAGGGTTTCTAAGCTGAGAGGTGGGCCCTGCTGCTCAGAAGGCCTTCTCAGGCTGCAGAACTAACCGTAGCTGCGTAAAGTTAAAGCATGCTGCTGCAGCTGGGTAGCTGTGTTCTTCCTCCATCACTTCTCATGCACAGACCTAGTCATCTTTAGACAGGGTTCCCATTTACACAGCATGTAGAAGAGGAGATGGCAGAAAGCTTTGTAGGATGGGCTAGTATGGGATTTCTCTGGGTATTAGGCAGCTCATCAGTTGCTAGAGATTTACTGGCACTGTTGGAGCAGAGGTAGGCAAAACTGCTTGAGCAATCCTGTCTGCTTCCCTGGGGCTTTGAGAGCCATCCACTTCAGAGCTCCAGGCTGGTGGCAAGGTCTGTTCTGCTGTGTTTACAACAAAGTCTTTTTTGCACACACAGTATTTTCCCCTAAACCAACATATTAACTAAGGTGGGATCAGATTTTGTCTGAAAAATTGGGGAAGAGCATGCATTTTACACAGCTAAAACTGAACAAAACACTAGCTGGAAATGGTCAGGCAACAGACCAAACTAACATTAGAGCAACAGAGAGGGTGAAGCAAAGTGCTTATGTTTTTGCTGAATCAATAGCTCTGTCCAGGTTAACTTCAAGGTGTTGCTTATTTCACTGCTGTGAATCACATAATTAATTTTTTCTGCATTTGGAGATCCAATTTGTGCAGCAGGCTTCCCACTGAGGCTTCACCTAGGTTTTAGTTTAATTTAGCTAGAGGGTTGGTGCTTTTGTGTGTGCTTGCTTCCCCTCCCTATGCTTCTAAATCTAACTCCTCATCAGGAAAAACAAGGAAGCATTGCGGTTAAAAGCCTAATGGAGAAGCTGGCTCTGGTATGAAGTACTCTCACCCCCCGAGAAATCTTGGAAATGGTGCAAGTCTACAGTAACTAACGCAGCCTCTGAAATGATAAATTTATTCCTTCATTTGTGAGCAAAATTGATGCACATTCCTGGGTCTTGATGACCTCTGCTTTTTTTTTTTTTTTTTTCCTGTCAGTATTTCCTCCTGTTTGCATAACTTCTTACAAGTTCGGAAAGAACTTAGGGCTTTTCAGGACTAAAGGATTCAAGCAGTCACATCTCCAGCTTTTCTATTTGACGCAAACAAACAAGAAAAAGAAATCTATTATACATTGCTCTGTATGGGAATGATTTGAGCTACTCAGCAGTCTTGCTTCAAACTCTTTCCTTAAAAAGGTAAGCAACTACCGCTCCACTCAGTCTCAAATTTCCAGCGTAAAGGCTGGATTGAAAAGCCAAGGCACTGGAAAATAAGGCAGATAGATGTGGGCAATACATTAAGCTAGAAAAACTTTGTTAGCTAGCATGCCCCATGCTGTTGTATATTATTATTAGTTGGAAAGTAGCATAGCTTGAAGCTTAGTACTGCACATTAAAAAGCGTTTCACTTACATTTATGGGATAAAGAGAAGTGCTTACAACTTGCCTACCAAACATTTGCTTTGCACACACAAGAGTTTCTTTTTTTCAACCTTCCTAATTTAAAAACACTGCAAACAGGCTACTTTATTTTGCAGCTTCCTGGTACCTTGTAATTTCAAGGTGGCAGTGAAGAAGGAAAAAACCCCACATCTTGAAGTCTGCTTTTAGTTAAAATGCATTACACTTTTGTGATGATACTGAAGTTGAGCAAAAGATCAAAATGTTTTTCAGCTAAATTAAAGACTTGTTGATTGAGGAACTGAAAAGAGCATTTTAAGAACATTTGGGACGCCCCTGAAAGAGTAAGCAGTTCCTCAGATCAGTGGACCTACCTTCTCTCTGTTGCAGGCAATTGCACCAATAACAAATTCAACCAGTCTCACATGAAAGCTGGTCTTCATTTTGACCCCACTATTCCTACTGCAAGAGTTTTTTAAGATCTTATTCTTCCTTCTTAACAGCAAGAAAGCAATTAATGGCAGTTCTGCAAATTGAATGACTTCCATCTTTGGCACAGAGAATATTGCATAAGGAGAGTGAGTTATTAATGATAATATGTAGCTGTTACCTAAGACATCTTTACCAGTAGATCTTCAAGTTCTTTAAAAATGAAGTAACTGTCAGGGTCTCCATTTTCATATGGGGAATAAAAGCTTTGTGGAGTCAGATGATGTACTCAAGGTCATCTCAGACAACTAATAGCAGAGCTGGGATTGTAGGCAAATCTGCGCAGTTCCAGGACACTGTGTTATCTAGTGGATCACACTGGCTTCCCCTAGAGTTAGAAAGGGATCCCTTGATTGGTGATAAATCAGTCTTAACTACTGAGGCCAGGATTTTTGAGAGAACCTTGGGGCTTAAAATGTACATCTCCCCTTTGCACAGCAGTGCAAGGGTGTCACAAACTGACCATGAAAATTCTGAAATAGCCTGGTGTATTTCATTTTTTTCTGAAAGATGCAAGCTGTAACAGCTCTGTCTCCCAGTCCCATTTTTATTAAATGTATATGCACAGGAGATGATGCTCTGGCCCCTTTTTGAGGCCACTCAATTAAGCTTATAATTAGAGAATTGCTGTTGCAACAGAGAAACAGATAGTTACAGTACTGCCTCAGCTGAGCTTCACTGAACTAAGAGCAACACAAACACAGCCAGAGATGATTCCTTCTGGAAACTGTTTACTGCCTGAACGGAGGAGTCCAAAGGTGGAAGTGAGGCACAGAAAAATGATATGCCTTGTGTCATCTGTAATGGACTTGGAACAGACTCGAGAGCAGTTGCTGTTCCAGGACTCGGCTGCAACCCTTCCTCAAGGAGGATGTTTCTGTGTGGTTTTACACTTGCAGTTTTAGATGCATTTAAGGCCAGATATTTAAAACCTCTTTTGTGCTTATGGTTTGTAAATAAAGGCAATCCCAGGCTTAATTTTGCTTCCTGAAGTCTCCGTGGGTGTAGGCTGGGGCATTTGCATCTTGAAGCGCTTATTTGAAACTTCAGATTGGATGCCAAAACTGTTCTGGCAACAACTTCGCACCAGAGGCAGAGCTCTTGTCCGCTACTGAGCAGCTTATTGTTGGATGGTGTAATCCTCCCAAGTGAGCAGAGTGGGCAGAAGGAGATGGCAACTGCAAAGGAAGCTCTGAACTGCCTTGCTGCTGCTGTGGGGTGTCTGGGTTTACTCAGTGTTCAAGTCTGCTGGGACTTTCAGCTGCAGCCACACCTGAGTCAGTCCCTCCCTGCTTGTATGGGGTTAGTTAACTCCTGCCTTGACAATCCTGATTACCTGTGAGAGAAAGCAATCAGAAAAAGGGAGTTACCTCCTCAGTTGATAAAAGCCAAATCCCGTTCCCAAGGTCTCCTGTCCTCAGTTCAGTACTGTTCTGTTTTTCCCAGTTTCCTATGGAAATGTCCACGCTTTCTCTGAAAAAGTGTATCGCAGCATGGGCATCACAGACAATATAACCATTTATCGTATGCTGTTGTCTGTTTTTTGTCTCATGAATTTGGTTTCCTGGGGTTTGTTTTGTTTCTTTTGTTCATATTTTTTTCACTGAAATCTCACAACTCTGATGGAGGTGAAAAGCTGCCTGACGGTAGCTGTGCTGCGTAGTTTGAAACTAGCGAGGAGCCATGTTTTCTAAATAGCACAGTTTCACTGCCCTCACTATTGCAGCTTCCAGTAGACAAGGAATATGCCATTTATTCACAGGTTTTTGACCAGTCATGTGTCATAGGATTAGCCATTGAACTGCAGGTAAGTTATGTAACTTGGGTATCATGCTGAACACAGAAATAAAGCCATACTTGTACCCACTGCTCCGCAGTTCTAGATGAGTTTCCAGATCCTTATGGTCTTGGAATGGGAATATCAGTAATAAACCATTAAATCTATTTGAATTTGTATCTAAGCCTCACTTTTCAAATGGTTGCATCCAAACATTCCCTTTCAATATCTTTTGATTGTGGTGTTTCAAAGTCCTGAGACTGGACTGAAATCTTCCATCATGCTCTCATTTGTAATTTAAATATTGCCCTACATACGGTGCTGTAGTTATAAGTGGTCTATCTCCAAATTTTAATTGCATTTTAGATTACCAAATATCAGTCTTTCTATGTAACTCAATGTATAACATTCAGTAAATGATAAGATATGTTTGCAACTAAAAAAAAGCTTGCCTTGAATTACAATAAAGCCGTTTTTCTATTCAAGAAGCATCCATGACTGAACAGTGATATGTTCAAATGTATTGATTATTTTAGGGAAATCTAGCACTATGTGTATAGTGCTTTGAAGTTTGGTGTCCATTATCATCTTTGCCAACAGCATTCATCCAGTTGTGCAGAAAAATAAAAGGAAAGGACAACTAAAGGGACTGGAGCCAAATATCTTCAAAGACAGTCATATTTTTTTTCAATATTCAAATAGCTCTATGTTCTAGCAACACATTCATCAATAATCTAGTGAGTGACAGAAATGCCATAATTAATATGTAATTTCTAAAATTAAAAATATATTTGGCTTATCTATGTGACAGTGAGTAGCTCCTAATGTCATTTTCCAAGAAATATATGAAAAGAGGATCTATAGTAAAAAGTTCACCCTGTTTTGTAAGAAAACAGATGTTCATTAATAAACAAGCTGACCACAGAGCACTGGAACTACCATCTGGATGGGATGTTTTACAGGATGTTCCCCTCCCTCCCCCACTTTTAACAATTTAATGTGAAGTTCTGGTAGGGATCAGGTGATTTAATGTTTTTATTTAGTAATGTATTTGGAAATATGTTAAACATCTTTTCTTTCTTTCACATAGTTTCTTCCCTCATGCTTTTAAACAACTTAATAGGAGGAGCAAGCCATAAAGCATTCCATAAAGTTCTGGGGAAAAAAATTAAGAACAAACCAAACCCAACTGCAGTAGCATAACTTCTTTCTCCTTGCAAAGCTGCGGGTGGTATATAGTGTCATCTCCATTTTCGTGGCTCAGCCATTGTATGGGGAGAATGCTGTGTGCGTCTTCATGCTCCTTGTTGTCTGGACTGCAGCAGCACCTAATAAGACTAGGCGATATCAGCCCCCCTCCGTGCTCTGTCCTGCACCTGCTGCAAGGAAAGTATCCCCTCACCCCTGAAGAATTTGCCACCTGCACTCCTATAGGCAGTGCTGCTCATGGCTTACTATTAAACCATGATAGTAGTGACATAGAAATGCCTTTTAGGTGGATGACATGTTAGTTGCCATTATGTGAGACCTATGTGCACACGAAGAGATGTAGTATCATCCTTACTTTCCCTATGGAAAAATGAGGCTTCAGACAAAGCCAAGAATTAAAAACCAGATGTCTTTGTTACTGTACGAGAGCCTTGGTGCACGGTGATGCTTTCCTTTTTTTCACCTCAGTGTATAGTTTAAAGACCATTCAGGAGTTCCTGCTTCTCCTTCCCCACTTGTAAAATGGGTCCAAAAAGGCTTACACAACTGCTGGGATGCTGTGAGACTGTCCTGCAGTGCAGACATCTGAGATACTGGGGTAAGAGAGCAGGATATTTTATCACACTGCGCCAATGTTTCCACGGTGTTTCTTGTGGCTGGTGCAAGGGAGTAACACTACATATGTCAGATCAAGCAAGGAGCTCCAGATAATTACAAGCACTTATTAAGTAATTAATGTGCTTGGACTTCACTTAATATTTGTATAACTCTCCCAGTCTGTTTTACTACATTCTATCAAGACTCCTTAAATACTTTCTTAGCAACCAAAATAGGAAATAACTTGATATTTAGTGTGTCACCTATTCTGTAGTCACTACTAGCTGCCAACAATTCATCAGTGTACTGCTTATTAATTTTCTGCAATGTACTGTTTATTGATATTGCTTTTATTGTGGTACCTCACCTCAGCCATGAAGGGAGGACATGCACCTTCATCTCGAGCTAATGGCATTGCTGCCAATGCTGCAGGGAGGCGGAAGAGCAATGTGACTAATAAAACACAACCAATAAAAATATGAAGGAAAAAATGTCCCTACTAGTAAGAAATGCATATTCCAAGTGCTTGCACAGCACCTGGGGCTGTTAATCATCACTCCATGGGCACCCCTAAACAACTTTAAACAACAGTTAGAAAAGGATCAGATGGCTGTTTAGGGGACTTGGTAGAGTGGCATTTGTTTGACTGGCAGATAGCCATGCTTGTAAGGTGCGTTGTGAATAACAACAGCTTCTGAAACATGAAGATGAAGGGTTTTACTCATACGCTGTCTTTAGGATTCTTTTCTACTTTGTGTGAGAAGATGAAGGAGGAGCTGGGCTTAAAGGTCTCTGGCTCATCACAGGCAGCAGTGCGGCCTGCTGAGCAGCCCTCTGTAAAGGGCAAGCTTGAGACAGCCGCCCCAAGGGGTTTACCTGGACTAGCTTCTCCTGAGGGGGAAAAAAATACGTTTGCACCACTGATTAATAGTTCTTTCCTCTCTGTTTCTTGCTTGCATTTGTCACGGAGGAAGCTTGTGAACATCCTTTCCTCCTCTCTAAGTGCATATGTAAACTTTCATCTCCAATCCGTGAATCATAGGCACTTTTGTTATGTGGGTTTCTCCTCCTCCCCTTCCCCTTCTGAATTCATCTCCCTGCCAGTCCTTTCCCTTGACCACTCCTGCCAAGTGGCTGTGCCACCTGCAGCAGTTGCCCAAGATCTCCTGCATGCAAGCTGCCCCATGGGTGCCCAGGGCAGCTCCTGAAGCTTGTGGATGCTTCATCCATAAAGGAAGAAGAGGTCTGCTGTTGAGCTGGCTTTCCAGCCTGGCTTTATGGTGCTCTGGTGTTGTGGAGCTGACTTGGCCAGTATCTATCATTTTGAAAGAAGTAAAAAATTACATGTAATCATCATCAGTCATTCATTATCAGCCCCTCTCAGCCTGCTGCTGGGCAAAGCCTTCTCCTCTGTTTGCTTCCCTCATGCTGATCACTGCAGTTTTTTATTTATATATTTATTTTTGCCAGAACTTTGCAGCACTTGGAAAGCAAAGCTGGCCAATGAGAGTAGAACATGATTTGCCAAGACCCAGTCCTCCTTGCCTTTCATAAAAAAACCTGGTTTACTGCTGGTGGTCCACATTTATTGAGTTACTCAGACAAGAGACTGTGGAATTTACTGGGTTTCGGCAAGAGGCATGAATGCACACTGGTACAGGCTTCAATAGAGACTAGTGATTTGAGCACATACCTGTGATTCCTGGTGGGATCCCATAGCCTTAGCTGAAGACCAAGCCAAAAGATCTGCTGTCACCCATGCCAGCTAGGACCCTACTGTGCTCTGGGCATGCCTTCAGTGGCAGTGGGGACATAAAGCTTATTTGATTTTACCTGAGCTCAAATTAGCAGCAAGATAAGAGTATTTCGAACACTTCTGAGGGAGAACTGAATTTTTAAAAAGATCAGTGATTCTGATTCACATAAACATCCAGGGGCTTGGAGACTCAGCCAAACTTTTGTGAATTACAAATACTGTGGGATTAGGATTTCCTGAGAGTTTTTCCTAATGCTTCCTGGTTCGAGGAGTTTTTTGGCAGATATCTCTCTCTGTTGCTTCACAGGTCCAAACCCACTGGGAGATCTCATGCAGGAAGGCAAAGTAATTTTTAAATACTGTGTTTACTAGATCTGTCCCAAGTGGGAATAAATAAAATAGTGCTTCAAATGACAACAGGAAAGATCATTGCCTTTAGTTAGTATTTGCAGTGTTGCTAATGAAGTCAAGGCTCTAGACTTAGGCCTTTGGAAATCTCTCACTGCCTCTGTCTAATAAAGCCTCACTGACCTCCTCAGAATTGCTGCAGCTTTGTTGCCAAAACCTGGAAGCAGTAAAATTTCCCCATCATGAGTATTTCTGAAACATGCACTCCTTGTCCTGAAGTACCTAAGTTTCTGCTGATGGGTCTTCATAAAGCAGTCTGGTACCTGTTCCTAAAGCTATCTGGCTGCATCAGGAGTCTCAAAGTAGTTTCTTTTTGACTTGCCTTCAGAGTGAGAGACATGCTGTAGACTTGCTTAGAGGAGACCTAATAGTCTGCTTGTGAGTTTGTGTGCATGTACCCTTGAGATTGGCGTGCTGAGAGTGTGCCTATGGCTTGGAGGTGGGAAATGGGGCTGTATTTGCAGGCAAGAAGAGTTTACTCTTCCTTTTCCCCTCTGTGGAGAGGAATTGCTGCTTTCTGGTCTGTCAGCCCCACCTCTACCTTCAAAGTGCCTTTTTCCTCTACAGTTAGCATCAGGTAGAGTGAGTCCTTTGCACCCTCACATGACAGATGCATAACACAGGGAGCCGCAGGAGTAATGGATTTTGGTTAACAGCCTACACACCTCCAAGCTGCAATCTCTAAAGGGAAATATTAGCTGTTTTGTCTCTCCTGCATATGAGAGTAGGACCAAGCTTCCTCTATAGTCAGAAACGATGGAGCTTCTTCATGGGGTGTCTTTTAAGGAGGCTAGGAGGTGAAAGAGCCCCTGCACAGTTCAGCTGAACCTTTCACATGGCTCAAGAACATGAAAAATGTGTAGACTTATCATTGATCTTGCTGTATGTGTCTAACTCATATACCTCATGGAGATAAAAGTCCTTAAGAGCGCAATTTTGTAATTATGCTAAGTCTCTTTGAAACCGATGTGCATTTCCAGATGTGCATGCTTCTGCTACTTTTGTATCTCTAGCTGTTGCAGTTTTGTAGCTTCTTAGACTTCCAGTTAACCTGAATGTTGCCCATTTGAGTCATCCTAATAAGACTTCTTGGGGCCTGACATGAAGAGAAAGCTCAAAGCTCAAGACAATGAACCTTAAACTTGGTGTCCCTCTTTGTCACCCAGAATAAACAGTAATGATAAAGGTAATAAGCAAAGAAACACACACTTGTCTCTGCAATGTGTGGCCAGCTAGTAATAATGATGGAAATTCTTATGGGTGACTTCTCACAAGTCAGACATTTGTCAAAAGTGAAATAGAACCATCCCTTTTTGTTTCACAGGTGCAATTGGAATGGAAAACATGAAGTAAATACATTATCCTCTTTGTCTCCTGCCAAATAGTTTTTATCAAAGCAAAATAGTCCCTTTTGGTCACCACAACTGTCCTCAAAAAAAAAAAAAATCCCTTTCAAATGCAAATAAATTTGCAATTTTTGTATTGCAGTTTGCTTAGTTTGCTTTTAATGACAGTATGTAAACATAACACTTTGATACTGGTACAACTGTTCTTTTCTGACTTATTCTTGAAAGGAGCTTCCTGTGTTATGAAAACAGTGCAGAGAAAAAAGAAATTACCCAGTTTTACCATACCTGCTGAATTTACCTGGATGTGTGCATTTAAATCTGGGTTTGTGTTTTCTATTTAAATATTCCAGTACAAACACAAGCCTTACAGTCTCAATGGTCTGACTGATTTCTTGTTTTACATCGTGTAGATTTTATTTGATTTAGCATTCAGTACTACAAGAGAAAATAAAAGTGAAATAATCCAGAAGCCTAAGATAAAGAGAGAGAATACTCCTCAAATTGTTTACTTTCTATGAGCTTTCACTCTTCGGATTCACTCAGCAAGTAAATCGGCTGCTTCTGTATCTGCGTGCACATATGCTGTGGATGTATGGTAAAATGTGCCTGGCTGTGGATTCTTGTTACAAACGGCGAAGTCAGCCCATTGTTCCTAAGTTGCAAATGTAAATCCATTTATGGCTTTGTAATTTCACAATTTTGCACACTATAAACATGAGATCAGTTTCCAGTTTTGCAGCTCACATGTCCTTAAACCTCAAAGCCAGACCCAGAGATTTATGAACCCAGGTGAATCAAAGCTTCATGAAAATCTCTCACAGAATAGTGATTTGCACAATTCTTATCTTCTGCCAAATTATTCAAGCGGAGAGCAGAGAAAATCTTTTATATAATATTTGGGAAGTGAGGAAAAAGGGAATAGGAACAAAAGCACAACACTTGGTAATATGCCTCTTCACCTTCCTGAATTGATTGATAGATTCCTCTGCAGTCTCCTCCATTAGGCTAATTTAGAGTCACCTGCATGTTGCATGTATAACTTGCTAAGCTTTTCAAATTACTCCCTTAAGAAAGAGGTGCTCTATGCTGCAGTTTATTAAGCCCACTTCTTCGACATGTTTCGGTGCCAGACACATACCTGAAAAAGAAATCTGAGTACATATTGGATAGTGGGGAATTTGGATGTTTAAAAATACTGGTATTGGTTTCTTTTTTTGTCTCTCCTGCTCCCTCTCTTAAAGTAGTTAGTCTTTACAGATTATAAAGCCAGAAGGGACCATTGCAGTCATCAGATCTGACCTCCTGCCTAACACAGGCTATAGGCTCTGTTGAATTTATTCCTGTCTGAACTAGAGCATATCTCTTCGAAAGTCAACTTCTCACTTCCCAGCATATGAAAAGGTCTCCCATGACACCTATAGACCTTTCATAATGGACAGATCCTTCCCATGATACGGAAAAATTGAGTTTTTCCTGGGAGGTACTGCCCCACTCTGAGCTGATAAAGGAAGACCCGGGAACTATAGGTATGCTGTGATTACTTCTTTTGCACTCTGTGTGTTCCAGGAGCTTGTGCATCTTCTGCTTTATGAGATATACTTGGCCTAGGGGAGCTAAGTGGAAGGATGAGGGAGAAGAGGAGGTGCATAATGGTATGGCCTCCAGCACTATTATTTATGACAGTATCCTTCCAGCAATCTGTGCCTGCATAGGGTGAAGGCATGGTTTCAATTCTGCCCTTGAAACATGGATTAAGCAATGTTGCTAATACATATTTGTCCCTGCGGCTGTCAAACATTTCACTGATACTAGACTCCGTAGACAGCTTAATAGCTAGGTCTTCTGTCAATGTTACTGCAGCAGTGTCTCCTTTGCTTTAAGATGCTGTTCAGATTTATTCAAGCAATAGGTGTAGCATGGTGCTTGGTAAATAGCAGCACCTGACTGTATACTTGTATCATCACTGCTTGCTGACATCCCAAGTGACCAGATGAAATGGATGGACGATGGAAACCAAGTGCTGAGAAGAATCCAGTGAGTGAAAGTTGGAAAGATCATCTGTCTCATCACTGTTTTACTCCTCCTGAGTTACATGCACAACGTGTTATTATTCTAGAAGTCTCTGAACAATAGCTACAATCCACAGGAGTTGAAAAACTGTGTATTCAACAATATCAGACAAATGATTTTATTCTTGCTGTTTGCATGATGCTTTACTGGTGTTGTAATCTAAGCGTTTCTGGTCTTCACGTAACACTTAGTATTTTACGCATGACATCATTTAATTTCTCTGGATGCTAGAGACTGAAATTAGATGCTGAAAGGTAAGCACAGAAAGCATTATGGTATGTGCCCACACATGATGGCAATATTTTGCTACCTATTGAAAAGCAAAATACAATGGAAGGATGACATTTTTCCAAGCTGCAAAAGTACAATTCACATGTACGGTGATGAATAGAAGTGATGAATATTTGGCTTCTTAATGCTATTGCCACTAACTGATGGAGGAACAATGATTGGCATTACCTCTGCTTTGAACACCCTTCAATTCTCAGCTTTGGCTTTTCAAGCTTTTTTGTGTTAATTTGCTGCTGAAGCTGATTTTTTCTCTTCATCATTGATGACTGGGAAACTGTCATGAATGCCTCCAAATCTTACCCCATTAGATAAAAATATTTCCATGGGTTATTTTTACTCTTCAAAATGTACTGACTGATAACTAACTGTCCATGATCAGCAGGATACCATGTTTCAAAGATCTGAGTCTGGGGCCATATTCTGGGTTAGAGGTCTGCATTATGAATGGTTGCACCTCCTACCCAGGGAAGCTGTGGACTCCTGCTGTGTTTGAAGCAGTAAACAGCATGGCCAGCTGTTGAAGCCTTGGAAAACAAATGTTCTTCCAGTCTCAAAAACACCCATCTATTTGAAATTAAGCAAATGTATAGATCTTTTAGAGTTCTTTCTTTTCACTTGCCTTGAGTTTCTCTTTTCCTCCAATAATGATTGCAGATTTAAAAAAAAAAAATCCTCTGGATGTTGCTTAATACTAATGTCTGTGTGGAGTTAAATGCGCCAGAGTGTTTTGGAATATAACTTCTGTGATACCTACTAGAGAAATTACAGTTGTAATTGTACAGTAATTTCTTTGAAGTTCATTCAGCACCAAAGGTCGCGTGCACAATCACATCTTGAGAAACACTTCCTCTGTGTGACTTTGCTGTAGTTTCAAACATTCTTTGCTAGCCTCTGCTGACAAGACCTTAGGTCTGACCTACATTTCTGCTAATTCTCCTACTAAGTCCCCTTTGCTTATTCTGCTTTACCAATAATACCTTTATGTCCTTTTCTTGCCTTTCTGCCTATCTCTATGATCTATTGGCAACTGTTCAGTCCTCTCTAAAATTTCTGTTTTGCCTTGAAGCAAATGGAAGAAAAATGCACTGTGATTAAACTTACATGTAGTATGGAGAAATAACATTTTTATTTTCTCTCTCAATTCTAAGGCAACTATTTGGGGAGTAGGAGGGGATATTGCAGGCTTGGTATTTTTATATTTTCTAGAACATGGAGTCTGAAGTAGAGGACAGTATCAACACATAGGTCAAGGAACAATTTTGAATTAATTTTTTGGTTCAGAAGTGTTGAAAAATCAGTGCTCTTATTCTTCCACAAATCTTTCTACTTTCCTACCTGGTTGTTGTGAGCTGATGGTTGAAATAAATAATCTGGGAAGGGCATAGTTTTGTTATATGTGAAGTAGTGAAAAATGCAACTTTTAAAATGATGAATTGAAGCGACTTTATTTATCATGGGAAACCTCATAATTTTGTCCAGATCAAACCTGAACTTCCTCTTGGTCTGGATCATCCTCTTAAATAAAGAATAAGGAGAATAAACTTGCAGCTCCTCATTGGGAGCTGCTGTTCATTTTTTTGCACCGCTAACATCCAAGTTAACACTGTTTTTTAACATGTAGTAGCTAATGCTTAATGCCTTCCTACCTTCGCAAGTCCCCTTGGGCATTACACCTATTGTGTCCTGGTTTATTATCTAGTCACCCTCCCCTTTGCTCCTCTGCTTGGGATTTTGTAGGATTAGTTTAATATTCAGGGAAGAAAACTAAGCTATATGATCGGCCTGACCAATCCCAAAGGCTGACTGCTGAATTACAAGTAGCAAATACCGGGAGCACCACTCACAGTGAGCAGTTTATGAGCAATTTGTAGGCTGAAATTGGTTTGCACAAAACATTTATTGGACAGCTTCAAATAGAAAACGAACTTGTAAAAACTGCAGTTTGTTCATGAGCTGCATTCATGAGTATGATAAATTTGTCCACTGTTAACTTCTCCAAGGGAGACATAAGATGCTGCTGATGCCACTGGAGAGAGCTCAGGACCCATCACCCCTACTGTACAAGAATATTGTTTAAATGAAAGAACTCATGTGAAACGAAGCAAATGATAGAATAAACATTGCAGATGCAATTGAAGATTTGTGCCAACTTATATGAATTAGAAATGAATGTTAATGTTCCTTAGGTCAAGAAATTACCAGCTTGTACCCAATCCTCTTTAAGTTTTTAATTCTAAAAATACAATCTTTAACTGCTGAAAATGGAAACTGCAGCTGTACTCTGTTATCCAAAATATCTAACCCTTCTTTCTTCTTCTCATTCTTCCACCTTCCCTGGACTGCCCTCCATACAAACCTAACAAAGAAGAAAGCGTGGCCCAATTGATGTGACACCTT
Source organism: Ara ararauna (assembly GCA_028858755.1). Taxonomy (NCBI): domain Eukaryota; kingdom Metazoa; phylum Chordata; class Aves; order Psittaciformes; family Psittacidae; genus Ara; species Ara ararauna. The sequence continues at coordinate 62,259,436 of CM054377.1, read as the reverse complement.
TGTGACAGTCATGGTCTGTAGCTCTTTCATTTATGCAAATCTGGTTGCTCAAAGCAGGTATTCTGATGTGTCAGCTCTATGTAATGTGGGCACTTTGTAGCTCAAATGACATTCTTACTTTGCTCTGATAATTGTCCTGCATTCTCTAATGTCTGTGAAGCAGGTGGATCATAAGCTGCTGTTCCAAGTATCCTGGATGAGGAGGATAAATGCTGAATGGTGTATTTTTAGCTGCAGGGTTGTTAGTGTTGAGTCATTATGTAGTCTTTTGGGCTGAATTTCATAATTATGAAATAAGGTGAGAAGGAACTTTTGATCAGCTTCTATAAAAACATAAAGCAATTATATTTTTTCTTCTAAAATGGAGCTGCAACTCTCAGTAAAGTCAAAAGCAGCTCCTCTCTGCTTCTGAGGACAACATTTTGTTCACAGGTTGTAACTTAAACTTATTTTTATGTGAAGTACTACATTGCAAAGGCTGGTAAGAGATTTATTGTGATGTATTAAACCATCTGTTCCCAAGGACTGTGCTTCACATTCCAGCACTAGCCAACCCTTCTGGTGCTGCGTTTTTGATTCTTAAAGCTCCTTTGCCATTTTAACTTGCTTGTAGGTTACAGAGAATTTCCACTGACTTGAAAAGCAGATGTCCTGCTCAAGTCTTGAGTAGACTACAGGGGAGATCAGCTGCAGGGATACTTGTGAATTTTATCCATTGATTTCTTATTTTCCTGTCCAGAGCTCCAATAATTAGGATCAATAAAAAATGGAATGCAAAGTGGCTTTCCCAAAACGCAGCAATAAATGAAGACTTTGACAGGGGGGTGTACAAGATATTTACTTCTTTTGAGATAGCTACAAGATAGAATATATTTCAGTTTAATTCAACAAAACATATGGGGCAAAATGGTGTGAACTCTTTTTCCATCCAGAGAAAGTAGCAGGTGTCTGGAAGCTTTTCTTTCTCTGCAAGCATTGCACTCAAACTCAGTGCGCTTTCAGACGTTGTTCAGTACTGGCATTGTTTTGTTATGGTTGGAAAGAAATAAAATTTGGAGAGAGAATAGTTTATTTGCCAGAAAGGCAGGCTTGCCTTGCTAACCTATTCATAAAATTTGCATGTTACATTTGTTAATGTGAACTGTTGACTTCTCCGAAATTATTACGCGAACATGTATGTCAGTTTTTTGCTGCTTTGCTTTGCATTGCTTTGCTTTGCATTGCTTTGCTTTGGTTTGTTGTTCTTTTTTTTCCCTCCTCCAGAAGAAAATCTTTATATTTTTTTTGCTTGTTGATTTCCTTCAGAACAAGGGTGAGGGCTAGTCATTTGTTTAATATAATTGAACTGTACAGTTTCTACAGGGACTTTGTTCCATGCTCTTGATGTGACTAGTTGAAGAGATCATGGTAAAAGAAGTATGTGCTGTCCCCACAACAATGGGTTTTGTGTATGTTTATTTCTCCTACTTCTCTAGTCTATCCTACTATCTACCTAGCATAGAAAACCTGACCTAAACACTGACTCACCATAGTCTCTTCTGTCCTCATGAATCCCATATCTTGCATATTGTCTTCAGTGAGGACCATAATAGTTTCCAGCTGAAACCCTGTCAACCAAGGATTGGAAAGACAATGTGTTTGGTCAGCTGGCATAGGACACACTGACCAGAAGTGCTCTGCAGGGCACTCTGCTGACTCTGAGGAATGTCTCTTGTTATGCCAAGGCTGAGGGCATACAGAGAAATACCCCATAACCCTGCATAACACACCAGGGATGTTCTTAATACAAGATGACACAGTCTAGATAGATAGAAGGAGATGAGGCATGTAGAACTTACCTAGGCCTCCTGTGATCTTCCAGGAACATTTTGGGCCTACCTAATAGCATGTAGAAATGGGAAAAGAAGTAAAGGCATCAGTAAATTAGAGATGAAAGAAGGACGTGGTAGACGGGGTTAGGCTGCAGTGTGCTGGGAAAGCAGCAGGAAGGATCAAGAGGAGAAAGGACACACATGATTTTGAAAAGCCTAATTTTGCCTTTACTGAGGCCAAGAGCTGCAGGATCAAAGGGCTTTCACATGCATTGTCCCCTTGTTGTGATATGCTCAGGCCGTGTGGGAACTCAGCTACTATGAGGGGCTGGAAACACAACATGTTTGTACTTACCACTGCTCCAAATGCAGAACTGCAGAATTGCAAGCTTACAACAAGGTGTTGGCATACACTTACTATGTGTTAGTTGCAGTTTTATCATTTTTATAGCTGAAACACTGAAATTTTTTCATAAGACTTACTACAAGATTGAAAAGCATGTGTGACCTTGCTGCTCACAAACGTCTCAAGATACACATTGAGGATGTGGTGGTGTATAGAGCTGATTTACACTGGGATGAACCTCAGCGAGATTTTGGGCACATTTTCTCTAGCACTTCATAGCTTTTTGAAACAGATTTCACATTTTCTACATTTTAGATATTTTTTTTTTAATGTTTATGTATCAGGCGTAATGGGTTAGAAACATTAGAGGTGTAGAGGTGTAGAAGTAGAGTGCTGGCCACACATAGACAAACTAGTATGCAAAAAAGTAGAAAATGTTCCTAGACTCTTACTGTTATAAATCAATGAAGGATGGGAAAAAGAATTAACAGCCTTTTGTAAGTGTCTTGTGGGAAAAGCGGTGAAATGGTAGACATGGATCCATCTGGAAAAGGCTTTCTTCTTGTCCTGTTTGTATATTGCCTAGTCCAGCATGGATTTTCAGGCTCAATCATGGCTAGGGAGCACATAAACATATATTGACTTGCACAGCTGCAGAAAAAGAAGAAGCCAGCAACCACCTCCAAATATCCTCCCCAAAACCTATTTAAAAGTAGCGTAATTTCCATGCTTGTGCAGGGAATACAGTTCCTTTTCCTTATCAGCCTTTTTGCCTTTCAGTGCCCAGCCAATCCCAAATTCTAGGTGCCTGCTTGTCCCCTTGATGTAAATAAAGCAGTCGTTCTTCAAGGATAATTTCTTGTTTTATGAAAGAGTACACTATAGCACATTAAAAAGAGAATTCTGAGAGGTTTACCTTTTGCTTTTATCTCTTTTCTTGATTTCGCAGGAAGGAAACATTAACCAGGGCTGTCCTAGGAATGAGTAAGAGATCCTAGGGGCATCTCCAAGGATTCCCATGATACTTCCTGACAAATAATTGCCTGTGTAGCTGAATTAGCTGTGCTTGTGCTGCTTAAGAATTAATGTCCTAATGTTATTTTGCTATTGCTAAACTCAAAAAGTCAGGAAGCCTACAAAAATAACATATGTTTTGGGTATTACCATGACTACCAACTAAAAGATACTAGAGAAAATAGATTGTTTACCTTAATCCCTAGTTGCATGCAAATCAAATATTGTACAGGCAATTATTATAGATTACTTGGAAAATGGATTTCAAGCATACAATCAAAGCAAAATTTGTGCTTTTCATAGGCAAATATTTAATGCAACTTGAGATATCTGATTTTTTGTTTTTGCATTTTGACTTGGGTGTTTTTTGCTAATCTTGCTAGAAATATGGAATTATTTAAGTGCCTGTCAAGGTGCTTAGTAAAATCTTGCATGGTATTTTTCGTTAGTGCAAGTTAAGATTTCTACCTTCAGTAGTACTGCAGGCAGCAGTGAATCAGGGTTATGTTATGTTAGTCTTAAGGTTAGTTTTGCAGTGTAAAATATTTCATTTACATGCTCTGGTTTAAAAGGTAGCATTTCTGAGTGATGGAAACCTGTACTGTACAGCCTTGGTATAATATCCAGGATATTGTACTTTGGGGAATGAACCAGAAGCCCTGAGTGCTGACACAACGATTGAACACATGATCTTATATTTACAGTATAGTATCTCATTTTTAGTAGAATTTATCCAGCAAAATATTCCAAACAAGTTCTGATACCTTGCCGTTCTGAATGCTAGTGTTCGGAGAAGGTTTGTTAATTTATCTTCCTGCTTCAACTGAATTCTTAGTATGTGATTTTTGCTGGGTGACCTACATATATTTCTTCTTTAACTCTCCTCCTTCGTGTTTTTAAAATGCATGTCATTTCTGGTCTCTTGAATGGTTATTATTCAAAACATATGATATTGTAGTTCTGGAAAGAGATTATATGATAGCTATTTCAGTAATCCCTTTTTATAACTTTGGTTGGAATTCACAACAGTTGTGCACTTGCACAAAATTCTTAGTTGCTCTACTGCCTTCTTTTTTTCCTAAACACTGCATTTACAAATGCTGATCCTGTATGCCCTAGCCCTCCCAAAATAAAGTCCCCTTCAGGAGAACTTCTTATGGCAGGGGAAATTTCAATTTACAGATGGTAAATCTCTCCAGTGGTCCATGGGAGGGGGAGACAAAAAAAGTTAACAGAGGTGGAAATGTATAAAAAAAAAGATAATCTAAAGAGGGAAGACAGAACCACACTGAATACCAGGGTGAGGTCCATGAATGCTCCCTGCTAAATGAAGCAATTCGCAACACATTTAGGGTTGCTTTTAGGAACCAAGAATTTGTCAAGTATTATGAAGCAGCAAGAAGCCAGCATTAGACAGAAAACGTCCTTAGACAAAAGTACTGATGCTAGCCAAAAATCTGTGCAGAAGCTATTCCTAATGTTATTTTTCTTTCTAGTAAGTTGGATATACACTTGCAAGTTTCTTTTCATGCACTGGAGGAAATGAAGCTTTTGAATTAGTACCCAGAATGCTCCTGGGTTTTTCCAATTAGCAACTATACCAAAATAATTTGAGAAACTCTGTGCCATTGGAAATGCTACTGGGTAACTTTATGGACCTCTTGGAGGTATTTTACCAGTGCAGGACCTTTCCCAGAATGTTCCATGGTCAGCAATTGGATCCCTGGGCAATAATATCTACTGAGGTTTTTGTAGACTGAACTACGCATGCAGCTCTTTGGCCATTTATTGAATATCATAAGGGCCACTTTAGGTTGTTTGATAGAAGATTTTGGTGGGCAAGCTTGCAGACAAAGGAAGATCACCTTGTGCTGGAAGACTTTCAGTGGCACATATATAACCTGAATTTTGCTATTCTTCTGCCTACCTGAAGCAATGCGGGTGAAAGAAAATGTAATACATGCAAGTTTTAAAATCCTCTGCAGTGAAAAATTTAAATTTCATCTTCTACTTACATCAAAATATAGATGACCAATCAAAAGACAACACTTTGGAAAAATTACATCCTTTTTTTTATAATTTTTCCTTTTGCTACTTCTGCATTGAAAAACATAAGATTGCAACACACACGCAAAATCTGAAATGATTCATTTGGAAGATATCCAAGCAGTAGATTTTTCTTCATTGCTGGAACTTTTGTCTTTATTTTTCTCAGAAACAAAATCTTGGCAAAACCCCATGTAAGTTTCCAAAGCATCTTACTTTGGGCACTTTTGAATTTCCCTTTGAAAAATTATTCCATCAGAAGTATTCCCAGCCAGTTCCAATGGTAATAGTCTTCATGGTTTTCACTGCTAGGTCTCCACACTCATCTTCAGGAAAAAAAAGTACACTTTTTTTTTAAGTTACTGTTAGTGATAATAATATTGACTGAAATGATAGCATAGAGTAATGCCATATATTAAGAGGGTGCACAGAATTTGCTGTTGCAATGGTGTACCGACATATGTGTGTCCTTTCCATTGTTCACCTGAAAAAAATAGAATGCAATTTTCAAGTCACTCTCTTAAGAGCAATGCAACCCACATCAGGGCACCTCAGCCTTATTCTAAATTCATACAGAGCTGTGTTGAGTTCTCTGCTGTGTCTGTATTTCCATGATGGAAAAGCATACTGGTCTTCTTTGACAACAACAATATGAAGTAATGGAGAAAACGGAGAAAAATAGTCTTGAATCTGATGACACTGGGTACATGCAAGGTCTTGGGTAGATGTAACATACCCCATTAAAGTGATGTAATGTGCTAGTTAAAAAAATAGCACTTCAAAATAATTTGTGGACTGTGTGTTAAACTTACCCAAATTGGAGAAATACAAGGTTATTTTTTAAACAACATAAGTAGAATTGTGAAATTGAAATAGATTGACAAATACTTGTAATTAGAATGAAAAAAAACCTTCAGATTTTGCATCTACTTAGAAAAAACTTAGAAGAAGATTGTGTTAGCATTTTGAAATAATAGCACTTGGAAGACTTACAAGCTGTAGTATGAAAAAAAAGTAAAAATATGCTTAAGGATTATATAATAGAAATTCAGGGTATGTTCACCCAGAAGACCCAAAAAAATACTTTTAACCTTTTCAGTATAGAACATGTTTGTTAGTCAACTTTTAGTACTTTTAGTACTTTTTCTTCTTGCTTGTTGAATATTCTTAAAATGGAACAAGAAAGGTATAAGCTACAGATTCAAGTTACCAGTGATAAAACATTTATTTCTTACCTTTCATGACACTATATAATAGACAGATAAAAGATGGATTTTATGTTTTATGAAGTTTAATTTGTTCTGGAAAATGAAACAATATAAAATTATGTCTGTGACTTTTTCATGTAAGGCAACCCTGAAATATCCTTTGTGACTTCTAGCTTTTTCTTAAGAAGTATATCAAATTTTCTGAGACTTGGTTGAACCTATATTACTTTTTCTACAAATACATGCATTAACCATATTTATTTTACCAAATTTGTGACTATTTAAAGCTGAAAAGATAAGGTAATAATAATTACATTTCCATGAGAGATGGCTAGTTTTGCAAAAGATTTTTTTTCTTTCAGATTTCCTGAAGGGATATTTTTTAAAAATATATTTTTTTTAAAGACGTAACTGAGTTTGTGCATAGTTTTGGCTGAAAAGCAAAGTATTTTTGCTCAATGACTCAATGTCCAGCTGGAGACCGGTAACGAGTGGTGTCCCTCAGAGATTGGTGTTGGGACTGGTCTTGTTCAACATCTTTGTCAGTGACATGGACAGTGGGATTGAGTGCGCCCTCAGCAAGTTTGCTGATGACACCAAGCTCTGTGGTTTGGTTGATACGCTGGAAGGAAGGAATACCATCCAGAGGGACCTTGACACGCTTGTGTGGTGGGCTGATGCCAACCTGATGAAGTTTAACCATGCCAAGTGCAAGGTCCTACAGCTGGGTCAAAGCAATCCCAGGCACAGCTCCAGGTTGGGCAGAGAAGAGATTCAGAGCAGCCCTGCAGAGGACTTGGGGATGTTGGTTGATGAGAAAATGAACATAAGCCGTCATTGTGCGCTTGCAGCCCAGAAAGCCAACCATATCCTGGGCTGCATCAAAAGGAGTGTGACCAGCAGGTTGAAGGAGGTGATCCTGCCCCTCTACTCTGCTCTTGTGAGACCTCACTTGGAGTATTGTGTGCAGTTCTGGTGTCCTCAATATAAAAAGGATATGGAACTGTTGGAACAAGTCCAAAGGAGGGCCACGAGGATGATCAGGGCACTGGAACACCTCCCGTATGAAGATAGGCTGAGAAAGTTGGAGCTGTTGAGCCTGGAGAAGAGAAGGCTGCTTGGAGACTTCATAGCAGCCTTTCAGTACCTGAATGAGGCCTATAGGGTGCTGGGGAGGTACTTTTCATTAGAGACTGTATGGTAGGACATGGGAAATGGGTGAAAACTTAAACAGGGGAAGTTCAGATTGGATATAAGGAAGAAATTTTTTACTGTAAGGGTGATGAGGCACTTTAACAGGTTGCACAAAGCAGTGGCAGATGTTCCATCGCTGGCGGTGTTCAAGGCCGGGTTAGACAGAGCCTCAGGTGGCATGTTTTATTGTGAGGCCTCCTTGTCCGTGGTAGGGGCGTTGGAACTAGATGATCTTAAGATCCTTTACAACCCTAACTATTCTATGATTCTATGATTCTATCTTGATCTGGAAATAAGACATTGGGAGTGTTGTGGGGTTATTGTTTCTTGTTTCCATTCTCTTTCAGGGACAGACTACTCAGATACCAAATATCTCTCACTGATGCACTGAAGCCAAAGACATACACTGCCTTTGTGTAATGCTTACCAGCACATTGCCTTTGCATTGTAATAGAGGAAAAGTTGTAATGACTTTCTGGGGGGAAAGCTGTCTGCAAATTGGACCAACAGAAGAGAATGAGAGCAGACAATGTCTAAATTATATATTTATGTACACCCATATATATTTTGGCAGCACAAGAGTGTTTCCACAGCAGCATATTCTGAATTTTGGCAGAAAATTTTTGGTATTTGAATTACCACTAAAGAGCAATTAAATTTTCTTAGAAAATGTGGATTGGAGAAGCACTTTTTAATGAGCTTTATTCAGGCTTAGCCAGAGGGGTTTTTGGTTCCTTCAGAAAAGGTCTTTAAATAATGTTATGCTTTGTAGAATATTTCAGCTGTCTGGGTCAGGCTCTACAGTTTACAGCTCAGTTTCTTAATGTCCTGAGATTCCAACTGAACTGACTCAACTTTGCATGTCTACCTTCCCTATTTAGTCTGACAACGGAATTTAATGTTGTAACCAAACCCACAGAATTCTGGAAAAGCTTTCAGCATGGATGGCATCTCACACTGACTTTTTCTTCTCACGTTTTTTTATCTCCTTCTGAGAGTATTTTGTCCAGAAGCTGAAATATCATGAGAAAAGGTCTCTTGGGTTTTTTTCTTTTTTACCCTGATGAACATTGCCATCCTTTGGTGACTGATTCATGCTTGATGAAAACAAAAATGATCTGTCCCAGATTCCTGGTTCTTTTGTCATTGTTTTTGCTTGTAATCAATGTCTAAGTTTAGAACAACTCTAAGTAGATTTAGTTACTGCTTTCCATTACTGTGCTGTGTTGGAGATGTTGTTAGGGTCGCAGTAATTTAAGAGAGATCTGTTCATTTGTGTCTTCTTGCTCTTCTGAGGAGGGGAAGAAAGGAAAAAAATCTGTAGGATTTCCAGCGAAAATCAGGTTCAAAGAAGTCTGGCTAGAATCAGTGACTCAAACAGCGGTACACACTGCAACAGAGCCATGGCACAACCTACAGCTGACTGAGTCATCTCCAGGAAGATGTTTGAGTGATATACATGATTTTTTTTTCTTTAATGTGAGCCATCTTTATGACATTTTGAGAATTATGAATCATATCTGATTAATAACTTTGAATAAACTGCCAGTTGAGACAAATCCAAAAAAACAGAGCCTCAAGATTTTAATCTCAACCAGTTTGTGTAATACTGTGCAATGCAGATGAAGGAATTGATCATAAAGAAATGACTGTGCAGTCAGGAAGGATTTTTACCCCTATTTGTCCTGCAGCTTATTTTAGAACTGAGTTTTAGTCAGTTATTAAATTGATCAATCTATTAAGCTACTTTCTGTCCCAATTGCCTGATATTAGCAGTTCTGTCTACTTCACTTACAGCTTGTTTTTCTTTAATCACAACTTTCACTGATTGATTTAGCTGTATGCTTGTTAAAGGTTTGTAATAGTAGTCCTATATCCCACCCCCCATCCAAAAGAGTGTGTACAAAATAATTTTTAAGTTGCATTTTGCTGTGCGTGGATCATGGAGATGTTCCTTACTTTCTTAATTAATGAATATTTAATATACTTAAAACATTATCAAACCTCTGCATAACCTTCTGGAGAGTTCTTTTCTCTGCAGGCAGAAGTCATGCTGTGCTTGATTCTCTCATTTCTATTCTGGCCTAAGATTACCTTCATACACAAATGTGGTGACTGGAATTTTATTTTTTTTCTCTCAAAGCAGCTGAATTCATAAAGCTCATCCTCTTCTTGAGTGAGTCCAAATGCAGTCAGCTTGTGCCTGACTTTTCAGCCCAGCTAAGCTCCGGGAACTTTCAGTTCAAAGTATGGGTCCTTGAGATAAAAATCAGTTGCAGATCTCAATCTATTTTCGCGACTGTCTCTGGATTTTTGGCTTAGTTTATATAACACCGTTTGATGCTTCCCAGGTTTTGGCTGGAAATGTTACAACCGACCTCTTCTTAGTATCCTTAATCCATTCTTTGTAAGGCTTGTCTGTTAAAGTTCTTGGATGTCTTTGTTATCCAAAAGTTCTTCAAGAATCCCATGCAAACCTGTTCTTGATGCTTTGCCATGGCAGTGGTGCTTGTGTGGCTTAAGAGTAGGATAGATGCTTTTAGTAGCAATTACAAAAATCATACCACTTTGTATCTCCTCCTTCATTAACAGGATGTGAAGGGGTCAGTGCAAGGTTCAGATTCTTAAATATTTCACAGAAGAGACTAATCCCAAGAAACTAGGGTTGGAAGGCAAGTTAATTCCATTCACTGTTTTAAACACCTCTGAAATCCAAGTGCTTTTGATCTTTCAGAATTGTGCTCTAGTATAAGACAAATGCAAATTCATGTATTTTGTGTTCTGAATACAAATTCAGAATTAGATTTTGTATGGATTCTGAATTCTGTTAAAGTGACATTGAAAGGAAAATAATGGGTATCAAATCACAGAAACCCTGGAAAACAAATTTGAAGTTGAAATATGCTGATTTAGGAAATCATTGATATCATCAGCTGGAAAGAGTATCTTCCTTTCTCTAGATTATGCCACCAGACACATGTATTGTAGATGTAAAGCTGGGATGTCTTTTGCTTTTGTGTCATTTTAAGGTCCAGTTTGTGGTATCACTTCCTGCCATTCATTTGTTTGTTGCATTGCAATAGTGGACCTAATAAAACTGACTGAAACAGCCACTACGAAGTTTCCACGTCTAAATGTTTGCAAGTATACATTTGTAAATGGTCAAGAAGAATTATACCTTGAATTAAGAAATCCTCTTTTGACATAGCAAATTCTAAAAATCTCTCTATGAATTATCTACTCTGAGAGAAAAATTTCTGTGAAGAAAATTTCATCCTGTGCAAACTTGGCCCCTCCTGGTGGTTCTTTTCACAGTTCATGTATGACATTGCCCTTGGAATGAAAATAAAAAAAATACAGTAGAGAAAATTATGTAGGTCTGAACCCTGGTGTAATTTACACCAGCACTTACAATAGACTGAGTGAGGCTGTTAAGAATGAAGCTATTTGCTGTATTTTGTTTAGACATTCCTGCTGCAGAAACATTTTAAAAATGAGAATTTTATTCCCACTGATGCTTATTCTCAATTATTTTAAAACAATACATTAAAAAGCTTTGTAATTGAAAAAGTACTAACTTGACTGAAGTTTCGCATTTGATTACTGACCACTGCTGAGAAGCCAAGTTTCCTCCATTTGCCGTAAGTAGATGAAAGCATGACACCCAGGACTTTGGCTCTTTGTCCCAACAAATAAGTCATATTCACTCTGAGATAAAATGTTCCCTTTAGTCCTCATCTAATTACTAAATAGATTCAGTAGCCTAAAATCTTCAATCAAATCCTAACCTTAAGCCTTCATATAATTTTTCCTTCAGTTAATATCCTGCCCAAACAAGAGCTATTTATTAGAAAGATTTCTCTGGTTTAATCGGTTATATTAATGTTAATAATACTAGGGTATAGACCCTGTCCTCTGCTAATTGAACATCTAGCATTCTCCTAGTACTCTCATGGTTGCCTGCTAATATTTGTACACAACATATCAGTACCTTGGTTACCACTGCATCTGCAGCTATATCAGCTATATGTAGTGCGTTGGCACAGCAAAAATAAATTAATTACAGTCTTTCAGCATTTCTTTGTATTTAATTAGAGATTCTGTAGGAACATCTGTTGATTTAAAATCTGAATTTAGGACATCAATATATGATAACCAACTTCAGGGTGTTCACTATCTTACCAATTTCTCTTTTATGGGCAGGATGGCTTATCTCAACTTTGTAAATTTACTCTCTCATTCTCAGTGTGTAGTTGTAATATAAGTTGTTTGGACAGTTAATATATAAGATATGTTGAAATTTAGTGCAAGAGTTTTGGATAATTCCCATGATACTGTGCAATTACTACTGTACGTGTCACCACTGTAGCAAATGATGCATCACTATTTCTCCCTGTTTGCAATAACTTTTATGCATAATAAAGCTGCTGTCGTGCTTTCCTTTCTTTTCTTTATTGCTGGAAAACATTCTTTTTGGGAAATCATCAGAAGACAAGTACAGTTTTTTCCTTTTTCTCTCTCTCTGTTTCTTGTACAGGATCCAGAATCTTGTACTTAAGGAAGAATCATAAAAATAGGGACAAGTCCTACAGGAAGATTGTATTTTAATTCAACAATCCGTAAAGAAATTAAAGCTCTTGGGAGAAAGAAGCCCTCAGTTTTAAGGTTAAAATTCTAACTGAAGATTTAAAGTTTGAAATAACAGATTTTTATATTAAAGATAAGCTGAGAAATTATTAAAAGCCAGGGTGCTTAAAGCTTCTTAGACTTCTCTCTGCCATCTGTCTTCACCTCAAGAAGTTTGTGAAGCAGGAATACTTAAGACATTTTAACTCTTTTGTCTAAGCAAAAATATTGGAAAAGGAGTGTCTACAACTCCAACGGCCAAAATACAATGCTCTTCACAATCAGGTATCAGTCTGGAGCACAGTGTGGAGACAGCTCTAGTGATCCTGGTGGGTGAACTTCCTATGGCCACTGAGCAAGGGAAGACATGTACATTATTGTTGCTTGATCCATCAACAACCTTCACCATCACCAGTCTCTCAGGTGCAGCTGATTCACTTACAGGACCTGGCAGGCAGGATGTGTAGCCCTGAGCTGGCTCTGCATGTTACTCTTGAACAGATAACAGAAGAGCCTCCCCTCTGGGATAAGTGGTTTTCAATCTTCTGCACTTATCTTTTTCAACATCTTTGTTGGATCTATCATTGAGAGCATTCCTACACAGCTTCCTGCCTGTTGCAGGGGCAACCAGTATTACTGCCCACATGTCACAGTGCCTGTGAGAAATAAACACGTTGAAAGAAGCAGGATCCAGCTTTTAGTAAATAAGACAAGGTGAGGCTGGCAGGGAAAGGCAATACTTTAAGAACTCACCTTTTGTTAACGGTTTTTCCCTATTGATCATCTGCATGATGCACAGACCCAAGCTTCATCTGGGAGTGCCATTAGTCATAGGTACACAGGTGGCAATGGCGAAGGTCTTTTTGGACTAGCAAGACATATATGCTCATTTGCCTTAAGTGATGGACTAATTTCAGTGATCTGTCTGTTAGGTGCCCCCAGTTTACAGAGCTTCATTTTGTCTTGGGCAACTATGAACAGCACACGGAAAGTGGATCAATATATTGCAACCTGTCTTGTAGAAAAACAAGGCCATGGTGAAAATGTCCTGCAAGTGTCACAGGCAGGTTTTTTTACTTCCTTTTGATACTTCTTTTTTCCAAACCAGCCTTGCATTTGCTGCATTTGAAAGATACTCCTGTGCCCACTCTGGTGAGGATGCTGCAGATGAGAGACCTGAAGACTATGTATCTTGAAGGTGGGTTTGTGTTCTTCTCCATAGAAAATCTTGACCACCAAAGGCCAAGTAAATCTTCTGTTTCATGCCTGTCTCACAGAATTTAAGACTAAAGAAAGATATTTGGGGCAGTTTTCCCACTGTGAAAGTAGCAGAAATTTTTCATTTTACAATCATCACAAGCAAGAAGCTGAATGAACAAATCAAATACTTCTTGAAAAAAAAAAGAGTGCTTTTCTTCAGAGCAAAATATTAATTTGAGACTTGATTCTCTGATGGTAATAATATGCTATAAAATCCAAGACAGCAATCATTAAAAACCACAATTAACAATGGTGCAGACCTCAAAAAAGGAGAGATACAACAATAGTAATTTTAAATAAGTTTTAAAATGACAAAAATCAATGAATACTAATATGTGTAGTAAAAAAACCTCAACAGAATTAGCTGACAAAAAGTGAACAAGCAGCAACATGCCATGGTTGCAGCAAAGCTTTCATATAAAGTAAGCCAGCAGGAACACAAATGAGAAACTGCTGGCACATGTTCTGTGTGAAGAATAAGATGAAGTATCCCAAACTGTGTCAATTATTAAAACTAAAGACTCCAACTTTGACATATGATATAAAAAACATAAATAATGCTTTCAAAGAGCAGTGTCAGACACTCTAATCTTCCAAGTTGCTTTAAACAGGAGATAAAGTTTGTAAACAAAAGCACTTTATTGAAACTTTCACCCGATCAAAGTGTAACCTTAGACTTAATAAGAAATAATAAATGCTGTTAAAGTCTAACAGTGGGGAAAGTAACATGTTTAGATGAGCTGCCAGTAAACATTCCTTGAGAAAATGTATATACACAACTGAACTGTTATTGGAAGTGTTTAACCAAACATTTGAATCAAAAAGTCTGTTATTACACACCTTGGCAATCCCAATTAACTGGTTTTCCTATGTATCTGCAGCTTTGAGTATTGATATTTAATGCTGGACTCCATTTATTCACCGGTGTTGAAATACACTCCTTCATGCAAAGCACATATGCAGGCACTGACATCTCTAGTAAGCACTAAAGTGAAGGTTTAGAGGGAAGCTTGCTGAGACACTTCTTCGTCTCATCTCAATGATTTCCGCATAGATCAGCCTGGATTATTTCTGTTATTCTTCACTGAGGATGATTTTGTGTTTTGTGCTTATTTACCACCAACATTTGATAATATATCTTTGTCTGTTCAACTGACTGGGAAACTCTACAGATCCGTTAAAATGGATGTACTTGTTGACTGTTCATAAAAAAAGAAAAAAAGGAAACAAAAAACCTAAACCAAAAAGCAGCAAACCCTCACACTCTTCACTCTAGAAAGACCTTCATAAAAATTGGATTAAAAATATTGTGTAATATCCTGACCAGGTCTGTATATACTAGCAATTTAAACTCGCCCTTTTTAAAATGACACCAGGGAGCTAGACAAGGCTGTCCATTATCCTCTTTTCCTTTTGCAATTGTAATTGAACATGTAGCTTTATTTCTCAGCAACTAAGAATTGCTTCAAGAAATAACAAATGGAAACTCCATAAATTTGGATTCATTGTCTGTAGATGGCATATTGATATGCTCCTGTAATCCTGGTCATAATCTGTGTATACCTCCTACAAACAATGGATTGGTTTTACATTACGTCTTGCTTCTTTTCAGCTACAGCAATAAAACCTGTTTTCTTAAAATGAATGTGTGGTTGCAGAGCCTACCTGACCAAAGTATATCAGATCATGAGACAGAATTCTGCTAGATACCTAGAGATAAACATCCATGCAGCTAGCATCCATATATAGCTAAAAAATCACTTCTCTGAATAAAGTATGAATTACCTTATGCATGTCCTTATTTTTCTCCAAGCTTTTTTGGATCTATAAACCCAATGAAAATTATAAACCATGTCTTTTTGCATCTCTTTTTCAGGATCTTTCTCTTTATTTTTTTTTTCTTTATTATTTTAATCCTTTCCCTTGCTTTGTACAAATAAAATATGTTTCTTAAGCTTTGTAGTCACTGCTAGCAGAAGATGGGTCAACTTCAAAACATTTAGAGTTATTTCATACTAAAATTTTAGTTCATTATATTTTGGATGGCTGTAGCTGCAGAACTACTATTGTTGTAGTATGTAGTATACACAGGAAGAAATTATAATGACAAAACTTGTACGCTGAAATTACTGGTAGCTGCCTCAGACAAAACCCTAGTACTGGAGATGACTGGAAAATGCACTTTTCCTTACTTATTCCTGGAGTAATTCTCAGAATAAATTCTTAGTTCTCTGTCTAATTATTTCAAAGAGCTTAAAAGGTTGGAACAGATACCCAAAATTTGGTGATGCTTTTCAAAGTTCAAATATCATGTGTGTCAAGGTTCAGCAATTAGACCAGTCTGGGCCATTGTTTTGCTGTCAAATAAAATTAAATGTGAATTTTTCAGCCGAACATCATACAAGCAGATTACATAATGCTACAGTAGAAAAGATTGTTGCACAGGTATATAGACAAAGTATTCCTTTTCTATTAATTAACTCTCAAAATAGATTATTTTAGCAAAAGCTGAGTTAAAAATGGAACTTTAATTTTTAGAATAGGTTTGCTCTGTTTGGAATAAGACCCAATAGTGACTCATTCCAAATATATATTCATTTTCTTTAATATATTACACAGGTTATAATTAACTCTTCAAAGAATAGCTCCATTTCAGACAAATTTGTCATTTAGCTGTCATAAAATATACATACCATAAAACACTAGTGTGTGACGGAGTATCCTAAATTAGCTGTTTGAAAAGGAGAGTGACAAAATGGAGAATTGACAGAAATGGCTTCTGCCCCCAAGTTTTTTAATTTAATATCAGCTGGGCTACCTACCTGCTTTTTGCTAATTGTGTTCACACATGAAAATAGTACTACTTTCTTTTGAATATATCACATAGAAAGTGAGCAAGCAAAGTTTTCTATCAGAGAAGCTAAAATCAGCATCACATTAAGAAAGCTGGAAAGCTATAATGTTCATTTTCAGCTTTCACAATTTCCACAACGTAGGTGATTATTTCCAGACACAAGACACTCTTTATTTCAGTCCTCTGTGCTTTATTCTATTTATCTGGTAGTGTAAATCTAGTGAAGACTAGATTGTAGGTAATAAGGATGTAAAATTAACCAAAGTCAAAGTCAGGTAGTGCATATCCAGCATGATATTGAAGACAGATAAAGCCAGAATGCTGCTGGGTATTTTTTCAGTTAAGCATTAAGGTATGCTCCCAACAGAAAGGCAGGGAGGCTATTCACATTGAACTTAACTTTCTCTTGAAATAAAAAGTCCAATCAAGGACAGACGACTCGGAGTACAACTAGCGTAAACCATAATACATGAATTAATAATGAACGGTAGAACCTTGAGAACTACAGAAAATGAATGACTTCTTTTGACATTTATAGGGAGATACATACCTTTTAATTGTATTTGCTCTTAAGAATATCTGAGCCACACCTACACTTTCTGCACATGCTCTTCTAATGAGCTTGAGGATGTCTGGGACCTAACTCTTGTGACCAGCCAAGATTCACAGTCTGAAACAAGACCATTTTGTCCTGAGATCCTTTAGTCTTCTAGGGAGATGAGCATGGTAGGCACTGAATTATCTGATCTTCTTTATGAAACGGATTGATTTTATTTCCTTCGTACTCCCTGGTCAAATGGAAATACAATTTGAGAAATCTCTCAATAGCAAAGTCTACAGAATGGAAATATGCATTCTGTCATTTTTGCCTTGTCTGTGTACCATGTGCATAGACAGCAGATTCCAAGGCTGTTGCTACATCCCTTCCATGAACAGACGTATTTTTACATGTGTCTAAATGCAATGAGCAAACACCCTTTAGAAGTCTAAGTAGCTTATATACCATTTTTTTTTTTATTTCTTAAAATTTGGTGCCAACATCAGGTTAAAAGTGCAGATGGACTTATTATGATCAGTTTTTCAGCATAGTGGGAGAAATCCATAAACATAAATTCTGGTGGATTTATCACTTCTTGTTACTAAATTTTAGTGACTGTTGTTATTTTGAATGAGCAGGAATTGCTGTTTGTTTTCTTTTCTCTTTGCAAGGGCCATGATTTCCACATACAGAAAGATGCAGTAGTTGATTTGAGATGTTACACTTGCATACTTTCTTTGGTAAGTTAGGAACCAAGTGTACCAAGAACACTAGCAGATGTAAATCAACATCTTTTACAACTGTGGAGGTTTAGATGTCCAAGCACAATCCGACAGTCCTGTTTAATTCAAAATCACTGTTAAAACCAGTAACAACTGTATGAGATATCACTAAGTGTGACATCCAGTCTACGTCCAAGTAGATGATGCAATAGTTAAACAGCCACTTGTGATTTATTATGTGTACAAAACTTATGGAGAACTCCCAGAAAAATATTCATTGGTAAGTCATGCTACCTCAATCTGTTTTGTTCATTATGTCTGCTTCTGCCTCAATGGGTTAAATTAACTTGCTATATAATCATGACCATGCTGTAGTTTGGAATTCAGTTGGAGTGAGCTCTTTTCAACAGTTGAAATAATTTCACAGGCTCCATTATCAAAATTTTCCTCTGCAAGGGTAGTGTTTTATGTGTCTCCTGAGTGTCCTATAAACTCCCAGTATTAATAGTGTGTTAGTGGTGATATTGATGCGTGATAGCATGGATACTGCCTGCGCTGTTACAATGCTTTAAGACTGTAAAACATTTTTAGCGCTGTTCTTTGCAAGGCTAAGTCTTGATAGTGTAATATAACACTGCTAATTATATTGATCTAATTAATCTAATTAAATTGCAGCTAGATATGTTGTACATGTCATTTGTCTATATTAACATTATGTAAACCTATTCTGCTTGTCTATGCATTTTATATACAATGCCTCTTTAGTATTTGACCAGGAAAGTGATTGTGTGTCTCCTGCATCTCATCCTGGTGAGAAAGAGGTCGGGTGATCAGGTGGTTTATGAGATGAGGAAAGCCTGATTGCTTTTTAGATCTGGTTTTGCTTGAAAAGACAAAGGATTTTCTCTTCCTGGAGCTTAGAAAATGTCTTCTCTACTTCTTCATTTGTTTATACCACCTTTGACAAAACCACACCTTCATTTTTCAGAATTACTATGCATCACATTCAATATGTAAATAAATAGACCAAAGGGTCCAGAGTTGCTTTTGCTGGACCAAGGAAACATAACTGCACAGCTTTGGTATTTTTCTCTTACATAAAAAAGAATGAGTATGGGGAAAATTCACTCTTAAGGGAGCAGGGTAGCTTTCTCCTGCTGCTCCTTGCCACTTGTTCTGCCTTCCACCAGCCACTCCAGAGGAGATGCCTTAGCAGACAGGCCAGCAGCTGATGTAACAACAAATCTTTGACTTTTTTGGCCATGCCTCTTCTTGTGTAGCGAAAGCTCTTTTCATAGTTGCACTTATTCGTTGTGGTTCTAGCAATAAAGGGTAATGTAAGCAGATGGTATCTCTACCCTCCTCCTAATGTAGGACACACACTTGAATGTCATCCAAACTTACCCTTCTCCTGGGTTTTCTTTTATCATCAATTAAATCAAAGCAAATATTCCTTCAGCATGATCTGGCTTTCCAGACTTTGCCTACTTTTTACTTCTGGTCTTTAATTCAGAGACACTCCATCATTTTCTATGATCCCTGTTTGGCATTAGGAAGACTCAGTTGGTTCGGTTGCTATTCCAAATCTGCTGTGTCACTCTGCAGAGTCATGGCAGACTGTGCCATGTTAGAAGAAGAATGTGACTATTTTCTTCCACATTAGCCTCCCACGGCAATTAGTGTTGTCCCTGCTTAGTTAGCCAAATCAACTGAATGCTAAAAATATGCAACACTGGGCAGGCTAAGAGCCTGAAGGAAGGTTGAACACTGTGTTCAGCTGTGTTGGTGTTAGATTTAGTTGTATTTTTATTTTTTTAAAGATTAGAATGAGTAAGATAAAAATGCTTTATTTGTCTTTAATTATGGTAAGATTTTTTTAAAACTCTGAAGTGGATATTTTAGGCCAGGTTTTGCTGCTGCTCGTATGGAGAAGTGAATGGTCTTCCTTTCTGCAGCTGACCATTGTCATCTTGTTGATGAAATTGCCCTCACGTTTCTAATGTCAGGAAAATGGAGTGACAGAGGGAAAGGGAATAAGAAAGATATTTTCAAAATCTCATTTTCCTTTGTTCAGTATAAGAAGAGATGGTTTCTTTAGCTTACTCTTGCTAATAGCATTAATGTAAAACATTTTAAACCCATTTTCAATTCTGATTAATATAGCTAGCTAGCTAAGGTGATAATTATATTCCAGGTGAAAAAATTTTCAATTTCCAAATAAATGAAATCAGGAAAGTCATCTGGGCTTTCTATAGTAATCTAACAAGATTCTAGAGAGATGCTTTGTCTACTGTGCTTGGACAAGAAAGAGGCAATGTGATTCCTCCTTTTCTTGTTTTGTTATCACACTTT
The DNA here is from genome assembly GCA_028858755.1 of Ara ararauna. NCBI lineage: Eukaryota > Metazoa > Chordata > Aves > Psittaciformes > Psittacidae > Ara > Ara ararauna. The sequence continues at coordinate 62,239,465 of CM054377.1, read as the reverse complement.
CTCTAGTTGGCATAGGGCAGGACTTCACAAGTTAGAAAACTTAAAATTGAAGTCTTCCACAGGGGCCTTTCCCCTTCTTTCCTCTAAGGTCTTTTAGACCATGTAGCAGTCATACACACAGCAAAGAAGGCAGCCATAATCCTGCAGCTTATCTGTGCGTAGTATGCATGTATTGAATACATGATAGTGGCTGGAGTTTGCTGTTTAAGGCTTTCGCTTAGCTGACTCATAGCAGTAAGATGAGAAATACCATAAAAGAGGAAGATGTGAAAGATGAAGAGCTCTGTAGATGACCTGTTGAAGTCAATAGAAATACCCTCAGTCGTGTCTGTAGACTGAGAGTTGGGCCCACTTAGAGAGAGGGATAGAATTAATGCTTCTGAGGAAGTGAAATCCTGGGGGTCTGCAAAAGAGAAAAACAAAAACAAGCCTGAAGGGACTTCGGAGCAGAGCCAGCAGAAGCTGCTGTCATCTCTATCCTGCTGTCCTTTCTTGAACTTGGCACGATCAGCTGATCTGCATGAATCTGATGCTTTTATGGCACTGGTTATAATTGGTGGTGATAGCAGCATGACTGAAGGAGACAACGCATTGTATGAAAACAGGTTGAATGGAGTCAGTTATAAAATCTTACAGCTCATTCCATCAGAGTGGGGTTTTTTGCTAATCAAAATATTTTCTGTGAATCTTGGAAATTGCAGCCTCTGATCACAAACCAGAGAGTATGAGAGGGTCTCATTCATAAGTGCTTTATCTTCTCAGGAACAAGTCGATAAGCCTTTATTGTTTAATTTTTCTTTCTTGGGAACTGGGCAGCTGACATTTTTTCAAAGTCCCTTAATTTGTAGGGGACTTTGTGGGAGTCACAAAACCCCATTAACCATATTTTTCAACTGGCTTTAGGAGGAATATATTTTAAAATGGAAAAAGAAAGACTTTGAACAGCTTCTGATAACTCACAGTTTAAGCATAGCTATAAAAAGAAAATGAAAAGGCAATTAAAAATGGAATATTTCTTTCATCAGTTTTCTCCCCCCAACTGTAATTTGTCATTATTTCTTGTAGGCAGGCAGAAGGATGAGGCTACAAAAGACAATTTAACACTGCAAAGCTGGTTTCTATAAAGCACCATAACTTGGCATTAGAATGAGGGACTCACATTTTTAAATCTGTATCATCCCCCCAGAAAAGTTCTGAAAGATTTTTTTGTGTGTGTGGTTTTTTTTTTTTTGTTTGGTTTTTTTTTTTTTTTAGGGTAGGAGTTTTTTGGTTCGGGTTTTTTGGTGGTTTTTTCAAAATTGGGAAAGAAATGAAAATGAATTCATTAACGTCTCAACAGCACTAGCTGGAATCAAAAAAATAGGGTAATAAGAAGCCATGTTTCTTCAGATTCAGTTCTTGACTGTCAACACCTAGAAATCCCCTCATGATATGAGAAACCTGCAGAGGCATATAATCTAGAGAATCAACAAAAGTGGGCTTGAAACACTTGCAGTGTCCATATTTGTCCATGCAAACTAATAGCTACACTTATGCAAACTCATTAGTGTAGAGATGCCAGGAGTTTCTCTGGTCCCTGATCTGCAAAGGGCAGGGTTGCTCAGATGCGTTTCCACGTTGACTTCTGAGACAGAGTCACGTCTCCCAGGATAGAAGAGTTTTTGTGCTGACTGTGACCATCCTTGCAGAAATTATATCTCTGCTGGGGCAAAGGGGCTGAGGGGTTGTGCTGTGCCCAGCTGATGGAGGGCTTAAGTCCCTACCCATTGCCTAGGCAGAATGGCAACAGGGGCTGGTTTCCACACCAGGGCAGTATAGCCTGAAGTCCTCAGGTTTTCTTGACTGTTTTTTTCCAGCAGTACTGTGAGGTCTGCATGGATATTTTTGGCAAAATAAATATTTTTATGCTGCTAAGCAAACATAAAATAGTATCGTTATTTAAAAGGGTGCTGAAAGTCATTGACACTCTCTCTTGTGTGTATATGTGTAAAGTTGTACTTATTTATCACATATGTTTATGAAACAGCCACCACTATATCATCTGAGCTCAAGTTTTGTGAAAAGTTCACAAGTCCATATTTCACATGAGCCATATGCTGAGCTGAAGGCACATAATTTACAAACATTTTAAGCGATTGTGTTACCAACAATTCACGTTTCTGCTCTCAAGATAAAGTCCCAGCCCGTTCCATCTGATCAGCATCTTATTCTTCAAGCAGGTGTCATGGTTTCTGAATTTTGTCCATATGGCAGCTGATGCGGAATGAGAGATTGAGTGAATAAAATCAGATGTTGTGGGAAGAGCCAGTGAGCCTTTGTGCCTTGTGCTACTGCTAGTGACAATAGATTTAATGCAGCCATTGTTCATGATCTTTGAGTTTATTAGAGCTAAATGGTTATGATTACCTCATCAAATTATAAAAATCAGAGAAAGTGATTGAAAATGCTCCCTGAAATATATTGCATTTGGTTCTAGATCATGACCACTTTGCAGTTCATGTCTTTTGGTGGCACGCATGTGCCCATATATCTGTTCATATCCATAGCTGGTTCAGCAGTCATTCTTCCCAATATTCCTCAAATCAGTTGAAAAGCAGCAGCAAAGCTTGTAGACACAATACTGAGTGCAATGAAAGTTTCAATATATGTATGTGCAAAAAGCACTGGTCCCATGGGCTATCTCAGGGAGCATATAACTGCTAATTGGACCTGCAAGGGTCAGCAATTACCTCTCAGCAGTGCAGGCCCCCTTACAGAGACACTTATCCGTAAGGCAGCTCCCAGAGTTGCACGCTGTAGCCAGGCAGGAGCCCTACAAGAACAAGGCAGAGGAGAGTGGTGCTGTGCCCTCCCTGGTGAGATCTGCAGCACTTTCTTATCCACTTGCATGTGGGACAGGACCCTGCTGACTGATGCCCAGGACTGTCTGTGAAATGATTATAAAACCATACTGCATGAACCTCTGTAATGTTAGTTTGATATGCCCATCAGCTATACAGGGATGCTGCCTTACCTGGAGCTGAGCAGCCTAAAAAGCAAGTTGTCAGGAGTTACTTTCCTCTCTCTATCTCCATTTCTATCACTTGGGTGTTTGCCTCCAGAAAAATCCATATCTTTGAATTGCCTTTCAAAGAGTCTCTTATTATGACACTGGTGGGCAGAGCCCTCCACAAATTGTAAAATAACCTGATGCCATGTCAGATTAGGTTATGTGCCATCAAATTATTAAAATCTTCACAGTTACATTTGCTCAACAGGCATTCACGCTCCGTCTCTTGAGACCAGCATTTCTGCATCTTTGCAGATACTTTCAGGTCATTCTTTTTTTTTACTTTCTTTTTTTATCTTCAAGGGCCAAAGGCAGTTCTTGGAGGTCTTAAGATTACAAAAAGGAGAGGTGACGCTTTATGTGCATTTTATATTTTTTCTGTCCAATGACTCTAATGTCAAAATTGCTGCAACCTTCCAAGAGAAATGTTAAATCACAATGTGGTTAGAAAGGCACCCTCGACAGGTCTGCAAATGACAGCTCTATAATTTCAGCATTATTTGAATACAATGTAGAAGTGCCTTATATGTTTAAGCAGCTTCATTTTACATCTGCTTTTTAGAATAATTGATTCATACTTGTCTGCACAGGCTTTCAATAGTTCTTTTCTTCATGTCTTTGTCTTACTCTTCTATTTTATTTTTCTCTAATTTTTTTATTCCTTTGATTTTCTTTTCTATAATATTTATTTTACCAGTGAGAAGATGAGAGGGTCAGGCTAAGCCTGTGCTAAATTGAGCTGCAGTGGAACGAGTCGGCTTTACCTCTGCTTTCATTGCAGCCATAGAGCAGAATGGCTTGAATTGCATGCAGATATTTTCCTGCCCACTTTCATACATATGCTAACATGCATTGCCTGATTTGTGGTTCAGAAATTGTCATTATTATTTCTAAGTACTGAGGCATATTTGACTTGTTTTAATATCTCTAAATTATTTTTGCCATTGTTGCTGAAGTCTGCGTAAGTTGGTTGGAGTCCTTAAAAAATCTTCCAATGGTTCTTGATAACAATTTTTCATCGGGAGACAGGGGCTTCAAATCCTACTAAACCAAAAATGTTTATAGTCCTATATTTTATTTTGCTGTGGTGTTTCTGTACCACTGAACTGACAGCTGAGATTCTACCCTGTTTCTTCGGTGCCTGATATCAGATGCAGCCAGTGAAAAGGTAACGGCAGTGATATGGACTGGGAAAACCAATATATTTTGCAGAGTGACCACTCTGGCTAAAGATGTGTGTCATATGTCAAAAATCTGTGAGATCTGTCAGATCTCCATGGAGGCAGCTTTGCTCCTTGCAGCATGTCCCAGGAGCCTGTGCCTTGATCCTCTGACATAAAGCCATGGTTGTAACCTCTGTGGTCAGCGCCACACCAGCAGCAGCGCTCCGGAAAATCAACTAAGGGCAGTGTTTCATGTCAGGACTGCATGTGGACGCAGTGTGGGATGCTTGCCCATATTGCTGAATGTAAACACTGGGAGCCAGTCACACCTGTGCCTGAAGGGCGCCCTTCTCCCTGCAAACCCACACAGTGGTTTCCCAAGGCTGGGAGGATGTGAGGCAGGTGTTGTGCAAACCACTACAGATCACGAGTGTCTCCACAAAGTGGTAGGTTTAAAATGCGTGCATCCCCCCAAAATGAGGTCAAAACTAGTGAACCTCCTTTGTCTGTTGTTTGTTGTTTTTTTTTTTTTTTCCCTGTGAAAACGTGCTGCTTTCCTCATTTAGTGGATACTGAGGCAGATGTAAAGAAATGCCATTGGAAGGTAGAAAGAACTAGAATTACTGAGAGGGAAAAATCTTTCCAAAAAGCACTGGTAAATATAGTTTAATAAGGTGTTAGCCTAAAAGCTCTATCCTCTTTATAAAAACATTGTAGTTATTTAGTGATACCACTTCTTATTGAAGGCCCTACTATAAATGAAAAGACAGCCTCTTCTCAGCCTCAACTTTCCAATCAATCAAAATATTTGCAATCAAATAAAGTATGCTGTAAAAACAATTCATAAATGGGCTAACATGACTCTTTTCCCATCAAAAGCTTGCATGCTGGTGAATCTCCTACAGCTGCCTGTGGTGCATCTTATTACTGCTCTGTGATGGGAAAACCATGAGCTGTTGTGCACCCAAATTGCCAACCAAGTGGTGATCTCCACTGTTGGATCTGGGCTCACTGCTCCTCAAAAACAGCAGGCTGTGCCAGTCAGTAGCATGACCACACCACCAGAGATGAAGTCTCTTTGCTTCATTTTATAAGACCAATTGACAGTTCTTTGAATGTAAAGTTTTCAGAGGATCCACAAAGATCTCAAATCAATGCTCTTCAACATTTATCTTCCATTTCAAAACTTACTTTTTCTGATATTTCTGTACCTAATTGTACATATTATAAGATTTCTCTCTTTTGAGCTATTCTGCCTGTATTGATGCATTTTTTAGTGTTCTTAGCAGGAATTAATGCAGTGCTTGAAATGTTGGTTGTACCTTTGTAGCACCTTTCCTCTCCTTGCATGTTTGCTGTCATGGAGGGCACCATGAAAGTACTGGGAAAGCCTCCTGGTGAGTGGGCGCATGTGCACGTGTTTCAAAAGATGTGAAACTGTGTGTGAAATTCCTGATCACATTATCTGCAAGGGGAAGCATGAGAAGATTAAGTCAGTTTGCAGCTCAGATAGTGCAGAAAGGGCAGTATCAAAGCTTTAAGATCAGCCTAGGAAGTGATTTCTGGTTTTGTATGAAACAAAGAGCTCTTCAGATAGTGTCATAGCATGTAAAGCTTATAGATAGATAGAACTGAAGGGAATAGGTAATAACCATAAAACAGTATTATGAAAATATAAACCTTAATTAGGGATAATGGGTTACTCTCTTCATTAAATACATTTAAGTATGGATGCAGAGTTTTGATGCATGGTTGCTTCTGTCCAAGAGCATATGTGTGTTTATATACTGATCTAATATTGATGTATAACTGATGCATTAAATATGCAGCAAAGGATGAATACTCTGCCCTAATGTTAAATGGGTCTCTTTAGAGCTGTGTAGTTGTACAAATATGTGGAAGAAGACAGTCCCTGCCCCCAAGTTTCTCATCTAAAAAGAAAAGCACATAAAACTTAACATGTGCTTAGAGTAACTCAAGGTTGTAAGTAGGGTTCAGTCATACCAATAGGTGCTGTGCTCTTTCTGCTGAAGGACCTGAATGTCAGTGGGATGTCTCTGCTCCTTATTAATCCAGGAAACAGAGCCTTGCAATTAAAATTCAGGTTCCCTGTTCTGATTTCAGTGTCAGCAACTTGGGGGTTTGTGTGGAAGGAGTGCGCCTGTTCCTCTTTCTGCTGTCTTCAGCAACAGAAGCTCAGTTGGTCTCCTTTCTAGTGATGGAAGAAACTTTATTTCCCGACTTCCAGCGTTTCAAGTTTCAGATGTGGCATTAAATAATCTGATTCCTCTGAGTAGTTAGATGATTATGAGGGGATTAGATTATGGTTAGTACCAGGGAGGGGATAGTACAGAAACATATCTGTAAATTACACATACACCATAGGAAGTGCCTATGCCACCACCTTCCCCATAGGCACTGGGGATCTGTCATGGCCAATGTGCACCACTTGGCGCACTATTGGCGCAGAGGCCCAGCCTTAGTGGTCCTGCATTGCTGACCTTCCTATCATGCACTGGGGAGAGGGACTTAGCAGTAGCCAAAAACACCTGCAGTTTATTGTCTTTCTCTCACGTGCTGTGTTGTTCCTCTTGCTTTAGAGAAAATTCATGCCTACTATAACGAATTTGCCTTTTTTGATTTAAAGGTTTCTCTAGTTCAAAAGCAAAACAAGCTTTGCCTTGTCCTTAAAATACCAGAACTTCTGTGGGTTTTTTTTTTTTGGTGGGTTTGGTTTCTTTTTCCTGAGGTAAACTTCACCCTAAGAGCAGAAGTACTGACCCCTTTATTCCTCAGATCGTTCTTTCTGAATTTGAGCTGAGGAACAATCATGTTCCCTGCAGTTGCTCTTGCTTAAAAAAGCACCAGCCACAGTGGTTTCCTTCCTTTCATAATCTTCTTCCCTCCATGTCCTCCCTCCCCCCACCACAACCTCTCCTGCCTTAAACATTTGGGTTGATATTTTCTCTGCTTGGTCTCAGGGCTACAGTGATATTAAAAAAGAAAAGTCTGAGTAAAATGAATTGTTCCTTATTGAGGTAGAGTACACGGGGAGAGAAAAAATTATGCCTTTTCCTCGGAATTTTAGCATAAGCATACAGTAAGTCAAAATGACAGAGTCCATAAATGTCAGAGAGAATTTTATTAGCAGAAAGAGTTAAGGATATTCAGATACAATTGTCCTGCCAGCGTCTGAGCCCAAGATTATTTTAGACACGTGGGTAGTTTGACCATATCTGTGGGATCATGAACTGGTCTCTCCGTGACTTAATCTAAGCTTTGAATAGATGGGACGCACTCCATGTAGAGAAAGCTTCTAGATATCTTACTTTTTGAATACTTGGTATTTTAATCTGATGCTTTTGAAATCAAAAGAAAGATTTCCATTAAGTTAAATGGGTTCAGAAGTGGGTCCTAACATGAGATTACTTTTTTCATTAAGGACATTATGTTGCATCATTGAACTCTATGTTTTTTTCCATTGACTTCATTAGATGCAAAATTGGCCCCTTAAAGCATATGCCTAGATACGGCATTTCATCTTCTGTGACTGCAGTACAAAAGGCAAAAAAAGGGAATAATATCACCCTTATCCTTGCTGTTTCTTATTCCTGTGACATGTTGCCTCTGATATTTCTGCATTTTGAATCATAAGCGCTCTATTCTCACTGGGCTGTTGTCCCATGTTAATCTGATATTCATATAATTTTTCTAGAAAAGAGCTTGTGAATGATCTCTCCCTTCTAATTTATTCAAGACTAACATTCTGCTACCGGCAAACTTTCCTCCACGGTTTCCCTGTCTGTACAGTATAGCCAGATGTTTTGTAGTTTGGGTCTCTCTGCACATTGTTGTACAGACACTGCAAATACCTCTTTCCTGTAAGTTTCTCCAAGAGTCCTCACAATGGAATACATGAGGAATATGTGAAAACAGGTTGTAAACTAAACTAAAATGAAATTTAAAAATACAGAAACTACTTCTTAATAAACAGGAGAAATATTTTACAGATTTTTGCAGAGCAGATTGGACTGTCATCTGGGCACTATGCGCATAATGGTGCAGTTGCAAAGACTTGTAAATAGTGAGACATTCATTTAAACCAACTTCTAAATGAAGACATAAAATTATGGGAATAATGTGGAATTGGCTTTGAATCAGTAATACTTGTATGGCATCAATTACTAATACACTTGCGTGGCTCTCAGCAATGAAGGCATATTCTCAGTACCCCTGTCAAGGAGAGAAATGACTTCTAAAAAGACAACAGGTATAAAATCAATGAAGATTTAAAATGTAACACTTTTCATTTGATTTCAGTGCTTAGGTAGGCCATGATTAAATGTTTAAAGTCTTCTGAAATTTTGGGCTTGTAGTTCTGTCTATTGTCTCAGATCTATCTGTAGTAGAGGCCGAGTCCAGTAACATCTCATGTTAGGCACTGTTGAGGCTGTGCCAGCCTCTTTTTCAGTCTATTTCCATTCAGAATGAAGTAAGAAGTGATCTGTAGGAATGATTATCAGTGTTTTTGACAAAAGCATTTTAGGGTATAAAAGGGCCTCTGATTAGGCCTAGATAAATGAAAACCGTTATGAGGGTAGAGACAACCTGGTGGAAGTCAGTCAACAGCAATAGGAGACTGTGATTCTTGTTCCTAATGAAATACAGAGAGAGAGAGAGAGAGAGACTGAGAAATGCAAAAAACCAAGGCTCGTGATACTTGTGAATGCAGCTTGAATTTTCCTCAAAGTTTGAGAGAGTTTCAGTGGGAGGCTCTGAATTGGATCCATCTCTGCTTAAAATGAAGAACAGGAACTGACCATCAATTTCTATGCATCCTCTGAGCATAGAATTAATGGTTCTATTAAAATGAGACATCCCTAAGAAATTCTATAGTAATTGAACTACTTCATAAATTAAGACAAGCAAGCACAGTTGTATAAATAGTGGACTGGCTAACCCAGTTATTTGTAATAAAGTTTTGACCATTATAGCCTTCAATCCCATCTGTGTGATGACAGAAATTTCTGAATAGCCCAGAAAATAGTTTCTGAAGCTTTGGGTGAGTATTTTTAGTTGATAGTGTGACATGGAGGGCTACTCTGTTCTCTGCTGCACAAACCTGGTTTGAATGGCCTGTATCAATCCTTACATTTAATGACAGAAAACTCAGCTTAACCTTGCTGTAAAGTAAGTATTTATACACATCAATGAGAGAAATAAAACACCTTATTGATTTTACATCTGCTTTCACTGTGGTAATTAAAATGTACCTTTGCAGCTTGCAGAATAGTAGTCTGTTTGTATTAGATCAAAGAAAAGCTCTTTTACAGACCTTATTTTGTATTCCTGTTGTCTCTTGAAAATTCTGAATAAATGTGGAAGGATGAGTCCAGTCTTCATAACCTGCCACCCTTTAACCGTAGTAAAAAATACCTTCCAGACAAAAGAGCCAACTGTTTGTTTTCAGTGGTATATTCTAATACTAACAAAATTATAGTCAAATAGTGAAATTCAGTGTTGACTACTCTGAAATTCAACATTCAATGTAGTTAATGGCTTTTCCTGGATATATGCTTTGTCAGGAGTCTTCTGAGGAAACCTTCTTGATCTAATTGTTCACAGGAAGATTGTTACTACAACAGATTTCTTCAAAAAACCAAAACCCTTGAGAAGGGCACTGGAGACCTTCCAGTCCTACTGAATTTGGTGTTAGATCATCAATTTCAACCATGTGCTTCTAATTGGCTGCTTTGGATAGGACCTATGGGCTTTCTGGATGTATACAATCTGTTTTGTCTGGAGCCTGGTCCATTTGCAATTGCTAATGTTGGTGAACCTGGACTGTGGCCCCACACCTGACACTGCTGTGGGGCACTGGTGTAAATAGAGCTACTCAACCACCTAGGTGAGTTTTTTTCCTGGCAAAAAGTCAGTTTTAAGTCCATCCTTGGTAAGTTAATATTGAAGAATCCTCTGGAGTTGTTCTTTGCCAAAATTTCCACCCCAAAAATTCTCCACCTTTGGTTGTGATGGATGAGAGGGTTTCCTAGACAAAATTGACTTTCAGACAGCTGATTGTCTCATGTTGCATCCATAACTGTTGAAATTTTTGACAGGGTAATTTCAGAAATAGGAATAGTCTTTGCCAGCATTTTGGTTTTGTGTGTGTGTAAAGTCAAGCTTTTTGGCAGCACAAATAATTTTGAAAACACATCTGTTTTCTCTGGTTTCTATGATTTTTTTTTTTTTTTAAACTTTTCTCAAGTTCTCTGGACCAGAATGGCCACATGGTGTGTGTAGTTCTCATACCTTGGATTGCTATTATTCTCTCATCTGTACCTCCAATGGTATGCCATGATCAGATGAGTCTTCTCATGTACTTCATTTACAGGTCAGGCCATGATTTGTCCTATGGCACACCGACATTTGTGATGCAATGCAGCAGCCTCACAGATCTAACAGACATTTAACTGACTGTAAAGAAATAAACTAACATACTTTGAATCAGTCCTAACAGGAGAATTTCAGTTTGATTCTCAAGATCCAAAAGTAAATTTAAGGTTTGTAAGAAGTAGATTTATATTGGTAACCTACCACTGCTTCTTCCCACTCACAACACAGGTTGATGGAGAGCTATTAGCCAGTATAACTGTGATTAATTTAGCTCCCTCTGCACCTTTTATCCTTCTTATGTCTGATTAGGCCAAGGCTTAGGATTTGAAATAAAGCCAAGATTTTAAATCTGGAGCCCTCTTAATTACTTCCTCTCACTTTTTTTTTTTTTTTTATCATGTGGTAAAAATTTGATTATAGATATGTCTACATAATAGCTCACTGTCGATATATTTAAGCTAGGTCTCAAAGAGCTAGTTTGGTAGCGGAAGCAGTCTAGCCGTAGCAACATAAGATAATTTATATAAACATAAGCTTATTACACAAAAGTGCGAGCAATTCAGAACATGCCATATATATTATATACATTTGTATATATATATATGTAAGGACTGCATGATGTGTGTATTTATGCATACACATCTAAAAACCTTACTAGTACAATTTAGCAAGTAACACATTTCAAAAGCAGAAGGAGAAAGGAAAAACAGAAACACAATTGTGATTAATCGTGCTCATTATCAACTCAGACTTATGACCTGTGTAAATTTTGGGGCATTTTTTTGAAGTGTGTTTGTGGTGGTGGATGGGAGGAGGGGTGCATATGTGTGGAATGAGAAATGAAAAATACACTCCTTTCTCTGCCAATAAAATGACCCATTCCACCTCCCTAAGTTTTCAGCCTTCCCTCCAAAAGTTAGGTAGATGTCTAAAGCTGGCTAAAGCCTTATTATTTAGTTAACTCTAGGTGGTTTCCATTAGCCTTACAGTACGTGCCACTGAGCAGACATACAGTAACTGAATTGTTTCAACTTATCCAAATAACATTGAAATAGACTTAATTGTTGAACTGCAGGAAAGACCGTGTGTCTCCAGAGACTATTAGTGTCATTTAAAAGGCTAAATGTATCATAAAACCTGTCTTTAACAGAATAAAATTGTACAGACCAACACAATTTTAGCTAATGTTTTCCACATTTCTTGTAAAAAATGTTTTTGGCTGTAAAGCAAAGTTCATAGCATTTCTAGGAGTTATTTCAGTGCAGCACTTCCCAAAAAGTTGGAACCTACCATCCTTTTTACTATGGAGTAGCAACTTACTATGAGAGCAGTCACGCTGAAATCTACTGGTTTTACATATTTCTATTTATTGTGAGTAAACAGAGGCTTTCACACAGCAGAAGATTCAAGAAGACTCTGATTTCAATAGACAAGCATTTTCCTCTTATACTGCCTCAGCATTCAAATCCAGCTTTGATTAAAGAAGAATATGGTAGTATTTGAGAGGAAAAGTAACACTGAAGTAGTCCTTGCTGATACAGGTTGTCGGTGAGATTTCCTCAGCAATCAGCATTTCAGTAAATTGTGATTCTTATTCTGGGATTTACCCCGGTTTTAATTCCAATGTTACTTATGTTCTTTTGTTAGCTATGTTAAAAAAATTATTTGTATAAAGAAAATGATAAAGGTAGCTGAAAACAGACAAAAGAGAAAAGCAGAAGAAGAGCATCGGGGAGGTAGAATGATAGACCAAGGAAGAGTGAATGAAAAATAGAGAATTGCTTTTATGCTATCAAAGAGACAAAGGCTTATTTCTTTGTTCCAGAATAATTTGAACAGAAGTTCAAAATATTAAGGGGAAAAAATCAAGAAGACAGATAAATAGTGGATCAATCCTCAGTAGAAGGAGCAAATCTTTATCTTTCTCATCTTTTCGCTGGAGTTTTATATCAACTAACAAGGAAGTTATTTCAAATAACTTCTGCTAATATTATTGTTACTTTATAAGTTTAGTTGCTTTGTTATTTTACAAGTTTTGTTGCTATGGAAATGAATGGTGTAATCTACTGTTTCCATCATAATCACTAAAAAAAATTAACATGAATAGACTATTTTTTTTCTTCTCCAGTTAGTCCTCTGCAATGTAAGAGACAAAGATATTGTCTCAATTTATTTTTTTTTCTGGAAAATCTCAGGATCATGATGTAATTACCCCTGTAGGAACACAAGTGGCTTCCTGAAAAACTTAAGAATTTCTTGCAACAGCAGTTACTGTCAAGCTTTTCCCATTAGAGCTATGTGTGAATGGAAACAACTGTAATTTCTTCATTGCATGCTATTAAAATGAACTTGAATCATGTAACTGTTTTGAAAAAGAGACATTATGATGACAAAAAATATTGGTTAAGTCTAGCCAGAGTTTGATTTATTTGGTTTTAGTCTTGCGATAAGGATATGTGCTAATGAAGCAGTTCCCGCTTAGAGGGAAATTCATCCTGTAACAAGTCATTGTGCCACTAATTCTTTTTTCATTCCCATTTTGGGAATTTACGTAGTGTCTGGTCTCCTGGCGTTGACCCTCAGAGTGGCCCTGAATTCACCTGTAATGAGGAAAATCCCTGGATGCACAAATCTAGCGCATCTTTACCTTAAACTAAAAAGACGCTTATTTCCAGATTATTGATGGGACACTATTGCACCGAGCAGGCTACAGATATATTCATATACTGTGCAATTAAATGCAATGGAGGCTTCTCCTCACACCTCTGAAACAGCAAAGGAAATAGAATGACACTGCTATTTTTAAATTTTAAAGTAGGATAATCACATTAGTATGGTGCAAGATGCAAACTAGAAGGTCTAATATGTGTCCATGAAGCATATCTAGTTCTGACCTCTGAAGCATTTCTGTTTCTGACCTGTGAACTTGTTCAAACTATTTTATCAGTTTGCTTTTCAGGCCTGAACTAAATATATTTAATTGCACTTTTATGGTTTGGTATGACCACAGGCAAGAAACATGAAGTCCAACTTACTGTCCTCTGACACATTCAAGTGGCTGTGGGAAATCCTTGCAATCCCACTGTGGCATATTGGAAGAGGGAGTTCAAGTCACTGGCATCCTTTCCTTGATAAGGGTAATGGTTGTAAACTAAAAGAGGGAAGATTCAAGTTGGACACAAAGAAGACATTTTTTACAGTGAGGGTGGTAAAACACTGGCACAGGTTGTCCAGAGAGGTGATGGACACACCATCCCTGGAAACATTCAAGACCAGGTTGGATGTGGCTCTGGGGAATGTGATCTAGTTGAAAGTCCCTTCCAAGCCATGATCTGAAGTCCCTATGATTCCATGATAGTATGAGAAGGTGGAGTGGGTCTGTGCCTTTCCTAAAGATTAAGTAACTTGTTTGACACATTTAGACTTTGAAAGCACAGATTTACAAAGTCTGAAATATCACCATTTCTAAAATTTTGGCAGCCCTACTGAGAAGATTCATAGTATGTGGAAAGCTAAGTAATATGGGGTTTTTTTAGTCTTCAATTTAACCTCTGTTTTGAAGATTGCAAATCCTACAAGCATTAACCACAGCTATCCAAGTATGAGTGAGAAATAAGTGGATTTCCCCCCATATTTTATAGATAATTTCTGCAAAAAAGTTCACTATCCCATGAGGAAGAACTTAGGCCCTTGTAAACATGAAATTATTTTTCCTGTCCAGACTCCAGCATTTTGATAAGAACATCCCTGCTTGTTTCTTGCTCTTAAACATGAAGAGAAAGAACAAAATTTCATAGATTTTTTTTTCTGTCGCTTTTTTTTGATAGTCACAGTAAATATAGTCATATGGGTGGGAAAGTTGACCAAACTAACCAGAACCCTCCCCCCCAAATAAAAAAAATAAATATTGCATTAATATTGTTTTTAAAAAATTGTGTTGATTTTAAGGTAGTCATCTATGAAGCAGGGATGTGAGTGTCTTGGAAGTCAGTGGATACAGTCCTGAGGTAGTGGGACATGGAAATATATTGAAATGATGACATAACAAATTACAAAATACTGTTAACAAATTCATTTATTTGGTGTATATATAGGTGGTCTACCGAGTATAGGTAAGAGTCTGAATGCATTTCCTTTCTGTGAGTGAAGTAAAGCTCACAGAATACATTACACACTGTCACTTTGTCACTTAGCTTCTGAAAGAGATGTTTATACGATTTGCCCAAGCTCATGTGGGAAGAGGAACAGCAAAACAAGGTATAGAAACCATCTACTTAGACTCTCATTCCCACATTCTTCAGAAATTATCTGAATTAGGACTTATTCTAGTACAGCCATGACAAATGTAATGTGCAAAACTAATGAAATTTAAAAAGGACCGACTTAAGTGTCCCCTGACCTTTCATGGCTAAATGCAATCTCATTCTAATATAAAGTGTTAGTTGTCTAGTGTTGGTCTTGACACTTCATTCCTGATGGGTTTGAAAAGATGTAACTAAACCTACTAATTTCTAAATTCTGCAAAAATAGGGTAGGTAAGTTACAGTCTTGACTGGTAGTAAGTTGCTAAAAAGATGACAGACTGTAAAACCACCTTCTCACTATGCTCATTATGCATTCTTCCATTGTGTGAGGGGTACTATTTCACCTGATGAGACCATTCAACATAAGTACCAAAAGGTTGCAGAATCTGGCCCTATCAAGGTTAAATACTTTTGCATTTTTCATTGGCTTACAAATTCTCTGAGAATTACTGCAAGAAAATCAAATAATGGATTTCTACATTTTTAGCACATGTCTTGAGCTGATTAGCACAGAATCTAATTTGCTCTAATCAGCCCAAGGTGGATAGAATGTGAAACAGATGACTTTACTGTTTAAGAACAGGTAATTCTGTTTATTTGTAGTGAATAATGACATTTTCCTACTGATGGGTATTCATCTGGCCCCTTAAACTGCATCAGGTCAGTGCCGAGAGTAAGTGGTGCAGTAAGTTTGAATTCCCCTCTACTGCATAATAGGCAACTTTTCTGTCACTGCCAATTTGAACCAGACCTATATATGAAAAACAAAACTTAGGTTCCTGATAAATATAACAATTTTTAATATCCCCAGCTGGAGAGAAAGTTTCCACTCCTACAGCAGAAAGAAGTATGTATGGGCCTGTAAAACAGCCTCAGAAAGAGAACTTCTGAAAGGGCAAGAAGTTTCCTCGCTCTACACTTAGAATTATTAAAAGTACATGCCCTAGAAACAGAACCTGTGAGTAAAGGTGATAGTTGACCAATGTAAGATAAAAATCAAATCACTTCAAGACTGAAAATGTGTCTGAAACCAAATTATTAGTAGCTGAGGTCTGACTTGGGCAGTGTCTACATAGGCAACTCATTCTTCACTTCTGAAATGCTTTAAACCAGTGAAGAATGATACCTTCAGTATAAGGTTCATTAACTAAGGTAACACTTGAGTCAAACGCTTGAAATTTGGCCATCTCAGAGTACTGGTAAGTGCTCAAAATCAGATTCCTGGCTCTCCTGCAATGATCAACAAATCTAAAAAGTAAAAGCACTTACATCCTGAGAAGGAGCATCTCCTCTTCGCCTTTCTCCTCTAAAAGCTGGAAACCAAGCTGATGGAAACATGCTACGGCATTATCACCACTCTCTCCCCCCCCCCCCCCCCCCCCCCCCGTTGTACATTTTTTAGTTACTCCCAAGTCTTGAACTCTGTCCCAGCACTTTTTTGGACTTCTGGCTGTTCTCAGTCTGCTGGGCTCTTTTTTTGGGGAGGAGGTAAGGATAAAAGACTTCAAAGCCAGAATTAGAAAGGCAGCCCTGGTGAGGTATTCAACAAAAGAGGACTACTCAGCTGTAAAGGATAGATATGAATCTGTGAGTCTTCATCCCAGGACCAGCGGGAGCTGAAGGTTGATTGCTTAAAGGCATAGCCATACAGGCGCAGCCTTGAACTGGTGGAAATCAGGTAAGACTCAGGATTTTCTTCAGGGAAGAAAGCTGTCTGTTTACTTCCGTTTAAGCAAGTCAAACAGTTGTAAGTGCAGGGAAGATGTTTACTTTGACATATTTGCAAGATGAAAACTGAAGTGCCTTTTCTTCTTTCAGATAAACAGAGCAACAAATTCTTACTATCAAAGGTGACCTGTTCTTATAACTCAGGGGAAAAATGCCACATTATTTTCTTGTTAACAAGAGTAACCACTTTCTGGTACTTGAGGCTCAGCATGGCTAACTGGTGCCTGCCCTCCTCAGAGGGTTTCCAGTAATGTTTTTCCAAAACTCCTTTCCTGAGATTGAGCTGCAATTAGCATGGGCTTCAGTAAATTCTGTGGAGCTGTCACTCCACATAACGTTATGGGCTTCAAGCTGCAACATGAAGATATCACTTCAGATAGCATTGTGGGCTTGAAGTGGCAATGCAGAGATGTCACTTCTCTATTATGAGCTGCTGCAGGAGAATCTGTCATTTTTGATGGAGCTGGCCTCATATTTTGCTAATACCTTCTTGATGTTGCTCTCAGTGGGTTTGACTTCACTGGAACAGCATGACAAGTTAAAACATGTCCTTGGGAAGTTATATTAACTAATGCAACAATGACCGTGACTACACATTGTGTGTAGGCAGGGACAAAAGTGATTTTCCAATCACAGAAAAACCTTAATCTAGTGAGAACTGGATCACAAGTTGTTGCTGGACACAACTTCTCTCTGTCTAAACTGACTGCAAAACCATGGTCATCATTGTGTCTGTTAGCATAGCTTCTCAAGGTCATGTTGCACATGGCTGTAAATTTTGAAGGAAGATAAAGGGGCATTAGGAATTTATTTCCTTTGTAGATGCCTCTTTGGCTCAGTTAACCTTTCACAATGGTCTCTTCTTAAGTGCCTAAACCAATAAAGAACAATGCCACAAAGCTAAGAGCATGAATCATAAGTTTCAGGCCAGTCTAAACAGTTCAGTCTGTTTTTCACTTCATTATTCTAAACAAAATAAATATCTTTGAATACAAATTCCCATTCATCTTTCCATTTGAATTCAGAATTTCAGGTATTTCATCATTTTCTGTGGATATAATAAAATTTCTAATGAAAAAAATTACCCAACCTGCTTTTCCCAGTTAAATGCCATGTGTGATCCCACAAGTACAAATGACGTTTGGTAGTGCACCCTTTTGTAATTGCTTTAAATTAAAAAGCAATTAGAAGCCCACTAATTTCAGACTAGACCCATTGGGTCAGGACTGAGATCACTGACAGAGCAGTCAGAAAGTATGCATTACACATCCCTCCTTCCACGAAGGCCAAGTTTATATTGGAGGTAGGTCAGTAATTCCTACCACTATCAGTGGCAGCCTTTTAAGGCAGCCCAAGGACACGTGCAGTGTTCATTTATCCTTTGGCAGGTGTCAGTACAGGGAACAAATTTACCTTCTGTCACTTTGCTACTTGTGAGTAATATGAATCTCAGACCTTCAAAGGGTGGCATGCACCTCAAGTCCCCACAGCAGCGGGTTTGGAGCAATGAAAGTCTTAGAGAGAGACTCCCTGAAGTACAAGAGGTAGATGGAGGGCTATGGCTGCCCTGCTGTGCTTCTGCACATGCCTTCACCACCCCCCACCTGATATCCCACTCACCCTATCTGGCTTCCTGCTAGTGATGCACATCTTTTGTCTGTGTCGCTGATTACAGAGAGTTTATTTAACTGGAGAAGAGAGAAATGATAATGAGATTACTGAGCTTCCTTGATTGCCTGACCTAGCTGAAGGGCACTGTGGATGACCTGGCCCGCCTGGTCCCTCAGCTGGGGTGGCCCCAGCTCCCCAGCACAGCTTCTGCAGAGGCTCTCGTCAGCAAGCACCACGAGTAACCCTGGAGGTGAACTTTCTTCACAGAAAGGCTCTTTTGGGCTTTTCCCAGGATCCATTTTTTCTTGGCATGTCTTCCTGTTTTTTTTCTTTTTTTCAGAGAAGCTGTGAAAACTTTTCCTGAAATGATCCTACCCTGCCTTCTGGCTGGAGAGTATGACTGATGCCTTTTCTCCCCCAGTGCAGTAGTACATCTGTGGAGTAGAGAGACTAGGTAACCAGCTGTCATGTCAAGTTTCCTAAACATACTTGCGTGTCATTTCTCACTTGTTGGTCTGTATCAAAGCGGAGAGCCTCTGCTGTTAGCTCCATTGCACATTAGGGCTATGAAATCATTTCATTAAGGCTGAAAAAAGTGGTTTAGTTAAGTCAAAATCAGTCTATTCCTGCATCTGTTATTTTTGCTTCTCCCTTAGACAGGCTGATGATAACACCCTTCTCTTCTCTTTTGCCTTCTTTTCTACATCAAAGATACTAACTACTGTGTTCTTTAATTTAACAGCTTGTGCAGCACAAGGGAGAATAGCTTCATTTTATGAAAAGTGAATCCTTGTATAATGTCATCTTCACATAATCTCTGTTTTGTTGCTCTGAAATGAATTTTATTTCAGTAAATGTGCAGACTACCACTGCAGTGACACTATACTGGCTAAAAAGTGGTATTACAAGTCTAATAATTTTTTTTAAAACATGTTACTGAGGTGTACTAATTATTCTGTTCTTCTAGCTGTCTAATGAACAGCTCTTTGGTTGCTTATTTCTGCCACAGAGAATGGTTTTACCTGAGGTCATCACCATACCAACCAGCAAGTGCAGGCATTGTAGCCAAACCAGAAGTTGTGACACCTACAAATTATAGTCATGCTTAGAGTCAGGATACACATTATAGTATAGGCATAGTTAGGATAGAATTCATATTTGCTGGCTTTGAACCCAACTAGAAACGTATTAAAGTAGTGTAGCTAATGACACACACACATACATATATATATTTAACATGTAACTCACAGCATAGCTAAACACAACATGTAAGTATTTAACTTAAGTATGTGAACAATGTGTCCACCAAAGACTAAACAAAAACCTGTGTGGTTGCAAGTAAGTGTGGGAACACATATAAACAGCAAATCAAGTAACAGAATTTGCAAGATAAAGAGCAAAGAACAAGATAAGCACAAGGGACAGCAAATAGGCAGGATATCCCACTGAATACACAAGTATGTAAGAAGGATGCCTGGCAAACCAAAAACCAAGATAAGCAGCACTGGGAGTAGCAGGGATCCATTTCTGGGAGAAGAGCAAGCTGCAAAAACATCAGGCATCCAGAAGAACTTTACCCCTACAAGGGCTCTCAAGCCTGATTGCCTTGATTTAGTTAACCACTAACCAGTGAGTACTGCAGCAGCTCAAGCATCAGCTCTATGGTATTGCATACTCACAGCTAATTCAGGATACAGTGAACTGACAGTTTTGTGTATGTACAGCTATGTGGTGATAATTTCTAAGAACTAACCATTGGCACAAATGGTCATTAATGAAAGCTAACCTACTAAAATTTTATTTTAAAGTTTGTTTATCAGTCTTCTAAATACTTCCATCACAAAATCTAATTCCTTGATTGATGCTGATTGATGTAGATGCATATTTGCGCACACATGCATCAAGTCAGTTGGATAATTTTACAAAAAGATAATCATGGTTATCACGTTGAACAGTGTGGACAATTTGTACTTCACATCAGAGGAGGGCAGAAAATGAGAAACTCCCATCTTCTCTGTGACAGAGTGTGGGGCTGGTCACTGCCCTTGTCTCTATGTCTGAAGAAGGATGTGTAGATACACAGTCTGCATTACTGCCTTGTAGAGTTACCTTGTTCCTACAGCTTTGAAACACTCGAGGGAAATATGCCACTGCTGCAGAGATGAGTGATGAAGCAGTTGTGTTCTGTTTATGTGAAGTTTTGACTTTTTTAATAACTTTTTTTTTTACTCTTTGAGAGTATATAGAAGTGTGCTCAAAATAACTACAGACTGTAACATAGCTAGATGCCTCTGAAGTATTTGTTTAAATTTTAAATGCTGCATCTGCATCTGCACTGCAGTTTCAGATATTAAACCCTGATGTATGTTCTGAGTCCCTACAAATTATGCAATTTCTTTTCCTTTCCTGCTGCTTCTCCTTTCATGCTACCACTATCAGCAAGTTTCCTTATTGCATACCAGAAGTAATACTGATTTCATCTGCAAAATTCAGGCTAGCCACAAGTTACCTCAATGTTAAGAAAAGCATTCTCTACAGAATCCCTCAACAGAAGAATAGTAGCAAGAGTTCATGTAACCTTGACTATCATTTTGCTTTCTTCTCTTCCACATTTTATACCATCCTCTGAAACTGTTAGTCAAGATCCCCACATGATATAAAGTGATGTCACCCAATTGAAACCTTGACTAACACCAGGCTCAGAAAATTTCCTTCTCCACATCTCCAACTCTAGATTTGTAGCTAAAATGATTGTCAGTGAAAACATATAAGATCAAATGAAAACATTAAAATCTTCAGATAACATGAGTTTGTCTCTCATCCCTCATTTGAAAAGTGCTGGTGTATGTCAAAGCTTTAGTCACACTATACTAGTGCCAGCCCTATTGAGTAAAGATATAGAAGTACTACTTTTCATGTCAATGAATCAATGAATTTTTTAATTATTATTATGGATTTTTTTATTATTATTTTGATAAATTACACTGATGCAGAACCCATAGATTTGAAACTGCAAGATTCTGTGGGATTGGAATGGATCCACAGGAACTACAGTAACTCTGCAACCAGGTACAAAATGTTACATGCAGCTGCTGGTGCAGACTTTGAGCTGCTTTGGTTCTGCTGTGTGATTAAAACCTTGGGCTGGCCTGAATGCTTGCAAAGACCAGAAATAAGTGGAACAAGAAAGTGGAAAGGAGGGACAGTTGTCATGGTACTTTTGCTTTCAACTGTCTGCAAAGAGTCTACTGCGCCATTCCTCATGAACATGATTTGCCTATGGCTGTGTGCACAAGTCATGGGGGAGTTGGGCTTGTGTCCATAACATCCAAAATTCGGGTTCAGGTCAACATTAGAAATATTACCAAAACTAAATGACTTTCTGACCTAGAATGAATTCATTATGTCTGCTTAGTAAATTTGACTCTTTTAGGAAAATTCTTTGGCATGGATGCTGGCTGCCATGGCCTCAGTGACTGTTAGTGAATTGTCTACTAGTGAGCCTCCAAACCTGGGATCTTGCATGTGGACTTATGGCACAAGATCCTTGGAGAGCAAACTATGCCTGGAAAAAGCTAAGAGAGGCTCTGGCTACTTGTGAGGGGCCACATTGGTATCAAGAAGTGTTCTAACTGTTCCCAGTGTAGACATATGAACACTTCACTACCTGAGAACTTCATTAGCTGTGCTTGAATTGTCACCTACCAACACGGCCTTAATGACATGCTTCCTTCAGGAGACAGAAATGTTAAAATTATTTTGATATTTCATCTGTCTGTGACTTTAAAACCAGTGATACCATTGTATGCAATGAGTGCATATTTCAGGTGCTTGAAAAAAAGAGTTTCCAGTGACTCAATAATATTACCTGACTGTGGTGTGTCCTACTAGATATACGTTTTTGCATTACCTACTTGCCGTAGTTTCTAAGTGTGTTATAATGGTTGTGATAAGTGACATCATGAATACTTTAGATACTTTCTAAGCTCTTGGACATATGAGGGGAAGAAATATTGAGATGGATGCTATTTTTTGAAAGGACTTTTAAAGTGTATTTACATTTAGAAATGGTGCTGTATACTTATGTTGAAGAAAGTGAAAGAAGGCAGCTAACCTTGTGAAACACAAATAATAAAGTTTGTGATTAGGCTTAAATCCTTTAAAAAAAGCATGCCAAAGTCTTGGATTAGCCGGGAATGCAGACCCCTAAGAATACAAAATAATCCCAGGGTTCCAGAACATCTATGCTGCAAAGGCTTTTATACTTTCTGCTTGACTTATATGGTCAAGAAATAAACAAGAATAAGCAGAGACTGTGCTTGTCCAAAGCATAACGAGTCATAGAATCATAGAATAGTTAGGGTTGGAGAGAACCTTAAGATCATCTAGTTCCAACCCCCCTGCCATGGGCATGGACACCTCCTAGTAAACCATGCCACCCAAGGCTATGTCCAATCCAGCCTTGAACACCGCCAGCAATGGAACACTCACAACTTCCCTGGGAAACCCATTCCAGTGCCTCACCACCCGCACAGTCAAGAATTTCTTCCTCATAGCCAATCTAAACCTCCCCTGTTTAAGTTTCAACCCATTACCCCTTGTCCTCTCACTACAGTTTCTCATGAAGAGTCTCTCCTCAGCATCCCTATAGCCTCCCTTCAGATATTGGAAGGCTGCTATGAGGTCTCCACGCAGCCTTCTCTTCTCCAGGCTCAACAGCCCCAACTTTCTAGCCTATCTTCATACAGGAGGTGCTCCAGACCCCTGATCATCCTCGTGGCCCTCCTTTGGACTTGTTTCAACAGTTCCATGTCCTTTTTATGTTGAGGACACCACAACTGCACACAATACTCCAAGTGAGGTCTCACGAGAGCAGAGTAGAGGGGCAGGATCACCTCCTTCAACCTGCTGGTCACGCTCCTTTTGATGCAGCCCAGGATACAGTTGGCTTTCTGGGCTGCAAGTGCACACTGCTGGCTCATGTTCATTTTCTCATCAAGCAACACCCCCAAGTCCTTCTCTGCAGGGCTGCTCTGAACTCTTCTCTGCACAACCTGTAGCTGTGCCTGGGATTGCTCCCACCCAGCTGTAGGACCTTGCACTTGGCATGGTTAAACTTCATCAGGTTGGCATCAGCCCACCTCACAAGCATGTCAAGGTCCCTCTGGATGGCATTCCTTCCTCCAACTTATCAACCGAACCACACAGCTTGCTGTCATCAGCAAACTTGCTGAGGGTGCACTCAATCCCACTGTCCATGTCACTGACAAAGATGTTGAACAAGACCGGTCCCAGCACCAATTCCTGAGGGACACCACTCGTTACTGGTCTCTAGCTGGACATGGAGCCATTGAGCACAACTCTTTGTGTGCGGCCATCCAGCCAGTTCTTTATCCACCAAGTGGTCCACCTATCAAATTGATGTCTCTCCAACTTAGAGACAAAGATGTCATGTGGGACAGTGTCAAATGCTTTGCACAAGTCCAAGTAGATGATATCAACTGCTCTACCCCTGTCCATCAGTTCTGTCGCTCCATCACAGAAGGCCACCAGATTGGTCAGGCAGGATTTCCCGTTAGTGAAGCCATGCTGGCTGTCACCAGCCACCTTGTTGTTTTTCATGTGCCTCAGCATGCCTTCCAGGAAACTCTGCTCCAAGATTTTGCCAGGCACAGAGGTGAGGCTGACTGGTCTGTAGTTCCCCGGCTCATCCATTTTCCCCTTCTTGAAAATGGGGGTTATATTTCCCTTTTTCCAGTTGTCGGGTACTTCAGCTGACTGCCATGATTTTTCAAATATGATGGACAGTGGCTTAGCATTCATTTGCCAGCTCCTTCAGGACCCAAGGATGGATTTCATCAGGTCCCAAGGACTTGTATACATTCAGGTTCTTAAAATGGTCTCGAACCAGATCCTTTCCTACAGAGGGCCTAGGGTCTTCATTCTTACTGTCCCTGCATCTGCCTTCCAAGACTTGGGTGGTGTGGTCAGAGCATTTGCCGGTGAAGACTGAGGCAAAGAAGTCATTAAAAATATCTTCAAATATTTCCCTGATTTTTATATTGCAATTAAAATATTAATATGATCAATTATTTGTGTTGATTTTCTTTGTAGCAATATTGATTCCGCAGTAACTAAGTGGAATTTTAGTAGCATCTCAGATACGTTTTACAGGTTATACCTTGCCTTTTTATTTGCATGTTTCCTTTATGCACAACATAAAATTGATTAGTGATGGGCTAAATGGAATGTAAAATTCGCTTTGAATTCAAATGAATTTGAATGTGGTATACATTTTAATGTATTTTCTGCTTTTACCAAGACTGGAAGAGAAAATATACGTATATAAAAAAATGATGTAACTATTGTGATAGCATCTTAAGGCCTGAATTATATTTAGGGAGGCAGTTTATAAGCATGGCAGAGTTACAGTAGCAGATTGACAACCTTTTTCCTTAAGGGTTAGAATCTAAGTATTAGACAAAATACAGCTGTTTGCTACAAGAAATAGATGGGGCAAGTGCCTGATATCTGTTGGTTTGATGTTGCTTCCACTGGAATTAAAAATTCAGAGGAAATGTCTGATGAAGATGTGTGAGATTAGGTGATTTTTTTATTTTAATATTGCTAGGAAGCAAAGGCAACTGGCTTTATCTCGCTAGGAAGTAAGATTCTATCATCAGAAAATGTCTAGTTTCTACTCCTGACCAGTTGTATTTAGATGTCTTTTGATATTATACGTTAAGTACATCTGGAATTCTAAGCTTACTCTCCAAAGAATTAGGGCTTTTCCTACTATTGTCACTGTTCTCCTTCCAACAAAAATTAATTTAACTTAAATTTTTGCTAGTTCATCAAATAAACACATTTGGGTTACAATTTCCTTTATAATCAATGGAGCATGAGATTTTTCACAGAATCATAGACTCATTTAGGTTAGAAAAAAACTTAAAGGTCGCTGAGTACAACCATAAGCCTAGCACCACCAAGTCCATCACTAAACCATGTCTCTAAATGCTAGATCTACCCATCTTTTAAGTATCTTCAGCGATGGTCACTCCGCTGCTTCCCTGGGCAGCCTGTTCTAACACTTGATTAAACCTCATACAAGGGGCCTCAGCCTGTCCAGACCCCTCTATAGAGGGATATTTTCTACCCTCAAGCTAACCAACACTCCCACCCAACTTGGTGTCATCTGCAAACTTGCTGAGGGTGCATATAACTCACTAAAGTTTTTATCACATATTTTAAGCTTTCAGCGAAAGCAGTAGTTTCAGGTTTTTCCATACTTCTGACATGATCACTCATTTTGTAATAAATAATCAAATTACATGTAAAGATTGGTCTTCATTAAAAAATGTGAGGATTTGAAACCCGATTATGGTGAAAAAGCTGGTGACATGAAACATAAAAGTTCCAGCCCCAAACAATAAGAAATGTATCACAGTATCTATTGCTTTTAAAATATTCTGATTTTAAGCCAGAGCCTTGATTTATAAACATGTACACTTGTCAATTCTAGATCAACAATCTGTCCTGGAGCAGATCTGCTAGTGTTTAGTTTTTAAAATCAGATTTTCCAATTTGACAAACATTTTATTTCCAGTCTGAAGTGAAGGATTCACACTGACAAAAGAATTTTACTACATTGGCAGAGCAGTGAAATGCGACACGGTCAAAAATTGTGCAAAATATTATTTCATAAATATTTTTATTTAATTTTTTATTTATAACATGTATTTTTTTTTTTTTAAATAATATGCAAATAAGCTGGACATGGATGTATCACTGTATTTTGTTTAAGAAGATCTGTACATGAACATAGCATATTTTGTATAGTTAGCAGGAAAGCAGCTCTAGACACTGAAGATGGAAGACTCCATTGTGTCCTCTAGGATCAGCCTGGTCCTCTGATAACAGTGAATACTGCAGGGAATATTCAAAGAACTCACAGAATAATTTGGTTGGAAGGGACTTTCAAAGGTCATCTAGTCCAGCCCCCCCTGTGATGATCAGGAACATCTTCAACTAGAATATTACTTGCAGGGAAAATTGCAGACAATATTATGGACAAGGCTTTCATTTGCTGGGTTCACACTTGCAAAAACTTGGCTTTTGACATGAAAATGTGTGCTATAATTTAGGCACAGAGGACATGCACTGAATAAGATCTGGATTTTTTGCATAATCCATTTTGAAGGATCAAAATCTACCCATTGTATTCAGTAAGATTTCATATCTTTTCCTATGCCATTTTAACCCACAAATGATGAGATTTAGCCAGTTGGATTTACCTTCTGACTTCATGGATTAGCTGCCAGATGACTGTCATCTTGTCTTGCAAAACTGTTGTGTGTCTGTTTTGGTTCTGAGTTTTGTCAATAATGAGAGTAGTTCCGTGACAATAAGCTTTGATCAGCAATTTTCATGTTCAATTTTTGTCCTAACAGATGTGGCTTTGGGGTCTTTACTGGCTGCTGCCAGAAAATGCCTTTCTGCTTACCTGCTGGGTTTAGTCATTGTTTCTAAAGACTTTAAGTTTTCTTCACTAAAGGGAAACCAGCAGCCTACCACATGAGAACTCTGCCACTACAGTTGCCTCCAGACAACTCCTAGATTAGTAAAGGCTGAGTTGAAAAACTAAACACTTCTGTGTTTTAGAGAACATCACTTTTCTGTTGCACCCTGGGCAAGAAAGTGGGTAGTGATAGTAGCAGCAAGTTCCAGGTGGTAGTAGAATCAAGAAAACTGAAAATGCAGCAAGCTGTGGCTGCACAGGAAGAAAAGACCTTAAGAGAGATAAAGGTGCTGAATGTAGTATGATCCAGAAAATGCCTTAAGCTCATTCATAACTTTTCTGTCTTGTGTAGTCCTACCTTAAAATGTCTTCTGCTGATACTGTTGGAAAAATCTACTCTAGCATCTCAGGTAAGAGTCAAATATCCTTTTTTTTCTGTGATAAATCTTGCTGCTTTGAAGGTAATGAAAGAAAAAAATGTATTAATATTGGAACTGGAAAGTTTCTAGCTCTCAGCTGAGCTATAGAGATTGTATTAGGATTTTTAATTTCTCTCATATTTTCCTTCTTTTGACCAGCTTTAAACTATCATTCATAATGAACTCACAGACCTTCATTCTTGTCTCTTTGACTTACTTTGTGAGCATCTTTCCCCACTGATACAAATTTACTGATTATTTGAACTGGGTGGAGGGAATTTAATTATGCAATGTTGAGGGGACTTAGTGTCTAAGAACATGCAGACCCTGGCAGGAGGTGAAAGGAGGCAGGGGAAGGGAGGCGGTCAGACAAGCAAACATCTGCTTTTGCAGTGGACCCCATTTTGCTTCTCTCACCAGGGTAATGCCATCTCTACCATACCACTGAGTCAGCTCTCAGAAAGTTTGATTTTGTGCAGAATAAGATCCAGACAGTTTGGACTGTATTGGTTAGACTTTTCATTTCTTTACCTGGACAAAGATATACAGTGTTTAGGGATTATGTTTTTCCTTTTTTCAATTGCAACCTATATACTTCATTGCCTAAGTGCTACTTTAGCATCAATTGCAAGAATATAAATAAAAAGCACTACTCTATATTTGCTTATCTAAGACCTTGAAAAGTAGTAAATCAAAATCGTTTCTTGGTCTACCTTCAGTTCTCATGGCAGGACCAATACATTTGGACTGCTGCAACTTATTTGGATGATGTTAGTCAAGATGGTGAATTTAAAACACACAGCAGCTTTTTTACAGCATAGCAGATTACAATTTTATGTGTCCAGGTCCATGGGAAAGTGGGCTTTAAACATTTCCCCTTTCCAAGAAAGTTTACTCCACAGCTTGTGACAGTGAGTCTTTGTGTCCTTGAGAACAGCTTAGAGGTGTGGTTGCTTTTATCACTCTTTAGAAGTAAGATCTTGTCTCTACTAGCCTTTCCCCAACACAGTAAACTCCAACTACTACCTACTTTTGAGGAGTCAATGAGAAAGAGACCAGAGCATGGAAAAGAACAGTATTTCCCATCCCACCATATAGTTTTTCCTCGCAGAGGAAAATAATCTAATTAGCGCTGTAAACTGACAGCCACAATTGAGTTACCTTGCCTGAAAAGCCCAGTTCTGCCTCTCTGTGTAGACTGAATAGCATGGGACTGCTATTGTCCCAGGTAAGGACCCCAAGTAGTTTAGGAAATGAGACTTTTGGTGTACACACACATCCTTTTGAGGGGGCAGCCAAAGTGAAAAAAGTAGAATTTGGATTTTGTCAGAAGAGACCAAATGCAAAGCACAGAGCTTCCTTAATGAGCTGCGGAAAAAGCTCAGGCTACATTCCTATGTCTAAGAGTTAAATGGTGATTACTCTTCGATCCTTGAAAGTGTTTTATTCCCATTCTGACTTTTCCAGCTAGTTCCCCTTTTTTAAGTCATGACTTTAATTGCAAGTTAAATCTTTGAATGTATGTCAATGAATTTCAGCACTCAGACATGTAATTAATCTTCGTATATCTTTGGTAGTAATGCAAACACACCTGTAGGATGTTTTCCATTGAAAACACAAGGAGAGAACCTGTAATAAATCTCAGAGTGATAGCTTTATCATGACTGACAGACCTGCTGGAGGCCTCTTCTTTATGAGTATAATTTGGGAGTATATAAAGGAGAGATTGATTTCCACAGACCACTCTTTTTTGCCTTAGTATTTATTCCAAATCTGTACAACCCACCCTAGTTTTTACTTTACAAAAAGACCTAACGTGTGACTTGATTAAAACAATGATTCCCATATTACATTTCTATGAGTCAGCACAGGCCAATGTGAATACAATTTAATTTTGTACTTCACAAGTCCCACAACCAAGGGATATGCATGATTTATCACGGAGTTGCAGCTCTCTTCCTTGTAAAGACTTGTTCTTCTGGATCCTTTGGAAACAACAGTTAAACCTTTTGAACTGAGCCAGCACCTACTAGCAGGAAAGGATGAAGTGCTTTGAGAAAGAGGCTATGAGAGTAATGAGATGTGACTGTGAGATGAGCCTTGCTTGACAATATACAACAAATCTCACATCTCACACTTAGAAGTGGCTGTCATTCTGATCTGCTTGAAGTTTAGTGCTCTGTGGATTTGAGTCACTGTGTGTGTGGTGAGCCAAATATTTCTTAGAAAGGGAAAAACTTCTGCTGATGTCTGCAGGGCCACTCAGCAAGTCCAAGGCAAGAAACTGGCTCCTTGACTAACCCCCACAGCATTCATTTGGTATGTATCAGTAACACATTTTACTGATAGGGAATTTGAATGCTAATATTTTAAATAACTCACTTAAGGTGCCCCTGCCCTAAGCTGGAACCCTTGCACCATGCTATGCCTAAATACTTTCCCCTTTTTACAAGTCAGGTGTCCTTGAAAGTCCACTATTACATGTTTTCTTAAATATGCCTCCACTGTGAACCTTGATGATTCTTGCTTATTTGTTTATTTTGTGGGATGACTAGGCAGCAATTCTGCATGGGACAGAGAAAATGAGTGTTAATGGGAGTTTACCAAATATACCAACTGAAAATTTTATGGAAATGAGAGACCCTGCAGAATAAAGGACATTCTTCTACTTCCTTGTGCTGCTTTATTCTTGCCCAAATCCACAGTAGGAGCTTTTTCTGCTGTTGCTTTTATTTAGAATCAAAACAAAATGAGGAGAACACAGCTTGACCACAGCAGAGATACATGTCTTCATTTCAGTTCATCACATTCCAGAGCTGTGTCAAAAAATGTATTAGAGACAGAAAGAGATTCATCTAGCTGAAGTAAAGATAGTGTACTGCCAGTATTTGTTTTCTGTAATAGTTAGCCCAATTGAAAATATTAATAAAATATGGAGCTGGTTTTTTTTAAAGTGCGATATAATTCAGTGCCAAGCTGGCTGGCCTAGGCTATATCTGTCACTTTTGAATAGGAAGAACAGATCTTTTATTTTTCTTTGTTAAAACCTTTTATGCTTGGCTATACCAGACCAGGCAGATTGCTTGAAATGACTGGCTGCCAATGTAATCTGTGTTGGTAAATAAATATAAAATGTTGGGATCTTTGAAAGATGAGACTGGGAGGCAATGACTGATGCCAAGCAGAATGCAGTCATTTCCTGAGCAACAAAACTGCTCTATCAGCTCACCTTAAGCTTAATTTTCACAAACTCCATTTGTGGTGTCCCTCAATAAACAAGACTCTTAAACTGAAAAATCTCCTATTGACATTGTGTGATGTGAGGCTTACCTGACTCCCTCTCACCCAGCCAAAATAAAGGGCTATCCTTAGCCCTGTCCGTTAGTGTTTGCTTTGTATCTTCCCGTCAACCTGTCTACTGACACTGGTTAGTATATGTGCTGGTTTTGGCTAGGATAGAGTTATTTTTCTTTGTAGTAGCTAGTATGGGGCTGTGGTTTGGATTTGTGCTGAAAACAGTGTTGATAACACAGGAATGTTTTAGTTACTGCTGAGCAGTGATTACACAGAGCCAAGGCCTTTTCTGCCTCTCACAACAGCCCACCAATGAGTGGGCTGGGAGTGCACAAGGAATTGGGAGGGGACACAGCTGAGACAGTTGAGCTCAACTGACCCAGGAGATATTCCATACCACATGATGTCATGCTCAGCATATAGACCTGGGGGAAGAAGAAGGAAGGAGGGGATGCTAGGAGTGACATCATTTGTCTTCCAAAGTAACCACTATGTGTGATGGAGCCCTGCTTTCCTGGGGATGGCTGAACATCTGCCTGCCCATTGGAAGTGGTGAATGAATTCCTTGTTTTGCTTTGCTTGTGCACACAGCTTTTATTTTGCCTATTAAGCTGTCTTTATCTCAACCCATGTGTTTTCTCCCTTCTGACTCTCTCCCCCATCCTGCTGGAGGAGAGAGTGGTTGGCTATGTGGGGTTTAGTTGCTGGCTGGGGTTAAACCATGATGGTATCATGGAAGGAAGCAGAGGAAGGACATTGGTGATGTAGCCATGCTGATGTAAAATAGACAGACACAGCTAGATCTGGACTTGCAAAGAAGCCAGCTGAGTCTTTGGTGCAATATTTTCCAATTTGTACAGTTCTTCCAGAGGAAAGATACTTAAAGCACAACATGAGGCAACATCTTCCAGGCCTGAGGAAGGCCATACTACTTCAGAAGTGGGTGCCATACTACTTCAGAAGTGGGTATCACCTGATGAAAAAAGGTGAAGTTAAACCTGCTTTAGCCTCAGCCCAGGCAAAACTACTAGGAAGGATATAATGAAGTCCTGCCTGTTGTCAGTAGGAATAAATTAGTCCCCTATTACACTGTACTTCATTGACATAGGAAACTCAAATTGGCTTTTCCTACACCATGGGGATGATTGAAGGTAAATTGAGAGTCACTATTAAGATAGGCATGTACTAAATGTGGTCAGCAGAGAGAGAAAAAGCACTTCTTTAGTGGAACAATTCAGAAAGGGGAAAATCCTTTGCAGAAAGGAATAAACTCAACTAAAAGCAAACCACTATGCAGTTCAATAAAAGGTCGCCCTTTCCAGTCAAACAGATACAATTTGCCACAGTGTATATAAAGAGGATCTTTTTCAATTTAGCCATTTTCATTAATGTATGAACCACTGATCAATATTAGACATTGCTTAGCTTCTCAAGTCATCAGAAACAACTCATGGGCAAGCATTGTATTTCTAGGAGACAAAGTCTTGGTATGGTAAATATATGACCATGCAAAAAGATTGAATACTTTCCATGGAAATTGAGGGCCAAATTAATAATTCTTCTGCATTGTGTCAAAGGTATAAAGTTTCAGGACTATTCCAAAAGCCATGAATTTCTGGAAGGTCATGCCAGCATGGTTCTCAAATACATCCAGAGACCTCTAGAGAAGGAAACAGACCTTTGGTTGAGCCTCACCTGCCCTTGTACCCTTGCAGGGTCTAGCAGATTTTACATGTAAGGAGGGTCTGAGACTATGGAAACATAGTCAGAAAGCAACATGCCAAAACCACCATTAGTAAATGCTGATTGCTTTTTGTTAGAGGAGTTTTCTGAGGCCTCAGCTATCAACACATCTCCAGCATATCCAGCACTGAGCATATTTGTAATTGGACACTGTTCTTGTTCTGCAGTCTATAGCAATAAACGCAACTAATATATTAGCTGTTACATAGATGGGGGACTGGGAGATTAAATATCTTGTCCAGGGTCAAAAAGGAAATGTGTGACAGGCTTGGGACTTGTGAACCTGGAAATGTCTAGTTGAAAGCCTCATCTGTGGCCGTATATTTACTCTTGAGTGTTAGCTGACTGCACATTTAACAAAGCACTCCAGAAGACACCAATATGTTACTGCTCCTATTGTAAAATAACTGGGCAACCATGCATCTTTTCGTAAGAAGCCAAATCTTTCCTGGGCAAATTATTCAGTTTTGATAAATTGTACGAAGTAATTTGAAGAATAAATTGTTTCGTCTTCTTTTATATAAGTATGCTTATATACAGAAGAAACTGTCTCATTCTTGTAAATATTAATAAATATGTTTTTTACATTTTACTTAGGAGCAATCAAACAACAAGAAATAACCACAATTTTAAAGGCTGAGCTACTAACTCATTTCAGTGCATTCAGAAGGGATTTAGTCAGCAGTGAGTTCAGGCAGTTAAAAAAGGTGGACTACATATAACAGGGATTTTGCCTTGTTTGAATTGCAGAGCTTCTACTTTAGCTTAGTAAAAGAACAAATGCTTTGGGAATCAGTGACCCAGGTTATGACTCCATTAGTAGTTTGGCCCAATTTTAATTAGCTGATGATGTGTACACTATCGTTTGTTAATAAGAGGCATAATGATTTTAGACTCATCTTGTTATTATGCCCCCAAATTTTAAGCATTCACTGTCCAACATTAAGCCTTCTGGGCTGTTCTGGGTCATCTCCATTTCTAGTGGGAATCCTGCAAGGTTGTCCAGGTTTGAATAAAGCAGAGATGCTGAGCTAGGAGCTTTTCTGACTGGCGCTGTGCTGCAGTGCCTTTTGACAGCTGGATACCCAAATTCTCCCTGTAATTAACTGCATACAGGCGGTCCATTAGAAAGGCATGCAATAGCCCTAGGCCATGGATTTCTGGCTTCATCGTGGCCCTGGAAGCATCAGGTTAGCCATGAAGTAATTTGAGTTTACATCATGTGACTAAAATTGAGGCAAGCCTTTTAATACTATGAGTAGCGAGGTAGGAGGTCAGAGAAGACAGGTAGGTGATGCTTTTTCAGAGAGTGATTTATTCTTTTTCATGTAGCAAAAAAGGAGTAAATATTAATTAAAATATTTGAAATTACTAACTTCGTGTTCTCCATTTCGTAGGAATGCTCTGTTAGGTAGTGTGATCGTATCTTCTTTTGAGCAACTAATGAGGGAGTTTTATAATTCAACCTCAAGGGAGGTTCATAACATCTAATTTGGGCTACTTTGCTCTTTAACAGAAATACAATGCAGAGCTCCCTGTAAAAAAAAAAAACATATAAAAAGAGACCCAAACCCCTCCAGGAAGGTAAGTGCATTTAAGTAGAGGTGCATTTTAGATGTGTAAGTTAAAAATATGGGTCCTGCTAAGTCTGTGTTTTGAAAATAGAGAGTGTCTGTATGTGTGGGTTTGTGAAATATGAAGGTGTTATTTCTTTGCTTAGCAAAATCACAGAATCATAGAACAGCCCAGGTTGGAAGGGACCTCAAAAGTTCATCTGGTCCAACCTTTCATGGGAAAGGGAGATAGAGGAGATCATTCAACACCCTATTCAGTCGCATCTGAGAAACCTCCAGTCGTAGCAACTCTATTACATCCCTGGGTAAAAATGCTTAATCAAGAATGCAGTTAAATGCATCTTAAATTCCCTGTTTATCAATAATGCAGCTGAACAAAAGGTAAAGAAAAGTGAAATGCCTAATGAAATATTTTGGATATGATTAAGTATAATGACCACCCTACTAAGGAACAGGGGAGATTTAGTGCAAAATATTATCAGTGCCAGATGACCTTACCTTCCTCAAAGTACCTTCTTATTTCCTCTCTCTGCTTTTTATCTTCTATTTTGGTTATTTTACAGGATTTTCTGCCTCTGAGAAAGGCAATGTGGCCTCCTTTCCCCCCTATAATAAGATTGCCCATAGAACTTATCCAGGTGGTTTACCAAGTCCTAGGGGGTTGCTATCATAGAGGAAAATCAAATTTAAAGTTAATGCTTTTGGGACTGGCAGATCTGCACAGACTATTGTCAGGCTGATCTCCTAAAATCCCCAAATGGGTGTAGCAGGCTCCTTTGGGTGTCTAATGATAATGTCATTTTCCTCTTTCATTAACTTTTGTATACAAACGGCTATCATGCTGACTGGATACTAAGTACTTTACTGCCCATCTACATCCAAGTCAATGCTACTTAAGGCTAATCACATACTAACTACATATCCCAGTGACAAAGCTGCATCCCCACTCTGTCTGTATTGATCTCCCATCAGTCATTTGTAAGTGATGGTGCTAGACATGGCCCTTGGGCATTTTTCCAATACAAAAGCCACTTAACATTAAAATTGCAGGATCTCTTTTGGCTGTTTTACAAGCCTTTATCAAAAGCATTTAAAAACCTACCTTTAATCATAACTACTCTATGAATTTTTTTCACCTTTGACTGTTGACCCCTTTAAGATAACAAGAACATGTGTGCACCAGAATGCCCTTCTTCAAGTTTTATTCATTGCCTGAGAGGACCACTATAAGCAGTGGTAAAAACAATTGAGAGAAAACCCTTTTACAGCAGTGTTTGCTTAATTTTAATAGTAGCAACATTAAAAAAGGAGTGTGGGTCATTATTTCAGACATTTCTATACCCTTTTGGGTCAAGTGCCCTTCCCTTTACTTCATTCAGATGAACAGGCTCTAGGGCTGCCTCTGTCTTCCTAGTCCTCTGCCTCTAGCCCTTTCATTTCTTGGCATAGAGACTGTGTTTATTTTGCATGTCTATGTGAAAAGCCAAACTAGTACAAATTCTTTTACTCTATCTCTGCCACATATGAACACTGAATATATAATTTCAGGCACTCTATGGTTATTGGATTTTGTTCAGGAGGTTAGATTAGAATTTTAACTGCATAATTCTGCCATCCTTTCTTTTCTGCACTGTTTCAAGTTCTCCCTAATTTGAGGATACGTCTATGGCTTCAGCATAAGCTTAACAACTGTCTTTTTTCAAGTTTAGTACTTATCCAACTAAATCTGCTTGTGACATAGTTTGGCTGTGTTCAAGTAGTAACTATTTTAACAATCCTCTGGTCTTGTGCAAGCCTGTTCACACTGGTCTGTGGAAATTATTACAAAATAGCTGTGGTAGAAAGCTGGACTGTTTGCATAAAGGCCTGTAAGGTCTCTTCCTCACTAGAGCTACAACTTGCTTAATTTGTTGGACTGCTTTGAAACCTTAAACACCTCACAGACAAGTCTGACTTTATTCCCATAAAAGGATTCGTCAGTGCATTTGAAGGGCCATATGTTGAGTTGACACTATCAACTATAGGCAATATGCCAACGAAGTACTCAGGCAGGCAGCTCTTCCTGAGTTCCGTACTATCTATTTTTTGACTATCTATTTTGATTTGTGTCTCATAAAATGCATCAATTACATGTATAAAGAGAATTTCTCCACAGGATGTTAATGGAGTAGTGCACAGTAAAAGGTCAAAAGCCCTCTGACTGATCCTCTTAGAATATCCAGGAAAAGCTTTTCCTAAAAAAGACAAAGTATTTATAGCAATGATAGCAAAATACAAATGTCACTTTGGAGTCTATTTGTCTAAATCAATGGTTCTCAACATTTTTCACTCAGTATATTACTTAGGACTAAGACCAACCTATCTGCTCCAGATTTCGCACATATTCTACACACATAGCATGCTTAACTATATAAAAACCGATCTGATAAGATGCTGGGATAGTATAAAGGAAGCAAGACTAAAATGAACTCAGTGTGATACATTTAGCTGCTTGTTGCATCACTTTATGTCTGGCAGTATCGTTGCTATATAATAGCAATGCTGTGTTTGTACATACAGTCACAAGGGAACTCTCTGCCTGTGGATGACCCAAGGCACAGAAAGAGTTAAATGTCCCCAGCACCTCTACCAAACACCAACTGGTGGAATTATGTGTATGGCTGGAGCATAATTTTTCTGTTCCCTTAGCATCCTCAGAGAAACCTGGGCTGAGAAAGGAGTAAGTTTGGAATCACTTCATAGGTTGTTCACCTGGTGATCAAAGTTAGTCTGTGATGGAGCATTGACAGCTTCAGGTCACACTTCCTGGAGTGCTGGACTGAAACGTGCCAATTGCACTCTGCCAAACTTAGCTATTTTGGACAGTAACTTTGACATTTACAGATGGGCTATAAGAAAAAAAATATTTTTAAGCCATAGTATTCACAATACAAATTGTACTAGCACAGTTTATACAAAAATATTTTTCCAGGCTTTAATTAGAATATAAATAATAAATCTAAAACTCTGCCTCAATTGTAATCACTTTTCTCTATATTCCCCATGAATAATTCCAGGTGTAAAGCATTTTGGTTAACTGGCAGGTTCTTTAATGCTAACCTGTTCATTTTTCTTCATTTTTAATACACGATAGGTTTTTTCAAGTAATAAAAAGTTTATTGCATTATATAAAATACCAATAGTACTGAAAAAATAAAAGAGAGAAGGCACTCCAGACAAGGAAGATGCCCTTGGTAATGGGAAACAAAAGAACACTTACACAATATAAATGTACATGTGCACAGAATGCAACAGTGTTCATAGTAAACCATCAAACTATAAGTGCTTAGTGTACCTTTCTCCAGAGAAATTTTCACAGGAAAATTAATTGCGAAAGGTACTAAGGCCAAAAGCACCATAGACTGAAGTCCTCTAAAGTCCTCTAGTGCAACCGGTAACTTTAGCAAGGCTAGTTACACCCCCAGCTTTTCCATGCCTTGGCCTTATTTGTCTAGCCTGGTAGGATAACTTTACAAGCTATTCCAAACTCCATGTCCATTCGAACTTTAATCTCATTAAACATCCATTAATGTTATATTTATTTGCTTTATGTAATGTGGGCATTCATTTGTTTCACAAAGCCTAGACTGACACCACAAACTGATTTAGCACACAGCATCAGAATGATGGAAGCTTTTGGACACTATTGCTATGAGCTTGAATTGATGCAGGGACTGAGGGTAGACAGTTCCATTTCCCATTTAAAAAAAAAAAAAAAGTAAATAACTAACAAGATTTCTAAATTTTTTTTATAAACAAGAGAAAGCAAGTGACCCTAGATGGGTTATAACTCATTTGTGAGTTTTATGACAAACTCAGCCATCATCTCTGTGATCTGTCTGCGGAAAGTCTAAAAAAAATCCAGATAAAGGCCAGTTACAAACCCATCTTGAAGTGACTGGTTTAAAGAGAATTCATCAGATTGGACTGATTTTGAGGGTCTCCTCAGAGCTTATGTTTGTTCCAGACAGAGGAAAACAGGCTCATGGGTGTTGCATTGGAATCAGAACCACAAACTTCTAAAAAGAAGTGTGGAAGATTTAAGCTTTCTTATAAAAACAGTGCAGAAAAGCAACTGATATTAAAGCTGTTATGGTTAATTTCCAGGAGAGACAGACGCCAAGAGATGACGAATGAGAAGACATAAACAACATTCATGTTAGTAACATACATTAAGAAAAGTCAGAATGCAAAATGTTGCAAGGAAGAACTGAAAAAAATTGATACCAAAAGGAATGGAAGAAACCAAGACAGGGATGCAGAAGGGAATAAAGAATTTCATCAGTAAACTGAGAGACATAATTTTTAACTTTCCTCGTTTGCTGAACAGTCAGAGGGGCAGATGCTCTAGCTGATGCCAAACCAGAGCAAATTCTTCTGCTCCTCTTTCTTTAAGATGCTGAGGGAGATCTGCCAGAATCCACCGCAGCAGAGAAAGATTTTCCCAATGAAGAAAATGGCTGCCAGGGAGGGTAATGATGGGTATGGTGCCTACCTAGGTATGGCTAAGCATCTGGACTGCTGAGTCTTCATTCACCTGGGAAACTCCAATCATATCAGTCAATAACATTCAATCAATCATAACATTCACTAAATTGAACAGATACATACCAAAAGTATGCCCTGCCAGAATGCTTGACTCATTTGGAGAATCAAGAAGTGCCATTTATGACAAGTACATTTGCAAAGTATTGCTCGATCAATATATTCCATTGCAGTCTTACTAGGCAACTTACAACCTGTATGAAATAATTAGATGGTGGTTTAATTTTCTAATTTTCCCATTTGAGATGCCTCCTCCGACATATGAATCCTTTCTTGCTTTCTTTATTCCATGCGCTTGATTCAAACAGGTAAAGTTTGGATTGCGTTTTTTGCATCCATAGAATCTTAATGCCTAACCTCAAGAATCTAAATGCTAAATAAAGTCTTTCCCTCCAGAACTCTAATCATATTTATTTATGGTTTATTTCTGTTTTTCTTTTTTTTTTTTTTTTTTTTTTTTTTTTACTTTTTGTTCTTCAAAAAAAGATTAAGTAAATCCTCGTTACCCAGGATCAGTTGAAGCTTGTCTATATAAAGAATATATTGTGTTTCTTGTAGGTTTGTGTGTGTGTGAAGAACTGCATTGCATTAGCATTCCTGAATACAGGCTTTTTAATGTACTAATCTTAGGAAGGTAAAATCAACATTCTAATGGTTATTATTTAGGAATTAAATTGATCAATTTGTCCTAAACTCCATGAAGATGAACTGAGGTCAATCCACTTTGACTATTAAGATTTTGAAGATATCCGTTTGGATTACTTTCACAGTAAAAGCCTGTTTTCCACTGGGCGTTAAGAAAAGGAGAGGGAAAAAATAAATAAAAAGAGCTGAGCTTTAATGTTAGACCTTAGGAAAAACAAACTTTTCATGTGTGTGCAATTTTCTTGTTTCCAGCTTGCTGTCCATGTAAACAGCCTCTGTGTTATTAGCTTTCAGTACCATGGCTTTCCCTGTGGTGAAGGTAAAATGGGTAAATTGTTGCTAACTAAACAGAGTTGAGCCGTTTTGGTTCTATGACCCTATATGTATTTCCTGAAGTATTTTTGAAGCTTGTGAATGTGTGGATGACCAACTACAATACATAAAGAAGAGAGACTGAAAGAACTTAGAGGCAAGCTATTCAAACAACGCTGGCATTTCAGAACTTAGCATATTGAATTGTTTTATTTTTTATTTTTTTAGCTAATAGTGAAGCTAATAGTGAAGCACTACAAAAATATTATTGCTAAAATAATAGCCTATGAGTCTTAGAATTAACACATTAAGCGTTAAGGTAGAAGTACCTATTTCCTGATGGTAAATTACTAGACATGAATTCAAATACCATAAAGCCAAAAATTTGACTCCATTTTGCAAAGAAAAAATTACATTTTGTATAAAGACAGAGAGGTGGGCACAATGTGTCTGACTGCTGACTCTTTATTGCTCTTGAGCTTGAAATAACCTCAGTACAGAAACATTTTTGTTACTGTGTCACCCCTTTTCTAGAGTCACTTCCCAAGTGTCTAAAGAATCCCTAAATCTTCAGCATTTTTTCTTACAGTATCATCAGTGTGATAACTTAATATGGATTTTCTTAATGGTTTTATGATGAAAAATACTTCACAAATAAGAAAATGAACAAGACCAGTATCTCATTTCATATAGTGTTTTTGAGCTCGTCATTGTCAGCAAGGTTTGAACTGGTGGCTTGACGATTAATTTCTTGGCGTTGCCAAATTATCTGCCTTGGAGTGCATTTGAATATCAAGGCTGTGGAAGAAAAAGAAGACTGGTGGCAACTGCATTGCTTTTTAAAGACTGGGTAAGTTTTACCATTTAGGTAACCAGCTATTTATGCAGTCACTAAAACATTTGTGTCCTACCAGTTTCTGGTCTTACGTGTGGCAAGAATGAAACACAATGTTGTTAAAGGC
Organism: Ara ararauna; assembly: GCA_028858755.1. NCBI lineage: Eukaryota > Metazoa > Chordata > Aves > Psittaciformes > Psittacidae > Ara > Ara ararauna. The sequence continues at coordinate 62,199,163 of CM054377.1, read as the reverse complement.
TCTCATTATACAGCAGCGACATTCTCTTGTCTCATTAGAAGTGTTGTCTTGCATAGCTGTGGGTTTAAATGCTACACAAGCCTAAAGAAGCAAGAAGTACAAACAAGTAGCTTCAGACACTGCATGGGGCTTCAAAAATCAACATTTTCATAGGTTTCCCTGTATTTGGCTGCATGTAGCTTGTGGCACAGCACACTCAGCGCTGGACCAGACCGCTATTACCATGTATGCATTTCCCAGCTACTCTGGGAAAGAAACACAGTTGCATGAGCATTGTAAGAGCTCTGGGTGCTGAGGGAGCTTGGACTGTGAAATACTCCTGCCCTTCAGTGAATAAACAGACTCTGTGCTTTATAAAAATTCAGAAATCATTTGAGATATGCCATGCATAATCATAAGACCAGATGTACTTATAACTTCCTTTCAGAGATCAGTTGTGAGGTGCCCCTGCCCATGGCAGGGGGGGTGGAACTAGATGATCTTAAGGTCCTTTCCAACCCTAAATATTCTATGATTCTATGATCAGTCGATAAGGGGAGTTAATTTTTGTATTTTGGAAATGCACATTTTTCACTGAGTGCATATTTTGTGTAAGACATATATAACTAATACTGAGAAAAGATATGACAGTTCTTCCAGTTGAGAGTTTTCATGGAAGATGGCTTTACTTGAGTCTACCTTTTCAATGTAATCCTAGAATTTGTCTGACTTCCATTTCGTTCCTTTCCATGTGGTGAAGATGTATGCTTAAGTTTTAAAGCAACTATTTGAAGAAAGAGTAGAAGAGAAAATTTTGTGCCATCATAGGGATCCATCATAATGGCAACATTCCCACAGCAATTTATGGCTTTGACTTCCGGCTTTTTTCAGATGTTTCAGAACACAGTAAGATGTGTGGCGTATAGGGGCAGGAGGAATAGATGTGATTGTGACCCTTCTGGACTCTACACATGCTGGATGCTTGTGACTGTGAGATATTAATTTAAAAGACTGATACAATCTTCCCTAAATCTACATTCCAAACTTACTTTTCAGTATTTTTTTGAACCTAAACACTCCATGTTCGTTGCATAGAATTACTGACCTCCAGGTTGAATTTCGTTTAATAATAGTGGGCTCCTGCCTGATGGGGGTGGATAAATTCCAAATAACCTTTGACTATACAATAAAAGATTTTGGTGAGTAAAACAGGACATCTAATATTTCTGTGTGAATGTACAGCTGATTAATCATTGGTGTAGCGTTTGGACATTGTCTTTAGACATTTCAGTCATAGAGTTGAATGTCAGCATTATCATATATGAATCCCTCCACACATTTCCAGGTCCTGTGTAATGGTGTTCCCACAGAAAGCAACAGAACTAATGATAAAATGAGGTTTGTACTTGAGATTGGAAAGCAAAGGGTTTTGTGTAGAGGCCAGCCAAATCTCAGCAAAGCAAAATTTTTGCTGCTCCAGTGATAAGGAACTATGGTCTAGAGAGGAGGAAAAACGGACCAAAGGCAGAGGCCTGAGAAGATGCGTGTGCGTGTTTGGGAAAGGATACATTGTAGTCTCTGGGAATAGTAAGTGTAATCAAATGATATACAGGCAAGAGTAGAAAACAGTGGATGCAGGAGCGGAAGTATAGATTTCAGTTTCTATTTGAAACATCTCCTTTATATTCTATTCAAGAAATTTCAGTATCTGTGAGCTGAAGTAAGTCCATTCTTATGCTTGTAGTCTTGTTACATCTTGTGAAGATATTATTTCTGTAATGACATTCTAAATATCAAAAAAAAAAAAAAAAAAAAAAAAAAAAAGAGCAATTTTCCTGAATTTTGAAATGTATTTATATAGGATCATTTCTCTTACATGTGCAAGTGAACTGTCAACAACAGGCTTCAAGGTTTTGTCTTGTTGCTGAACCTCTGGCAACTTGCTGTACACCTTGGAAAGCTCCCTATTCAGTTTGAAGAACCACTGAAAGGTACTGCAATGTATGATTTCCAAATTTTCCCAGACAGGCACAGGAGAAATAAAATGCCAGTTTGTCCACATCATTAAACTACCTTGCAGTCTGGTACAATTGGCAGACTCCGCTCCAGAGAGATTCAGGCACAAAAACTGCAAGGGTTTTTCCAGGTCATGTTTGAAGTACACTGGCAGAGCTCCGTTAGGCAACTTGTTCTGTGTCTTCCTGAACTCCAGAGGCCAATCCTGAGATGTCCTCAGCAGTCCGAGTCCCACAAAAGCCGAAGCTGTTAGCAGCCTCCTTTCACAAATATTTTATTCCCCAGCAAATCTGTAAGTTTAAAAAATGTGAAACACGCACTGCTGGTTTTGCACTCTATATTACTTTCTTTACTGTCTTCTACTCTTATTGACATTGCATGACTGTTAATAACATAGTTTCACTGCTGCATCTTTGCATTTTTCGGGTTTTTAAGTGAAAGAAATATATTTTATATTGCTGCAGCACTAGAACTCAGCAAAATTCATGAAGATTCTTTTTTTCTTTTCTTTTTTTTATTAGAAACATATAATGCAAGGCAAGTCTTTCCCTTAATATTAATATTCCTATTGTGCAGCCTCAAATCCATTTGTATAATGGCAGTTCTGTATTAACTTGCTGGTTTTATTATCCACAGAAAACAAATTCACCTCTTGTGTTGTAGTAAGGCTTGGCAACCATAGCCATGAATGGGTTAACAGGGTGCAGAAGGCCTCCTACCATAGAGAACTTTTCTAAATAGATGTAGGGTAAAATAGGAAAAGAAATCAGAGAGTAAAAAAAATATTTTTTCACAGTCACACAAGAGAAGCAGGTCTAGATTTCGTGGTTCCTGATGCAAAGTATTCTCTTTGATTACCTAAATGCTAAACAGAATATTAAAATAATATATTTAATTTCAGTATATTTTGTAAAATAAAGCCCTGCAAGAATGGAATGTGATTTTAAAACAGTTTGAAACTGAAAAGCATAATTTTTGGCATGAGTATCTTACATACTTGAGATTTCAGTTAGTTTTCTTGCTCTGAGGTAGGGGAAGAAGCAAGAGAAAATCATTAGTGTAACACTTCCAGTGCATAACAATCTTCCTTAAACTAGTTTATCCTAGTTTGGTTCCAGTGCAAAGAGGCTGTTCTTCATTTTAAACTGACAACTTTTGAAAAGTAACAATGAAAATGTATACCCATCTATGAAACCACTTCTCAAAGCAGAAGGCATGCTGGCAGGTCCACGTCATGTTGGCTGTCACTGCTAAGAAAAGGCTGTGCTGTGTACCAGACACAGGGCACAGGGTCTTGCCCAGGTTCTGCTGGACACACCTAACCCCATGGCACCCAGGAGCACAGGAAAGTATGGCACCTGTCACAGCTACTCAAGTCTTCCTCTCTGGTACCAGCCCCATCTCATGTGGCTTTTCTGATTCAGGTGAGTCCTTCCTAGAACAAAAGGCCAGCTCTTCTCTCCATTGCCCTCAGTCACTTTCCTAATGAGGACTTTAGCTTTCAAGAGACCCAGGTAGATTTCAAATTAACCTCAGTGGGGAGCACCTGGTGTATGGCCTCCTTGCTTTGTTGCCAGAAGCTTCCTTACACCATATTTTCTATGATAAACAGTTTTGGTCTCACTAAACAATTGGTTCTGCTCAAGTTCAGATAGGAGGCTGAACAGCTTTTGCTTCAGCTTCTTGTGGAGACACAGTATTGCATACACCAAACTCTTAGCGGCAATAAAGTATAAGAGAAAAGCTGAAAAAAGTGCTGAACCCCCAGACACAACATAATGAGGTACACATGCAAGGAGACATTAGGTATGCACACAATGAATCACTTCCTTACTTGTCTTCCTTGGCTGGGGATACTATGGGCTTACTTGATCCTTTTTTTTTTTGAGCATGAAAAATGTCTATGTGCTAATTCTGAGTACCTCCTCTTTGTTAGCACTGCTGCACAGAATAGAAGAGGGCAAATTAAATATATCTGCTCCTTTTCAAACCACCCCTCTGCAGTTATTTGAAATGCCTTTAGACATTTTAGCGTGCTCATTCGTTTATGTGTATGTTCATGTGCCTTTAGCAATCCTGTAAAATGATAGGCTTTCTCTTTAAAAACCTCACTTGTAGGCTTTTACTTAATTTCTTATGTTCCTATACTACTGTGACTTTTTTTCTTACAAAACCTCATAGCTTATAAATTACAATAAGATTAAACCAGATATTGCTAATGTATTTTAAACAGTTGTTAAATTACCAAAGTTGGTTGATCCTTTCCTTGAAATTTGCTGATCCTAACTTTAAATGACTCCTAGGTTATTATTTATATCTTTTAAATCTTTTATAGCTGTACACGGGTGCTTTTATGAAACCTGGTGTAACATATTCTAAGAACAAAAGCATATTTATGTAAGTAGCACTGGGAGCTGACTTGGCAGGTGTTTGCCACAAAGTCTTAACCCCTAAGCATTAGTAGGAGGCATCGAGCACATCCTCAGAAGATTGTGAGAGTCTTTTTCTGCAGAGAAACTGTTCAGGCTGAAAAGGTATTAAACTAGAAAGAACAACAGTGCAAATGCTATCATCAAGTTTGTGGGCTGCAGAAATAAATGAGGATTTAGGAATAACAGTTGCAACAAATGCTATAAAAAGAAGTTGTGGTGATTGACAGTTGTGGTGACCAGGGCTTCCCAGGGCAACTGCAACCTTATACGGCTCATGCAACAACCAGGCAGAATTGTTCAAGGGAAGAAAGGAACCTTGAATGTGAAAAGGTGCAGGCAAAGCCATAGTCTCTCCTCTTGCATTAACCAGATAGGAAAAGTGGCCAGCTGGAGGAGATCCAGGGCAGTCCCAAATGAAGAGGGGTAGCAGAGTGAGCCCAGCTTGTAAAAGAAACAGGCCTTTGTCTAGAACAAGAGTTTGTCAGTTTTTAAGGTAGTGAAATCTGGCATTGAGAATGGTGAGTTTCCCTGGCTTCTGCTAAAGCCAGTGATTTTTGTGGATCAGCTGGAGAAGGCCAGCAAGCAATGAGAGTTTCTGACAATAAAATGCAGCTGGAAACTTCCTTTCAGTTTATAAGCATGAAATGTGTTCATCCTTTAACTTCTTCCAAATGGGAGGCACTGTCCATGGTTCAACATGCTCACCAAAGCTGACTAGGAGATCTTTCAATAAAAACACTTCCATTGAAAAATACTGTTTCACTGAAAACGCACTTTGGAGGCAGAAAGCATAGCTACTTCAAGAAGGTGGTGTTAGGCAAAGTTTCTGGGCTTCAGAACTTCATTTTAGAGTGAGCAACAACTCCAGGAGCCTCTTGGTCTAGTGTTCATAGGCTGAACCCGTGAAGTGAGAGACCTTACTTGAGCCACTGCTGTGGCTGAATGAAATCAGGATTTTAATCACCTTCTCTGGGTCAGAAGACAGCCTCAGGCTGCAATGCTCTGTTTTTGGGGGAACATGGTTGCTGAGAATGTGCTGGGAGACCTTCCTGGATAAGGTAGGTAAGTGGTTTCTTGGTTCCTTGTTCTTGCAGTACGTTAAGGGAAAATAGGGTCTAGAACTAGCTCAACCAGCTCTTGGATGAATGCTTCAGCTGGGAGATGTGGAGTGGGTGTAGGTTGTGAGAGGTTTGTTGTTTTATTGTTGGGTTTTGTTGGTTTGTTGTTTGTTTAGTTGGGTTTTCTTTTAATGCAGGAGTTGAGAGGTTCTTGGATTTGTTCTTGTAGTGAGTTTGAAACATTTTGCAAATCTGAGGTTTGTAAGAGAGGTAAAAATTTTCCTATTCATGTCATATGGTTGAATACTAATAAATGATAACACGACATGTTAAGGGGCTGAATAACTGTCCGCACATCTACGGGATATGTTAGTGCTTTTCTCCGAAAATTGGATGTATCTTTAGGTCTGTTGATAGAGACCCTTCAAAAAGGCTTTATTAGGCTTCAATTGCAGGGAACTGGCATGAAGTTTTCATTCTCCTCAAGCCATTTATCTCATAACTTTATTGTGAGTCTCTTCTCTGATGATTTACAAAATTCCTAAGAATCCTGCTCTGTTCTTTGAATAACATGTTCTCAGTGGAAAGCTCTATTTTAAGCTTATTCAAAACATTTTTTTTTCTATGAGGAAGCATAACTGTTCGCTAATATCCACTGCAATTATACCAAGCAAAATACTTATTAAAAGCCTTCCTTGTAGTTCCAGGTTTCAGTCACCTATTTTTTTTCTTATGCCTGCCATAATTCACATAGAAAAAAATCAGCCACAGTAAGAAGAAGAAACATGAAAGAACTGATTTTTCAGTGCTATGATTTTTACTGAGGTAAAAAAATCCCACATGTATTGTTTTATTAGCTTTCATAGGGGTATGCAGGCAGATAACTTCATCCAGAGTCCTGCATGTGTTTGCAGTCTCTCATGGTCAAGAAAAATGAATACAGAGTTCAGAGGATGGCTACCAGGATGATCAGATCCATGCAAAGCACATGCAATGAGGGAAAGCTGGAAGAGCTTGGCTTGCTTGGCCTTTAAATAGAGATCAAGAAATTAAATTATTTCCTGTGTGAGGGAGGAGAAACATCAATATGGGAGAAAAGCTGTTTCAGATGAAAGAGGATCTCAGTGTGCCAACAGATGAAAAAGAATGGGAAACAAACAGCCTGGAAACTAAAGGAGGTAATGGGCTTCTGGAGCAACATACTGTGTAATCAACACTGTTCTTATAAACACAAAAGAAGCACCGTACCCACTAGTGTGAAGAAAATTATCTTTATCCCAGCCAAAACCAGTGCATCAAAGATTGATGGCTTTAAAACACAGGCCTCTCTTGTTACCTGGGTTCTAGGTAGGTAACCACTTGGATCAGAACGTGGCACCTGCAGTTACCAGCACCTACAGCTAGTATGTTAGAGTTTGCTGTTGTGTCAAATGATAGAATCATAGAATAGAATCACAGAATAGTTAGGGTTGGAAAGAACCTTAAGATCATTCAAGTTCCAGCCCCCCTGCCAGGGGCAGGGACACTTCACACTAAACCATGCCACCCAAGGCTCTGTCCAATCCAGCCTTGAACACCACCAGCGATGGAGCATTCACAACTTCCATGGGTAACCTATTCCAGTGCCTCACCACCCTCACAGTCAAGAATTTCTTCCTCATATCCAATCTAAACTTCCCCTGTTTAAGTTCCAACCCGTTACCCCTTGTTCTCTCACTACAGTTTCTCATGAAGAGTCCCTCCCCAGCATCCCTATAGGCCCCCTTCAGATATTGGAAGGCTGCTATGAGGTCTCCACACAGCCTTCTCTTCTCCAGGCTCAACAGCCCCAACTTTCTCAGCCTATCTTCATACGGGAGGTGCTCCAGTTCCCTCATCATCCTCGTGGCCCTCCTTTGGACTTGTTCCAACAGTTCCATGTTCTTTTTATGTTGAGGACACCACAACTGCACACAATACTCCAAGTGAGGTCTCACGAGAGCAGAATAGAGGGGCAGGATCACCTCCCTCGACCTGCTGGTCACGCTTCTTTTGATGCAGCCCAGGATACAGTTGGCTTTCTGGGCTGTGAGCACACACTGACGGCTCATGTTCATTTTCTCATCAAGCAACACCCCCAAGTCCTTCTCTGCAGGGCTGCTCTGAACTCTTCTCTGCACAACCTGTAGCTGTGCCTGGGATTGCTCCGACCCAGGTGGAGGACCTTGCATTTGGCATGGTTAACATCATAAGTTTGGCATCAGCCCACCTCACAAGCGTTTCAAGGTCCCTCTGGATGGCATTCCTTCCCTCCAATGTATCAACCAAACCACACAGTTTGGTGTCATCAGCAAACGCTGAGGGAGCACTCAATCCCACTGTCCATGTCACCGACAAAGATGTTGAACAAGACTGGTCCCAACACCTATCCCTGAGGAGCACCACTCGTTACTGATCTCCTGCTGGACACTGAGCCATTGAGCACAACTCTTTGCGTGCGACCATCCATCCAGTTCTTTACCCACTGAGTGGTCCACCTATCAAATTGATGTCTCTCCAACTTAGAGACAAGGATGTCATGTGAGACAGTGTCAAACGTTTTGCACAAGTCCAGGTAGATGACATCAACTGCTCTACTCCTGTCCATCAGTTCCGTAGCCCCATCAGAGAAGGCCACCAGATTGGTCAGGCAGGATTTCCCGTTAGTGAAGCCATGCTGGCTGTCACCAACTATCTTGTTGTTTTTCATGTGCCTTAGCATGCCTTCCAGGAGAATCTGTTCCAAGATTTTGCCAGGCACAGAGGTGAGGCTGACTGGTCTGTAGTTCCCTGGCTCATCCTTTTTCCCCTTCTTGAAAATGGGGTTTGTAATTCCCTTTTTCCAGTTGTCGGGAACTTCAGCTGGCTGCCATGATTTTTCAAATATGATGGACAGTGGCTTAGCAACTTCATTTGCCAGCTCCTTCAGGACCCAAGGATGGATTTCACCAGGTCCCATGGACTTGTATATGTTCAGGTTTCCAGGATGTTCTCGAACCAGATCCTCTCCTACAGTGGGCCCAGGGTCTTCATTCTCACAGTCCCTGTGTTTGCCTTCCAAGACTTGGGTGGTGGGGTCAGAGCATTTGCCGGTGAAGACTGAGGCAAAGAAGTCATTAAGAACCTCAGCCTTCTCCAAATCCAGGGTAGCCAGTTCTCCCGATAGCTTCTGGAGAGGGCCCACGTTGTCCCTAGTCTGCCTTTTATTTCCAATGTACCTATAGAATCCCTTCCTGTTATCCTCAACATCCCTAGCCAAGTTTAATTCTAAGTGGGCCTTAGCTTTCCTAACCTGGTCCCTAGCTTCCAGGACAACGTCCCTGTATTCTTCCCAGTCCGCCTGTCCTTGCTTCCACCTTTTATAAGCCTCTTTTTTCCTTTGAATTTTCCTCAGCAGCTCTTTATCCATCCAAGGAAGTCTCCTGGCCCTCCTGCAGCGCTTCCTTCTAGTAGGGATGTATCGCTCCTGAGCTTGCAGCAGGTGATCCTTGAATACCAACCAACAGTCTTGGGCCCCCCTGCCCTCTAGGGCTATACCCCATGGAACCTTACCGCGCAGTAAAGCAAACTCTGCTCCCTTGAAGTCCAGGGCAGTGAGCTTGCTGCACGCTCTTCTCACTGTCCTGAGGATCTCGAATTCGACCATCTCATGATCGCTGCAACCAAGGCTGCCCTGGAGCATCACGTTTCCAACCAGCCCTTCCCTGTTGGTGAGCATGAGGTCAAGCATGGCACCTCTCCTTGTCGGCTCCTCTATTACTATGTCACATTATGGTCCCACTTGCCCTGCAGAACGGCCCCAACTGGACTTTAATGAACTTCCCATCCCTCTCATCATAACAGTGGCTTATGCCCACCGTCTGTTAGTAGATATTAAAATGTATAGGCATATCTTTCTAAGAGAATTCCTCTTGCCGCTTGGATTGGTTGTGCTATAAAGAGTAATTATACTTTTTATTTAAGGACTCGAAATTTTAGCTTCAGCCAGAAAACAGAAGTGCAGAGATTGTTTAAAAAAAAAAAAAGTCAAGGGATTTAACTTTTTCCCAACACCGAATCAGCAGTTTACCATGAAAAGTCAGCTGAAATGCAAAGAGTAGGCTCTCTTTTGGGTAAGTTTCCCCCAGTCTGTCTTTCCACCTAGGATGTTCCTACACAATAGAGAGCTCATGGTCAGATGGCAAAATGCCTCTTGTTAAATATCAGAAAATTGTTTGCTCAAAAGCCAGACTTCAGAAAGTAGTGGATCTCCTGTCTGAACTGACAAGCCTGTGGACTTGCCTTCTGTCTGAGCTTGGTTTTCTCTTTCTGCAAAGCTCTTCTTTACAAAAAAAAAACCACCAGAGATTATATTTGTCTGTTGCTTCCTTCTCTTCCTGAGCATTCTTCCTACAGGCAATTCTCTCTAGGGCTGGGTGAGGAGAACTGGTTTTCCCACCCCTGAGGTCTCAATGTGGTGTGTGGCAGCCTCAGAAAGAAACAAGCAAAAAGACTTTCTCCCAAGTCCTAGAGCAGTTTTATTATGCCAGGGGAGAAAGAAAGCCACAAAGTGTGCAGCACTGCCAGGTTAAGACTGGCTTCTGGTGAAGCTAGCATAGTGATGCCAAACAGGCCTTCCATTTCCAGGAGTGCTCTACCTTCCAGTTACACCTCTAGCTGTTCTCTTCTTCAAATCCCAGTCTTCTCCCACCTTCCACCCCCAGAAATTAAGCAAAGATCGTTTATTCTCCCAGGAATATTTTAGATATTTAGCAGATAATTTAATTCTCTGAGAAAGGCATTGACTGCTACAGAGTGGAGGCCAGACCCTCATTGCAGGCAGACAGGCTCCGCTTATTTTCCTGGCTCTTCAGATTTACTACTAACACACTGGCAGGCAGCAGTAGTGGATATGATGATGTAGTGTTGGAAATAATCCTGGGTTTCAGTAATACCTACACACTGCCAGACAATTATGTCCAAAAAGCCCAGATTTTCTAGAAGTACTGTCCCACCCCCCCTTCTGTTGGAAGCCCTAATTTCCTCCTTGCCCTTCTTCCGTTGCTGTCAGCCCTATCATGTCTCTTGTGGCCAGATCAAGGATGTTTAAATATAGATTCAAAAATTTCTGAGGGAGGAGCAACTCTGGCAAGGCTTTGTGGCCTGACTGATCTCACTAAACTAGTACTGACTATTCAGGATCTCTTCCAATACTATCTGGCCCTTCTTTAAATCTGCCAATGTTTTAGGAATTCAGGAATAAAGCAGTAAACAGATGCAATGAAGCTGCTGAGATTTTTCCATGCTGGAAAAGAACCTCTTCCCCCCTTCTCTTTCTACCTTTTGCAACCTAATACTACCAGGGCTTACACACTGACAAAAAAGTACTTTTCTAGACTATTAGGCTTGGTCCTAACCAGTCTCACCACATGTTAATGTGGGGCTATTTGGGAGATCTGGTTTCAAGCAAAGGCAAAGTGAATAGGTGTTTTTAAAGCTTTATTAGAATTGGATTATATGAATCTACCCCTTCTTTCCTTTCTCTAAAATTGTCTTGAGGGTTTATTTCCTTTTGAATAGTCATGACCCTAAAATTATTAGGAGGTATTTCTGATGACTTGAGCTTCTACCATAATCTAGAGTGGTTTTACTCTTCTGCAATTACTTAGATGAAGTGAAACAGTCCTAGGCTGTATTATGACTGCAAGGACTCCATAGAATTATTAGTGTAGTTGCTGAAAGCTAGTGAAAATCGGAACCTGGCGTGATTTCCTGAAGTGCTCACGCAGGGTCAGCTTCTCTCCTGTGCAGAGTACTAGCACCAGTCCTGTGCAACCACTTCAATCACACTTATATCTTCAAAATGAGCTTAAGCACTTCTTAGGCCTTGTGCTGGCCTCATGTTCAAGAGTGGATTTCATCCCCTAGTAGTTTCAGGTAACTGCAGTACTTTTTAGCAAGCTAATAAATTATAACTTTTGTATTTTTCAGAGAGTGGACTGCAGCAGGTCTTGCAGATGAACACCATCATTTAGAAACAGGCTTTGACTACACCATACAATGGCTACAATCTAATTCCTTTTGGTAATATTTGGTAATAGGTAAAAAAACAACCAGAGTGCTAGAAATAACAGAATATACCTATAAAGCACAAAGAACATAAAAAGAAGAGCTGAATCAGAAGACATTTAATTTCTGAATAAGAAAAGGCCAACACTGTGCTTGTCCCTACTACAGGGCACTATCGCCCATGAAAGCGGAAGGTAGCATGCGTGTGTAATTGTGTAACATTCTAAGATTGCATATAGCTCTCTAATATGGAGAAATACACAAATAACTTTAAAAGACTGATTGCTTCTGAAGCACATAAAAAATAATGTTCAAAATGGCTTAAAACCCTTTATGGTCTTGGTTATCTTTGGAATAACTAAAAGTCCATTAATAACTAAATGCTATACATTGTATTAAATCAGCTCTCTTCTCTCAAATGTACCTCTTTGCTTTGTTTTTCTTTTTCAAATTAAATTAATCCTTAGGCAAAGTATACATAGACAATGTTGAGTCTGCCATGTATTATAACATCCATAATTCAATATATAAAGCTGTGCAAAAGGTGTCTTGATAGCTGTCTTCAGTGGGGTGAATTTTCCTTTTGCATACTGATCCAAGGTAAATGACTGTGTCTCATGAACACTTTCTTCTTCAGTGCTTTATTAATAACAAATGAGGGACTCGTGAATCCATTCAATTAATTAGTTTCTTTTTGGTCTCCTTTTCTTGCTTAACAGGTTGATCTGTCTCCAAAATGTACATTTTCTGCGTTCCCATTGGACTAATGACATTTAGATTTTTTTTTTTTTTTTTTTTTTTACTTTGGAATATAGCCATCGAACTTAAAAGTAAAAAGAGATACTGTACAATTGAAGGCAGTGTTAGTGCCGTTCCTTGCCAGTAAATCCTAATGTTATGAAAATGAACAAGGATGGGATATGCCTTCCTTTGAGATTATAACACAAGGCATGTCACTGACACACAGGGAGACACTTCCCTTCAGCTACTTTGGCTCATATAGAGCTTTATTTAAGTTTTGATTCAAATAGCCATTTTTTCCCAACCAATTTAGGGGTTATAATATCTGCTGTTGACCTTCTATTACAACCTGTGAACCATCCTGTTTAATGTGAAATTACATCATGTAAGAAATTCCCTTTTGTCCATTATCTTGGTCACTGCCTTGACAGGGCTCTCAAAGAGTCATGGGAGTGTAAATCAGAGATAGGACTAAGAAGTGAGGAACTTGGGAGTGATAGTTGTGAGTCTAACATGGTGATTCCTTCCTTTCATAAGGCCACAGCAAGAGAGCAATGAAGAATGGACATTAGGTGTTTCTTCCTGGCACTGTGTCAAGTGCAGAATATTTTATGCAAATGAAATATCCTGTTCCGAGAAATAATAGATCTGTAGTGATTTCATTCCCATGTTAGAGCAAGAAGGTTTACATTGAAAAGATGGGTTGGCCACAGCTATAACCACTTGTTGAGCACAAAAGGAATATTAAGAAGAAATTAATTGTGTGGCATTAGCTAATAAGAAGCAGCGCATACACAAAAAGGAGGTCAAAGACAAAAAAAATCATAGACTATAATTGATTATTGTGATTTGCTTAACTGGATTTGAAAACTACAGAAGAAAGTGAATGTCAGAGTGAGGAAGGTAAAAGTCAAGGCTGAAGGACATAACATAACTTATGTATGTTATGCCTTCTCCTGGGTAATCTCTCAAGCCAGCAACAGTGTTCCTGCCTTGTATAAGAAAGCTAGGCATGTCGTTGAGAATCTGAGGTGAACATAAAATCAGCACCAGTAGAGAGGATTCTGCATGCCAGGGGAAGGTAGGGAATATAGTGACACAGTGACTCCTTTGGAAAGTTAAGAGACTTTACGGTGTGAGATGGGATTGTCTTTGGATATCTCTGCGAGAGACTGGACTTCATTCTGTTTCAGATGTTTCAAAGTGCATTGTCTCAGCTATTTCTTTTGGGGTGGAATCTTATGCTTTTTTCCTCTCTTGATTTGGGGTTCAGCTACCAGTAACATACCAACTTGTATGTGCAAGTGGGATGGAAGCTTTGCTTTCACCTGTTTTCACCAATGACCTTGACAACACAGTCCTTAGGGCAAAGTATGAATTAGGAAGTTCAAAAGAAGTCTGAAGAAGGGAGGATTTTACAAAAATCCATTTAGGTACCCTCATCTGTTCCTAAGCTTAGCTACAGGTCACATCACACGGGACTTCCTCCTGAAGTTAGAGAAGACAACAAAATCACAGTTGCTTGGAAAGCCAACATCATTCTATGGGCTTTCTCCGTTTCCTTGCCTGCAGCTTTGTTTAGTGCTCTTCCCTCATATGTACATGTCCCATGTGAGATGATGTGCTTAATTTATGATCTATAATACGTGTTTTCATCAGCATAGCTAAGCAACTCAGAAGTTTCAAGGGGTCGCACCACCAGGTGGTATAGCAATGGCAACAAAATTTCTAGTGTTGATCCCCACAGCAGGACAGGGGAGGTTTAGTAGAATAAATAACACTGCAGAAAGAATTAGTGAAACTGAAAAACGGACCTTCTGCCAGCCTTTGCTATGTCCCTTCTCGGGATCATGTATAAAGTATTGTACAAGTACCAACAGACACCTATATTATTGACATGCCAGGCTTTGAACAGAATGGTAGACCTTTGTTTCTAGCAGGAACACCTTTACTTAAAAGGAGATTTGGTCTGGGATGGTTGTTTGCTTTTATTTTTTCTCACCCTCAGGACCCTGTTGTAAACTGTCCTTATATTTTTTCCCTCAGTAAGTGAAAGAATTTGGTTGAATCTGCCAAAGATGACTTCTCTGTCCCTTCCCTCCCCTGTTGTTGATGTGGTTGATTCCAGTAGCTCTTCCAGGACTGCCCTGTCTGCTCACAGCTGCACCTACTACCGGGCAGAAAGTGATTCAGCTGCTTGTGTGAACTGAATTCCTTCAGCCTTCCCTATTAGTTTAACATAGAGTCTTAGAAATCAGGTGCACAAATCACATTTTGGATACAAATCAAAACATATGATTAATACCTAGACATTTATAGTCATATAATGTCGCACCATGGTTAACAAGTAACATTTGGCTATGGGGTGTGTGCACCTGCTAAGCAGTAATGTGCTCCTAATGTTTTAATGAAGGATCCCAGGGAAAAAAAAAAATGCCTCTCTAAGCCAGTGGTAAAGCTTGTGTTCCTGGAATGCACATATGTGGATAGGAGAGTTGACTGACTGGGAATATAGCCATTTGTTTTCCCAAATTACAAATAATAATTAATAAATAAAATGTTTTCTCATGGCTGTAAGCAGGGAGTTGGGAGAATTACTTGGCAAACAAATTGATATTTAAGCTATGATTTGCTGAGAATATTTGCACATTGCTCTGGAACAGTGGTCCCAGGAGGAGCAATACTGAGGAACTTGCATTTTGCGGACAGGTTTACTCCCTCTGTTGGCCTTGGTTCTAAGTTTTTAATTTACTGTATCCACAAACAATATCAGAAAGTCTTGTGGGCAACATGTTGCACGTGAAACAAAGATTGGGAACTATGGCTTTCTGGTGATGTACCAAGTTTATTGATGTTGTGACATACAGCATAGCTTTTGCAGAGAGAAAGTGGGAAAAAAGCAGGGATTATGTACAGAGGCCATTTTGTGAGACACTAAAAAACAATCTGCCATCTTGCTTTGGTGCAATATGGACTAAAATATGTTCTCTAGCATTATGACAATAAACTCCAGGGATGCCACCTGGCACAGATGGTCTAGCACCCCTTCAGAAGCAATGATTCTCAGTGAGAAGGAGAGATGCACCGATGTCTTCATTTTTGCAGAGACTTCAAAAAGGAACTCTGCAAGATCTTCCACAGGAATGCCTCAAGGAAACACTTCTGTCAAATATTTGGTTTAGTGTCTCTGCTTCCCAGAGTGTCCTGGGTTCAGCAGCAGCAGTCATTTTTCTCCTTCATAGTAGCTGGTGCAGCGCTGTATTTTCAACTTTCGGCCTGGGAACAGCGCTGATAACACCGATGTTTATAGTTACGGCTTAGAATGTTTTGGTCTGACCAAGGACTTTCTGAGTTTCATGCTCTGCCAGGGAGGAGGGGAATCCAGGAGGAAGCAGAGACAGGGCACCTGACCCAAACTGACCAAAGAGGTTATTCCATGCCACAGCACATCATGCCCAGGATGTAAAAACGAAGGGCAGAGACCCGGAAGGGTGGGGGTGCACTGCTTGGTCGGGCTGGGTATAGGTGGTGAGCGATTGTATTCTTTCCTTGTATTTGCCTTGTCATTATTATTATTGGTGGTAGCAGCAGTGATTTGTGTTATACTTTAGTTACTAAACTGTTCTTATCTCAACCTGTGGGAGTTGCATTCTTTCAATTCTCCTTCCCATCCCTCCAGAAGCAGGGGGAAGAAAGAGGGGGGAGTGAATGAGCAAAACTGCGTGGCTGAGAGGCTTAAACCATGACATGGAGGCATTTATCTAACCTAGGATTTTGTTGCTAACAGTGGTGAGTAGTAGATCTTTGAGCAGAAGGTGCCTGAAGCCTTCTGCTGCTATTTCCTCATTTGGGACCATCTTTGTGGATGCAAGTGGTCTCTACCAGTCAATTAATGTAAATGTCTGATATTTTACTCTGCATGATGTCACAGGAAAGTGTAGTGAAAGAGATGTCAAAGTCGCCTTCTGAGGCACTTGTACATTTACGTAGTTATTCTTTCTCCATGTTTTTCAGAGCCATACACCCTGAGATAGCAATGGCAAACGAGTTTTGAGAAGCCTTTCCTGACCCTATCTCAGATAAAATACTAAAAAGGAAATTTGAAAATATTTTAAAGCGATAATTACTGAGATTTGTCAAAATTAACTTTTTCCCCTTCACGGGTTAGTTTTGGCTTGATTAATCACATTTTACAGAGAAAAATATGTTTGACAGAAGATTTTCTGACCAATTCTTTTCACTTATTATTTTCTTTGAAAGCTTCTTCTCCCTTCACTTTTCTGTTCTCATGGCTGAAGATAGTTCAGTGTATACTCTCTGAAAGCTATCCGGATTGGTTCCAAATTAATTAGATGGTGTGTTGTGAGACTGCCTTTAGGTGCTCAGCTGTTGCTGGTCTTGAAGTTGACTGGTTTTACCAACTCAGTTTTGTGAAAACCAAATATTCCTCTTAGCTTTTTGTTCAAGCAAAAGAAAATGAGTACAAAGGACTTTTCTATGATAAGCCATTTTCAAATTAAAATAAAAACATTTTGAAAAAATGTTTTTTGACTATCTACTCATGTTTGGTTAAGAAAGTGGTGAAGGCGAATGGAAGAATTTGGGAGTTCATCAGTACAGCAAAGTTAGCTGTAACCTCTAACACAAGCGTTGTCTCCAGTTGTCTCTCTTATCACATAGGAAGCATCTAGCTTGGAAGTGTTGCAGTGCTTCTGACTGAGAAAGCTGCCTCACTTTTGGTTGTATAGTAGGCCTCAGATGTTGCCTTTGTGTGGTGTTGTAGCTGGCCCACTCTGCAGGAAAGAATGAGGCCAAAGCATGAAATTATGTAAATCCTCCATTATCTTCTCACAGTTCTCTCATGTTTTGAGGAGGATGGAAAGATCCTCCTGCAATTTCTTAGGGAAAGTCCTTGAAGCTTCAGTTCTGCGGAGTAAAACTCTGAGAGCAGTGGAGATGCCAGAGATCTTAGAGAACTGGAAGACATCAAGGGCAATTAGGTCATTGGTCTGGCCTCCTAAAAAAGACCTTTAAATTTCTCCTAACCTCTGCCATATTAGAAAAAGGAGCACAGGCAAGACTTCCTGGTGCTCTGCTGAGCTGTGGTTGCCATTCTGCTCTGTGGGCCATTTGGATTCCTGCAATTAGCATCCACTATAATTGGGTTGCTCAAAAATATGCCATCTCAGCAGTTTCCCTCTTGAGCTGCGCTCTGAATTCCTTGACTGTAGGCAAGGACTGAAGCCTTTTCATGCAGGTGTAAATAACTGGCTGGAATAGGAGATATGGGAGACGTTGGTCCCCTGTTTTAGCATAGGACTGAAAAAGAAACATTCCATGCATCTGAGGTTGGGGAATAAAAATTATCTCAATCTTTTATCAGAGGGATTATGTTCATTCAGTGATTTGGCCATGGATTTTCTAAAAGGCACCAAACAGCAGTCCAAAGGCAGAAATAATATGTATGAGAAGAAAATAGATGTATAACACTGCTGCACAAAGATTCATGGATAATAATTTAGGATTATCTGGAGAGCACTAATTTAATTTTGCTATGGCTAATGAGTTTTGTAGCATTTCTGCTTTAAGCAGATGCTCCGTATCCTCCTAGCTTCAAAAAAAAACAAAAAAACAAAAAAACAACCAAATAAAAAAAAAAAAACCAACCAAAAAAACCAACAACAACCCAAAACCACAAATACCCAAAGAAACAAAAAAGCCTCATCCAGATAAAACAGTTTACTAGGTTGGGTAGGTCCATGCAATATCTGTCCTATCCTTTAAGCTTAAATTCTCCTAAGTTAGTAAGAAAATTAAGCACAGTGATACTGGAAGTACACTACATTTTCTTGCACTAGTATTATAATATATATTTATTGTCTTCATGTATTATGTTCAGAAATAATAATTATTATTAATAAATAATAAAAATAATAATAAATAAATAAATATAATAATAAAATCTGTAGGCTAAGTTGTGTGATTTCATAGAGCCTATGGTATCACTGCAGAACTTTTATTTCTTAATATTGCTGCCCTACACATTGGCCATAATGAAGAAATATTTCCAATTTATTAATCCCATTACTGTATTCCAGCAAGTTGAAGCTCTTGATATGTAGTAGGTCCTGTTCTTAGTTTGATAAATACAATTTTATTCCAGATAAGTAAATGGTTTTCTCCAGGTTTATGTGGATGTAATAGACAGCAAATGGGATATAATCTATTGTCTTCCTCCTGAAACATACAAGAACACCCATCTCTTAGTGAAACGGGATCTGGGGTAAGAAAAGAAGAACTATACAAAGGAGATGAGGCTCAGACTCTTCTGGTTAACAAAACTGAGATGGTGGATGAGTATGGCTTAGAAGGTGCTCTAGCTAAGAAAATGTGACATTTTGTCACTTTCCTTCACATACTTCCATAAAAGCATATTTTTCTGAAGAAGTGGTAGAAACCTCTGTAATATTGGTGACATCAGCAATACCTTAGAAACTCTAAGTTATGAGTTAGATGGGGCTTTCTTTATTGTCAGTGAAATATAACTACTGTTTAAATATGAATCCTGTGAACCACCAGACTTGTACCATCTGATTATTTCTTTCTTTTTCTTCATGGGGAGAAAAAGCCTAAAGACAGTTATATCTTTGCTCTTAAATGCTAACAAGTGGTAACATCTACCTGAGCCTTCAGAAACAGTAGTTAAATGCTAACAGTATTATGATGACCCTCTTGTGGAATGTCACTGCATTTTCCTGAATCTAGCAACTATTTCTTGTTTGCCAAAGACTAATTTTTACATTTAAAAGTCCCTATTATGGGTCTAGCTCAGTCGAACTGCCTTACATGGTGGGAAACTTATAGTTATATTGGTAATATCAGTGTGGAGAATCATCTCAAGCCATGATGCAGCTGAGCAGTAATCACAGACCTGTACTCATGTGTTGCTCCTCAGGACAGCAGCCCACACAGGACATCTTGGGAGGGAACTGAGCAGGCCCATGGTGGGTGCTAGTGAACTGTATGGCCATTGTGGGAAAACAAATATATTTTTCCTCAATTTTCACACACCCTTTTCCCAACTGCTGTTACTGAAAAGAATTTTAACTAGTGTTAATACTTAGCTCTGGGGAGTGTTAGGTTAAATGGTGTTGGAAGCTCCTCTGAGCTATTTTGCAGATTCATTCTGCCTTTCAAATAAGTTGCATGACTTTTCAGGGCATAATAAGGCAATAACAGTGTTAGATAAGCCATTGCTGTCAGCCTCAACAGTTTCAAAACAAAACAAAACAACATCCACAACAACCCCCATCTCCCCCCAAAACTCATTAGTTGATCTTGTCTGCAAAACTCAAATAAGTTACAAATCATGTGACTGTAAAAAAAGAAAAGCAATACCCCATTTACAGGTTTTTGAGCTTTGTATGCATGCCTTCTAATTCCTCCTTACAAATATTTGCCTTTGAAGTCGACGCAAAAATTCTTCTTTTTCAGTTGTATTCAGAATTCTGAGGAAAAACATCAAATGAACAGCAACATTCATAGTAAAACTCCAAGAACTGATAAGACCATAGCCCAGTCATTTGAAACACAAGGTCTTTTAAAAGGCCATGCACATTTTACAAGGTCATAATCTTTAAGTAGATGGGTGTAGTGTAGATTGTATTTGTAATACATTAATAAGAGGTAATAGAACTGGTTTATAAAAATTTCTAGGACAGAAAATTTTACAGCTAGACTTTATTACTATTTCACTGATATATAGCCACTTTTAAAGAACAACTAGATTTCAGCTGTGAACAAGAAAAAAACCTGAAAATTATAAAACATTATTTGTGTCAAGATTACTGTTTCCAGAGTAATTCTAAGCAAAGTTTCATAGACTACCAGACATAAAAATCAACAATTTCCACACAAATAGAAATTGATTATGAATTTTACAGTGGTTAAAGAAGGGCAAAAAAGGGAATTACTGATCTTTTCATGAAATCCTTAGTGGTGGTTTCAATCTATTGTAATTTCATTCTTTTATCCAAAATTACTATAATCTTATTTTACTGTCAGTAGAGCCTAAGATAATTTTCAAACTGTATGACCACCATTTGTAAGTACAGCTTTAACTGCAAAACCTGCAAAGACTGCCTGCATAGTAAGTGCCAGCCATCTAATGTTGTATCCATGAAACTGGAACTGAGAAGGCCAAATAGCTATTTAGTCCATCTGTGTAAGGAGTAAGAGAGAAGTTGTAATATGAGAACTGAAAGAAATACAATGAGGAGGCAGAGTATTTTTCAGTGGTGTTTAAATGGAAGAGAACTACAACAGAAAGGATGCAGAGAAAAACAATGTGAGCAAGATGGAGCAGTATGGTCAACTGAAAAGCTAGATATAATAGGGAGATTTTAAAGGATTTAATGGTAATTATGGTAAAGGACCAAAGGGTGGGATTTTTATGATAGGTATTAGGAGTCTGATGGAGTTTGTGTTTCAGGAGATTACAGAGCACAGGAGTGACATTTTCCATGAATTTGCAGCTGGGAGAGATTCAAAGAAGCTGCTCTCAGCGTGCTGTCATATCTGTACTGTGCAAGTTGCTATAAGGATACTTCAGGTACCCATAAACAGTCCAGATCAAACATCCAAAGCAAACTGGCTGTGGCAGCCGAGATCTCCACAGCACTGCTTCTTTGTGACATACTAGTCAATGGCAATTGTCACTTTTTGCAATTGCTGTGAAACATATCTTCTTATTGACATTTATAATACTGACAAATGTCTTATAAAAGAGTGATACTAAAAGCACAGGAACAGATGATTTTTAATCAGAAATAGTCATAGACAAAGTGTCCTCTGAAAGTAACCAAAATCATTGTGAAAGAGGCCAAAGATCTATGCAATGTTGTCATAATTTTCCAAGACCCTGTACAAATGATAACACTTAAAATCAGGCATTTGATTAAAAATCAGAGGTATCGGTGTGTTCAGATCATGTTTTTGCAATATTCATCCAACACAAACCTTTCAAAAATCCTTTTGTCTTGATAAAGTCATGACATGCCTTTGGCTCCTCAAAGAACTACAATCTTTGAGCTGTCATTGTTGGATTATTGGCTTCTATTCCACAATTTGCAGGAATTATATTCACCAATTTATACTGAGTCTTACCCAAGAAAAGACATTGTCATTTAAATTAGGTCCTCTTTGAGCAGAAGGCAGAGCGGCTTTTATAAAAGGAGGTGGATACAGTGGAAGGGGTTCAAAGAGGGTGAAAGCAGTAAAGGAGATTCAGGAAGAGGATATTTTTAGGGAGACCCTTCAGACTAAAGCTAAGAGATAGAGAGCCTGAGGAATACCTGAAGAAATCGGGACAAATAATAAGAGAAGGAAAGACATTAAGCACCTTCGAAAAAAACCCAACATCATAAGAATGAGGCATTTACTCTCTCTTGATCTGAATGACAGAAGCAAGGCAATCTGCTGTTTGTGTTGTAAAAGTGTTTGCAGTAGAAAGTATGGTATATACACAGAGAAAGAACATCTGTTCTAAGAAGGCTTTTGCAAATATAAAGCTGCAATAATGTGGTAGAAACATCTGCACAGCTTATAGCAAGGCCACCAGTAGTGCTTTTAGATGGGGGATGGTATGAGACATGCCACATACAAGAGAACATCATACGAAAGCATCTTTGATAATGAGGTAAGTATTTGTATATATCCATGAGAAGGTAAAATGCCTGTAGACAAGCTGTAGTGTTCAGTGTTGCAGACTACTGCTATGGAAATGCTGTAAACCCCACAAAACACACTATAGTCATTATAGTCCTTTCACTTAATAATTAAAATGACAACTTGCCCATGTTCTTATATAGTCTTAGGGTGACTTGAGGACTTTGAACAAAGTATATAGGTTTTTCACTGCCCAGTTACTAGAGCTGCAAGATTTTATGGCATAGTCCTGTTAACAGAAGACAAAGAAATTCAGAGCTGGTAAGGAGCAAGTGAGACAAAATCCAGTGCCACCTGGCAGCTTGATGCTGATGGCATTGCTGCAGTACAGTCACAGGAAAATATGCCCAGACATAGTTTTCTGCTATGGTTGCACAGCAGCTGGCACCTGACTCATTTCTGGTGATGTGGGGTATCTCTTCACTACAGGTATTGCAGGATAAATATGATTGCATGATTTGGTGTCCTTTGCCTCAGTTCATTTTTATTACAAATATAGCCTAGCAACACATACCTGAATAGGGCAACTTTGCTTGCGTGGGGAATTTTTAACAAGAAAAAGAGAGGAAATCTGAAGATTGTAGGCTGTAAATGAGCTGTAAAGGATGGCATTTGGCACCCTCAGGGCTACCAAGGCATTCTCACATGCTTCTCAGAGGGGTTCATTCCTTTGGTCCATTTCAACTTTCCCCCTTCAGACTTTGTGGCTTTAAGGCTGGTCCAGAAAGTTTTACAGCAATATTAACAATTTTGTTCCTTCAGGATTTTGCTGAAATGTATTAGTTTAGAGCTCAGATAGATATAAATGGAGCTTTACCTTCAGACAGTGACCACTTTGACAATGACTAGAGCTCGAAGTCTAAGTCTTGAAAATTTCAACTTGAATAAATGAGAAGAATTAAACACAGGAAACATTTATGAACATGATATCTACAATGGCTACTTCTGCTTTTCTTGCTATTTCCCTGTATCAAGTAAGCTTCTTTTCTGTGTGAAATATTAGGAGTGGGAGGGTGCATCTGATGATTGAACTGTGTTGAGCAGCCACCTGTATAGCACAAGCCTTCTGCTGGCAAAGGGGATGTATTTGCTGAGTTCAGCAGGTGATGGTTGAAGATTTTGGCCTGTGTTATGCTTAAAAAAGGATGTCTAGAACATGCAAACTGTTGAACACGATAGTGGATGTCCTGATGCTTGCATATAGGCAAGACTTTACTAATTTTGTCTGTTCTTTAACGTTTTGCAATAGCAGTCAACAAGTATTATTCCTGGAAATGCAAGCAGAGTTACATAATTAGGTACAAAAAGTGAGCATGTTCTGTTTTATTGGAATTAGCAGAAATAAGAGACAAATGATATTTTTAAAACAAGACCAAGAGGATTATGCATAACACAACCCTAGATGAGTAATCCAGGTACCAAACCTAGAAACTGCTTTCCCATGGCTCCCACTTTTATTTATGGAAAAGGAGAGATGCCTCCAGTATAGAAGGTGAAGTTGGCAGCTCTGAGAGAGCCTGTCTCTCTCCCATGGCTGTATATAGCACCTATGCTTGGCAGCTTCACCACCTGATTGACCTGAATCTTCACCCTTTCCTGAATCAGTAAAATAAATCCTACTTCAGGAAAGTGCTTTGGAATGTATATCTTCCTGCACATTGATCTTTCAACATCTGAATAACCCAGGGCAGGTTGAAAGACACTATGTGTATTTAAAAACAGCGGCAAAAACAAGCGGGGAAAGTTCTTCCATCTTGTAAGCTTAAACATGATGACCATTTGGGGTTGAGTTTTTTGTTGTTGTTGCGGTTTTTGTATTTTTTTTAGACATCAACTTGTTAAAATAAAGGTGTTATTTGCATTTAGGAATATTCCTTATTGTTACATTGTTACTTTAAATAAAATTCGCCCTTTCCCTTCTGAAACATGGGCTTAGCTCCACTAGTTCTGGGGAGCATGCAAATTATGCCTACCTTGGGAGAAAAGGACTTGGCCTTGAAATCAAATATCTTCTCCAGAACAACCATGTACTTTCTGGCTCTGGAGCACTGTATTGCATCATACTTCACAGAAGAATTCCTATAAAAAAGCGACAGTTAGGCAAATTTAAAATGCTTTGTGAAAAATGCCTGCTGGGGGGAGGGAGGACTGCTTCATTTTTAACATCAGGATGACCGCACATGTGGTCAAAATCCAGATGGAAAAGTGAGTGAAAGACTTTGTCATGTGGAGAATATACCTTTAAAAGCGGCTGTGAGGGGAAGAGGTTTGTTCCCTGCTGCCCACATTACTGTATGTTAGAAGGATGCCAAGTCTCCACATCATTGGCTCTTCTGGAGTAAAAATTGCCCTGCTTTTTCTCATGAGGAGCGTGGAAATGTTCTGGGTTTGTTGCACTGCAGAACAGAGAAAAATTTTAAAATATCACAACGTGTCACTAGACAGGAAAACAATTTCCTTCCTAATTCTAATGACTTACCATTTCTCATGGAAAATAATGCCAATAGCATGTTAGGGTTTTCAAATAAGATGGAAAAGAGTAGTTTCATCACTGATGTTATGGTGTAGGTAGAAGAGAACATTAAAGCTGAAAAATATCAGCCCTCAGGTCAGAAGGGGCTTTTTCCCTGATCTTCCTTTTCATTCATTTTTACATCACATTTATCTCTAGCCATAGAAAAGGTTATTACTGGGCTCCTAGATGCTGGCCATATAAAAATGACGATATTAAGCAGTGTCAGGTAAGATAGGGAGGAGCGATGGCTATAGTATTTTTCTACCTGATTTTGGCCGCAGTGATGTCACATTATAGTGTGCAGGCAGAAGCGGAGGAATAGCACACTGAAAGGAGCAGTATGGGCACACTTGACGTAGCCAGGCCAATTAACACTAGTCATCACAGATGCCATTAACTTCTGGTAAAGAAACGTTAATCCCACAGATCAATTATTGCCTGCAGTGTCCTGTGGAGGGAGGGTAAGGGAAAACATGTAGCTACTGGGGAACTCATGGCAAATATAAAGAGCTGCCAGTGGCCAAATATGTGCTCCTAGAAAAAGACATGGTCCATTATCCCTGCTGAAAACAGAGTGACAAATTACTGTAAAAGTACTGTACTGCAGCTGAAAGAAGCCAATAATTTAATGAATTTTACAGGTACAGCGAACCATAACAGTATGTTCTAGTACTACCCTCTCCATGCTACAGTGCTTTGCACTATAGTTCTTTTTACAGCACTCACAATATAACCCATGTCCTTTCTTAGAAACATCCCTCAAGTCGGGATACTGGGAAAGCACATCTGCTCTACACTGGGAGACAAATAACTCTAGGTTTAAGAAATTGTGCTATAACTTGCATACGTATTACCACGATTCAATTGTGATCTCATCACTGCTGATCTTATTTCAGGGTGCATCTGTTGACTAAGAAAAATGTTGCTACTGATTTATATTAGAATTGAGTCTCAAATATCTTAGAATCATAGAATAGTTAGGGTTGCAAAGGACCTTAATATCATCTAGTTCCAGCCCTCCTGCCATGGGCAGGAACACCTCCCACTAAACCATGTCACCCAAGGCTCTGCCAAACCTGGCCTTTAACACCACCAGGGATGGAGCATTCACAACTTCCCTGGGTCTTCTGTGATGATTAATTCCTTCAGAATGTTTCCTGCATCTCGTCCCTGGTCAGACTAACTCATAATGCTTCTTGAGTATTGACATTCAGTACACTGGATACGAACGTATGCCTTACCTCCAATATAATAATAACCTTGAAAATGCAATAATATTTGGTCTTGAATGCCAAATGCATTTGGTAGTGCGCAGATGCACTGGAAAAGGGAAGTGAAAAGAAGAGAGATACCTGGGAAACTTGATGAAACAACGTAGGCAGGAGGTGCTTCAGATTTGAACGTGGAAAACACTTCAGGCACAATAATGGTCAAAGGAGAGTGAAAAACAGCAGATGAAAGCCAGTTCAATTGAAAAGCTTGGGGTTGTCTTGATTTGATTAGAGTATACACTGTTTCATCACAGATTACTGGTAGAAAGTCTTTTACTGGTGAGCAGAAATTTAACATTAAGAGACAGTTTACAATCAGTGACTCTTTTTTTTGGCCAACATATTTGCTGAAGTAAGGATGAAGATGTCCTTTGCCAGAGGAGACACAGTTAGGAAAGGACAACTTTTGCTCTGAATTTACTTGATATGCTAGCAAATCTCCTGTAACAAACTACCTTTGTTAGCACTTGTTCAGTGATTTATAGATGGAAAACCTCAAGAACTATGCAGTTAGTTTATAAATATTTTGAAATGTGAAATATTAATTGAATCATTGTGCCATCAGTATCCACATAGCAGTGTAAATACAGTTTGTGATTTTTCTGTACAACATCTTCTGAGTTTGGGATCTCAATACCTCACAAACACTGATTCCGGTTTCTGTCGACACTAAAGGTTCTATATCTGGTATGAAAGGAAAAGCATACACTAAAAGAAGTATACATATATACATGCAAATCAGACTTGTCACGTTTACCAGTATTAAATGGGTAAATGTTATCACTGCCCTTTGTACAAAGCAAACTCTTGAACAGAGGCAATGCAGAAGATGGTAGCACAATAGAGGGCAGAAACTACTTGCCTCCAGTCCTAGCAATTCTTGTTTCAACAACAATTAGTTACCTGTCGCCAGCATCTGTTCTGAGGCTGTAGAAATTGACGTGTGTAGAAACAGGCACTGACCCTTCTGAGACAATAGTTGTTAAAGGATGCCCCTCTGCCCCAGTCTGTCCTAGGGTTTGGTTAAATCCCATCTTAACTTTGTGGTTTGTGTACTGGTAACATTTTGACGACAGCAGTTTTTATATTTCCTTGATTTATCAACAGAATGGGAGAAAGCAGCCTATGGCACTAACTGCTGGTGTCAACTCAGGGAGAAGGGACAGGGCTATAATTGTTGGAATTGTTATTCAGACATGTGTGATTTGATCCAATAAACGTAGGTTTCTGGCACCTTTGTGAGTGACGCTTTTACAACAGACTGCTGTTTGAGCGTGTCTTGCAAGGATTCCCAGTACGAAGCAGTAGTACTGTTTTCAGATTTTTTCCCTAAAAGGAAAGTCTCCATAGCTCCCTTATATTTGACAGGCTGAGAAAATTAGGGCTGTTCAGCCTGAAGAAGAGAAGGCTGCGTAGAGACCTCATAGCATCCTTCCAGTATCCGAAGGGGGCCTACAGGGACACCAGAGAGGAACCAGATGAAGATCAGGGACTGTAGTGACTGGACAAGGGATAATAGGTTTAAACTTAAACAGGGGAAGTTCATAGAATCATGAAATCATAGAAATAAGGAAGAAGTTTTTTGCTGTGAGGGTGATGAGGCACTGGAACAGGTTGCCCAAGGAAGTTCTGAATGCTCCATCCCTGGCAGTGTTCAAGGCCAGGCTGGACAGAGCCTTGAGCAGCAGGGTCTAGTGTGCAGTGTCTCTGCCCATGGCAGGGGGGTTGGAACTAGAGGATCTTAAGGTCCTTTCCAACCTTAACTATTCTGTGATTCTATGATTCTGTGTTCAGTTGGCTTTTCTGGCTTTTGAAGCTGGGGTTCCCACAGGATATATACTGATATAGGAAGAACAGATTTCCTTGCAAGAAGTAACAAGGTCCTTGCCTTCCTACCCATATATTGATACTTTTCAGAGCTGTCTTCATACCACCAGAACCATACTAAAAAATGGCTCTGGATTCCTCTGCTGTAGGGGTTGAGTCCAGTCAGCTTGGTTTGAAGTATGGCAGAGCCTTTTGCTCCTTGGCCGGCCTAGAAGAGTCGTTTAAAGAGTAAGTTACTGTTGGTTCAAGACAACCACTGGCAACCACTGGGACTGAGGAGAAAGCTTTAATTGGAGTAAAAAATTTCAGATTTTGAGATGTTGAGGAAAGGAGATTAGATGGAGAAGCACAAGCAGAACAGGGGCAGCAGCCAGGGTGGAGAGGAGAGCCAAGACAAAATAACACTACCTGTGTTACTATGAAAGAGAAGATAGTGAAGGGACTACCTTTAAGAAAGCTTGCTTCTCTTCTGCCAGATCTCTAACAAACAATACCAATATAGCAGATGGCTAGAACATAAAAAACTTATAAATGCCAAAAGCAGGCATCCATGTTTCTCCTTTGCCTCTGCTAAATTTTTAACCCTGGCAAGTTTTCCAATATCAAACAAAGGGCACACAAATAGAAGAAAAATGCAGACAGGCTAAAGTGTGAATTTTCAGAAGCTGGTTAAAGAACAATACTCTTTCTGTCCTGAGAAATGGAGTAATCCGGTAAAATCTTACCACTGGTTCAAAGCATGAAACACAGTCATAGATGTAAAAGGACTCTCAGTGGATTAAACCAAATCCACAATGGCAGCCAAGCATACCAGCTATAAATGTTCTCACTGAGCCTGCAGACACGGATGGTCTTCCAGCCTCAAGTGATAAAGCACTGAGCCTCAAGTGATAAAGCATTTATCCTTTTGGCTTTGGGCCAAAAGATTGGGAGATCTGAGGCAAAACCAATCACTTTAGGAGGGAGTTTGCAATGGGTAATTAAGGGCAGATTACTGGATTAAGATTTGATGCAAATTTGAAGTCCTTCCTCTTCTTTCCAGATTTATTTTCTTTTTCTTGTCTTCTTTGTCTCTGGGTAACTGTAATTGAATGCGTCTTTAAACTGTAAATTGTAATTTCGCTGTCAGCAATGGAGCTTTAATTTCAGGTATTTATTAGAAAATTTCTCTGTGAGCCTCTGTGTTTTGTTAGCTGGAGGGACTTGAATCAAATGCACCACCTCCCCCACAAAGCCATGGACAGTGTATCATATTTTGGTGTTTTGAAGATTTATTTGCTAGTGTGAGAAGAGATAATTTCTGTCCCAGCCAATGTTCCCCTCTATTTGACCATGATCATGTTCTTTTGCACTGGCTTGTTTTTAGACACAAGGATGGAGTCCCATCAAGGTTCCCTGTCTTTTCATGTGGTCCTGGCCCACGCTTATGGCCATGGCAAATCTGCTATGGTATCCTACTCAGAACTGCAGTGAGAAGGGAAGTTTTCTTCTTACATAGATGAACAAATACATCTCTACTTAGCAGTGCTGTTCTTGTGAGTTGCTACTGAAAGATATGTCAAGAGTAAATGAATGCAAAAAAATGGAGGAGAAACAGTTGCAGGCAGAAGTCAGTCTAATTTATGAGCCCCTGTTGCTTTTTCAAAGGAAATATATACCCTCCTGCAAAAAAAGTGGAGGGAGGGTAAAAGCAACAGCTGAGGATTCTTGGAGTGCAAAAGAATCCTCAGCTGCCATGGAAATAATGAGCACAGCACCAGCTGTTCCTAGTCTGTCCCACACACTTTGAGGGTACTGTTAAAGGCCAGCTGGTACACACTGCTCAGGTGATGCTGCCAGTGAGGTATAAGGGCTGTGCACTCATACCACAGAAGAAATCCTCAAAATATGTTTAAAGATCACACAGCAATGTGGAACAGCTTCTTTCCTGCTTCACCCAGTCGCATTTTGCAGAGAACATTCTGACATCAAGTGTGTGCCTGTGATGAGTAACTGAATGATCTCGCTGTTACATTTGTGTCTTTTCCTCCTGTTCTCTACCCACTGCTCTGTGATTTCACTGCTCTGTGTCCAGGGCATTTGCAGGCTCTTTGGTATCTGAGCTTTGTGTCTGTAGTGTCAGGTGAATCACACATTTTTAAATGAATTACATCAAAGGAAAGAACTATTGAGACAGTAAGTCAATGGAGAGGCTGGATGGGACCATGTAATCATTAGACCTTTTTTGGGGGAGCTTTTTGACTCTGAGAAAAACATGGTATGATGTGTTTTATCCCTGCTCGAGCTGGATAGTTAAGGAGTTTTTATTTTTCTAACCTTCAGTCACAATGCACCACAGGCATGCTTTTATTGCGCATTGTCACTTACCTTGTGGAGTCTTGTTGCTTAAATAGCTGTAGTTACTCAAGCAACAATAAAGCTGTGTGTCTGCAGAGCATGTCTCTGCCTCTTTACCCATTGTGCTACCTGCAAGAGACAGCAGAACCAAGCAAACCTTTCAGATCTGCCTGAAGAATGGGGTCTACTTAAATGCTGTGCTGCAACATGCTAGTTCCTTGATGGCATTATGTCACTGTCAGTCATTCAGTGTAGAGTCCTAATATTGCTCACTCTCACTCTCTCAGTTCCCCTCTCTTCACTCTAATTGAACTTCTTCTAATTAAGATAAATTCTGAGCAATCAAACCTGGAATGTGGATGAACAGTCCCTTGTGCAATCCCAAAAGTTCAGCTTTAGGAGGTTACTTCATACACTGTAAATCATTATTCCATTTTAACTACAGCATGTGGGACCACGAGTTCTTGGAAAAGCTTGCAGCAGCAGCTTCATTTATGAAGATAACTCAGTGGGAACTGTTCTCTATTTACAACTGTGTGATTTTATAGGGCGTACTGGATTTTTTAACATTAGCACCTTAGCAATCAGTGCGAGGCAGTTCAGTGCACGGACCCTACAGCTCATTACTAGAAAATGAGGTGTGACTCCTGAAGATGGATTTCCATTATCTGTAAGTCACACTAGCATTTCAAGATAGAGGAGGACATGCCGCCTATTTTACTTAGCTTGAGATACAGCCCTCTATTGATGAGCAACATGACTATGATACAGAGCTGCTATGATTCAGAGAAATACTCAGAATATGAGGGGGAGGGGGGAATGAAACAAAGGAGCTTTCATAAAGAGGAAGAGAAAAAATGGGAATACTCCAGTTCTCATAATGAAGACTAGGAATACTCTTGTGGTTTGAATGGCCAAGAAACTAGAGGTGTTTGGATGAATGCTGTGATCCCAACTTCAGACATTTCCCCATGCCTGCCCACAGCAGAGTCTAGCAGAAAGAATGATGCAGTTTCCTACGGGATTCAACAGGATTCTGTATTTATTAGGTCTTTCCAATCAAGCTCATCAAGATTCATTTATGTAGCTTTTCTATTGTTGAGCTTTTGTTGGTCTTGCACGTATTGTTTTGTGACCTTAGACCCTACAACCCTCTGGCTGCCTAGCTCATTCTCCAAACTCACTTCAGATTTGTGTTTTTGGGAAGGAGAAAATGGAGGCGGCACAGACTGTTTGCCCAGCTCTTGCTTAGCAGTGGTGTTATGGCACAGCTTATAACCAGGAAACAGATATTCCCTAGTTTAGACATAGCTTCACTGGGCCACATTTTGAGTGAGTCTAGATTATTCCAAGTGTGAAAACCCTATCACATCATTTGCTGGCATACTCAGGAAACTGTAAACACAATTAGCTTGCTCTAATTGTGATGGCTGCCTATGGGGGACTCATGAGAGGCCCAGAGACCTGGAATATCTCAATTCTTATGGCTGCTTCTAACACTGCTCTTCAAAAACAATTTACACATACTCACTGACTTTGATTCTGTAACCAGAATTGCAATGTGACAAAATTTGTGATTTTTTTTTTTTCTTTTTCAAATCTTCTTGGGTTTGCACTTGTTTATTAGGATGCCTTGCAATTGTGGATTCTTGAAGCAGTACAGCATAGCGAATGTACTACGAAATGTTCATAGATGTCTTGAATACCATGGCAGTTTGAGGGTAAAACCCATGTATGCACTTCCTCCAAGTTTGTCGCTTTGACTTTTCACTCATGGATGCTGCCTTGAATTTCCTGATGCAGCTGCTAAGTCATAAGAGGATGTACTTACCAGCTATCTAAAGACCAATGAGAAAAGCAGATACAAATCTGAAGGCAGTACAAAGATTGTTTGTTCCAACACTCCAAATACAGTAGGGAAAGAGATAAGCTTTGCTCAGGCTGGACTTTCCTGGAGCATCTTGCTTCACTGTAAAGGAATTTGCATATATTTTGTATGCTGTTTGTGGGAAGACCCAAAAGGAGTTTAACATCCTTAGGACCATTTCCTTCATATGATACCTCCTTCCCCTCTACAGGCTATTCTTTCAGATGTGATCTTTGTGTTAGGCTGGTTTTGATCTTACATGCTCTGATGCTATTTGCTTTTAATTTGCCTGAGCTGTGGCCCTTCACATGAATGAAGTATTTTGTGAAGGGTGTGATTCATTCCAGGCAGAAGGCTAGTACAGGGCGTGATTCACCCCATGCAGAAGGCTAGTACAAGCTAGAGCCAGTTAAATCCCAATCAAACTCTCAAAATGGCTCTTACATTAGATTCCACTCTGGAGATAAAAAATGACTGGATTATTTTAAATATATCACTCTGTCTGAGATCTCTTTCTTCCGTATGCCAATGCTTAAATAAAACCTGATTTATCTTATTAGGTAGGAATTTATGTCTTGCCACAAGTAGTTCTGAAAATGATTTTTCCTCCAGCTTCTGGACCTGATTCCCTGAAGTGCTGAGTGGGTGCTGAGCACCACACATCCTGCTGAAGTTCAAGGGGGGGGTGAAGTCACTCAGCACTTCCACGATTATGCACTTTGTGACAGTGTTAAAGCTTTTCTACCAGAAAGAATTGCTCTTTTCATGGCATTTATTACATGTCTCCTTGAGTCTCCTTTGCAGACCCTTTCTGCCATCTTTCTGTAATATGAGGAAATTTGATCCTGGAGTTATGGTGACAAACCCTTCCGAGCCGTGCCACTGCAGCTTTTCTTATCGCCAGAAACCATCAGTGGAATTACAGCTCTCTATTATTTGGTTGCTTTTTTCTTATATTCTATGACACATGAGCTTGAAAGCTCAAGTGTATATTACTGCACAGAGACATAGAAGGTGGCTTTCACATTAAAATCTCTTTGAAGAAAGGAGTAAAGGGGGAAAGGAATCTCCTATTTAAGTAATTACCTGGTTGTCTCAGTTTATTGAGATGTAAGTAATAACTTATTAACAACAATGCAGTTCTGAGTGGCTGATAAATAACCACCTAGAAAGCTCTTTGTGGTGGCAGTGTCAAAATTGCTGAGAATTTCCTGCTGCTTGTTCTGCTATCCTCTGCTCTGCTTTGTAGCCCTGCACTCTTATTCTATGCAGCCACTTCTTTATTCTCCACTTCTGCAATGCACTTCTGGTTTTGCACTGGGCTTGTGTTTCTGGAAATCTGTCACATTGTTGTCCAGTGAGTTTGTTTGGGGCCAGCTCCACATTTAAGGTGGACTGCCATAGCTCAGGTCTATGACAGCTGAGGATCTGACACTTTATATATCTTCTAATCCCCCTATACCAGACTGATTTTGCCTGAATATAAACTGGATTATAGATGTATACCCTGCTTACATTTTAACGCGCAGTAGGCTAGAGCAGGTCTTGTTTGTGAGCATTTTTATTATTATCCTGCTTTAGCTCACCAGTCTACTATCACCAGTGTAATCTTTCTGTGTGCTCAGAATACACAGCTGTGAGTCTCTTAACTTCTGTGCATTAGCATCTTCAGAAACCGTGTAGTGGAAAAGTAGCAGTGGTCTCTTTGAGTGGAAAGTGCTTGTAGGCCTCAGTCTGAAGTAGAAAGGACAGAACAGCTAACCTAGGACTGATTTAAAGTTTCCTAAAGAGTTTTTTCCTTAGACACACCAGATGCAAATTTTCATTCACAACTGAAATAAAGTGTATTGGCTAATGCACGACACTCGGGCTGGAATCCCCTCCATAGATTCTTCTTAAGCATCAGCAGCAAGACTTAATTTCATAAGTCCCAGATAGTATCTGAGCAGGGCCCATAGAAAGCAGTCAGGCTCCAGAGCTTTGCCTGATGTCACTACCCGTCCTTTATTGCTGCTGAGGATAGGTGTGAAGGAAGAAGACTCCCTTTTGAATTCTGCATACAACAGACCAGATGAGTTTGTTGTGATGAGTATCACAGGACTGGGTGAATCAGTAGTTTAGACAGTTTGCCTGGATGTTTGTAAAGGAACAGACAAAACTCAGCCCCTAATCCTCTCCCGTGGCCATCAGTAAGCACTGTATATTTGTTTATCACGAAGTTTTGGAGGATGGAGGTATGCCAGTCAGGTCCTGACCCATTGATGGAGCTGTCCCCTGGCTGCTCCTTGCTGCTAGCAGTCTCCAGGGACAGTTCTGGGCACTATGAAGGGACCATTTAACTTTGGATATGTGCCTCCTTCTGACGTGCTTCACTGCCTGTGTCAGCTTTGGGTTTTTCAGTCCAGGAACTGCCTCAGCTTGCTCCAGGCCATCCGTTGTATCCACTTGTTGATGGCTGTGCTTGTTGGGAGGTGCATGAGGAAATGGGACTAAATGGCACTGTGATAAAAAATCAGACCAGGGGTTTGGGTAAATGATAATAAATTTGATTTAAAACTTTGCATTTTTGTCTCCTATCTGTGGGGTAAGCTGCTCTTCTATTGATGCTTCTTTGCTCATTAAATCTCCTGTCCTTCACTCCACTGCACCAAAGCTTCCCTGTCTATAAAATTGCTATGGTGACTTCAGACGGAAATTAGAAAAGATGCATTCTTCTACTTGCAAGCAAACCCAGCCTAACTGCTTTTCATGGAGGTTGGTGTATGTGACAACATGAGGGAAGAATGACAGCCTGGGTGAAAATAAGTTGGCCTTTTTTTTAATAAGATGTTAGTTATATTCTTGTATCTAGTGTAATGGGATGCATCAGTATGCATGGCAGAAATCTGAGAGTCCTTAGGTCAGTTCGGACCGAGTTTTATTGGCCTTGGGCTCTGCATTTGATGTACTGTTGTGTAGTGTTGCATAACCATCCCTTTGCAAACATTAACAGTAATCTAAGGTTCAGCTTGAGTGACAGCTATGCATAGTGAAAAGGTCTGTTTAGGTGCCAGGGTGATGTAAGTAAGTATGACTAAGCTATGCCACATAAACAGAATTCACCATATGATATTGTTCCCTTTGCATTTTTCTAAGTCTTTTGAAGTTAGAGAGGGGGAAATGACAGGGTGCATGAAAGCAGCACAGCTCACAGCTCAGCAGTCAGTCGTAGTTTGAGATTTGAATTACAATATCTCTGCCAGATGGACAGAGATACCTATGAGGATGCTAGGACAAGACTGCTTCCTAGAGAGGTCAAGTAACTCAGTGTACTTCACCACATCTGTAAATTGAAAATTAAAAACCTGGAGACATAATTGTTGTAACTTCTAAAATTTAAAGAGACAGGATTAATTTTTTCCTCTTGCCTTTTTTTGTGTGTATATCATTGTCTGGAATATAGATTAGAACCACATTCAGACGGCTCATTTTTTCTTGTCAATCAGTAAGGGCAGCCAGTCAGACCTCATCAGTGTAATAATGGACGTTCAGAGTGAATTAGTTAGGCTGATCATATCAAAGGTGACACTAAAGAAGGGAGGGGAATACTTTATGGTCTGTAGTGAATTCACTTCTCTGGTAATTTGTCCACATCTGGAAAAGAGGAAACTTCCTCCCCATTTATGACCAAACAAGTTCAGCAGGAACTGAGGCAGAAGGTCACTGTGAATGATGCTAGTCTGGCCAACGAATCACACTAAAATCTCTCCGGTGCTATGGGCTTAGACAATCGAAGTGCTTCTTGCTTACCACTTCCTTCCTCAACATATATTTCCTTAAATTCTGAAATGTCAGAAGTGTGAGATTCTGATATCCAGAACTGTAGCTACCATAACATTTTTAGTACGGGTTTTATTAATTATTTATTGCTAATCCTGCAGAATGTGCTGGTAATCCAGGCCTTGGTGAAAGCAGACAGTGGAAGGAGACGCAGTAAGAGAGCCAGAGAGCATTTTAGCTTGGTCTGGATGCATCTGAATGACAGGGAAATAGGCCTGTCTTTGCACTCATTGGATTTCTGTGAATGAATAAGAGTCAATATAAAATGGTGAACTACCCAAACTCCTGGATGGGCTGGAACAGAGTATGGGGACAGGATAGGCTGACCCCCGGGTGAGCATGTTGCTCTAGCTGCAGGCAAACTGGAAGGACATTTGTCAGGGCACAGAAGGGGAATGCTCTTAAGTATGGGATCCTGCAGTCTGGCAAGCTGCTAAGGAAATTCTGAGCAAAATATTATCAGAACTGGCCAAAGTGGCTAAGATAGGGAGATGAAGCGAGAGCTTTGAGGAACCCATCAGAGGATCATTGTGCTGAAGAAATGAGAGCCAGCTGGAATGGAGCAAGGATGGAGGTTTCATATCTCTTTCTTGGCTGAAGTTCACATAGCCTTATGGAACAAACAAGGTGGGCAATCATTTCTTACTGTCTGCTGGCATCACCTCCCTACAAAGGGAGTTTGTGGGGGACAGCAAAAGGATTATTTGCTCTCAAGCAGGGCAAATTAGTTTAAGCTAATCATGAGGTTAATCCATCAGGAATTATAGCCTTTGTATTAACTTAGATATTTCTGCGTTGTCCATGTGTGGCAGGATACCGTTTCATTGTATTGCTCAGAGTTTCCCGGCAATGTATGGGGAATCCATTCCTTTCTGTATGGATTTGTTATGCATGCTTCAAAGAGGATCAAGATACGTATGTTAAAGCTGTTAAGACAAGAACAAATTAATATAAATCTACACATAAATAAACATAGCCTAGATATTTTCAGAAGATTTCTAGTCATCAGAGAGATGAGGCTCTGAACAAACACTAATCAGAAATGTAACTGGGTTTAGGATGAAAGTCAATGCATTTATGAACAGAACTCCAATACGTATTGGTCAAGAATAACAAGGACCTGGATGGTTTCACTTAGGAAGCTTTTCTGGTCCTTTCTATGTTTTGTATATTTAATGTTGTTCTTGTATTGATAGGGTCTTGTGAGAAAGTCTCACCACATCTAACTTCTCTGTGACCACTTCAGCATCTTTTTCTGATAACCAGATTCTGTCAATCACAAAATTAATTTTATATATATTCCCAACACACAAATAGGCACATACATACACAATCATGTGTACAAATACATATCTATTTATACATACATAAAGAAATGGAAAACACAGGCTGTAGTAATGAATCACCAGAAGATTGAGTGATAATATTTACAGAACTGAATGGTATTTTTCTATGTAGTTACACTTTGACACCTCACTTAGAAGTTTTACAAAGCATCTGGCTTTAAGAGAGCAATGATTTTTTGAAAATCAGGCCTATTAAAAAGCTTAGAGTGAGCATCCAAAAATCTAGTTTCCAATTAGCATTCAAAAAGTTATATTATTTCATAGTATAAGTGTGAAGAAACCTTAATTTGCTTTGGGTCGCATAGTTTTATGATTTAGAAATTTCTTTTCACAACATATACCCAACAAAAACTGCCACTTTTAACTACTGTGATGACAACCTATATATGTCTAAATAGTAGATAATATGTCTCAAAAGGTCATTGCAAACATTTTTAAGACTCATGACTCTGTCCATTTTTTCTTGCAAACATTCAAGATGGTGATTTTTTTTCTGCCTAAATGTGTTTTTAGGAAACCATTTCTAATTTATGTTGTTCCATGGAGGTCTCGCATAAAGCTGCTAATATGATACCATATGATGTGGGGGGGATCAAATAATCTGTGCAAATATTGACTCACAAATATCCAGCACATTCAGCAAACAGTTCATAAGTAATTCATTGGCTAAAATGAATACAGAGTTTCAGAGCATTGTTATGAAAAGCAAAATTTTCAAGACCATAGCCTCTTCATTGCAAGTTTACCTGAAGAAGACAAAACGTAAAATCACAAAATCACTAGGATATTTTTTTTTTACCTGACTCCTAATGCAATGTAATGTATCTTCTCTTCCCTCACCACCCCTCCAGTATCATATTTCTATGAGCTTTTTTTATTTTGAGCTCGATGTTAATAGAAGTATTTATTTATCAACATAAGTTTTTGTAGCTTCTAGGATTTTGTTGTTATTGTTGTTACCCCTATAACATTTTCTTTGCTTTTGGAGTGCCATACTTCAAAGCTGGAGTGTTCTTGGTGCATAAAAGTGAGGAGAGAGATGTTTCAAGTTTAGTCTGTTTCTTCTCCAGTACAGAGAATTCTAAATATTGTTTTGCAGAAACCTCTGAATAAATGTAGGAATGTCTGCCTCAGAGGAGCCATGTATTATGCACCCATATTCTTGTTTCATTTTTTTCTTTTTTTTCTTAGGGGTAAGAAAGCTCGCTGCAGTGAAATCTGCCTTCTGGAGTGAGGGTATATCAATAAAATAGCACACAGTATGGAAGCAGAGAATATTTACAAAATCAGTTAAAGAGGCAGGTTTTCTATTCTGCAGCTGTTTCTCAGGAGGCTCACCCACAAGATGTTTCATACAAAATCTTCAGTAATCTTTATTAATATGTTCCAAAGATATAAAATACTTTGTCACAGATGATTTAAAGTTGTGTTAGCTGCCATGGATAGGCTAGGCAACCTGTCATCAGGTGGACATTTCTTCGTGGATTTCTTTCTTTTGACAAGAGCTGTTTGTTTTACATGCAAATTTGTCATCTTAAATTCTTCCGATATATAACCGTTCTTATTCCACAGCCATGCTGCTAATCATGTACAGTATCAGTGTACTGCTTAATTCCCACTTGAATGCCATCTGTGAGTCTCGAATGAGAAGAAGCAACTTTTCAAAGTGAAAAGTTGCACTTATAGCATCTCCACAGCCTGATACTAACTCTTTTGAAGATGTCTACCCTTAAGATAACCAACTACAAATTTCCTGGGTAACTTGCCAAGAGAAAGGCAATAGGACATCAACTGCAGCTGGAATTATCATAGAAGGATGTAATTTCTGGCAGCAGAATCAGAATGTCCAGCCATGCTTGCTGGAGTATTTGCCAGCTGAGTGGCAAGACTCAAAGGAACAATTAAAATCCTCCTAACAACCCGAACAGTAGCAGTCCAAAACCATCTTGAAGCAAGCTTCTTAAATGAGTACTAATCAAAACATGGAATATAGCCACATTTGCTGTCTTCATACAATATGGAGGATGCAGTCTGCTTGAGAGAGTATAGAAAAAAAACTCAGAGGAGGTTTCCAAAGAAAAGCATATTAAATTTTTATAACCTTATTACAACATCTTACAGTGTTCAGAACAGTTCAGATGTTTTGGTTTACCCCTGAATGATGTCCTACTGGTGTTTGACCTGTATAATAGACTCTAAGCCCATCTTTTTTTTTGATAACATTGAGCTGAACAGTCTGGGGTATAACCTTAGCTGGTGTCAAAAATGTTATCTCTGAAGTGAGTGGAAGTGCAGTGATGTACATTAGCACAAGTTCTGGCTCTGTACCTTCTTTTGTCCTCTATCTCAGTTCTGTGGATATAACAGACCACTCTTGAGTAGACTGGAAGGATTAAGCTGATGATTTGGTATTTCAGGGATTAAAAGGCAGTTTATGATAGAGCATATGGTCTTCTTCTGCCCTTTAGTATTCCTATATCATGCATCTAACACAATCTGCTCCCATAGAAATAAGAAGCCTGATAACCTGTTGGAAACAGAATAAGTAAGAGATTTGTAAACAATTGCACCCTATATAAACTATGAAAACAGCTTACAATAAGTTTATTACCCCAAGAGCATGAATTGATCAAAGTGTGTTAACATTTCTGAGCTTTTAAAAAACAAATGATCAAGGCTACAAATTATACAGGTCTTTAAGAGTACAAATAAATAAAATTAATAACCAGCCCGGCCAGTATTAAAGATTGTATAGCTAGAGAATTCATCACTCTATTGACCCAAACTTTGGAACGGTTACATAAGCCAGATGTAATTAAAGCACACACACAGTTTACCTGCCTCAAAACTGCATCAGGTTACACTGAGTTAAACTAAATGCCACAAGCATGGATGAATCCCGAAGGGCTTTTGCCTCCTGTGTTAAAAGATGAGATCACTGTCCTTTATGTTTCAAGTTGTATCACAACATTCTGTGTAAGAGGATACTGCAGTTTATATTGCAAATGCACCACAGTTTCTGCCAGCACTGAGATGGATTATATATTTTTCACTCTTTTTTTCAAGTATTCTAAGGCACAGCCTTAATCCTTCATTAAATAAAATCATCTCTAGGCTCATTAGGACTCTGGAGTTCATTGTAACTGGCACTGAGCAGCAAACAGGCAAAGGGAAGGTTCTGGGTATCAGCACTGATAACAGGCACTGTACGTGATTCTTCGGTGCTGAAATGCCCTTCTGCCATGGCTGGCTATAAGCGAATTGGCTGGACAGATTTTCCAGATCCCCTGAACATTCCTAAATTACTATACTCACCCAATTACAGTCCTCAGGGGTCACATTTCATTTTCTGAAAACTGGTAACAAGCCACCACAGCTGATGAAATGATGTGGGTATCCAGGCAACTATTGTGCTGCTTGATTAATATAGCAAACACTTGTGTGCCATGATCTCACATGCTTCCAAATGTTCCACACGATCTGCTTCAAACTGGAGACCATAAAAGTTTGCCTCATAGTTACATTCCCAGTCTTTCATGGATCAGATTTTCCAGATGAAAATATTTATTATCACTTCTTTTTACACCCTTCTTTTGTATGATTCAACCCCTGACTTATGCATGAAGGTGTTTAAAAACAGGAGGTTGATTTCTGCTGTTTCTTCTTATCACCTTTTTCTTCAGTAAAGTTTATTCACTTCACTCTAAGCCAGTTAGCTATGGGGAGGTTTCAGCTTGCTTTCAGGTATTAAAATAGGTAGATTTGCACAGACTTTTCATTCAGGGTGTAATGTCTCTCCAGTGGATGTTTTCAACAGCTGTAGCATGGACATATGTCTAAGGGGGAAAGGAGTATAGATAAGAAGTGAAGCTTCTTGTCAGAGAAATAACAGAGGGAGATTTCCAGAATACCCTAGGTTGCTCACTTTAGTGGAGAGGACCCGAGCACTGCTTCTCCTTCAGATGCCCTGAAAGCACGTTTTAAAAAAAGGTAGACCCAATATTGGCACAAGGACCATAAACAAATACCTAACCTAGCTTCTGTTTTGAACAGCACCACTTTCTGCAGGCAGCTGATGCACTCTGCTTTGCAAATGCCAGAGAGACAAGATACAAAGCAGGCACAGAAAAGGAGGGGGCAAGGAGCATGACTATGGTAGATATTTTCATAATATCTGCTATTCTGTTAAATAAAGATATTTATAACAGGGAATGTTATAGAAAATGCTACTTCTACATTTACCTCTGTGGTTAATAACAGAAAGCACTAAATGACAAGGAAAGAAATGTCCTGTAACTAATTGCAAAGTATATTGCTGCAGGTTATTAAGGGAGGAGAAGAAATACCATAGAGCTGTCAAGTTCCCTGCGGAAACTCAGTGACTGAGAGGCAATGGTGTTTCTGGCAGTGCAGGGAACACTGGTTGCCTGCCCTGTCCCACAGTTTCCATGGAGTACTCAAGGGGTTAACAGAGCCTGTGGTGAAGTGTTTGCTTTCATCTGTTTGAAATCAAGCATTTGATTTTTATCTGAGGTGGCAGGTTTAATGCCTTTCTTCTCTGACAAATTTTTACTCGAAGAGGAATGCAAACGTATATATCAGTGTGGTTTTATACGTGCTCATCTGAGCAAGCCAATATTGGCAGCTTTGTCTTCTAATAAAAAGCAAAGCCACGAGCTGGTGCCACTTGCTTAAAAAAATTTATATCCTTTACATCATTTAAATGACTTTACTGTAGATTTGTCAGGGGTCAGGTACTTG
Organism: Ara ararauna; assembly: GCA_028858755.1. Lineage (NCBI taxonomy): Eukaryota > Metazoa > Chordata > Aves > Psittaciformes > Psittacidae > Ara > Ara ararauna. The sequence continues at coordinate 62,157,402 of CM054377.1, read as the reverse complement.
GCAGAGCTTTAGGCAAGCCTAAGTATCACTGTTCAGTAATGCTACTTCGCTACTCTTCCTTTTCTTTCTATTTTTGCTGTTTCTTCTTTAAGTTTATACAATATTTTCAAAATACCCTACTGCCAGCTTCATAGAGGGAAAAGCCTATCTCATGCACATGGCAGCATGTGTTCTGGTGCGCAGAATTTTTCTTTAGAAGAGGTCTGTCACTCTGGCATGCTGTAGTCCCTTGCTGAGGAATCAGAGAAGGGCCAAAGGATCAAATTGGTGCTGATAGTGACTGTGGACTTGATGTGGACAGATGTCTGCTTTGGAAACAGGACTGTGAAGTACAGTCTGTTTAAATCCTCCAGGGAAGATTCATGAAGCCGTGGTAAGTTGCAGACATTTTAATGATATTTTTTCTATACCTGAGCACAGCAAACACTGTCTAATTCAAAATAACTTTCTATCCCCTCTTACTTATTGGGAGTCCTGTTTTGACTGAAACTTTTACTATAGATCTGGAGCATAAAAGACTTTGTTAACAAAATACATAAAAGCTCAGTAGATTTGGTTGCTTCTAAAACATCCTTACCTAAGCAGCCCTTCGGTAGCTCCATGACTGGATGGTATGACAATGCTGAATGCACCTGCCAGAAACATTGAAAAGCCATTGTGTTGTACCATGAAGTTTTCATTTTGGCTTAACTAAAAAATGGTGCAAGAATGCTTTTTGTCTGTTTGTGGCTGTTTAAAAGCCACACACAAACACAAAGTGTTTGGTTAGATCACAAAGCAAACTAAGATTAAAGGTACTGATTTTGTCTTTTAGTTTTGGGGGGGACTATAGAGAAAAACTGTAGCTGAAGGATGCTTGCAGTTAACTAAGTAAAAATAATGATTAGTGCAATCAGGACAGAGTTTTGATCAGCTAAGTCTCTGTCTACAGCAGAATTCAGATCAGATTTGTCCGGGTTGTGTTTTAAAACACTTTTCACCCCTGGAGTTTCTAGTTTACTTCTTACTCCATTTTCTCAAACCAAGTGTTAGCAGTACCCCTTGATAATAATGAACAAAACTTGTCACTAACATAAGATGAAGGAACCTTACTATGGCATTTGAGAAGTCACCCAAGATTTTTTGCCTTTAGGCCTAGACCTCCTAGGACAGAACAGAAGATGCAGGCTGTGGTGTTTGAACACAGGACTCCCAGATTTTTAGTTCAGTAACATACTGTTTCTTTCCTTGTGGCTTAGAAAATTGCATTCCTTCAAGGAACAATTCAATATTCCACCAAATATTGGCTAACTGATGATGCCTTTGAGTGTGCTCAGTATAGAATAATGTCTCTCTGGGAAGTACTTGCATCTACCATCATGGGAAGCCCATACTCACACTGACTCCCTAAGATCACTTGCAACCACCCTGAATAGGAGACGTGAATTTAGATGAGATTGTGAACTTTGGCCTATGCTCAAACTGCAGTGCAAACACTCCCAAAACTGTTGACAGGTCCTGCAGAATGAGGACAATTGATCTCCTGTTCCCAGCTGTCTCCATGGTGGAGAGCATTTGTGTCGGGTGGTAGCTGGGAGCCCTGCTCCAGAGTGTTGCGAATTGCAGAGCTGGCACCAAAGCTGCTGTTATCGCTTCCAGCTCCAAACTCCTTTCATCTTCATGATTCATTACTTGGAGTGTGTATTTTCTGCATGTCAGGTTTTGATATTACAAGAAGTGTGATCACAACTGGATTCATGCCAAGGATATACTTACTACTGAGTTTCTAACAGACTTCAGTTCCTTGGTAGCACTGCAACCAGATAGACATACATGTATGGGAAAGTGTTGCTCCTAACGCTACCCAAGGGCACCCTAATAAGCTCTATTTCTGTGCTGTGTTGTGGCCATCCTGCTTGGATCACAGCAGGAGAAGACCTGAGAGAGGATTCCCAGACTGACGCCAGGTTCACCTGTTCTGTGATGAGAACCCGTCCCTTTGCTCATTTGCTGATTCAGGGTTCCGACTGGTTTTTGCCTGTGCAGCCACTGGCTGTGCCATTTCCCCTGTTACTTCTCCTGCCAGCAGGCTGAAATACCAGACAGCTATCGCTTTTTTTAGTCCATCAGTGCTCACTGATGCAGGGCCAAACAGGAGCATAAGCACAGGTAACGCACTGGTAAGGTGATGTTACACTACCGTGCCTGTACACTGTTACTCCTTTCTTTCCTTTTCTTTCTTTAAAGATGTCACATGGGAAGGAAAATAAGTGAAAGAAGTATTCATTCTATCTGAGTGCAGCTGGAAACCTCCCCAGTCACCCTTCACAGCTCCCAGCACCTCAGTATTATCTGGGTGCAAACACTGACCCTCCTGTTATGTTGCTGAAGACATGCAGGACAGGACCCAAGATGGACATGTAGGTACTGAGGTTGGGAAGCAAGGTGAAGTACATCCTGCCCCAGTGGTGAGGGTGGCTGGGGCTGGGGCTTTGGCCGACAGGTCCCAAGCCATCACCCTGCAACTCAGCTGCGGGCTTTTCCAACATGATCTATAGAGCGATGCTGACAGTAGATTTTCTGGCAGCAATAAAGGTGGCCTGATTCAGAGAATAATTACTGTATGCAAATGAGTGTGATTTTCCTCTGCCCTTTTATGGATGACTCTGCTCTGCCATTCATCAGGGCCACAAATTTCACTTGGTAGGAGACGGATTTAAAGAGACAGCTGCCTCTAGAGCTTTGTCTTGGACTTACTAAATCCATGCTTAAGTGTCTTCATAAATAGACGTGCATATGTTATAAAGGGGTTGGCAGATTCCAGCCTCTTTATCTATGTATTATTGCTTAGGAAACTGTTGAGAAAACATCCGACTCTCTGGCCATACAGTATATGAAAGCTTTCACTGGTTTGAATAACAATCTCTTCTCAGATCAGGGTTATATGTGGTTTGGTATAGCCTCTAGTGTGTTTTTTCTCTCTCGCTGTGTCCTTTATGATGTTTATACGGTATGTGCCTCAGTGTGCAGTGGAGGAGGGAGAGAGCGCTATATTTTTTCTGATGACGATTAGTTAATGGCCATCACATTCACTGTAGTAATGGTAGAGGCTGCACTCACAGCAAGAAGCCTCAGTTTGTTTGTGCTGTAGAGGTTCAGTCCATCTCCTCTCTAGCAGGAAATGTCCCATAGTCTTGGTTCTCCTGGTGTTGTATTGATCTGGTCACTCAATCAATGTGTTGTGAACCAAACAGAGATTTTTGTGTCTGAGCAGGATGTGTGTCTGCTGGGTAGCAGGAAAAGAAAACTATGATGAAGCCAGTCTGTTGTTCCCTGATGCTGGACACAGGAACATGGTGGTGTGTTCACAGGAAATCTATAGTACATAACGTCATTGCTAAATATTAATTTCTGCACTTGCTCCCAGCATACACTGTGCACCCTCCTCCTCAGAGCATGGATGAGAGAGGAAGGAGAGTGCTATAAACAGAGCAGGCCTGTCTGTCACTGGGCTGTTTTGTTATTCATATGGCAACAATATACAGGTGTCAGTACATCCAGAACACTTTTCTTCCTGTGTCACTCAAAAAACCAGAGAAGCTGTGATGCTTCTCTGTTTACTGACAGCGTGTACCACTAGAGGCCATCACACACTTCCCTAAATAAATATCAATTAACACACTTGGTTATAGGAAAATTTGGGATATGGGACCTGGGCCCCTAATCTACTCTCTCAGCAGCAGTACTTCAGTTCAGGGGTCAGGTCCTTCAGCTCACAAATCTGTGCAAGATACATTCTGAAGATGAAGCTGTTTTAAGGAAAGGAAGCTGTTTAGAGGAGGAAGCCTTTGGCCCACACGCAGGATGTATCAGACATTCCTTTTCCTTTGAATATGACAAGTAGGTATCAAAGGAAAGTGGAAAAAAGCAGGCCAGGAGTGTATTTTCCTCAGGCTGTCAAAAAGAACAGAGAACAGCATTTGCAGTTAAATGGGGCAATAGGGAAAGTTTACCCACTTCTAAGTTGGTGTCTTGTTCAGTTCTGCTTTTGGCAAGTTTCTTCAGTCTTGCAGGGGCAGGCACAGACTGGATTACTACATCCAAACATCCCCACTGCTTCTGACAAACTGTGATAGTTTGCACCACAGACTTAGCTGTAATGGGTCTGGGCAGCTAAGGACTTACTAGGCATGAGTAAACTTTTTCTGAGATTTAGATGCATGGGTGATTTTCTGATAAACAAACCTTGAGTAGCATTAGGCAGTAAAATTTTCCTGTGGAAATCCAGGCAAAATCCTGATTGTGATTTAATGCTAGTAAAAAATTCTTCAAAGCTGATGATGGGATGGGTAAAACTTGACTTTACAAAAATTAGTGATAATGATCCTGCAAATGTTGCAGAGATGCTACCAGTACTTCCACATGAGTCTGCAAGTCCAAGCCCAATCCTCACTCCTACCCTCAGAGGAGAGCAGCCGGGCAGAGGCAAGTGTTTGGAGAGTAAAATTAATTATTGGCAGCAAAAAAAGAAGCTTTTCTAAATTATTAAAAGGTATTTATCCTATGTCTGTTGAGCTGCTGTTCTAATGTAGTCTGACCTCTGACAAAGATTACAATACTTTGACGTTCTTACATTGCATTAGTAGCTAGAGTGACTCATTTGGGATGCAGATTCTGACTTACAACTTCCCAGATTATCTGCTCTGTGTCCTGTTATTATTTCTGTACTAAGGTGAGTATTAAGGCTTCAACCCCAGTGGGTTTCCACGTAGCTTCGGTGTGTAGCAAGAGATAAAACCAGTTATGAAATTGTTCTCCTTATTCTCTGTTTACCGGCCATCATTGGTATGAAGCAGATATTGTGCACTGCTGCTGGGGAGCATTTGGAATGGAGGTCAGCTTTATATGCCATTTGGCACTAGAGTCTTTTTGACTTTTTCTTCAGGCATTCAGGTATGACATTGAGATTTAGGGAGGCTGTCCCATGCTGGGCAAACTCAGGGGTTCTGATACCAGGAGCTGGTGGGATCCCTTGTGGGGCCCAGTTGAATTCCTACCAACCACAAGGTTCTGCTGCTGCTATGAAGTCTGTTTAACCATTGTGTTATTTACACAAATTTTACTGATGCTGCACAAATCTTAGGAGGACACCACGAGTACTTGCAGTAGCCTGCAAGAAAATCTGATCCAGGACTTGCATAATAGCTGGGGCAATGTTAGGGAATGGAGCAAGTATCTCTGAGAAAAGCACTTAAATATGTATATTGATTTTTCTTTAGATCCGTGAGAAATTTAAGACTAAAGCCTTTTCATACTGATTAACCCTGTTCTGCGGGTGATTCGTGTTAGTAGGAAAAAAGCATGAACTTTAGAACTGCTTTTCTCTGCAAAATGTAGAGCAAAATCTCCAGGCCACAATCAGAGGAAAAGGAAAGAAAGTGTGAGGAAAGCTCATTAAAAGGGAAATAATCACAAATTAATAGAACACAAATCTTCACATGAATGTATCCCCTCTCACCTGCGACTTACTTTCTTCCCCTCCAACCCTCTGTGAACACAAATGAGAGATAGCTTCCGCAATCCAAGTCTGGATATTGCACCCCATATGTTTTAAATATGTACACACCATAAGGTCTAGAGTTACTGTTACACATTTATAGTAGTCCCCAATGTACACTAGGTACTTTCCAAGCACTCAAGATGGAAGATTTCTGCTCCAAGGAGTTTGCCATCTAAGAGCAGTGACAAAAGTTGACAGAGGGTAGGGGAGAAATGATGGGCAGTTTACATATAGTCAGCTGGACATGACAGGAGCAATTTAAAGACTAGATGGGAAGAGGTCTTGCAGGTGAACTCCAGAGGTCCTGCTGGGCATCTGGAGTCACATAGATGAAGTCACAGAGGCAGCTGTGGAGCAACCTGACAAGGAGATAAGCAGGCTGTCAGCATGGGAGTCCCCCTAACTGAGCAAAACAGACTGATTTTATTTTTGAATAAAGGCATTTTTTAAACCGGATGTCTAAATAAAGCAAAGTTCCCTATTCAATCTGACATTTTTTTGTGTGGAGACATTGCTATGAAATTTGAACCATTTCGTTTTTTTCACCTGAATTTTCACCAGCTGAAGTCTACTTGTAACTAGCTCTTCTTCTGCCGAACGTTTTCCTCCTCACAAATCCCTTGTGCTCCCTCTTGTTCATGGAGAAATGTTTTGCCAGGAGAGGAGCAGCAACACTACCTCAAGCCAGAGACTTTTGTGTCCGTTACCCATAATGCCTTAAAGTGGACAAAAGATTTCTGAAACACACACTGAGACACACCACAGGAGAATAGTTAAAAGAAAATAGAGCATCTTTTCAGTCAAAACATCCTGCAGTATCTCCACATAATGCATCATGGCATATGACAGGAAGAAGATGACATCTCTCATCACTAGTCAAAAATAAAAACCATGTCAAGTATGAATTGCCTTTGAAAAAGAAAGGAAAAAAAAAGCTGTACATGATTTCCATGTTCAGACATCCTGGAAAACCTCCAAAAAGGGGGGAAGAAGGAGGGCAAAAAAAGAAGAAAAAGAAAAAGAGAGGGAAAAAAAATATTGTTATTGATTTCCTCATTGGGAATGTTATATAACTTTCATATTTTATTAAAAAGCTGTACTCTCACTTTGTGAAAGGTCCTTTAACACATTATGTCATTTTGTAATACAATAGTTCTTCAGCTCCTTCCAGCCCCATCTCCCCGATGTCTTCTCTCAACTGTAGTTATTTTCTTTGCTTTTAGAAAAATATTTGTGATAAAATGTTTGCAAGTGTTAAACAAAGGGGTGCACTTTAGTGCAGCAGAAGTTAATACAGGCGTCAGGCGACACTCAGAACATGCTGACATATTTCAAGGAAAACATGGGATCGCTTCAGTTTCAAACCTTATTTTTTTTGTCCTGAAACAACAGACATTCATAGGCTTTGTTTTAAGGATGCAAAACTTTTTTTTTTTGCCCCTCATAATAGTAGATTCCAGCTGCAGGACTTTTTCCTTTCCCCCTTCCTCCTTTTCCACTTCTCCCCCTCCTCCCCTCCATCTCTCCCCCTCCTTCCCATCCGGCGTCTACTCACGCACACATACTCTCTAACTTTTTGTTTTTAGTAGCGGCTGCCCCATAAGAAATGCTATCCAACAGACCTGGTGCCTGTCACCGCTTCCCATCACATGCCTGGTAATTAAACTCTGACTGATTTATTGACTGACAGCCAACAAATCCCAACCCAGTTTTTATGATATACATGCTTCCCCAGGCTAAATTCACTCAAACAACAGCCCAGCTGAAAAGGAGGAGGAAAGCAGGGAAAAAAAAAAGAAGAGAGTGATAGAGAAAAAGCGCTACACGCACATACGCGCACACGTGCACACTCACATACAAAAAAATCTGGTATTGGTAGATGAAGGGGAGACATTTTGCAAAAGGAAAAAAAAAAACTCAGCACAACATCTCTTTCAAATCCAGACTTGGAAAGGGAAGGGGGTGGGGGAGGAAAGAAGTAGTAAACATCATTACTTCAGCTTTAAGATTCATTTGAAACGTCTCACGTACAAAAGAGCTCTGAAGGGGAAAACAAGACGTTCTTGCAGCTAATATTACAGTCAAGTTCCAATTTTACCTAAGGGAAAGCAGCTTTATTAAAAGTCATGACTGAAATTGCGTGACAGGTGCCAATATTCTCCACCCTGACAGATGTGTCAGTTTGCGAATGCCATTTTCTTGTCAGCGGTCCCTAGATGGAGTTGCTCCCATCACCATTTGTCTCTCTTCCAGCTAGATCACACATGCCCGTCGCTTGCCTCCAAGCTGCGCTGCGTTGTTTGATATGTGGAATCTTCACAATGAGACTTATTAAAAGACAGTCCATTATTTTTATTTAGAGCATTTCCAAAACAAGCAGAGCGCACAGAGATAATTTAAAAATTGTGCAGCGGGTCATTGCCAGGCCAGAGCGGCTCAATTGGAAATGCATAAGAAAGCAGTGTCTCCCCCGAGCCCCTCCTCATCCCTCAGTTCATAATGAGGTTGATTTGAGTGACATTTAACCCTTGAATAATGGTCCTTCGAGTCAGCAGGACTGTATAGCTGTGCTCCTCGGAGGCAGTTCAGCCTGAAGGATTAATTCTTCTGATATTTCCTAAATCTCATGCATCTCCCCCCTCCTTCTGCTCTCTTATTTTGTTACAGGTGGGCTTCACAGCATACTGCTAGATGTAAAATACTCCTGATTGTCTGTATTTATAGACCCTTTTCCTCCTCCTGTTGGTTTCAAACACAAAGAAAAATGGTATCTCTCAATCGTGCCTGGTATGAACAGCAGGTAAAGCTGCAGCAGACTCCTCTCCAGCCTCTGATGGAAAATTATTACAGATGAAATGATTCTGTAATGGAAATGGTAATAGGAAAGTTTCATTCTAAAGGATGTTTGTGCTAACATGAGAGGCTATAATATGTGATGGATTTGGATGCAGGAATAAGTGTGATCTCAAACTGAATTTTACTTCATCATTTCTAGAGGTGGCACTGGGGGACTGGAGGAGGGCTAATGGACAGTGCTTGCAAACATTGCTAGGTGAAAGGACTTAAAATACAAAGTTATTGATGCCTTATTGTCCCAGGCCAAGCGGCATAGCAGGTTGTTGCTTCAGCATTTCTTTCTTAAGTATATGGATGCTAATTCTTCTGAGGCTGGAATTAGCTCTTCAGTCCTGGTGAGTGTCACCTGGGGAAAGATGAGTGGTTAAATTGCAGCTAACCCTTTGTAGAGGATAAGAAGTTGCTTTTACTTCTTGTGAGGAAGCAGAGTTTACCTCTTTGTCCCTTCTTTAGTGCAAGACATGGTCTGAACCTTTTTGCTGCCTGTCAGAGAAGAGTTTATCTCTGTTGCTATCACAGGTAACTCTGAGCAGGCTGCAGGCAAGGCAAGGCTGCAGACTGGCCCCGGCATTAGGTACCTCTGACTGCCCAGATGCTCCAGGGTCTCTGCATGCTTCTGTGGATCATGCCCTTCCAGGTACCCCTTAAGCTTGTCTCAGGCCTCTGTCAGCCAGTGGCAGTCTGGAATGATCTTTCTTCACAATATGAGCAGACCCCAAAGCTTTGGGAGACAACAGCTGGACTGAAAATCATCTTAACAATGTTTGACAGGACCTCTGTCAAAAGGCTCCCTCTGAAGCAGAGAAAGCAAGGAAGGCAGAAATACTGGAAAAGAAAGAACTTGACAAAACTAGATATTGGTTGTATCACTTCATGTCCATGGAAGGCACTCTGATAGTGTTTGGGTTGATGATGTTTTACAAGAATCTGAAAGGAAATATCCCGTACTCTACTAGCCTTGCACAATCACCTGGAGGGCCAAGCTCAGATCTTTCACTCACTAGTCTGTTGCCCTTTCCCAGAAGCAATCCTTTATAAACTTCAGAATTATAAAACTGTGGCCAAAAACTATTTGTGAACTTCCTTCCTAAGCTGGGAAGGAAAAAAAAAAATAAGGGCTGCCACAGGAATATTTTCTCCCCATTTTCCCACAACAATGTCCGCAAAGCTGAAACCACTGTGGTGAGAGCAGCTCCAGAAGCAATTCTACCATAGCCCCAAACAAGCAGCTCCAGGACAGAAAAGGATCATACCAAACTCTTCCCACATTACACAGCATGTTAGTATTTCTCACAGGGGAGGGAGGGAGGAAGGGTTGAGGAAGGAAGACAGAGGAAGACAGAAGAAGACAGGGAAAGAGATCAGTATGATGCTCATTTGGTTAATTTGTTTTGTTGTTACATGTATTAAACTTCTCTTCCAGATTCCAGGAATCCATTCTTCCTCTTCAGCTAAAGAAATAAATAGGCAGCTACCATCAAAAGCTGGAGAAAAGAGAATGTTTTGGCACAGTGCTCTAACAGAAGCTGTGGCCACAGTTGATAGAAGAAAAGATCTGCAGGTGAAAACCTTCTGAAGGGCAGAGCAGCAGACTTCACATGACTGTGAGCATTAATGTAGCCTGTTCAAATGACTGTAACTGCTGCGGCATATCTGCTCCAGAGTCCATCTTTCAGGCAGGATCAAGGCTTGTAGGTCTTAATAAAGTCAAATCAACACATAGGAATGAAATAATAAGTCTGGGCAGCTGACAGATGCTAATGAGCATGCTTATTTAAGCCACCAGCAAAATCCAGTCGAAAACCAAACAGATATATAAAACTCTGGACTCAACCCTTTTTATTTGGAGAGAGATAATTAGGGCCCATAGGACATTTTTAAGGAAGATATTTGGGATGCTGCATTAAAAGCCCATTTCTGAGCATGATTAACCTTACTCACTGCAAGAGAAAGTATTCCTGGTTTTAATCACAGAATACAGTTAGTGACCTGTATTTACAGGATCTGATAATATGGGTAGACAATGGAAAATACAAATAGGCAGAAAAGGATGGGGTGATGAAGAGCCGTGCCAAAAGCATTACAGTTGAGTCCAGGGAGACTTACATATGTTTTCAGTAGAAAGACCTAGGCAGTAGATACACATCTGTGGATATTTTGGGGTTTGGAGCTGTGTATAGATGCACATCTAATGGCTATTTTAAACGTCACCTTAACATTAAGTGAGACTATTTGCTGTTGTGCCTTGCTTGTGTTGCGTATAAGAAAGAGCTTACGTTACTGACTCCAAAATCATATTCACGTCAAGAAACAGTGAAGCCTTCAATGAGTCCAAGTCCATCAGCATGACTGCCGCCAGCAGAAACCAAGATTTACACACTGGCAAAAATGGAAATGATCCCTCTTCCCCCTGTGCCTCCCCCCCAGTATTTGCACTTGCAAACTACTGGCCTTCAGCTGCAACATGGAAATAACTCAGATGGTAATAATTCAAAGGAAAACATTTGCTTTTTGTAAAAAAGCTTCATCACCGGGAAAGTACTGACTTGGTTTTTGCATGGCTTTCCTTTCCCCTGTGACATGTAGACAGAGAAAGTTGAAAAAAGTGTCTCCTTTCCCAGGAAAGCAGAGCAGAGAGCAACTGTTAGGGCTTGGTGGCCCTGGTGCATGTGATTCATATCCTGTGGTTTTCGGTTTAAGGAAAAGAAGGATGATCCTGGTGACATAGACACATTTTGGTCTTTCTGGTCCTGTGTTCCAAGGGTTTTACTTCTCTGCTCTTCAAAGTGACTATGTCAGGAAAAATTGCTGCCACTTCTGTTAGCAAGCAGGCAACCTGCTTTGGGGTAACTTTTTTTCTCTTTCTGCACCGCTTCTTTATTTCTTTGTTCTGCTACAGTGCCAGGGAAACCTAGAATGCTATATACATTAATACCACTGGCTTTTCTTTCCCTTTTTGGCAATCACTAAGAAGAATAACACTTCATGTGGGAGACAGCTGTTCAGATATGCTTCAAGTGAAGTTAAGTTGATATGTATATATTATTCCCCTCTTTTTCTTTCTCCTTTTTTTTTTTCCTTTTGTCTGCATTTGTCTACAGACTTTGAAAAAGAAAAAAAGGACATGTCAAAAATGTTATAAAAGGCTCAGTGTGACTCTTCAGACAGCCCTCTTGCTTCAGTAATCGAGGATTTCTCTTGCCTTTGGTCAATCTGCATTCACCTGTTCACTATTTCCTAGTCACTAGCAGGAAAGCACTTCAGATTATCGATTGCAACCTCAAAAGGTGTGGGTAGCTATTATGGGACTCTCACTAGAACTGAATAACTGTATTGGTCTCCAGATTGGAGAGGATCTGGAGTGAGTGAAGGAAGAAAATCATGAAAAGTAAATAAGGAAAAAAATATTGATAAAATGAAGCTGCGTGCAGCTTCGGATCAAGAAAGACAAAAGCCACCTTTTTAAATGGACAGAAAAATAAGGGAAGTAAGGAATCTAAATTTCTACAGAGATAAAAGATGCTGATTAAGGTATTCAAGCCACCTTAAATAAGTCTATTTAAGCAATCTGAGAAAAACAAAACTCAGAGTCTCTATCTTACATAGCAGTGGTTTCTTACCACTAATTTTAAAAACTCCATTGGTTTTCACTAGTTTTGAATAAGATGAATTTGGCCCAATAAGTCTTACTAACACTTATTCCTTGAAGTCATGGCCTAGCATCTGTCTCAAGTTCCTTATAAGTTTCACCTTAAGTTTGAATTTTTTGAGTTTTAATAGTTGCTTCTTAATAACTGCAACATATTATGACAAATTTAAACTTTCAGTTACTGATCTTCATGAAATTGCATAGAAGAGTTATCTTCGATGATTTAGAGAGGATTTTAAAATTTATGCTAGTATTTTTTTCCCCTTCAACAACTATCTGAACATAGCCAGTGATCCCATTTGGCTTTAGAAACAAAGAAATCTAAGACTGTATATATGGCAGTATATTAAAAAATCCTTTATCTATTTTTTAGGCTTTTCTATTTAGTGTTGCATCAACAAAATTGTTGATGAGGTGCTGACCTGCGGCTAACCTGGTGTGGCCTTCATGGAATATTAATGACTTTGTCACTCTCAAACTCAAGCCAAAAAAATCCTTTAAACTGTCACATAATATCAAGCATTATATCAATATCACATTCTAGATGGCACAAATGCATATCGAAGTCTCAAGCTGATGGGCATACACATGTGTCTGGACCTCATCAACCAGTTTGGCCACAATGCAAAAGATGAAACTGGGCAATTCTCAAGCAATAAGCATGACTGCCTAATATTTAGAAATACTTGAGCCACATTTTGGCTGCAGTACTCTACAGGCACTTAGCCTGAGGAATGGAAAATGTCAGCCACAATGAGTAAAGTTTATTAATGTTTTGAGCAACTGGAAGCTTTCCTACAAAGTTGAAAGTTAAGCAACACTGAATAATAGGTGGCACTATAGAATCCGAATGGTCCTGATTGTTTTTGTTTTGAGAAGTTGGAAATAGATGTGCTTATTTACTGTTTGTGGACTCTGCCCATTCACCCAGCTCTTGGGATTAATCCCACTATAGTGTGTGCACTTGTGTAACTTGGCACACATCAGACCCATCTTAGAGAAAAATTCTGAACACATATTCTCCTTTTACAAAGGCATCTGAAAGCCACAAGGTACATCCCTCCTCATATTTTCCAAGGTTATCATCAGGTGATGAGGAAATCTGTGAGTTCTCACTAGAAGGTGTTGCCTTCAGGAAAATGCTGCCGGAGGCAGTAGTTCTTTTAGCTGCTGGCACTGTCAATCATACATGTATGTTGGTTCTGTGTCTATGTCCTGTAATTGTCACCTGGTGTTCCCACAGCTTCTCAGAAGGCTTATTCCTTACTAAGCTCACATGGCGGTTCTTTCTCCACTTGTGTTACATGCATGAGGCTGGAAACCCAAACTGGTACTGTGGGTGATGGAAAGCTAGTGTTGATGGTCCCAGCTGCCTGATGAAATAGTTTTGTTTATTTCTTCTGTTGGGATCCTGTTCATACCTAGAGTTACTGGTTTTACCTGTATTCTCAGTGACTTATTTGTTGTCTTCTATACATGTTGAAATTGTTGTATTACTCTGGTTTCTTGCAAGTTGCCAGATTCAGTCTTCACCAAGGATATTTGAAGGTGCTTAGTGGTGAACTGAGTGGGAACAGATGCACTTTAGACCTGACACTCTGCTCCTGGCTGTGCTAAGCCCTGTTGCCTGTTTTTGTTGAGCATGTACAGCTCAGCCAGTCAGAAAATGAGGAGACATGCAAGAATGCGTCCAGTCTGCAGACCTACTTCCACCCTTTTCTCATGTCTGGAACAGCAGAGGCATCTCTGGTAGGCTTGGTAGCTTGGTACCCTGCCAGTAGTAGGCCCTGGTGGCTTGGTACCCCAACAACTGAGTCTTTGTGGTCTAAACGTAGAGCTATGGCCACTCTCCTGAGGTGCCTCCTGTTTGTCACTGTGTTTTGACTCTACCATGTCTGTCTACTGCCCTACGCAACTGTTTTTTTTTTGTTCTGTACCTTCTGCTGGCCCATATATTAGGAAGCCAGGCGAGAAGTCCAACTGCATATAAAGTGGAAAACAGAGTGAGGATCAGCAGAGACAGAAAACAAGCCTGAGAAGCAGGGAGAGTTTGGGGAGTAAATAAAATCAGTTTTTTAAATATAGATAGTGTAGGCAGGCTGGGGAAATGCCCAATAGCAAATGAACAACTACACAAAATATCAAGGGAGCAGAGTCATAACACTTGATATTTAAAAGAACATTTGTGGACTGAAGAGTGTACAGTGTCCTTCCAGTCTGGTTTAGAGAGGTATGGGATATGTGAATATATCACTAAGAGTAAAACAGATAGTAGCCATATTTTACTGAGACCACCATACCGGTTTGATTGCAACATAAAGAAAATCAGAGTGTCTCTGCTTCCACCAGAATTTCCAGAATAGATGTTAGAAAGCAAGTTGCTGTAAGCAAGCTTTTCCATCTTAATCCCAATTTACTTCAGGCTTGCCATTTCCAAAACCAAGAATAACATAACTTTATAAAAATCTGTATAAAGCTATAAAGATTAATGTTTCTTTCTAATCACAGCGCCTACCATGTTCTCTTCACCACCCCTATCTGAAGCAGTGCACTTCTTTTGCTCTCCCTCAGGAAAGAATAATACTTTTAAAGTACTCTGTGGTGCCACAAGGCTTGACAGAATTTGTTCAGAGCTACAGACTCCCCCTGTCATTTATGGATGTGGTTCCTTTTATGGAGTTTCCTGTATCTTCTATGACACAAATGAGATCTTCCATGATATAACAAAACTATTCATGGAAGGGCATAGGGGAGACTAAGAGACAGTCTAATAAGGGATAAAGTCATTGAAAAAGAATTGGGGTATTAAGCGTATGAACTACAATTCCCATGAGCCATTGGAACAGCATCTCCAGAATAAAAATAATGCTTTTCAGCTGAAAATGTCTTCTTTTTCTTTTGCATTTTTGGATTTTCTCAGGGGGAAGGGGGAAATAATTTTCTGACAGGCACTAATTGTTTCCCATTTTATTTTGGCTTGTGAGCAGATCTGAGTTAAAAAGGCTAAATGCAGACATTCTGCTATTACAGTGCTATGCTCATTCAACAGTCAGTCTTGTTTTACTTGCAGCAAAATGAGTTATACCATATGTGTTTGAGACTGGTAACCAAACAGAGCAGGCTTTCAAGCAACCCTAAGCTAAATTATAAATCTTTTTTGCATCTTTTAAATAAAAAAAAAAGAAAAAAGAATTCTACAGGCACAAAATGAATCAGTGAAGTACTTGCTGCTTGGGTTTAACAATAGCAGTCTGCCTGAGAAACCCAGGCACACTAGCAAAAAATACTAAGCAATATAATTATCCAGCCTGACTGTTTCTTAGGATTCTATAGGATTTGAAATTTCATTTGTATGTAGTGTAATAGAAGCTTATGAAATAATTTAAATTAATTGTTTCTATTTTCCATTTAATACTATTTGCTAATTATTATATTATAGATATTGTTATTATGTTCTCAGTGTTAGGTAGTGTGTATAAACCCTGACCATTAAACAGGATCTCACTGATTTATGTACTATACAAACTTGTTACGATACCCTTGGTTACATTTTTTAACCCTGAATTTCTAAGTTTCACAAAAAGATCTCATCAGGAGAGCAAGAGACTTCAAAAAAAAAAAAAATCTGTAGTATGAGACCTTATGCTTAAATGATGGCTTCTTCTTGTCCAAAGCTGCACTGAACTCAGAGAGTTGTTAACATCACTTGATCTCCCACTCTTGCAAAAATTATTGGCATGGAACTAGGGCTAAGTTTCTAGTTTTGCACTATGAACGCCTAACTGGCATCATACAGCCTGGTTTGGTGATATAATCAAAAGAGCTTTGCTCCTGTAGAGATCTTTAGGTGCTCAAAATTTGTTTGAAATATTCATCAGCTCCATCCCCTAGTGAGAGTGATAATCAAATGTTATCACCAAATGGGAAATGGGTAGAGAAGTGACATGGCTGGCTTAAGGCAACTTGGAGAGTCAGTGGAAAAGCAAAGAGTAGAATTTAGCATTTCTCAGCTCCAACTCATTTGTCCTAATCCTGCTGTCTTGCGCTTTGGACATGCTAGTGTAGCTTTGTTATGAAGGCAGCTGTAAACAAATAAAGCATAACAAAATTTTTGCTATAGATTTAAACAATTACTCTTGTTTTAAATGCACAAAAGATTTGGAATACCTACACATTTATAATAGTATTTTACAATTCTATAATAGTAAATTCTATAATAATATTCTGAAACCAGGGTCATTTACTTAACAGCAGTATTTCAATTCCATCTGTGATTGATAATGTGTGAGATAAAACGGGCTGGATGCAAAACTTTTGGTCCTTATCAGTGTTATAAATCTGCAGCAGATCACAAACCAAAAAGGCCTCTTATTTGCTTGAGGTGGTTCTGATACAGCCCATGGTGGAGAAAAACTCAGAAGAACAGCTGATCTCATGAGATTTTCAACATTTGGAGCCAACATTTTCAGAAAACAGTTGGCAAGATTTCAGTGACTTGGAACCTGAGTTTTGGTTTAGCCCTAAATTCAGCATAAGCCCAGCACAGCTCCAACACTTCTGAAATGTGTGGGTACGCATCTAAGTTTTTCACACACACATCTACCCTGTCTGTCTGTATATATATATATATATATATATATATATATATCTATCTATCTATCTTTATATCTGGGAAGTGATGGATGGAGATTTTTTTTCCTTGGAGGAATAACTGTTTGTCCCCTTCCTCATTTCATTCAGGATACAGCACTGGACTCTTTGGAATGCATCACTATGCACATCCCACCATGTTTATTATTACAGGTTCCAAAGGTACCAAAGGGAGTGAAAGACTTGCCTTGAATCTCGAAATGCAGAGCATATAGCTGTGCCACTACCTCAGCTCTCCATCTGCCTTTTATTATCATTAATATTCAGAAAAGAATAGGATTTTGAGAGTGAAGTTAAAAATCTTTGATGGATAAAGGCTGCTCTCCTAGAGTGGTCCTGACATCTCTCTTCCCCTTTTCACCCTGCCCAGCAGAATCTTCTCCAAGACTCCTTGCTGGCCTTCAATAAGGACAGTATGTGTTGTGTAGCAGCTGCAAAAGGCCTCACAAATGCTGGCTGACAAGAAGTGACAGCTCTGTATATCTCTCACTGGCACTGACAGCTGACAGATGGATACCACTCACACACAGAAAAAAAGCCCCCAGGATGATTCGCCAACATTACTCTCTGTTCATAGGGGCCACATTTGATTGAGTGCTGCTCAGAATAATAAACCCTTGTCGATCCGTTGCAGAGCCAGTTTGCTCACAATATCCAGATTTTTTTCCCCTGAAACACGTATCAACATACACACAGAAGCCTTGCTCTGTGTGTCCCCCCCCCCCCCCCCCCCGCCTCCCCTTAGCTTTGTTTGAGAGGAAAAGCTACCTAGCTTTATGCAGCTGCTTGTTAGAGTGAGGGAGCAATGAGTGCGTAACTTAGCAATACCATGTTAGGGCTTTGCTTTCTGATAATTCCTTAATTTCTCCAGTCTGTTTATTATTATCCTTCAAATTGTTTTTATTCCTTTCCAATAATCAGCCTATTGTCGAGAATAGTGCTGTTTTGGTTAGTCAGAAGACAGTAATGTGAAACTGTTCAAGGGGAGGACAATGATGCACGCTGATGCAAAAAAAAAAAAAAAAAAAATATCCAAAAGAAAGAAAGAGAGAGAAAGTGATAAAAAGAGACAGATATATCTAAATGGAGAAAAATGGGAAACAGAAATACGGAGTTTCTGCAACTGTGGTAGCTGAAAAGTTCAGACCCATGTAATTTCTCCGGCTTTTTGTTCCATCTTCTTTCACAAACTGCTTAATTACTGCACCTGCTAGGTGGACAGTTTTTGCCAACGTTGATGTGCTCTAGGAGAAAACACGCTACATCACTGTATCCCTTAAAAAGACCTATAATAACTAACATGAAGCAAGCACACCTTGTTACAATCCAACAGTCACCAGCATAAAACCTGATGGTTGGGAGGGGCTCAAAAAGTCAACAATTAATGAGATGAATGAGAGGAGAAATATGAACTCTCATTATTAGTGATGGTTATGTCATGTTAAGCATTCTCTCTAAATCAATTCCTGGTACTTATTGTAAAGATCCTTATATGTGTTTTTGGATAAGGCAAAAAATTGTGCTGTTTCTGAAAGAGAAACTGAAGCAAAGAGGTGTGAAGGTGTATACATGTAAAATTTCCCTTCCTTTGGGAAGTCCACGCAAAAATGCATAAAGCTAGATCCACAATGTGTACCTAATCAAGGTGAATAACTGATTTGGCATTTAAATATCCCTACAAATGTGGTTTAATCAGTCTGATATTTTGATGCTCAGCACTTCCAGCTATTAATCTGAAACCTTAAGCATCTGAAATCTGTGAATTATGAAACAATCTAAATCCATGGACTGCTTTTTTAAAGCTGTCCATGCAGTAAGAACAGGAATCTGCTGAGCTGAAGAAAAGTTGTAAAAAAAAGGCACCCTAGGGACAAAAACATTTTCAGTATGGACAGTTTTGTCCCAGGCCACTCAACTTGTTGGATAATCCTGCCCATTGAACCATATTTTTCTACATTACTTATGTTTGCTATGCTAATATATTCTGGTACACAAAAGGATTTGTTCTGAGGATGTATTAAGGGGACATTTTTTGAATATATAACTTCTTAGGTTGGTATGTAAGATGACTGGCAGATTTGCTAGACAAAATTCAGACAGTATGGAGGTTTCCCCACCAAAGGAGGACAGCACTGTCACTCCACAGGTCTGCAGGGCTTTTGCCACCCAAGCCAGCTCCAGATGCGTGCATTTTCTCCATGCTTCCAAGGAGGAACTGTGTTGCCTCCTAAGGCATTCTGTATTTCCAATGTCTTCTTGCTGACTAGGCAGACCAGAGCTTGGACTGCACAACCGTGCATAGTTGTTATGGGATCATGCACCAGCTGATGTACCATTTAATGTCAGGAGTGTCTGCAAGCAGAGGAGTTGTGCTCAGCCCAGCTACACATATAGGTATACATATATGTATTCATGTATATATGTACTTGCACAGAGGCATCTGTGCCTTGGGCACTCCAGAGACCTTCTTGCCCTTTGTGGGTGCAGGGTGCCCAGACTAGTAGGTGGGAACAGTAAGTCTCCATTATAAGGCTGGGCAGTGAAGACCTCCTTGTGAAGGAGGTTGTGTGCCCCCCGTACTCATGGAGACCTGAGAAAATATTGAGGTTGCCCAGGTAAAAATTCTAGCGCTATTTTTTTTACCCCATGACTTTGCATGTCCCTTGGGAAGGACCTGACTCCGACAGTGAAGCATGATCTTATTGATATCAGATGGACACGATGAACGGTGGATCCAACCAATATCATGTGAAAGTGAGCTCATGCAGAGAGGAATAATATAGCTTCCTGAATGAAGCTCATTGTTTTGCTTTTAAAAATTTAACAAAATTTTCTTTTGGCTGATGACACAGAGCACTGTGGAAAAGAGGGATCTGTTCATCTTTCCTTGTTGTATGATGGTCCTCTTTCATACCTCTCTTAAATATACAGCTGAAGAAACATTATATAGCTAACAATAGCTATTCTACACAGATATGTTTGATATCTACATAACTTCCCAAAGTGGCAGTGGGAAGCTGTCTCTAGCGTCAGCAAGGATTGAAGATTTTTGTGATATAATAGACACATGTATCAGAAAAAAATAGAGGTGAAGTGTACAAGGAATTAAAAAAAAAGAAGAAAAACAACTTTTCTATCAGTATGCTATAGGCCAAAGGATTGCTTGTAGATAATCATGGATTAATTGTGAATGTAAAGAAAGAGACACTTTTTTTTATCAAAGCTGTTGCCTCAGGGCAAACTCCAGTGCCATGAAAGCCGAAATGTTTTCTTTTATCACAGTTCCTTTTCTGGCACCTGAAATTATTTCTTTCATGTCTGATAGTGAGGAACGAGGCAGCATAGCTCCCCAGAGATGAGCGATTGTTACCGTGGTCTCATAACATATTGGCAGCCTATGTGGCATCCTTGTACACCTGTCACTCAAACAGGGTAAAATGCAGATGTGGCACAAAAGCCTGAGCTCTACTACTTGGAAGTCTTCCCCCTTCAATGCTCATACACACCCCAAAATACACACATGTCATCCTCAGCCCCCCTTCTCCCCAGGATGTGGCTGTTTTTCAGCCTACACATATGTGAGTGCACTCAGACGTTATCAGGCCTGTTTAATGCAATGAACCTGCATTAGCATTTCTGCAGGGCAAACACAAATAAACAGAAATGCACTGAAAAAAAAATGTTTCAAACAAATTCCTTTGCAAGTCAGGCAGAGAGAGAGGGGGAGAGAGTAAAGCACACAAATGAGCCAATTTCCTTGATATGGAAGTGAACTAAGACCTTTTTAATGAAGACTCTAAGGCTGGGGAGGGACAGGGGGGCTGCATGGATGTTTATTTACTTTTTGATTTTCTTCAGGCTTTGGACAACTCACATCATTGTTGTCACACAAAGCAAGGTGATGAAAGTGTTAAAAGGCAAGCAGATAGAGTTTTATTTTAATCTTAGGACTAATGCTCTTGGGGCTAACTTGAACCACATTTTAAGACCCAGCACACAGTTAAATGAAGGAGACAGGCAAAACAATTTTTGTCAGGAGATATCGTGTCTAATACAGATGTGAGACAGGTCTTCTGTTAGGAGTGGGACATGACTGCATTAGAAGAGGAAGGAAATAATTTAGATATATGGCTCTAAGGTTAAAAAACACATTGAGGTGGACTGGATTTGCCCATGTGAATGATCTGACATTTTTGGTCAGTGAGACAGAAAGTACAGTACAAAATGTAATGTGAACCCTCTCTTTTCTTTCTCTCTTTTAAGCAAATTGCCAATTTAGCTCCTGGGCTAAAGTAAATAGTGCACTGCTTTTTTTTTTTTTTTTTGAAAGGGAAATATGACAAAGAACTCAAATGCGCTCATCTTAAATTTGTAAATCCATTGCTTTATTAAACCATTTGTCCATTCTTATAAGCTGATTTATAATAACTGTAATGTGATTCATCATGTCATCTTGTAAATAAATGTGACACTTCATTAAACACAGTAATCAAATTTAAGGAGTCCCACTTTCATGCTAACAACTGAGACCTTTACAATTCGATTGCTTTGAAGATACTCCTACTCTAATGAAAGTAGCATCAAGCAAAGAATAAAATGTAGCAGAGGTAGATTTCTTAGAGGAGTGATGAAGAAATAAATATACTTTTAATAAGTAGCCAGTAATGAAATTAGCAATAGTCTGAAATTTATGGTTACAACAGTTTTACAAGATACTCCTGTTGGGATGTTTTATTTTAGTAAGGAATGGACAGTTTGAAAATCCTGGAAAATCTACTGTAGGATTAACAAACCCTTTTAGAGCCTGAATTTCAGAAAGAATTTTTTTGTGCTATTTTTGGTTTTACCATCTGGAATGACACTGCAAGCTGGCAAACACAGGAATAATGTGAGATATTTCTATCGCATAGAACTAGCTACAGATTCATCAGGGAATGTAAGCATCTGAACATCAGTTAGCTACTGACAATTATCCCAACTTTGACCTCTTGAGGGATCAAGCAGACCCTGTGTTAAAATTAACTTTTGCTTTCTTTCAGGAAATGTTTGCCTAGGTCTTCTGAAGGAGAGGTGCTCAAATCAAGGTAAATTCAAAGAAGTAGAAGCAAGAAAGCGAGCACAGAACACAGTTTTTCTGTCTTGGTTGGGAAGGATTTAACATTTTAGCAACAACAAATCCATGTTGTAAAACAGATTTGCAGGTGGAGTAGATCACTGTGAATTATCTTGGGTGAGGATTTGGTCTACAGTCCTTAGTTATACCTACTGTTGATCAGCTGTAAGGAAAAAAGCTTAAAAAGAAAAATTTCTATGGCCTTCCTCTCATACTGATACTACTCTAGAAATGAGCATGGAATTCAAGATCAGAACATTTGGGGTTTCAAACCAGGAATTTAGAAAGGAAAAGCAAGCAATGTAGCTCTGCCGTTCTAATCAGCGTTATGGGGGTTTTGGTGCACTACAAGGCAGAATATCTGTTTACTATTCATACAACTCTGTTCTTTGTTTTACCACTGGTTAGGGGGAAGCAATCATCACAATCAGAAACTGAAATCCAATGCAGGCCAGAATATCAAATGCCACTGTCCTTTCTGAAGTTTATGCTCATGTGTAGCTTGACCACTGAAGTCTGATTTAGTTTTTCAAACAAAATTGGAGACTGCTAAAATTGAAGACAGCTAAAGATAGCACTTTAAGCAGACTGAAAGAGAGCAATGGGAACTGCATGAAAGACAGTCCTCAGAAACAGAAACAGTGTTGAAAGGTAGTGAAGGCTGAGCTCCAAAATGGAAAAGCCCTAAGTATACAGGCATGATAGTAGAAGGTGCCAAGGAAATTCAACTCCAGTAAAAACTAAGGAAGACCTATCACTGTCTGCTACAGGGTGCCCAGCACTTTCAAAGATCCATATGTTAAACATCTAGCTTCATATTTCTAGTGAGAGAATGGAGGAGGTCTCGGCATTGAGAGGCTGACAAGCAGAAAAGGCCAGAAAAGATGAGACTGTCTGCAAGCAGAGAAACAGAATATGGGCAAAATGATGAAATAGCAAAATAAGAGAAAGGAAAAGAATGAAGGTTGCTTTATGTCTGTTTCATACAGAAAATTTTGCTAGAACAGGAAAACAAAAAGGCTGTGCTTGAAAAACGTAATCTGAAAGAAATTAAATGACCTTTTCTGTGGACGTAAAACTGTTTCTGAACTCTGACAAAGTTTATAGCTCAGGATTAAAAAAGGGATGAAGTAGATCTTGGAGCTCAACTGTTGTAACACAAGGATCCTTAAATGGAAGCAAAGATGTCCTGGGGTGGGTCGATAAACAGTATTTGTTAAATAACTCGTATCCAGGAACAAGCACTCTAAAAGAAAAGTGTGATCATCCAGTCTCAAGGGAAAGGTCAGGGCTGACTTAATTCTAATTAAGCCATTTTAATAAAGTCAAATCTCCAGACAGGATTTGGTAACATTTAGACTGCATCTGGGAACTCTTCTTGCTTGCATTGTACCACCTTGATGCGCAACATTGAGAAGAACTGACGTATGATCCTAAACGATTTCAGTCATAGTGATTCTAGGTAGTCTTTGGAGCAATGATCTTGTAACGTATTCTTTATTGAAAAGTTGATTTCAGGATGCTTTTCATCAGCAGATCAATCTAGTGCAAATATTTGAAACTTCATCCATAATCTTAGCTAGCTCGGTTGCATCTCCTACTTGTACAGCCACTCCTTACCATGTGAAACATTTCTGCTGCATCAGTCAGCTCTGGCTGACAAAAGCAGGTGAATGTTCATAAGTAAAATATGAGGGGTCTGGTGTGAAAGACTTAGCTGGTCCTTATCTTGTCTTAGGGCAGTAATTGAAATCTGCATTATCAGGACCTATTGTTATGCCCATGTGTTTTGAAACAGCAAAATTACTAGATGCATATGGCCATTTTGAAGTAGCCTGAAAAATTTCCAGAATGAAATATTATGATTCGCAGGTCCAGCTACCTAGAGGATCCATAACACTGAGATTGCTGAGGTGACTGTCTCGAGAGGGGACGTCTGCAGCACCTGATCAGGGGGAGGCTCAGCGTCCAGGAGCTTCAACTCGGAGCAGCAACAGCCACCGAGAGAGCCTCAAGTCCTCGACAGGACTTGCCCAGGAGCCGGCAGCTCAGTGGACGCAAGGAGCTGACTCAGAGGGGGCAGTGCCAGGAGGAGAGGCACCAGCCATGACTGGGTAAAAACCTGCCCAGGGAGCGCGGCAAACAGGGCGGAGAAAGAGGGCGGGTTCGAGGCAGTTCGCGCGGGCAGGCGAGTGGGATGGTGGGCGGGGTGATGAGCCCTTGCCGTGTGAGCAGGGCTCCGGTCTGGGAGCTCTGCTCTGGCTGCCCCGGCAGTGGCCAGCGTTGGAACCCAGACAGAGCCGATGAGAGGGGAGGCTGCAGTGCAGAGCTCGGGGTGTAGAGAGCGCATGCACTGCTCTCCTGAGGAGAGGGTGCACAATGGGCAGGGCTGCACTCGGTGCTACCTGGTGGAGGTCCTCCTGCAGCAGGTGGCGGAGCTGCGGGACGCTGTTACTAGGCTTAAAGGTGTCAGGGAAGCTGAGAGGAAGCAGCACTGCTTGCTCCAGGACCTGACTGTGCAGGGGCCTCAAGCATCCACTGTCACTCATGCGGGAAAGGAGGCCGCTAACCCAGGAAGCTGGGAAATGGTAACAGAAAAAAACAACAAAAAAAGGAGGAAGAGGACAATTAAAAGCAAGGGGCTTCCTCCTACATCTGTTGTCCCCACCCAGAACCACTTTGCTGTCCTGCAGGGGGCTGATGGGAAGCCGCACTCCCACCAGGAACAACCGGCTGACGCACTGGTAAAGAAGATCTCTACTGGCGCTGCCAGGAAAAGGCGGCGGGCCGTAGTAGTAGGGGACTCTACTCTGAAAGAAACAGAGGCATCCATCTGTCAGCCTGACCCAGTCTCAAGGGAGGTGTGTTGCCTACCAGGGCCTCGGATCAAGGATGTTGCAGAGAAGCTGCCTGCTCTAGTTGGTCCCACTGACTATTACCCCCTTCTAGTGATCCATGTGGGTGCTACTGCTATAGATAGCAGTAGCCCGGAGAACATAAAGAAGGACTACAGAGCTCTGGGAGAGGTGGTTAGGGGCTCTGGAGCTCAGAATGTCTTCTTGTCAATTCTCCAGGATACAGGAGAGTACCTTAAAAAGGCTAGGAGGATTGGCCAGGTTAATAAATGGTTAGAAGGGTGGTGCTATAGTCAGGGGAACTCAATTTAGTAGGCCAGGTCTACTGGGGGCTGGTGGAGCTGGTCTGATAAAGAAAGGGAAGAGTGGATTTGAGAGGAGGCCTGCCAGACTGGTCAAGGATGCTTTAAACTAGATGTGTTGGGGGAGGGGGGCATCATTCCATCCCAACACACCCAGTCACTGGCAAGCACCTATAGTAAACGTTCAGAGCAATGTAGAGATATTGCAGCTGCTCCAGCCAATGAGCCGGCTTCAACTGGAGCTCTGCTCAGATGCCTCTATACAAATGCCCGTAGCATGGGGAACAAACAAGAGGAATTAGAGATGTGTGCACATCTACGGGGGTATGATATCATAGGCATCACAGAAACATGGTGGGATGGCTCCTATGACTGGTGTGTTGGAATGGAAGGTTACAGGCTCTTTAGGAAAGACAGGCCCGGTAGGTGTGGAGGGAGACTTGCTATTTATGTTAGGGATAAGCTGGAGAGTATGGAACTGTGCCTGGGGACAGGTGAGCAGTTGACAGAGAGTTTGTGGGTGAGGGTTAAAGGGAGAACAGCGATGGGAGACATTATTGTGGGGATCTGTTACAGACTGCCTGACCAAGAGGACTCTGTGGATGAAGCGCTCTATAGACAGATAGGAACATCCTCACGCTCGCAGGCTCTTGTTCACATGGGGGACTTCAACCACCCTGATATCTGTTGGAGGGATGGCACAGCCCGGCACAAGCAATCCAGGAAGTGCCTCGATTGTGGGGAAGACAGCTCCCTTCTGCAAGTAATAGAGGAGCTGACAAGGACAGGTGCCATGCTTGACCTCATGCTCACCAACAGGGAAGGGCTGGTTGGAAATGAGATGCTCCAGGGCAGCCTTGATTGCAGCGATCATGAGATGGTCGAATTCGAGATCCTCAGGGCAGTGAGAAGAGTGTGCAGCAAGCTCGCTGCCCTGGACTTCAAGAGAGCAGACTTTGGCCTCTTCAAGAACCTGCTCAGTAAGATTCCATGGGATATAGCCTTAGAGGGCAGGGGGGCCCAAGACTGTTGGTTGATATTCAAGGATCACCTGCTGCCAGCTCAGGAGTGATACATCCCTACTAGAAGGAAGTGCTGCAGGAGGGCCAGGAAACTTCCTTGGATGGATAAAGAGCTGCTGAGGAAAATTCAAAGGAAAAAAGAGGCTTATAAAAAGTGGAAGCAAGGACAGGCGGACTGGGAAGAATATAGGGATGTTGTCCTGGAAGCTAGGGACCAGGTTAGGAAAGCTAAGGCCCACTTAGAATTAAGCTTGGCTAGGAATGTTAAGGATAACAGGAAGGGATTCTATAGGTACATTGGAAATAAAAGGCAGGCTAGGGACAACATGGGCCCTCTCCAGAAGCTAACGGGAGAACTGGCTACCCTGGATTTGGAGAAGGCTGAGGTTCTTAATGACTTCTTTGACTCAGTCTTCACCAGCAAATGCTCTGACCATGCCACCCAAGTCTTGGAAGGCAGACGCAGGGACAGTGAGAATGAAGACCCTGGGCCCACTGTGGAAGAGGATCTGGTTCGAGACCATCTTAGGAACCTGGACATGTACAAGTCCATGGGACCTGATGAAATCCATTCTTGGGTCCTGAAGGAGCTGGCAAATGAAGTTGCTAAGCCACTGTCCATCATATTTGAAAAATCATGGCAGCCAGCTGAAGTTCCCGACAACTGGAAAAAGGGAAATATAACCCCCATTTTCAAGAAGGGGAAAATGGATGAGCCAGGGAACTACAGACCAGTCAGTCTCACCTCTGTGCCTGGCAAAATCTTGGAGCAGATTCTCCTGGAAGGCATGCTAAGGCACATGAAAAACAACAAGGTGCTTGGTGACAGCCAGCATGGCTTCACTGAGGGGAAATCCTGCCTGACCAATCTGGTGGCCTTCTCTGATGGAGCTACGGAACTGATGGACAGGAGTAGAGCAGTTGATGTCATCTACCTGGACTTGTGCAAAGCATTTGACACTGTCCCACACGGCATCCTTGTCTCTAAGTTGGAGAGACATCAATTTGATAGGTGGACCACTCGGTGAATAAAGAACTGGCTGGATGGCAGCACACAAAGAGTAGTGCTCAATGGCTCAGTGTCCAGCAGGAGATCAGTGACGAGTGGTGTTCCTCAGGGATCGGTGTTGGGACCGGTCTTGTTCAACATCTTTGTCTGTGACATGTGCAGTGGGATTGAGTGCACCCTCAGCAAGTTTGCTGATGACAGCAAGCTGTGTGGTTCGGTTGATACACTGGAGGGAAGGAATGCCATCCAGAGGGACCTTGACATGCTTGCAAGGTGGGCTGATGCCAACCTGATGAAGTTTGACCATGCCAAGTGCAAGGTCCTACAGCTGGGTGGGAGCAATCCCAGGCACAGCTACAGGTTGGGCAGAGAAGAGATTCAGAGCAGCCCTGTGGAGAAGGACTTGGGGGTGTTGGTCGATGAAAAAATGAACATGAGCCGTCAGTGTGCACTTGCAGCCCAGAGAGTCAACCATATCCTGGGTTGCATCAAAAGGAGTGCAACCAGCAGGTCAAGGGAGGTGATCCTGCCCCTCTCCTCTGCTCTCATGAGACCTCACTTGGAGTATTATGTGCAGTTCTGGTGTCCTCAACATTAAAAGGATATGGAACTGTTGGAACAAGTGCAGAGGAGGGCCACGAGGATGATCAGGGGTCTGGAGCACCTCCCGTATGAAGACAGGCTGAGCAAGTTGGGGCTGTTCAGCCTGGAGAAGAGAAGGCTGTGTGGAGACCTCATAGCAGCGTTCCAATATCTGAAGGGGGCCTATAGGGATGCTGTGGATGGACTTCATGAGGGATTGTTGTGATAGGACAAGGGGTATCGGGTTCAAACTTAAACAGGGGAAGTTTAGTTTGGATATAAGGAAGAAATTCTTGACTGTAAGTGTGGTGAGGCACCGGAATAGGTTGCCCATGGAAGTTGTGAATGCTCTATTGCTGGCGGTGTTCAAGGCTGGATTGGACATAGCGTTGGGTGGCATGGTTTAGTGTGAGGTGTCCCTGCCCATGGCAGGGGGGTTGGAGCTAGATGATCTTGAGCTCCTTTCCAACCCTAACTATTCTATGATTCTATGACAAACATGTATATTTCCTCCTACAAGCAGTGAAGGGGACTGAGACCTCAGTACAGGATCCACTATATTAGCCTTGCTGTGTGGGGATGTTAAGCAGTAGGAAATGGCTTAGGAAGAGCAGCTGGAGAGCTGCCCATTGGGAAAAAAAATGTGGGTGTTGATTGATGGCCAGCTAAACATGAGCAGCAGTGCTCCCAGGCATCCAATAAGGCCAGTGGCATCCTGGCCTGTATCAGAAATTGCGTGGCCAGCAGGACTGGATAATTGATTGTGTCTTTGTACTTGGGCACCGGTGAGGCCACACCTCAAATACTGTGTTCAGTTCTGGGCCCCTCACTGCAAGAGAGATATTGACTTGCTGGAGCAGGTCCAGAGAAGGGCAATGAAGCTGGTGAAGTGCCTGAAGCACAAGGCTGTTGAGGAATGGCCAAGGGAACTGGGGTTGCTTTGTCTGGAGAAAAGTAGGATCAGGGGGGACCTTATCACTCTTTATGCTACCTGAAAGGATGTTGTAGTGAGGTGGGTGTTGGACTTTTCTTCCAGGGGACATTTAGATTGGGTATTAGGAAAACATTTTTCACCAAAATAGTGATCAGGCATTGGAACAGGCTGCCCAGGGAGGTGGTAGAATCACCGTCCCTCGAAGTGTTCAAAAACCTTATAGATGAGGCCCTTAGTGACATTGTTTAGTGGTGGACTTGGCAGTGCTGGGGTAATGGCTGGACTTGGTAATCTTAAAGGTCTTTTCCAACCTGGTTGATTCTATGATTCTATGATTCTAAATGTAAAGAACCCAATAGATTAAAACTTTGAGGCATGAATGGCTGGGAAGTGTTTCCTCTTCAGCGTATATATGTGTACCATTTCCCAGCAGCACAGCATTTCACTTAATGTAGTGGGCCTAGTAGCAGGCATACTGTGTCCAGACACACTCTCAAGTTTAATTTCTTCCTCAGCCCGAAGGATTTCATAGAATCACAGGATTGTTTAGGTGGGAAGGGATCTCTTGGTATCATCTAGTCCAGCCTCCATGTTCAAGAATAGATGGCAAGGGCAAGTTGCCCAGGACAGTGTCCCATAGGGTTTTGAATATCTTCCAGAATGGATACTCCATAATCTCTCTAGGAAAACTCTTCAAGAGTTTTTTCCATCCTCACAGTATAAAAAGTGTTTTCTTGTATTCACATTGAATTTCCAATATTTTAATTTGTGCCCATTGCCTTTTTCCTGTCATTGGGCATCACTGAGGGCAGCCTGGCTCCCTCTTCTTCATTCTTTTCCATCAGGTATTTACGCAGATTGATAAGATCATGCTCAGTCCCATCACTCTCACCCTTTCTTCATAGAAAGGATGCTCCAGCCCCTTAATTAGTTATTGGCCCTTCACTAGGCTGGCTCCAATAGGTCTGTCCTCATTTGTGTTAGGGATCCTGGAACTAGACACTCCACTCCAGATATGTCTTTCCAGTGCTGAGTAAAGGGGAAGGTTCACCACCCTTGACCTGCTGGCAGCACACCACCTCATGCATCTCAAGATGCTGTTCACTTTCTTTGCTACAAGGGTGCATTGCTGGCTCATGGCCAGCTTCTTGTGCACTGGGATTTCCATTCATTTCATCATGGTGAACCTCAAATTATATGGTCTGGTCATGACAGCAGTAAGCCTGTGGTGGCAGTTTCGGGGTGACACGCTTGGAGTAGCAGTTTTTATGCTATGTTGGTCATGTACCAACAGGAATAGCAAATCAGTGCAGAGTGTAGAACTCCCAATAGAAAACCAAACAAAAACCCCAACTTGCCCCAACAGAGCTTTGAAAAATAATAAAAACCAAAACCAAAAACAAACAAACAAACAAAAACCCAAAAAAGGAGTTGTAACAGTCAGGGGACCATCTGCTTACCTTTCAGTGCTTCATTTTTTGGTCTTCAATTTATCCTTATACAATCAAGAGGTCAAATTTACCACTCCATCTCTCACAGCAAACTAGCTAGGTCCACCAGTTTGGGTATTACCACGGGGGAGCTCTAATTGCTTGTCCAGGAAAAGGGAATGGATGGCATTTAGAACAGCAGTGGTAAAAGGATCCAAAAAGTCTATATTGTCTCCTGTAATTTTGGTAGCTTTTCCTTCTGTTCTTTTAAACAAACTGCTAACTGACTTTGCTGCTTCTGCACTCTTGATGTCCGTTAACTGGTGACTGGCACTGTTCCATGTCTGGCCATTGAAGTGCAGAGAAATACAGTCGCAGGCTGACTGAATATACATGATGCTGTCAAACATTGCTGCTTGGTGGCATTAATATTACTATTATTTATTGTTTACATATTTAATGGCCTTACTGAAATTATGCACTGTTAATATTACTAATTATAAGACAATAAACATAATTTATACACAGTTTCCAGTGAAATATATAATAAGTGATTAGTGATGATACCTGAAATAGTTGCAGGTTTTATGTGTGCACTCCACAGATGATTTTAAATTGATACTATCATGATATAAGTCTGTACTGACAAACTTAGGCATCAGCAAATGACCTACATAGAGTCATCTTTGTCTTCAGCAGAGAACTGATCAAAGCTATAATTATGGTGTGATTACCTTGTTTTTAACTCTAGTTAGCAAAAAAAAGGAGAGGAAAAAAATAAAAGAAAATGAAATCTCTCATAAATCAGATCTTTGAGGTCAACAGCTCTACTTTTTTCTCTCACTGTACTTTATTTCTTTAGCTAGCACTTAAGGAATTATAGCAGCCATTTCATAAGAGACAATGACCATCTCCTGACTACCCTTGGCTTTCAGGACACAATCTGTGTTCCCAAAATAAAATTTTTTGCCCAAAATGTAAATTTTGTAGGCTTTAAATGCCTAAACTCACTTTGATAATGGCACTGTGTCGCAGCTTCAGGAAATCCTGCAGATTTGTTGTTACTCAACCGAGATCTGACACAGGAGTATATCAATGAGCCTCACTCCCTGGGCCAGGTCAGTTTTCTTAGTGAGAATCAGGACAATTTGCAAGAGGAGCCTCTATTCTCTCTGGCATTTGGAAGCATGCTATGGGTAAGCTGCCTTCCCTTGTCATCTGTCCTGGTAATTTTCAGAATAAGAACATCCTCTCTCTAAGCCTAGTGGGACTCACAGGATGCACACATGCAGTGCTGTATGGATGCAGCCTATGTTGCCGCATATCCTGCTTGTACTGTCACATTTGCAGCATCAAATCCTGTGTGGGTTGCAAAAACTGACTTGGAAATACCTACAAGAACAACAGATCTGACTTTTTCATGGGCATATCCAAACTAGCCTCTCCACTAATGCTCACCATATCAATTTTCTCAGCTGCCGGTAGTGGTGGCTAGGGAAAAAAATGCTTATATCTGTGTAAAATTGATGATTTAAAAGTATTCCATGTAATGAAAACCATAGAAATTTGTAATTTTCACCATAAACGCTGCACTTTTTGAGAAAGCTTCTTCTTGTAGAAACAGGAGAAACTCTTGCCAAGAGCCTGCATATGTAAATCGTAAAGGAAAAAGGACTGATCCTGTCAGTCCTTTAATAATGACTTTCATTTCCTACCTGTTGCTGCTTACACAAATCTGCTTTTTAATGTACTCAAATAGCAGTGGTGACCTTTGGGAAACATGCCCAGATACCTGCATATTAGGATTTTTTAAGATCTTTTTTTCCCCCTTCCTAACAGCAGGGTGACTAGGACTCAGGATTTCATTATGCAGGGAAAAGTCCTGTAACTACTGAAAGCACGGTCTGTAATAAAGCCATGGTATTACAGTGCCTTTATATAGGGGAAGAAAAGTAATGGAGCAGAAGTCTTTTTACACCAATGCAAGCACCTTTTCAGCACAGAATACTATCATCTTCATCATCAATACTAAGAATCAAAAAGTAGTAGCAGGAGAGAAAATAAAGGAGAAAGCTGGAGTGAATAGAGGACCAGGAAATGAAAGAAAAGGAGAACCAAAAAGGAGCAGGGAGAGACAGTTTATTGAAACTGAAGGGGAAAGGCATAAAATAAAAAATATAATACAGGTCTATTTTTATACTAACATGAAAAATTCATTTTGGTGGCTTTGCAAGCAATTGTGAATCCTGGAGTGCCCACTAATTTCTGACCTTAAGTAACAGAATCAGCATGTGATAAACTGTTTTGCTCATTCACATACATACAATTGCAAGAATTATATTTAGAATCATGGAATCATAGAATAGTTAGGGTTGGAAAGGACCTTAAGATCATCTGGTTCCAAACCCCCTGCCAGGGGCAGGGACACTTCACACTAAACCATGCCACCCAAGCCTATGTCCAACCCGGCCTTGAACACCGCCAGCGATGGAGCATTCACAACTTCCCTGGGCAACCAATTCCAGTGCCTCACCACCCTTACAGTCAAGAATTTCTTCCTTATATCAAATCTAAACTTCCCCTGTTTTAAGTTTGAACTCATTACCCCTTGTCCTCTCACTACAGTTCCTCATGAAGAGTCCCTCTCCATCATCCCTATAGGCTCCCTTCAGATACTGGAACGCTGCTATGAGGTCTTCACACAACCTTCTCTTCTCCAGACTCAACAGCCCCAACTTGCTCAGCCTGTCTTCATACGGGAGGTGCTCCAGTCCTCTGATTATCCTTGTGGCCCTCCTTTGGACTTGTTCCAACAGTTCCATATCCTTTTAATGTTGAGGACACCAGAACTGCACACAATACTCCAAGTGAGGTCTCATGAGAGCAGAGGAGAGGGGCAGGATCACCTCCCTTGACCTGCTGGTTGCACTCCTTTTGATGCAACCCAGGATATGGTTGACTCTCTGGGCTGCAAGTGCACACTGATGGCTCATGTTCATTTTTATATCGACCAACACCCCCAAGTCCTTCTCCACAGGGCTGCTCTGAATCTCTTCTCTGCCCAACCTGTAGCTGTGCCTGGGATTGCTCCCACCCAGCTGTAGGACCTTGCACTTGGCATGATTAAACTTCATCAGGTTGGCATCAGCCCACCTTGCAAGCATGTCAAGGTCCCTCTGGATGGCATTCCTTCCCTCCAACGTGTCAACCGAACCACACAGCTTGGTGTCATCAGCAAACTTGCTGAGGGTGTACTCAATCCCACTGCACATGTCACCGACAAAGATGTTGAACAAGACCGGTCCCAACACCAACTCCTGAGGGGCACCACTCGTTACTGGTCTGCAGCTGGACATTGAGCCATTGAGCACAACTCTGCGTGCGGCCATCCAGCCAGTTCTTTATCCACCGAGTAATTTAGTAGAAAAGTAAAGAGTTATGTGTCTAGGATTAGCAGGGGTTCTTCTGCAAAAGGTTTAATCAGAACAGCTCCTTCTAAAATAAAAAAGGATGGAGGCTAGCTGAAAAGGAAAATTTTTCTGAACTATATTTCTTGGAAAACACAGATCTGACCTTCCCTCCTCTCTTTGAGAATTACTGACCTACCAAGATTTACTCCATTGATATATGCTCTGAATGGAACTGGATATATTTGAACGTAAGTGTAATTATCTGTAAGTACTATAATTTTATTACCATGATGCTACAACTATTGATTACAGATAATTGTCTGAAGTCTACAGATACGATTGCATAAAGTTGACAGCTAGTATTATCTGTTAGGTGTTACTTCTCTATGCTATAGGAGGAAAATGAAATCAGGTTTTAAAAGCACCATCTTATTTCAATAGATACCTAAAATACAGAGGGTGAATATCCTAGTCCATATTTTCAAAAATGAGAAAGTTTGAACTTGACTCTGAAAAGTGCCTGTAGAAATGTAAGCATGGGAATCATTTCAGTTATTGTCTCTCAGTGTCTCAGATCAAATGCATGCAGTTTGCAAAAGGTGTTCTTGTCAGTCTAGAAAGGAAAGCCATTAGTTACTTGGGGTTGCTATTTGTAACAGAGATTATACAGGGCAAATTCCGCTTCTGTTACTTTTGAATTGTCTTCTGATTTGTCTCACAGCTCAAAAGATACAACGTTCTTACATTTCATGCAGAATGTTTATAAGAAGAGGGTTTGGTCCTGCAGTTAAAATTCAGCAAACCACTACCTCGAAAGGTAAATCAAAATATTTTGAAGTTTGCTGCTCCGAGTGTTTGTATTTGTGTTGCTGAAGTTTGAAAGGCAAAAAAGAAATGTCAAGATCTTCACAGAAATATTATTCTACTTTCCAGGCAATTCTAAACTTCTGTTCCCAAATTAGCCAGACTGTCCTCCTGATATGTGAGTTATAGCATTTTATGCTTGAGAGGATGAAAAATTTTAGAAATGTATTTTTGCTTTCAAAATCTGCAGAAATTCCTTGATGCTGGCTGTGGTCATGAAGAGGAAATGAGACTGTTGAGTAAAAAGTATCTTTCTACATCATTTTCCTGCTGCAATGCAATTGTATTCAACACCAGTAGAAACTGGGAAAATAGGAAAAAAGTGAGGTTGAATCTTCCTTTCCACTAGTTATCTCCTCAAGCTGTCAGGAAGATTTGGAGACAAAAACTGAGGGAAGCCTTGGGACAGCCATGTGTTTCTCCTATTGAAATGAAAAGATTGCTAGAGTTTCAGCTTATCATCCCATCAGTTGGGGGTCACTCACAAGACACCTCTCTTGTTAAACATGAATTCATAGCCAGGCCTATCATGAGCCCCCCAAACAGTGTCAAAACTTATGAAAGTATGACAGGCAAAGAGTTTCTTCAGATACTGTGGGTGTACTGGGGTGCCACTGGTGAAAAATTGCCTATATGTGTAGCATGCCTATGGTCCTGTAAGAAGAGGATTTATTTATTGAAGGGTTTGTCATTTCATCTATCATACCTGCCTTCTGCCAATTATTTCCATTTTTTCTCAGTCTGTGGTAATCTCTTAAAAGATTAAATTAGCCAGTGCTAAATAGTGAAGTTATATGCCCCTTTTGTCTCAAAGACACCATCTTCAGGGGTATTTTAATTAGCAGAACAACCCAGGCACCTGGCAGAAGTCCACCTGGGAAGCTCTTTGTGGAAGATAAGCACATGCCCCACATGGAGAGCCTGAGACCATTGCTTGTCTCCTTGCCACTGGTTTTGCCTCCCTGGTGCTGGAGAAGGGCTGGGCTTATAGGCTGTCCCCAGCCAGAGATTGCTGCAGTTCAGAGGACCCTCTGTCTTGGTGTTATTCGGAGAGAAAGGTGCTGGAAGAAATTTTAACCTTGATTTTCATATTAAGATAAGCTGTCCTCACATTTACTAATGGGGAAAAACTGGTTTTGCTTACATGACTAAGTTGGTGTGATCTTGATATTGCCTAAGCTCCCAAGCTGGCAATCACCTCTTTGTCTTCTGCGGAGAAGTACTCTGAGCTTCTGGGCTGCCCTTGTTCAAGTTCTTTGAGTGTTAGCACAAGCAAGTAATAATAATAGTATGATGATGTGTGTCTTTCAAAGCATGAAATGACCGCTGCAGGTGGTGACAGTCCTAAAAAATGGAAACTGTGGTCTTTAAAAGATCACCAACTTTTTAATGAGACTAGGAAATGGTAGAGCAGAAGTCCGTTCCCTGGACAATGAGAGCAACATGGGTAGGAAATGTACTAACCTAACCTACTCTCTTTGCAGCCTGCAGCCTGGAGTCCTCCAGGACTCCCAACTATGCGGGGATGAAGCCAGGAATGCCTCCTTTGGGACTACAGCTAATTAGAATATCCCAAAATCCAGTGTCAAAACCTGGCCAGAAGCCTTAAAGAGAAATCTCAGTTTTAATAACTAGATTAGAGTAACAGCACAGCCACAGAGAAATTCTTCATGTGGGTAGCTTTTACATTTCAGGGGGAAGGGGGTTCTGTGGTGGTGGTGGTTTGGGTTTTTTTTGTCAGAGAATCTTAATGAAACCATGAAGCTGTGGTTTTGTTTGGTTACACAGTGATATTGAATCAAATAAAGGTCTGAGAACCAGCCTTCAAATCTCCTAATTCTCTTTAATTTATATTTTTATACTCTGAAATATGCTGATGGAATAAAGAAAAACACAGTGTGCATCTTTCATGCTGCTTTTGTCACTAATACCATGGCAGATTGTGAAGGTCATATAGTTTCCAGGTATGCTTAGGTATAAACAATAAATTTCCAGCAAAAGCAAGGGACTGGCCATGCAGAAGAACCTAAAGGTTTCCTACCAGTGTGGTGAATCCCTTCTGCTAACAAATAACTGTGAGCTATTTATAAATGCTGTTTTCTTCTACTTCTAATATTTGCTTTGTTTATTGCGGTTGTAGGTAGCACTAATATATAAACTAACAACCTGCTAACTTTCCAGTAGCATAATAGCCCACTTTTCTACATTACTTCTATACATTTAACATTAAGACCCTGAATCCTTTTGAAATCAGTGGAACTGTGCATTTGTTTAAGATGAAGCACGTGCTCGACTGTGTGACTGGACATGGGCAAGGGCATGATAGCATATTAATCCAAGGTTAATCACACACTTAAAAACACTCATGAAAGACTTCATCACTTTTCACAACATGAGAGGTGCAAATGTTACAAGTAGGCAAATACCAGCTCAATATTTTACAACAGACATTTACACCAGTGCTGATATTTTCCTTAAAAAAAAAACCCAAAACCTTATTAAAATGTTTTATCTGGACCTCTTTTTATGAGATGCTAATAGAGTCTTTACAAAACCATGGGTTAGTTAAAAACTTTTCTTCAGTGATGATGTTATTACTGGTGGGCCCAAGCTGTTCTTTTGGCATTCATCAGCTGGAGGCAAGCGACCTATCTCATGGGGAGTTGAGAACTTGCAGGTTATCACTTTGGTTAGCTGCTGTAGGCAACTGGTGGCTACTATAATTGCCTCTGCAAGTCTAAAATGAATATACATTTCCTCTGACAAGGAAATGGTAGGAATATATACCTAGTGGAAGCTTTAGGTTGCTATAATGCCATGGAGATCAAATTAAGAAAGGAGAGAGAGAACCTGTTGCTATAGTACTTCATTAATTAAACATCAATCTGAAAATACTATGGCATTGACAGGTTTGGGACTGGCTGCTGATGCTCTTTGGCAGGGACAAATTTTCAAGCGGGTTAATGTGTAAACCTTAAGGAAGATAACAATAATGTTGTAATTGGGTGGCTGCCTCTTTAAAAAACTGGTATAAGTTACAGTGCACAAAGTCAGCCTAATGATTTAAGTATTTTTAAGTAGGTATTTTAAAGTAGTTCATTTTTTAGCAGCCATCTGTAGGCAGAGCTCAGAAAAGGCAGAGAGCGGTGCAGGAAGAGGAGGAAAAGTGGAGCCGAAACTTTTCACTGCTCCAGTAGTGCAGGTCTGGGCTGGAAAGAAGCAGCTTGTGGATGACAGGGGAAAAATGGGAAACCAGAAGCCAGCACTGCAGCTGGGATCCAAACAGTCCCTGCATTCGTCTTCTCAGTTTTGATTTACAGTAGCATCCTGTGTTGGTCTCTTATTTTTTTCCTTCTTCAGAAACCTTCTTCTGCCTGTTTCTTTGGGAGATGTGCCAACCATCGGACCTTGGTAATGGAAAAAGTGCAGGAACTCAGCTCCTGGCAGCTCCAGGTCCTCGAAACACTCTGGGTATGTGAGCTGAATGGTGAATGGGGGATGAGGTGTTTCAAGATGGGGCCGGCTGGCCAGCCGTGCCACCACACTGAGCCAGACACCCCGGTGTGATGCCCATACTGCACTGGGAAGCACTCATGGAAGCAGACACAGCAGAGGAGACCTGCCTTCCTCTCCCACAGTTGCCAGCATCACCTATCACAAGAGCTGTCTGCCCCCAGTTTGCAGGGCAAGGGGAGTCCCAGGACACCTGCAGATGGGTCAAAACCCCTGTAGGTTTTGGTTCAGTCCCGGTTCATTTTGCAATTGTGTTGATGTATGTGCTGGTTTATTCAACCAGGGAAATTGTGGCCCTCCTGAAATTTATCTATCTGACCTATCCTGGTCATGTAGTAGCCAGAAGTATAGAAGGACATTGAACAATGAATGCAGTGGGCCACATTGTTTTCTCTTTTCCAAAAGCACAGGTCTGTAAGGGGCAATGAAGCTGCACCAGTATCACTAAGACTGAAATTTGGCCAAGTATTTCTGACTCAGGAAAGAAAAAAAAACGCTGAAGGGCACTGATATATTTTGTTGCTAAGATAGCTACCATTAGTACTTCTGGGAAAGATAGGATGAGAAATAAAAAAAAATACCTAAAATCAGCTTTGATACCATTTTTTAAGGCATTGTATCATACCGGGGAGTTATAATGTCATAGCTCTGG
The DNA here is from genome assembly GCA_028858755.1 of Ara ararauna. NCBI lineage: Eukaryota > Metazoa > Chordata > Aves > Psittaciformes > Psittacidae > Ara > Ara ararauna. Next base: position 62,119,022 of record CM054377.1, on the reverse strand, counting down.
AACTGAACTCAGGTTATTTTACAAGGGGAAGATTTTATTAAAAACATTATGTTATCATATAGAAAAAATTGAGTGGAGAATCCAGTCTGTATTCTTTCTCTTTCCTCTCAGGAAAACAAGTTGGGTATTTGGCAGTCACATTCTTCAGGATTAAAGTGGTGTGTGTGCTTTTTGCACATTTTCTGCATAAATATTTTGAGGTTCCCGTAAAACAGGACAACTGCTTTTTTTATTCTTCATGAATCAGCCCCTATGTTTGAAACAAATCGTTGCAGCAACAAGGAATGACAGCATGACAGCCTAGTAGGTTATTAATGGGAGTGACAGCCTGCAAATCAGAAATCATGGCAGTGCATCTGTATGAACAGCAATTTGTGCTCAGTTGAATAACCACGAAATCCAGAAAATCAGAAAGGATTGGGGGAGAAGATGAAATGAACAGAAACTTTTTTAGATAACCCAAATTTTCTAAAGTAATTGGCATGTCAGGGGAATAGCAACAATCAAAAGTTTAGCAATTCCAGTGCTTAGGTTCACTTACGTTTATTTCAGTGCCCACTGAAGACCTAAAACTAGAAAAATAGAGAAAATGTAAAAATATTGAGGATTGTTATTATTTGTCGTAGTGATATCATCAAGAAAATGAAATTGCAACTTAGTTAACTGCTGTTTCATATTTTGCTGGCAGATTTTATTCACTGTGTATTCCAGGTACTCAATAGTAGAGCTCGGTAAACTGAATGTTGGAAATTCTCCACACAGGAAGATCTCTGTATAATTTATAAATGCAGGTGCTTTGCTTTTTCTACCATATGGTTCAGCCTTTTTTTGTATAAGAAAGCAGTTCAAAATCAAACATATTGTTTCTGTCTTGTACGTAATAGAAAGGAATGGTGCTATATAAAGTACTGGTTAATTTTTAATTTATGTAACTTTTCAGTGTTACATATATTTTCAGTTTTAGTTCATATCGGTTTATGCAGAAACTCTCTGTGGACCTGTAGATGTAGTATTTAATTGTCCGTGTAGATGTTTTAAGCTATTCTACATGTTCCGAAAATTCTGATGAGCAGCTGAACCCAAATTTACCATCTCACTGTTAATGGTCACTGATACCAGTCATCAAAGATTTTATAGTGTACTTCTCACTGATCATTAGCTGAGCAATGCAGTCTCAATATTTTCATGAACTGAATGAACTCAAAAAGGGGTTTTAGTTGTAGTTGCATAGAAATTGCTATAAATGACCACCTAGGATCAGAGCTAATTAAATTTCTGATTTATGCAGAAAATCTGTCCAATCTAAACCCTAAATTTGTAGGTTTCTGCAACATATTGACTTTAAATTTGTGCATCTCAATACAGATTTTGCTCTTTCAATTGGACAGTTGTTTAACCTAAAGGATATCAATCCCCTAGTGGTACATTCCAATCATACTAGTATTTGGAAAGTAAAACTTTCCTTTGATTTATGTATTAGTGAGGATTGCAAAATCTAGGATTAATAATCTCTTTTTACTGATACAAATTAAGACTAGTAATCTAACTTTGTTATCATACAGTGATTCCTAAAAGTGTGAAATCCTGAACAAGGCAAATCCAAGGTAGGTCCTAGCTTCAATTCGGAGGGAAAAGAATTCTATTAACCAGGAAAAGCAGTTACATGATGATCAGGTTATCCGTACCTGAAGCAAAAAAAAACTTTCAGTATTCCAAAGGAAGACAAAGAGAGAAGCCACATATAATTGTATGCAGTCAGATGCCCCGTAACCTACGCTACACCTTCCTCCCTAAATCAACTACTCCCTTCTTTACATGTCTGCTCGATGTTATTATAAAAATTACCCCCAAAATGAGAGATCTCAAAATCCATTTTGATTTGTGAGGAATCTGATGCTTGGTTTTTTGGTGGTGTTTTTTTTTTTTTGCCTAACAATTTTTTGTGTGTGGCTTTGGTTTTGGTTTTGGATTTTTTTTTCATTATTGAACATGCAGACTTTGAGTTTCATGTTCAAGTTTTATTTCTAATGGTACACTAGCAATTTTGCATCTCTTCTTCATCAGCCTTTGTGTTTGATTTGCGTTAGAAGTTAGCATACTGCTGTGGGTAAGCCCTAGGCAGGGCTATCATTCTGTTCTTGAAGAACTAAAAAAGAAGTCTATGCCTTTTTGGTTTACTAAGAAATAAAATAAAATGGAACTAACTCAGAAGAAAAACCCCATTAGTTGAAAAGCTTTTTAATGTCAATACAAAATATAAACAAAACGTGGTTTCTGAATGAAGTATCAAGACAAATAATCCTCTTGCCCATCTGTTATACTAAAATGGCCGCTACGGTATTATATTGTGAGTATGCATGTGCCAGCAATGGATGAGATAAAAACAGACATATGCTAGCAAGAACAAATAAAAAATGTTCATAATGAGTTATGAGCTGAACCAATATGAAGAAATATATTCAGACATGACAGTACAATATCTGCCAATCTATGTGTAAAGCAGATACTTCTATACTGCATATAATTGTTCCAGTTGCTTAGTGCCTTCATCCCAAAGGACCACAAGAATGCAACATATCACCAGCATCAGCCTGGTAAGGTTAATTCTAAATAAAGACTTCCTCACTTGCTTCAGAAACTGCTCATGAATTTATCAAATTACCTTTGTGATTTCTTGGCATTCTTGGAACAATTTCAACTTACCTGTGAAGGTGTTTTAGGTTTTGACCAAAATGAAAAACTACTTTGCTTTTAAGGAATAAAGAAACACAGAAAATATAGCCTTTTCTGGTTTATCTCTGAATTTTGTGGACCTGTATGCGAGATAGATTGAAGTAGACTAGAAATTGCCTCTTGCCTTTGCAAATTGAAAGATTGGGATTGACTGAAAGCCACTCCGCCTGGAAGTCCGCGGTTGTATGAAATAAATGAGTCTTCTTACTTACAGTCCTGGAAAACTTCAGTTCATCTAAAGAATAACTAAAACAAAGATGGTCACACAGAGGTTCCTTCATGCCCTGCTGCCAGTGAGCCTCATTTTACCCTCTAGAGTAGAGCTGGTTGAAAAATGGTATTTCCTACAGGAAATTCCAAGAACTTAGTATATGGATTCACTCCAAATTGAAACAAGTCCAAATCTCAGAATTTTTCACAACATGAAACTTTCAGAAGTATTTCATATTGATTGCATTGAAATAATGCACGATTCACATTAAAATCTCCAAAGTCACCAGCACTTAGAGCCGTAGGGAATTACACAGAGCTGAGATAATATATTTCCTGGGTACCTTTACACACAATGTTTCATTCAATCCCTGGCCTGATTTTAAAGTAGACCTATCCTATCCAGTTAAAATGACAGTGCAGAGAAGGTGTAGTGAGGAGCACTGTGTACAAACACACAACATCTGCAGCAGCCGGTTTGCCTTCTTTATGCCATTAAACTGGGGAATCAATTTTGTAGTGCATAGAGTGGTTCTTCCACAGTGACTGAACTCTTGAGCAGTAGACAGCTTCACCAGATTTGTACAACAACGTGTTAGGTAGTCTCAGCAGGCCTTCACTACCTGCAAGATAAGCTTTTCTGTCAGCTCCCTATGCTCTCCTCTGTGCCATACCCAACTGTGCATCATGTCTTCTCATCGATTCCCATTCTGTTGTGGAGAAACCAATATCAGCTGGAAAATCAGTGTGCTGAGAATGGTGCTTTCTCTTCCAGCTCCTACAGTGTCACTATTTCCTCATCATGTATATTCATATTTTCCAGCTTTTCCCCTTTGCAATATATTAAAATCATGAATTCTGTGGGGAAAATATAGTTTTTCAGTATATGATAATATTTATCATGCCTTAGCGCTTCAAAGTAAGCTCTCGTGTGTTCCTAACAATGTTGAAATACAGGGATTGCTGATGACCTGAGAACATGATGAAGTTGGTGAGTAAAAGTGTGTTCAAATTTTGCTGGAAAGGTTTAAGTATATTTTATTTTTCAGGAATGCAGTGCTTTATCGCACTAAGCATATAAGACAAGTGTGAATTAATTGTGTAATTCAACTTTTCTTTTATCTATAGTGTACATTATAATGTCCTTTATGTTATGGACTAGTCTTCAGAGACCGAAGGAGGGATGAAAGAAAGAATGAAACTAGCTAAGCACTCATCTATTGTAGGGGTATGTTCAGAACAAAAGATACCACACTGGAACCTGTCAACATCAAGGTTTCTCTGGGGAAAACCAGACTCTACGGATAATATTTGAGATCTAGAAGGAAGAAAACTGAATCTGGCAACTGGTGATTAAATAGTGCCATGTCCTTCTTCCTGAGGAATCCATGAATGCAAGCTCAGAAAATTCCTTCTCTGTGGTTCTGCCAAATAATCCATACCAAGGGTATACTTTGTTTACTTTGTTTTGGGTAAATCTTTGGTAGAATGAGCTGCTACGCTCATCTTGAGATTTGTTCTCAGAACTGGTATTGAACCTGAACCAAAACCACAGAGCAGAACAACACAGATTGCTTTTGACTATTTAAATCCAGATCTGCTGATGAACTCTGGATTGTGTTATTTATTTTAAGTGAAAGATCAGATACAATATAAATGCTATGGGGTTTTTTTGTTTGGTTGGTTTGGTTTTTTTAAACAAGAACTCAAAATTTTTTAGTTGCATGTTTTCCCCAACATATTTTTTGACTTCCCATCTAGAATTGTCTTGTCTTGTCCTTTCTGCCTTTACCATGACAGAGATATTGAAATAGACAAGGTTTACTTATCTTCAGATTTGCTATGAGCAATGGAATTATGATAAATTTGCATCCAAAATCAAGCAATTAGTCTGGGAGGAATGAAAGATTAATCATGGGAAGGAAGATGAGATGGAGATGAGTTTACTAGATAAATTACTCCAGATTTTTGACAGTGTCTATTTGTGAATGATAGAAAACACCAGATTCACAGTTCTCCTTTGGAAGAATTATGTAGCATCCACGATGCATTTGTTGCAGAAATAGTCAGATCCTCTACTCATTCCTGTGTTCCTCCAGCATAAAGCAAAGAACCATCTCAAGGGCATGGCTGGATTTCATTGTGCTCAGAAACTTCATGATAAATGCCTACAATTTGTTGTCAGAAGATATAATTTCATAAATCCTTCAGCCATTTTGACCTGGTTTAGCATGTAAAAAGACAGAGGACTTTGAAGTCCTAACTATTTTTCTGGTTAGCCAACACCTGCTGCTTGCACTAATACATGCATTTGTAGTTGAGAATCTGCTTCATTGTATTCCATACCTTTCAGTGCTGCATAAATGAGCAGCTTGATGACTGCAAAGAACTCTTGAGACATCTCCTAATGGTTCCTCTTGTTGCATGGAGGAAAAAGAATCCAGTTGTGAGGACACTAATTAATTGTTTGGTCCTATCTCACACTCCAACAAGGGCTTCTTGTGATATGTTGTTCAAGTAATTTAGACCATGTTCATGGAAAGTTTTTGCTGACTATAGTGGTGCACCTTGGTGGAATTTGCTCCCTGAGTCAAAACCAATTTAGAGGTCTGTGGACATCAAAATTTTTATCTGTAGAATTCTCCTGAAGTCCAGAATTCTACTCCTGTGCATAAATAGAAGTGCCATCATTTTAGCAGAAGTTAAGAATGAAGTGGTTTGATATTTCTTTGATGCCTGCATCTAGCTGGGATCCAAATACTATGAGGAAATCTCCAATGAATCTGGTATAGTAAGCTTATTCTGAGCTTGTCTTGGCAACTATCTAGCTGAGTTCAATAAAAAAATACAACATCATTGAGACATCATACATGTTCCCCATTCCTGCAATGTAATTGTAATTGGGGCACTCACTGCAGATGTAGAAGACCTACTTTCAATTCCTTCCTCAGCTTCAGGAAGTATTTACCTATGTTCTTCACATTTTAGCAGACTGTACTCTGTTGTGAGTCATCATCTTTCCTCCTGAATCTCTGCCACAAGGCAGAAAGACACTCAAGAGCAGTGTTTACAGAACGATAAATCAAACAAAACTGCAATACCAGGCTTTTATACATTAAATACAGGAGGTACAGACTGTAATTAGTGGGTACAGTTTTGCTCTAGACTATACTCAAGTTTGAATGTACTTACAGCTGAAGGAAGACTATCCCTCTTCTGTCTGCCATGTCATGATTGCAGGACACATGGGAAGTGAGTCAATGGCACAGTGCTGAAGCTCAATATCCTTATTTCTGCCCCCAGGCAGGGTCACTATTTAATGTAGTGGATTTAATTTTGGATAATTATAGGCCCATTTCAGGTATCTTTTTCATATTTTTTGCAACTTAATTTTCATATTCTGGTTTCATGTTCTCAGCAAAGACTTTATTCTAAGTAATTGTGTCCATTGTAGATGTGTTGGTCTCTGGTGACTCATCTCTGTAGATAAGTCACTAGAACAGGATCTCCAACAGTGTCCTATAAATGAAGCCATAGAAGTGGGTCTTGTGGACAGTATTCATTTCTAGGCTTAAAGGCCAAATACTCTCAGCTGAGCTGACTGGGAGCATCTTTGGGTACAAAACCAGAGTATGGCTTGGACTCATGCCTCAGCAGCTGCAATGAGATATCTTTACCGCTCAAGCACTGCATTTTGGCAGAGTGCGTATGCATGCAGAAAGTAAAGATCTGCCAGATTCTCACATTGAATCTAGAATTATTTCTTGTTTCAATCATGTCTTTCTTTCCTTGATGGCATCTATTCTGAATCACGGTTTCAAAGCTTTTCATCCAAGTTATTCAAAGACAAGCTGGCTTTCAAGTGCTTAGACCAGCTTGATGCTGTGTTTAAGATGACTAAGGACTGGAAATTCCCAGAATGGCTATGGGATGAAGGGAAAACAAGTGGGTCATGGCTATGTGTGAGTGATAGATCTGTATCTAGAGAGAAGTCTTATTTCTGAGTATACACCAATTTTTGGGAGAAAACAAATCTGATATGGTATTAAGGAATGTGATTAGAAAAGAATTGTAGACAACCAGGGAGCAGAAAGACCCCAAGAAAAGTCTGAAAAGATGTAATCAGAGAGAGCAGATCACCACTGGTAAAACTGAATGTAACTTATCACTAAAAACCTTCCTTCAGTGGCATACAGGAGGAGTTTGTGAGACTTTGGTTTTCACCACAGAGAAAAGTAGGACTAAGCCTGGGAGGAGGTATATTTCATTTTTTTTGATGGTGTCATTGCCTCAAACCACATCTATTTGAATACCAACAAAAAACCTCAAGTTCTGAGTCAGGCGAAGCAGTTTTGTCAGACCACAGTTATCAACATATTTTTTAAAAGCTTAAATACAATGTTAAAAATAGTTGTTATCATAACATGAAGAAAATTTAAATCAAAAACTTTAATAGGTATTATGCAATTTTTAGACAATTTTTATATGTTGTTTGCTAATCAACAAAAGAAAGAAAAATCAGCCTTGGAAGAACTAAAAAAAGAAATAAAACAGCCATCAGCCTTGCAGAGAGCTTGTGAACTCTGTATAAAGTGCTAGATTCTTTTACTTTTGAAAGATTTAGGATTCGAGGTGTTAAAATCTTTCTTCCTTATTTCCTATACCTTTGTGGAATAGTCAGGTACAGACTAATTCTTCAGGATTATGTATTTTTATATTCTTTTGAAGTTGTATTTTTATTTTGTGGAGCAGTTATTTTTTTCCATGCATTTTTAAGGAGAAAATTAATTCTGTAATTGCTGCTTAGAAAGAGAAGAGGCATCTTCTTCAAATATCCCTGAATTCTGATGAAAACTGGAAACAGTCAAGAAACAGGAATCACCTGAATCTTAGAAAAAATCAGAAGTAGGACCATGTGAGAAAGAAAACTTTGTTTCCCTCTCTCAAGCAATATCATATCTTCATCCTAATTTACTTAAATATAAGTGTGTAATATTACCTGCCATCTCTACAATAACCACTCACCATTGTGGCAGGAACTTTGTAGAAAGTATCTAGTCAGGTCTTGTCCCCAAATAATTTTAAGACAAACATATTAAAGAGTTTTATGGGTCAGGACCAAAACGGAACAATTAACCAAGCGGTTGAAAATATGTATCAAAATGGAGATACAAATCAAAATGAAGAGAGAGATGGATTTAGGATGCATAAATGAATGACTCTTTCAATCTCTTCCACACCTCAATAGTTCCATTGCTGCAGGTCTGTTTTTTCAGTAATAGCCACTTCTAAAAGCTAATATTGCTACTCTTTTGAAGAAAGACAGATTTTTTTTTCAGAATATAATTTGCAATAAAATTCCAAATTGTGCAGAAATTAGGAATATTTTACATCCCTGGAGAAGCAAAGCTGCTGAGATGGAAGTAGTTAATTAAAGCAAGTGCTGAAATTGCATGAAAGGCACTAGAAATTGTGGCTGTCATTTCACTTTGGTGAAGTCTTTTGACAAACCTTACCAGTTTAGCTAAATCCAATCAGAGTTTTCAGACTTTAAGTGGAAACATTCAAATTAGTTTAGTCTTCATTTTAGTCCTCTGTTTCATTTGATCTGATAACTTACTAATGCTAGAGTTACAGCTCCCAATATAATTCATTATTAGGGATTTTTTGAACAAAGTTTTACTCAAATGAGTTAAAATTTTGAAAATACTGTAATACAAATTTTCCACCAGCAAATAAATGTGGTCTTCCCAAGGTCTATATTGCTAAAGTTCTTAAATTTATTTCATTTGTATTGTCTTGTTACTCATTCTTAGTTTTAATAATTACTTCTGACATCCTGAGTCACTCTTTTACATACTTGCAGAGATTTTAATCTTGACTGATTCACAGTTTTGACCTTCCTGTCCCATCCCTGCCTCAACCGTTCTTAGAAGCAGTATATTTGTATCCATCTTTCATATATCTTTCTGTTCACAGTATTATTTAATACAGAGATTGTTTTACTGAACCATGTTGATGTACAAGTTTTTCCTCTACCTTACATTATCAGTGCTGCAGACTAATTGCCAATATGGTCAAGACAATATCAGGAAAATTATCTGTCTTTTTCATTTTATTTATTTATAGTAGAGGATCACCCAACATTTTAGCAAATTCCCATTCTGCAAAAAATTCCTTGAGCTCTGTGGATTACAGTTCAAGAAATTTGCCTGCTTGATGTTTCAGGAGAAAGCACTTTTTAATATTACAAACCCTGTTCTTCCCCTTCATTTTTCTGTCTGACCATTTTTATCACTTTAATCAGATTTTATTCAGGTTGTCTCCTTTTGAGTCTTTAAACTGGGAGCACTGATGATCATCTGAATGCAGTTTACTGTGTGACTGTTACTGCTCTCATACTGCAGCTGTAATTTTTTAAATTATAGAAAATATCTGTGAAATATAAATACAGAAGTTAAATTGCAGTGACAGTGGAAATGAGGTCAATATAATAAACCAGCAACACTAGATAGAATGTGAAGAATATGCTAGTGCATAATAACTGATGAAATCAGGTAATTCTGTTCTCAAAGCCATAAATATAAAGATTCTCTAAGTGGCAAAAGTTAAATTTTTCTGTATAATGACTAATAACATTTAGCTACATTTAAGAGGTTAGCTCAGCTGTTAGTAATGTAAATGGGAATATCCTGTTTAGTGTGATAGAAGGTGGGTGAGACTTCAAGTGCTCTGGGTTTTCTAAGCACTAAACAAATACTGTCCAAATATGCAGAGCTCAAAAATACTCTATAGAGAACAAGTATAACATAAGTCAGGGTGCCTTGAGGTTCATGAGCGTGGATCACATTGCTTCACATCTTCTGGGGACCAGCTTGTGTTGCCCTTTGGTTTTGTATGCATAGTCACCTATATAATTGATAGTAATCATATTCAGAACAAAGAGCAAGGCTGGGAACTCTGAGCACCTGATATCTAAAGAACAGAAAGGATACTCCCAAGCAACTGTGGACAGTAAGAGGTTGAAGTGTCTTGCTTCCTAATTGTCCTTGCTGGAGAAATGGTCTGGGTTGTCTTGGTTATTTTTTGTTCTGTGTTTTTTTGGTTTCTCTCTTGCCAGGGAAGAGAAGTGCTGTGTATATGTGGTGGGGAAGAAGGAGAGGTTGAAAGAGGAGGGGAGACTGGAAACTCCCTGTTCTGGCCCCTACACAGGATCAGAACATGTAAACTTCTGGATCTGGAAATGATAGAGCTTTCCAGGTTTTGTCAGTTTAGATGAAGAGCGGTATCAAAGATATACAAAATCTTTTCTTTTTACAGGGTTGTCAGCTGATTCAATCCATACAGGATCTTGAAATTAAATGTTTAAATATTGCTATACTGCAGTAAATGTTTGAAAGAGCAAATAAAGCTAAAAAGCCAATACTTCAAACTTTGATTCATGTAAATTGACTCTACCCATACAAAAAGTCTCACTGGCTTCAATAGCTGAAGACTAATTGGGTGCGTAAAGATTTGTAGTATCTAGGCTTTAACTAGTAAAATTAATAACTAGAACTCTAACACCACAAATCAGATGTGCTGAGATATACTTCATTTCCTGTGTTGCTGTGAAGCATATAGCCTCCAAACAGTTTTGAAACATTTTGCTGCATACAAACATGTAACAGTTTCTATCCACAAATTATGCAGAAAAAGGCACAGCAGGAGGAAGGAAGTATTGTTTTACTGATGAAGAAAATAAGCCTAACGAGTGGTATACAACACTACACAGTCAAAATCAGTTTTGGAACCTGGTATAAGCTATACAGGAGCAAGTATCAGCATGCTGATGTAAGTCTATCCATAACAGAATTTATTATAATTTACCACCCTTGTTTAATGTATTTGATCTTATCAAAGATCAGATTACTTTATCGTAAGATTTGCGGCAAAACCATAAATCTGATCCCAATATAGAAAATGACCCAAATATTCTGAGTCAGTTCAACCACAAACCCCTCCGCATCCCTCACCTTAGCTCCAAGAAAGGTAAAAATCTGTAAGAAAGTAAGGGTTACTAACACCTCTGTAGAGGTACAGATGATGAAAGACACTTATTGAATTGTTTGCCAAAGGATTTAAAATCAGAGCAGACTCGGGTGGACAATGGACATAGCAGCTTTCCATTCTCGTCTGTTTGACAGTGCTGACTAAAATGGCGAGTAGTTAGTTGATCACATATAATACCGCCCAGGGACCATACCTTGCCATTCTTGCAAAGCTCATTATATTCAGTTTGCATTACTGGAATATGTATGCTTTGAATTGTAGGTGTGTAACGGCAAAATTCTCCATCTTTTGAGCATTTCTGATACTCTTCTTTCAAGTTTATTGAGTGAAAGAGGTCAAATACCAAAGTAGTGTATTCTTCCTCTTCTAAAGAATAATAAAGAGGCCATCTATCAAATTGGCAGGCTCATATCTTTTGTAACCATGTACAAAACACAATCCAACTGGATAAACAGCTGTCAGAGCAGTCTCTTGTCAGCAGGTGGGTTAAAGTTTGCTAATGCATATGTACATATGCAGGCATTCATATCCTTATCTCATGAAGATCAATAACAGTATTTCCAAATGTGTTTGCCGTCATGGTTTATTCTGGATGCATTAACTTTGTTTTGTTCTTTGGCCCACCAGTCTACTGCTATCTTTTTGCAATACGCTTGTACACCATGGGGAAAATTTTCCATGGGTAAAATCTAGAGACATAAATAGTATAAGTGAATTTTGTTCTTTTGATTCCTTCCATAAATATGAGGTAAACAATTTGTCTCTAACCATTCTATTGCTACATTTTTCAGGACATGAATATCAGCTGGTTTCTGGTGTCTTTTAGCATCATTAGAAATGTTGTAAACCATGTACCTCTTGAAAAAAATATTGCAATCCTTCTGAGTCTAGAATAAAGTTCTACTATTAAATCATTATTTCCTTGTGTAATTATTTTTAATTCACAAGACTTATATGGAGACAAGGAAGAAACTAAAACTAGTCCAAATTATTCAGAAGCATCGATGCAGCAAAAGCCATACTGGAAGGAAGCGGATGCTATGGACTAGGTTGAACTTTCTTTATGGCAGACCTGAAGAACTGCTCTATAAACATATTCCCATAACAAAGCTCAGGTAGTTGCAAGTCTTCTTCTGTTGCAATGTCTTTAGCATCATGCTCTGAATTGCCTCCCAGTTTTACTTTCTGAAAAACCAACAGTTGGGTTTGTCCTATCTTCTCTATGCAAAATATCAACACTTAAGTATTGCTACAACTCAAACTATGCAATTCACAATCAAAACTGGTACCCTTACCACCTCCCTGGTGGGTATTTTTAGGATACCCATAGTCTGTAAATTACACACACTAACCAGCAAGTGATGCAACATCACTCCACCAACTGGACAGGGAACGTGGTTTGGTAATCGCAAATGCTCAGCAATCTGAACTGCCCTTGGTAGAAGGATTCTGAGATTAAGTAAGGTATCAGTGGCAGGTGATATTAATATGTCCTGCAGTCAATTAGACGAAATACCTGAAGAACATTACACCGCGCAGATAACTTACCGAAGGCATACTTATTATCCACGTGTTTCTCAGTGTCTGCGGGCATCACCTGCAGAATCCCAAACCTCTATAGCAAGATACTGCCAGCATGCTAGGAATCATGCCCCTGAAAAATAAATTTAAAGCATAAACACATCCATTCCTACAGTTTGGCATAAATATTTTTTTTTTCCAATTAGACAAGATGTTCTGAGTAGCATAAATCCCTTTTACAGTTTTGTTTCGTTCGGTATTTAATCAGTTACTTTCCTGAGCAGTGAATGCTCTACACGTAACTTTTTAACTTTCCTCTCAGATAAGTGCCATGAATTTGCAAGGTGGTTTAGAATGCAAACCATGAACAGTGTTCAATACTGCTAAAGATAGTCTTTTATGAAACAAGACCTTATAAAACTTTGTCAATATGCCTATTAAACACTTATTGACTGAATCTTTATAGAAGCCTTATTCACAAGGGACTAGTGTTCCCAGTATGAACCTAGATCACTGGGAAAGGCACAGGCATTGGTTTGTATTTTTCCTAATGACTATCCTTACATATATAGTACTTATAACTGGAATAAACAGATCCACACAAATACATACAGAGATGTGAAAAGTCTTGCTGTCAAATCATGCAAAAAGAGGGCAAAAGATTGTATTTTCTGAGCCATTATAATAAAACTGTATTAAAAATTATAAATAAAGCAAAAAAAAATTATGATGCATTTTAGAATTTGGAATTGAAAGAGTAAGCAATAAAACAAAAGACAACAGCCAAGCGACCATCTGCAAAGCTTGTTTCACCACTTTATGAATGTTTACATTTTCTTGATTCAGAAGCTGAGATGTTAAAAATCCTAATCTGGTTGAAATTAGGGGGGGGTTGCCTTTGATGTCACTGGCAGCAATACTTCACCTTGCATGAAACCAAAAGGGATTTGATTAAGATATAGCTGACCAACATGCTATATTAAATTTATCATCCAAAGGCAGCAACATTGTCAGTAATGAAACACATAGCATATCCAGATAACCTAATAATCCCAAAATACAAATTGAGGATACAATTCAGAACTTTTTCAATTTTGGACACAACATTTTGGGGTTTAATTTTTTAGCAAAAAAATATGCCTTTAACTTCCCTGTCAATGGGCACGAAAGAAAGCTTTGTAAGTGGCTTTATTCCAATTTTGACAGCTCAGTGTTCAGAGAATGTATAAGAAGCAGGTTAATCCAGCTTTTTAGTTGCTTTATTATGTAATATCAACATAAAACAGCTGGATCAGAATTGAACAGCTATTTTAAAAACTATGGAAAACTGTTTATTAAGGGGTTTTCTTCATTACTTCAGCTTTATGGCAACTTAAAGTCCCACTGAAAATAACAAGACAATTCAGGTTTAACGTGTTGCTTGATATAAATACAGTCAGCCAGCCAGAATCAAATCCAAACCTCTAATAACAACTACAATGGTGTCAATTAAAAAAAAAAAAAAAACAAAACTAACAAAACAACAAAACCATAGCCAATCAAAAATCCCTGCCAAAACCCCAAAGCCTGTCATTACCACTTTCACAGAAAGATATTTTTATCTGTTAAATCTATCTGGTTTGTAGGTCCTCCAAATATAGCCTTATCAATGGGCTGTGACTCTGGCGTAGAAAGATCATCAAATATATTGCCCTTATAGAGCAACTGTATCTTCTAAAATAATGCCGCCTGGAAGACATCTCAATAAAAATACCCATTTTTATTTATATATATTTTGCAAATTCTAGCAATTCTATTGGTTTATTCCTTAAGGAATTATTGAAAACATTTTAGAAACAAAAATGATGAATTATTATGTTAGCATTTTGATAATTGAACCATTTTTTTATTTTGGCAAAATTATTTTTCAGCAAAATTTTTTCTTCAGTATTATTTAAATTTTAAATTGTATTTTGCATGTATTAAATCTTTACAAAACTCCAAACAACCAAAACACTGAAAACATTCTATTTTGTAAAAGCAAATGACTTTGTTTAACTTGATTTTTTTTTCACCCAGTCTGTATACCGAAAGATTTGTTTCCAAATGTAGCAATGATTTTTCCCTTGAAGTTACGGAACTGCTACTGCATTACAAAAAAACAAACTAAAACAAAGCAAACAACAACCCCCCACCCAAGTTTATCTGTAGTTATAATGGAAAATTGAATCTAAGCTTCATTTTTGGCCCCAGGATCTATCAGCCCTCTGCATGTTGTATGCTGTTTAATATGTGTCAGATAAAAGGGGTTCACAAGTCATCTCCATATCTTGTCCCATGTGCAATCTAATTTGATGTACATATAGAAGCAGAGTATCCTGTAGCAAGAAGAAAACTTTTGACCTTTCCTGCTTTTGGGGAATACATAGAGTTGGGGATTCATCCAAATTGTTCTGGGTACACATGACATGATGCATGGTGCTAGAAATATTCCTTACCTCGGTTATCAGGATGCTTTTATCAGTCACTGACCATAGACTGACTGACCTTAACTAACCCAGTTGTTTAAGGGCAATATGTGACCCAAAAATGAACTTCCCTGCTATGAGAGCAACTAGTCTGCATGTGAAAAGGTTTGCTTTAGCAGTGTTCAATTTCAGTTCAGAGGCTCGGCTGGGCTCTTATTTTAACCGAACCCATTCAACCGTTAATATAAATTATACTCTAGTTTTTGAAGTAAAAAAAACCTTCATCTATTTAGCTTGTAATAATTTGGTTGTGCTTGGTATGTAAATTATCAACTGCTACCACACTTAGATGGTCAACAATTCTTATGGAGAGTAGAACCATTCAAATTGCATCTATTTGGTGAAAAATAAGCGTTGCTCTGCAGAGCCTATTTCACCTACCCACCCCATAATTAAAAACTTGCTAGTTAAAGATTTAAATGGGTTTAAGATTGGCATGATGTCACCATTGTGCAAATCCTTTGTTAAATATTGAATAATAGTAAAATGTTTTAGGGTCACACAGTGTGTGATTTATGTGACAAAGCCCTTATGGGTTGTATTTGTCAAAGGCAACTCATAATTCTAGACTGCTTCACTGAATAGCAGAGGATATTTTTGAGATTGTGGTGGGTGGGAAGAGATTTGTTTTCTCACTGTATTCAGTGTGGTAAAGATTTCTCTCTGTCTTTAGACACCTCTCACATGAAGAAGCCAAGCCCTGGGGCTAAGCAAAAGAGATAGGGAAGGATGGGTGCCCTTCCCTTGCATTAAGCCACTGCTGATAACAGCTTTTTGATATATGCATAGTCTGGGACTCAATTAGATTGTCAAATAAAAGTAATAAAAATATGTCATTTTTCTAAATATTTTTTTTATGTATGCAACAGTCAGAAGCTGTTTAAAATCTGAAGACTGTAGGCCATGTGGACTTTTGAAAGACTTGAACACGTGTGTAACTTCACATCATCTCAGAATTATTCTTCTGGGACTTTCTAAACAATTGTGTCCATATAAATCCCTATTGCTTTGTTAAAAAATATATATGTATATAAAAAGTAGGTAGTAATTTCCTTCCTCCACCCTCTCAAAAAATATATATAAGTTACAGCCAGAAATTATTGCTTGCGTTCTGTACTCTAGGAAATACAAAGGCAAATTCAAAAAAGACTTGTCTCCTTTTCTTTCTCTAAAACACAATTTATTGCTTTAAATCATAAAAATAAAACAGTCAAATGTTGCATAAGAGACCCTCAGCAGAAATAAAAGAAAAGAAAAGGCAAAACTGAACTTCCCATAAACCAAAATCCCATACAACAGAGCTTTCTACAAGACCATAATTAAATAATCCCTGAAGGACTTATGGAGGAGGGGATAAGAATACATAAACTTTCCAACATGATGAAAGAAAAGACCCTGTTATTATTATTTGATTTTATTTTTTAAAAGGAATGTGCTAAAAAATGCATACTTAAGGTGATCTGTATGTGAAATCTCCTCCATGCTGAGCATATGACTTGCACACAAGTCTCAGCTTTGATACACAATAAAACAGAAATTAAAATATATCTTTCTAACTTGAAGTCTGCAAGGAGACCGTGGTATTGTTTTAAAAAGAGCACATCTTCAACCTCAGAAAAAGGCCTTCAACTCTGCAGCAGGGCTGTTACTGCTGTGCCTAAGCATTTCTTCAGAAGATCTTTCCTTGAGTCTGAGATGTGAGATGAGATGGTGGAAAATTCCAGCAGAAGGTCTTTTTTTTAGGAGGTTCTTCACTTTGATAGGAGCCTTGTTCGTTAAAACAGAAGAGGACTCATGTACCTGTGTGAGGCCACCAGTGCAGGCAGGCGATTAGGCAGAAAGAATGACTGGGAAAGGTAAGATTATATTGCAATCATTTTACTTTCTCAAATGCAAAAGCAAACTATCAGTGAGGCATTTTATTCTGAGCTTTGTGAATTATCTTTTCGTATTTTCCTTCAGGAAGGTTCACTTATGATGAAACGGTTTTCTTCAGACAGAAAAATATCTTACTGGGAAAACATTTTGAGCATCTCAGACTCGTATTTTGCAAAGTAAAATGCTGATAGTCTTTCTGCTAAGCCTCAAGCTATGGGAATCACCCCTCCTTACGTAAATGATACAAAAGCTTCTGATCTTCTATAAACACTAGTCCGCATTAGAGCACCTGGGAAAGGGGTGGGCACTTTAGTGGAAATCTAACAGAGTGATTTCAATTTTTTGGCAATTTTTAATGTGCAGATTTAAGAATACCACTTTTTGGATATTTTGGGGGTAGGGTGGTTTTGTTTGTTTATTTGTTTATTTGGGGTTTGTTTTTGGTTTTTGTTTGGTTTTGGGTTTGTTTTTTAGGGTGACTTATTCTCCCATTTTAATTGAAATCCTACTGAGGACTTCTCTCGCATTTACTTGGGTGGCGTGGTTTACTGTGAGGTGTCCTTGCCCATGGCAGGGAGGTTGGAACTAGATGATCTTAAGGTCCTTTCCAACCCTAACTATTCTATGATTCTATGATTTGGGACTAATGGAGAATATGGAGCTGTGTCACAGCTTTGCTTGCAAATATTTCCAGTAAGCATCCCTTGTAAAAAAAAAGAATTAATTATTAATTGTACAGATGTCGAATGTGAGAAAAGCTTTCTGATGCTATTCTTCACTATAAAGTTAGAAAGTTATTGCATATAACACACGCTACAGGTTGAGCAGAGAAGAGATTCAGAGCAGCCCTGTGGAGAAGTTCTTGGGGGTGTTGGTCAATCAGAAAATGAACATGAGCCATCATTGTGTGCTCGCAGCCCAGAAAGCCAGCCATATCCTGGGCTGCATCAAAAGGAGCGTGACCAGCAGGTCGAGGGAGGTGATTCTGCCCCTCTACTCTGCTCTCGTGAGACCTCACTTGGAGTATTGTGTGCAGTTCTGGTGTCCCCAACATAAAAAGGACACAGAACTGTTGGAACAAGTCCAGAGGAGGGCCAAGAGGAGGATGAGGGGACTGGAACACCTCCCTTATGAAGACAGGCTGAGCAAGTTGGGGCTGTTCAGCCTGGAGAAGAGAAGGCTGCTTGGAGACCTCATAGCAGCCTTCCAGTATCTGAAGGGAGGCTTACAAGGATGTTGGGAATGGACTGTTCATTAGGGATTGTAGTGATAGGACAAGGGGGAACGGGTTAAAACTTAAACAGGTGAAGTTTAGACTGGATATGAGGAAGAAGTTCTTTACTGTAAAGGGTGGTGAGGCACTGGAATGGGTTGCCCATGGAAGTTGTGAATGCTCCATCCCTGGGGGTGTTCAAGGCCAAGCTGGACAGAGCCTTGAGTGACATGGTTTAGTGTGAGGTGTCCCTGTCCATGGCAGGGTGGTAGGATGATTCTATGATTCTATGATCTTAAAGTCCTTTCCAAACCTAAATATTCTATGATTCTATGATATAAAATGAAACATGACTCCACATTTTATGCTGGCAGAGACGATTCAGGTTTAGGTTTGCCTGTCTAGCATCACAATTTCATTGATGCCTTGCCTGGGTCTTTTAACATAATGATAAATCCCATTTGTATTTTTTGTGTCTGGGTTTAAAATTATGTTGATAAGGCTGCTCATGATTTCATTGACTGGTACTACCTAAATTTGGAAATTGGTCAGTCAAAGGTGGCAATCTGAAAAGGAACAAAGACAATGGAAATTGTTCTCTGATTAAGAAGGGCCTCGAGCTGCAGCAAGGAGGCAGCTTCCTTATGAAAATAAACTGAATTGTGTCAGATTCTTCATCAAATGCCCAAATTTCTAAACTTTGTAGGGATGATGGATGACAATCAGTCATTTTGCTTTTCTGCCAAATCATCTGTGGCCATGCAAGACCTGGAGGACCTACAGAAGTATAGGAGTGAAGGAGTGAAAGTGTGGTGAAACCCATGAGAAGTCCTCAAGTCACAGGTAAGAAAATCAGTTGTGTATGTACTTCCGTGGTCTGGTTCCCAGCCCAGCCCACCTCCACCCAGCCTTCCTGTCATCACAAGGAGTATCTGTGGACACAAGAAACAGGAATAGTATGATGGTTTTCAAACAGTTCTAGAAATCCTTTCTTTTTTCTACACTTTCCTCTTCAATATCATATGAAGCCATAGTGAAATTCAGGAATTAAAACTGATTGCAGTGAATCTGAACCATATTTCAGGATCTGAGATGGCTCCATAGCAATGGAAAAGTAAATGAACCCTTTAAAACTATCCTGACCTTAATAACTGAAGGTATAATAAGTCCAAATCAGACTCTGTGGATAGTTGTGCTTTTTTTCCTGACAGCATCCGTTTAAACTATATATGAATATCCCAGATAAACATATTGTGGTTCTAATTTTACCCCCAACTAAATCTGGTTTAATTCCAGGATTTTTAATTTCAAAGAAGTTGATTCTGGAGGTGTATTGGTGCAGCTGCCAGAGGAAAAATCACTCAGCAAATTGAGAACTATGCTGAATATAAGTATTCGTTCCTTGGTGTAACTGTGCTGCTTTGCTTAAGCACGATACTGTTATACTGCATGGAGTTTGAGCTGGAATGAAAATGAGTACAATTCATCTCCAAATTAGATGCAGTACCATATGTGTTGTCAATTTATCAGTGCACCAACAAAATTGAAGTGTTGAATGGAAGTGGCTCGGGGACTGTATGCGGCTGTAAGAGTCAGCAAATACTGCAGTTAGCTGATTCAGCCAACTACTTCTTGACACATCTCTATCTTTCGAATTATTGACACATCTTTAGTCATATGGAACTAATATTTAAATGTTACCTTTCAGTCCAGCACACACAGTGGCTACAGAATTCTTGTCTCTGAATAGGATGAAGAATTTGAAGAGAAAATGTTATGACACAAACTGTGTTTCTCCTCTCTGTAAAGTCTGAAAGGAATTGTAGTCAATTCTCTATTCTAACTGTCGATCCATTTTAATGGACAGTCTACAATCATAGTAAAACTTTATTTTGCATTACTTCTTCACAGAGATATCTATTTACTCCCAGATTGGCATCTTCTACCTGCCGCTTAAATATATTTGGTTTCTTTTGGGGGGGGGGGGGAAGAGAGTGGAGTAGAATAAAATGTTGATGCATTTGTTTACTATTTCATTGCTGAACATTATGTTATACTATAGCAAGTTATGTTACATGAGTTGACGAGAGCAAGAAACAGAGCAGTGAAATATAATTAAAGGTGGAAGAGGTATGAAGAAACCCATTACAAATCCAGACCAATTTGACAACTTTCCCGTGCTGACATTTTTAACTATCCCCTCATTCCCATCCTCTTCCCAACAAATTCAGAAGAAACACAGGCATGCAGAGCCAGATTTCAAAAAATGTTAGATACCTAACCTTTTAAAATCTGATCCATAACTCCCACTATTGTATTTCTTTTTCAAATTCATTTTATAGCAACCATGACTCCCTCAGAACCTGCTTACTTGTTTCATAAAGGCCACTTAGAGGCATCATGTAACTCTAGTGACTCACAGTGCCTTTTCAAGGCAGAAAAATCATGACACACTGCTCATATATATAGCACAGTTCCATATTACTGATTTTAGATTTAATTTTCTTGGCTAGAGCTGAGTTATTAGATGGACACCATGGGATGCCAAATGTACAAATTGCCTTGGAGCTTGAGAGTCTATGAAGAATCCTGACTGAAGTGTCTACGACTTTCTCAGCCCACGTGAACATTTGGGGACCTGCCAAGTGATCCAAAGATGTTCAAAGCGATATATGAATATGTTGAAAATTGCACTGTGGGAAGAATTGTTAGTACAGAAAGGGGGCAAAACACACACAGCATCCTCCCCAGGGAAACCAGAGCTGGAAATGATACAAGATATGTATATTTGCAGGCTACCAGTAAACCCTCTTTCCCTTGCCCTTCAGGTTTTTATCTGCTGTGAGTTAACTGTATTGTAGTATCCAACAAAATGAAATTTTTCCTCTCTGCTAAAAATGTTACTCTGGAATTAAAGAAAACAGGTTCACTGGATAAAGCAGACTGTATGTATAAAAAAGATCAGAATGTAGATAATCCAACTAAAAGTGCAGCTAGTTAAAAACAGAAAAGGCACCGTACTTCTATCACAATTTCCAATGCAAACCTTCCTCTTCAATGCAGATAAGTTTTACCAGTTTTACGAATCTATATTAAAATAAACCCCAAGAAACAGCACTATTTAAAAAGTGAAATTTTTATTTGCAAAGATAAAGAACAAAGAGTCTTTTAGGTTCACAGTGTTGATTCACATCAGCAATAATTTAAAATAGATTTTTCTTTTTATTTTATACTCCTGAATATAGTCTATAAAATTAGATTGGAGGCACTTTATTTTGTCCTGTTAGCCTGAGACTGGTCATCTATTTGTGTAAACCAGAGCAAAACCAAATGTTAATGTGTACCAGTTGAGAACTGGGCCCAAAACTGCAATTCTCAGCTTCTTTGATGTATTAATACTGAACTGCAAAATGCAAACAAAGATCATATGTTATTTTTCAGTACCATGATTTTTCTTTAAAATAATTCAGGGGAAATATTTACGTTAAGGTATTTAGTTTAATACCATGCTTTTAGTCTAGGTTAATGGAAATTGTGTGTTCCCTCACCAAAATGTATATGGGACGTTGGTGCTAATGAAAGAAAGAAACTTAAGTACACCAATTACAGCAGGGGCTATTGCACATGTAGCTGAGATAGAAGGTCCTCTATGAAGATCTGCTAAATGCGGCTCACACTAGATCTGCCACACTCAGGTTCCTGCTGTATTAGTGCTCTGCAAGGTGAGCAGAGATGAGACACTGTAGTAATGAAGACCTAAACCTTCACCACACAAACCCCAGATACAGATCACACGAAAATTCTAAGGACCACAATCTGTAAGCAGTCCATAAGCAGTGAGAGTTGTTAATCTATGGGTCATTCTTAATTTTAAAATATGCATTAATAACTCTATGGACTTCAGAATTAGTAATTATGACACTTCCTCAAATCTCAGATTATAAGGGAAATCAGTAACTCCTGCATTTATCTGAAATTTTTTTGTAGTCCTCATGATATCAGGACCATATTTTTGAACCTGGTTTTACTATCATGGGAGTACAAGATCTGGAATAAAATCATGATATTGAAAATCAAGATCACTTATCCATAGGTAAAATATAAAAAGAAGAAGAAAAAGACATAAAAATACTTTCTTTAGTCTACTTTTCTGAAATTAGTCCATTTTAACCAGAAGCTGTGTCATTAAGTCAAATAGTCCTGATATTTCATTTGCTTTTTTTCCTAGTCATGTTTTGAATTTACCTAAATGCCACTAACAAGCAGAATGACTTGTGCTTCTCAGTTTATTCACCATATGCATGCTCTAAATCCCATACCTACTCCTTTTATTTGCTGCTGTCTAGTTTCCATATTTTCAGAAGCAACAAATTCTTTTCTTTGCACCTTTCACATGCTACCCACGATTTTACAGGGCTCTGCCTCATCTCTTTTAGGGGTTTAACAGTCCTAGTCTATCTTTCCAGATAAAGAAGTCTTTGATTTCCTTTGTCATTCTTCCCTTTACACTCTTGTTCTACTGAACGCCAACTACTCCAAGCTCCACTAAAACCTAAATGAATGTATTTATATAAAAAATTGTATTTTATAGGATATTTTCCAAGACTTCACTAGGAATTTGTTGCTCAAATAATGCTGCATTAAAATAAACATTATCATATTCATCAACTGTTCTACTTCTTTTTCATTCTGTGTAATTGAAAGGTGTGAGGTCCCAGATTCAATCCCCGGCATCTCCAGGGGCTTCTTTTTGAGACCTCACTTGGAGTATTGTGTGCAGTTCTGGTGTCCCCAACATAAAAAGGACATGGAACTGCTGGAATAAGTCCAGAGGAGGGCCACGAGGATGATCAGGGGACTGGAGCACCTCCTGTATGAAGACAGGCTGAGAAAGTTGGTGTCATTCAGCCTGGAGAAGAGAAGGCTGCGTGGAGACCTCATAGCAGCCTTTCAGTATCTGTAGGTGGCCTATAGGGATGCTGGGGAGGGACTCTTCATGAGGGACGGTAGTGATAGGACAAGGGGTAACGGGTTCAAACTTAAACAGGGGAAGTTTAGATTGGATATGAGGAAGAAATTCTTGACTGTAAGGGTGGTGAGGCACTGGAATGGGTTGCCCATGGAAGTTGTGAATGCTCCATCACTGGTGGTGTAAAAGACCAGGTTGAACATAGCCTTGGGTGGCATGGCTTAGTGTGAGGCGTCCCTGCCCATGGCAGGGGGATTGGAACTTGATGATCTTAAGGTCCTTTCCAACCTTAACTATTCTATGATTCTATGATTCTATGATCTAATTAGATTTCAGAATATTGACCATGCACAGATCATGCTATAATTTGTAATGTAGCTGGACAAGTATTAGAAGTGAGGATTGGATTAAAAAAAAAAAAAAAAAAAAAAAAAAAAAAACCCAAACAAACAAAAAAAACCCCACAAAACACAAAACAAAAAAAACCCCACAACCAAAACCCAAACCTCTGGAATTTGGCATATGAGATCAATTTGAAAATTATGTCCAAGTAATGCAAGGTGAAACACAGGAGATTATAACTTAAAGAACAAAAGAGATATCCAAGTAGAAGAAGCCATTAAAAGTTGCAAATGATAATGCTAAAAAGTATATACCTGGCTAATTATGGACAAAATTCTATGGTGTCATACAGCAGTGAAAAAGTATGAGTGTGATTTTGGCCAGCTTCTATAGGGGGTGTTATACCTCTGATGTAGGAAGGCAAAAGTCCTTCTTTGTGTGCACAAACAGAAACCTTACTTAAAGCAGTTTACTTGACTTTGTACATGATCCTGGATCATGAAGGAAGTCAGAGAAATATAACACTAAAGAAAAAAAAGTTTGGCTAAGACATGAGTAAATGGAGATGGACGGGAGGTTAGCATGACAGCCATCTTCTTCTGTAATTGATGAAGGCAATATTAGCACCCAGAAGAAAAAGAATAATTTAAGATGGTACAGACTTCTTGGTAATAGTATCCATTCTGTTGCAGTGTAATTTCATAAGGCAAATCACCTGTGATAGTTACAAAATAGAGTGGCCCAAACACTAGCAAATGTATGCTCAGGAACAATACTGCAGTGGCATGAAAATACATATTCCAGCTTTACCTTCTGTATTATTATCTACAGTCTGCCTGCTTCCCATAAAAAATAAATAGCCTCCATATCTCAGAACAAATGGATCCCAGATTTTTCACAAGGATTGAGGTAGTTCACTGAAAAACTCTCATTTCCCTTCTATGGAAAAAAGAATGGGAGGGTGCCCATGACGAACTGAGATCCTCTTTATTTTCTGCCCGTTGTCATCCAAAGTAAATCTCAGTAGGGAAGCAAACTGGGAGTCTAATATTCTCTCTAGAATCAGCTTTCTACCTTGGCCTGATAAACTTGCTCACTCTCTCAACATCCACTCAGTGTCAGCTCTCAGAAGTCAACTAGGAAATTTCCAATTTGACATGAGGCAGCAATGTACTACCAAAGTCTTCTCTACAGTGCCACTGACATGCCTTTCATTTTAAAATGGCTCCTAGAGGTTACACCTTAAAGTACCTGAAGGTGAAAAGAGAGTTAACATTTAAACATCTATAAACATTCTAGGTATATATAAACACCATCTAATGTATCTTTCTTGGTTTCCTCTACCAAGCTGTATATGTATGTTACAGGCATTTTTACCAGACGGAAAAGTTTGTTGCGTCAGTATCCAATCTAATCAGCTCCTGCCTTGAAACTCCCTACAATCATCTTTCAGGACCCCACACAGAACAAAACACCATAGCAGGTCCTCACTTCTTTTGCCCGTGTGTCCACTCATCACTGTGTTCTCCTTTCATAGCAGACACACAGAGAAAAATGACAGCCATGGAGGGAGAGGAGTATCAACTGCTGTGGATAAATCAATCCATCACAAAAAAAACCCCCACAATTCTGCCATGAAACTTAATCACTAAAGGTCATGTCGGGGAGTGAGGAACAGATTAAATTAGCATAGTATTAGATATGGAAAATGATTTCTGTCAAAATCATCTTTACCACAATTATAATATGTTAATTACGTATTTCATTAAGGAAGTTGATTATGGTTCACAGATGAAATCATGCAGACGAAGACACCTGGAAGGAAGCACTAGAGCCTGAAGCCTCTTCTCTCTCCCTCTCTCACACACACACCACATGCACACACGCATGCACACACACACAATTAGGTACACACACTCTTATCTAGAAAAGCTTTTCCCAATATACTTCAAAGATTATTAAAGTGCAGCTGTGTCTGGTTAGGACAGAAACTCAGAGAAATAAAGGAAAGCATGGTACAGTACATTCATTTTCCTTCTATCAGTACTTAGAATGAACTGTTCGTTTTAAGACTATAACATCATCTGCCTCTTGTGACATATTGGTGGCATCTAGTACTGTGGGTAAAGGATTTCAGCACTGACTAATGAGATGGTGGCTGTGCGTTTTTTATAGGGAAGAGACCATTCGGCAAATTTTAGCCGAGCTATTTGAGAGAGATATTATCAACCATATGAATGTCATACAGTATCTTCCCCTTAGAAGTGGCTGCAGTTAATTTACAGGGAGTTTGGGTACTTGGGTACTGTGAAAAAGTAACATCAATCAGCAATTGCTTATATAATTTCTCAGCCTTCTTTTCCAAATAATTGAATTGTTTGCTCTATTTAGTGAATAGAGCAAGATCTTTAGTGATTTGAAAACGCAGCCTCCTTGTTTTGGCTAGAAACAATACAGCCGAGTCTCATACCCCATAAACATTGGGAGATTGACACAGGAATTTTCACATCTATGAGTCTGTATATGTGTATGTGTGTGGTATGTGTGTAAGTGCAAGACAGAGAGGAGTTGCAACCTACATAAGAAAGGTCTAATTTTATTCAGTTCTGACTAAAGGAGCAGCAGAAGTAGAATAAATGGGGTACTCAGTACAGGGCAAGGAGGAGATTATATGTATTCTTCCAAAAAAAAGGTCCTAGAGATGCCCCTGGGAATGAAAACGTCTGAGCCTCAGTCAAATATAATTACCTCATTCTCATATTTCCTAGTGAGTGAGAATGCATCAATGCTTGTGTGCCCTTGTGCTGATAGATTTTGCCACACAGAATAATCATTGTTGGAATTAAGCATAATTGTCAAGAAAGACTTGGTCATCATGAGAGAGACTGTCTCATACAACTGTCCTTTTGCTTTCCAACAGTAATTACTTTAGTAATTAATCTCTGTCATTTAACTGCATTACGTTTTGAAAAGAGAAAATGGAAGAAAGACCGATTCCTGACTAATTTACATCACAGTTTAAAATCCTAGAATAGGGTGAATCAAATGTCAATTTTAGCTCTTTCACAGACTGCTAAAATATTCTCTTTCTAACATCTAGCATGAGCACAAATGAAGTTAGCTTGCTAAAGTCATCTTCATAGTATCTGCATTACTTGAAAGTTTCTACTTCAGGTCTCTTAGTTGTAGGTACACACAGAGAAGGAACCCTGGTCGGGAAAAGGTGGATCACTGCCTACAGAAATGTCATTTCCACTGCTAGTCATTATGGTAGGCGTTGCTTACCAGCCATGCAGAGCTTGTGAATGTGAACATCATGCAGCACTGTCCATGTTTTCAAACACGGCAGCTGACTGAACGCTGCCAGTGTTTTTGCTGAGCCATGTTGGTGAGTCACAAGTGCTGAGCATCCCTAGTTTCAGTTGCATTGATGCCCAGAATGCTTCTGAAGTTGAAGCTGAAAGTGGGTCTGTGTTGATATCACTGGCATTCTTGGTCTTTAAAGCATTTTAAAGCTGCTTCACTACTTTGTAAACTTTGAACATGTTTTCCTGTGCAAAGAAAGGTTATATAGATGACAACAGTCCCTTAATTCCTACTCTCAGAGAGGGCTATCACCTCAAGGGTTTCACTGTGTAAAATGACTGCAAAGTCAGGCCCAGAGACATCCCCGAAAGTACCTTAGAAAGACAAAAATATTGTTTCTTTTGGAGACTAATGAGGGTATTATTTTTATGATTAATCATTTTCACTCTCACTGGTCTTCACAGGAATCTGAATCAAATGAGGCTGGCAGGATTTGACCTGCTATCAGCTCAGAATCATATGTAAGCCAGGTAAGGTATTGCCATAGATATATTATAGTCAAATATTAGGTATTGCACTTGAAGCCAAACATGTTTGTGACAGAACTGCAGGGTTTACAATAAAAGCATGAAATCTGCCATGGTCTGAGGTTCTGAGGGTATGACCTTATAAAGATGATCGGACACTGGTCCAAAGCCAATTCCTCTCCTTTCACCAACAGTTCCATTATAGCTAGAATGAATTTTACAGTCCATGTTTTCCTGAACTTGATTGCTTTAAAGATAGAAAACAAAGAAAAATATTAAATCAATTTTTAGAGCTTTTCTTTCTTGTTTTTTCTTTGGGAGGGTAGGCAGCATATTTTTTTTCCCAGTGTCTTACTTTCTTAAAAATTAAATGGATGAATAGTGATAGGTTGAGGTTGTATGAAAATGCATATGAGTAAAACTCCAAATTACCTCAAATTACCTAAGTAGAATGTTTTTTTTATGAAAAAAACAAAACAAAACAAAACAAAAAAGCCAACAAAATGGAGACCTCAGGATTGGGCCTACTGAGCAGGGGTAAAAGACTTTTTGTGGGGTAAATCCATATAGCACCATGAATTTCCGATCCACAGAATATGCTACACAGACTCTTGCGGAATATGTGTGCCTATGAAAACACAGCTCAGGAGTGAATCATAACTCTGCTGTTTTGTCGACAACCAAGTGCTCCCTTAACAAGATACAGGGAATTTTTATTTCAGTTGCTATGTAAGAAACACAAAATGAATGAAAAAAAATTAACAAAGATGTGGGTAGGGTAGTAAAGAAGGAAGGATTCAGTTGTGACTGTGTAACAAGAGAGTCTTAATGTGGTACATGAGGAGGAGTTGGAGGATGTAAAGAGCTATGGGAGAAAAAAATGAAACAAAGGTGATTACGGTAAACAATTATTTTCCTGTCTCTGTCCCCCAACTGTATCCAAAGCCTTTGTGAACACACTCTTTATAATATGCCCTTAAACGTCACCGGGCTTTCAAGATCAGCCTTATAGGCAGTGTGTTCTACTGATTTGCATTGCTAATTATATTGTACTAAATTTAGTTTATAGTAATAAAAAATATCAACATGATGCTTTACAGCATCTATGTAATCTGAGCTTTCTTCTTTCAGGACTATTTCTGGGTTATGCAGATAAAATGGCCCCTTGAAACAATCGGGTTTTTTTTTTCCTTTTCTGCTTTGTACCCATTGTGTGATCTCACTGCTCCAGATGTGATTTCACTGAGGTTCCTCAGCCATTCTCCATCACTTTCTAGAGAGGAGAAAGGGGGATTAGGAAGAGTGAGTGACACAAAGGGGGCTATTTTTACAGGCCCGGTGCATCATGATTAGAACAGGCTTATGGTCTGCATATGTACACGGAAAAATCTCCCAGCAATTGACCTGCTAAGTGAATATATATTAGAGAGCAGTAAATAGAAAGGCTACGAGGTTTTAGTTAACAAGAACTGACTGATACTTAAAAGCCAGGTTCTGCCCCCCTCCCTACTCCTCCTCAGTGCTAGCTTGTTATCCTTTCACACTGGACAATACAACAGCACGTCTGTCTCCCCCCTCTTCTCCCCAAATCAAAGATCAAAGGCTGCATTTGTAAAGCAAATAGTTGGAGAGCTACAGCCGGGTTTGATGAAAACCCACTCCAGGCCTCTTGGGAGATATTACCTTCCTCATTATTCCACTGATTGGCCTTATTTCATCCAAGGATTACTGCACATTCTCCTGACGGCTGATGAGCAGCTTCATGAATATACAAAATAATCCGGCGGCACTGGGCCAGCACTGATTATTATTGTGAAACTCGGAGGAGCAGCTTCAAATGAGCTGCTGGAGACTGTGGAACTCTTCCTCCCCGTTTTCCATCTGATTTTACCACAAGGATCCTTATTAGGCTATTTTTCACATGTCTGTGAAGAGAAGGAGAAAGAGAGAGAGATATTGCATCTAGTTAAAAATGATCAGGGAATTCTGGGTACCAGATGTTTTTTGCTTAATATTGCAAAATGGCTTTTATTAGATTACACTAAGCACTTACTAACTACAGTTAAACTGCTTTGCAGAGAAACCTGATGGGAATGCTGCCCTAAATAGCTTCCTTTTATTTATTTATTTTTTTGGGGAGCAGCTTCATCTTGTGTGGGTGTGCGGGCGGGCACTGAGCATGTCAGTGCATGCACAAGGAGACCAGTGCACAAGTGGGTTTGCCTGAGATGACCGGAGCACTGGAACACTGTGCACAGATACAGTGATTATGGCCTGCAAGTCACCCCAGGAGTAATGTGACTTCAACCTGCCCTCCGACCTCTTTGGCCAAAGACCTCAGCCAAGTGCTCACAAAACTGCCAAAGCAGATAGAAGGTCTACATTTTGCAATTCAACCTAGCAGAAACAGTGTTGAGGCAAAGCATCTCAAATCAGCACCACAACCAGTCTTTTCTGAGGAATTCTGGCTCTACATAGGAACCATTTTGTGGCAGATACTCTTTCATCTCATCCTCCTCTTTTTACTTATTTTCTGGGGTTTTTTTGGTTTTTAAAAAGATGCCCTCAGGCTATTTAAAAATGTGACTGGAAATGGTGACCCACTTGCATTCTTGCTGTTTGGGATGCAGCCAGGTAGCTTTGAACTTGACAGAAGCCCTTCATCTTCCAAACATTTCATCTCAATTAAGTCAAACAAGAAGGTTCCCCTCTTGGAGGCCTCTCTCAGCCCCAGCACCAAACAGAGTGACTGATTTACAATGCTGCCAATTTAATACCTGATAAACGGGGACCCTGTAATTGTCATTTACAGTTGGGTGCACTTGTTTTTAGTGATTGTGAACTACTGAACTGCCCCGTGCTATAAATGTCATATCCTACACTTTGTAATATGTCACATGAAATAAAGGACTGACACAAGTGATTCCCTGCTCCCTCGAACCCTGTTAACCACAATTAAACCACTTTTTAACCAGGTATGTTAAATTTTCTCAGCAGAAAAGTCAGAAAATCTGCTGTACTTCCTCTGACAGTGACCTGCTGTCTCCTCCTTTCAGAGGAGACAGGCTAGTGGCTCACCAGAGAGACCAGCTGTTAACCCTTTCTGGAGATGCCATGAACTCTGCCACGCAGCTGGTGGGTGCTTGCGAGCTCTTGTTATGAACTAAAGGTTATTTCTTGCTAAGCATTCAGGTTTAAACAATATTTACATATATATTTTATTTGAAATTGTCAAAGGATAATACATTGGCCACCTTTATAAATATGCTTAATAATAGATCAGATGGTTTGTCTTGCTGGGAATGAGTTGGGGGGGGAGAGACTGACAAGGGAGCCGTTTCTTTTTCTTTAAGCAGCGTCTTGATGAACAAACCAGTGCTATATTTTAAACAACGCTTTTGCACTGAGCTACCCCGGCACAGTAATTTAATGAATCTACATTTCATGACTGAAGTGATAAGGATGAAATATTTTAAAATAACCAAAAGGTAGATACACCAAAAAAGTCTGATGAAACATTAAATGAATGTAGTGTAACACATTATCTTTGCTTCTGCACATCCAAAAAGTGCAATGAACTAAAACATTGCATTAAGCCAAGAATAAAGCTAAAAATTAAATTGGCTTAGAAAGATCTAGTGTAGTGGTTTATGCACTAAGAACGCAGCAAATTTGGTCATTTAATATCATTCTCTTTACCTCTGATATACACATTAAAAGCAAACCAAAACTCATGGTAAAAATTCAGAAGAAAAGGGCTGAGCTGAACTTTGGTATTTTATATGCTTATCCCTTTAAACACACAGTATTAATTGTGGCTTTATTTACTGTATAGTTACTCTCATTGTCTGTAGTTCAGGTGGTGTGAATACCCTGGGACATGAAATATAACAAGGTCTGTTACAGATTAAAACAGGATCTAATAAAGAAGACGTATTAAAAAATATAATACTGCCCCTTCAAATCAATAAATAAAGACAAGCATTTCATACACTAATGCATATATCTATGACCATTATAAATTAGTTGCTTGCCAGAAAATACACTTCTTAGCACAAGTGCCATTATTTAAAGTTGTCTGTTTAATGCACACTTAGTATATTTTCTCATCCAAAGCTGCACTGCATAATTAGACAACATCCATTCTTAAAAACTAAAGTAGATGCCAAAAATGTAATACATAAAGCATGACATTTTACAAATTTACATCTTCAAAAGTTATGTGTGGTTTCACATAGAAAAAATTGCAAAAAGACCACTATATTATAATGGCCTGGGTTTCATCTTAGCTTGCTCCATCTGTCGGCTGGCAGTAATGTAAGTTATAATGCACTCATTCTTATTCAACTTCAGTGAATGGGCATTTTCCAAGGTAGTTCTATTAAGTGGACAACTAGATAGGTGTCTTAATAGTTTGCTGAATTATGGTTGTTTAAGTCTCAGTTAGATCAATGGGTTGATTGCTGGTTCTTTTCCCAGAAGGCATTTATTGTCTTCTGAGGTGAGCACAGATTTCTGTCTGTATTCCTTGCATGGATGGGTCTTCTGCAACGTATTGGTCATATGCAGCAGAATCTCTTACCTTTTCCACTTGGGACCCCTTTGGAGGGCTCTTGTACCCCCACCCTACGCAGATGAGTGAGGGTGTCTGTTCTTCCCTCCTGCCCTTTTTCAGTAGTATGGAGCAGTCAGCCTGGTGCCAGTTGCCTTGGTGAGAGCTGTAACACAGTCCTCTGTTCTCTCATGGTCATTCTCCTACACAACAGGCCACAGCAGATCCAGCAGAAGGGAATTGTGGGTCTAATGAAGGATCTAGTGACAAAGGACATGGGAAAGGCCCAGTTGCTCCATTACTTCTTTGCCTGAGCTCATTGGCAAGGTCCTCTCTCGGGCTTCCCAAATACCTGTGGTGGGTGGCAGTGTCTGGTAGAGTGAGGTACTGTCTGTGGCAGAAATAGATCAGACTGTGAGCCAGTTTTGTGGACTGAGCATCTGATGGTCCTGAGCAAGCAGGCCAGTCTTACTGTAGGACTGCTCTCCGTCCTACTGAAGAGATGTCAAGATCAATGACATGGAGAAAGATCTGTGAAACAAGCCAGTCAAAATAATGCCAGACCCTAGAAAGGTCATGTATCAATGCTTCCCGGCACCCTCTGCCAAGTGCACGAAGAAGAGAACAGTGAAACAACATGCTGGTGTTTACCAAAGACAAATTGTGCCTGAACAACTTCATTATCTTTTTCATTGAGATAACTGGCATATTAGATAAGGGGAAAGAAATGGATATCATCTACCTTGACTTTAGCATAGTTCTTGGCACCGTCTCCGTAGTGCCACTGTAGACA
This sequence comes from Ara ararauna, assembly GCA_028858755.1. NCBI lineage: Eukaryota > Metazoa > Chordata > Aves > Psittaciformes > Psittacidae > Ara > Ara ararauna. The sequence goes on along the minus strand of CM054377.1, from coordinate 62,086,419 downwards.
AATTGGAAAGCTATAGACTGCAAGAAAGAGTGCATGTTGGGTGAAAAACTGTTTGGACTGCTAGGCTTAAAAAATAATGGTCAGTGTTTTGAAGGCCAAGTGGTGGATGGCTGCTGGTACCATACTTCAAAGACTGATGTTGAGGCCTGTGCTCTTTGTTATCTTCATTAACAACCTGAGTGATCTTACCAAGATTCTGGATGACACCAATCTGGGGGTGGGAACAGAGGTGGAGGCTGCCAGTGGAGGATGGGAACAGGGCTGCTAGTCAGAGGGACAGGCTGCTGAAAGGAGATGACAGAAACCTCTAGGTTTCACTGTCTAGGACAGTCTTAAAAAGGCATCTGTGAATCCTAGTAGACAAGGTAAGTACGTATCAGAAAGTGACTATGCCCTGCTGTTCAACCCTTGTGAGACCACATATGAGCAGTGCCCGATTTCACTGCTCTGGGGTAGAAAAAAGACATAGACAATGTGGAGTAAGCCTGGCAGAGAACCATTGGGCTGAGCAGGTCACATGAGGAGAGACTGAGAGAGTGGCGCTTGCTTGGGGGATGAATCTATTTGAAAGTCTACTAACTACTTACTGTAATGTTAGAGGAGATGAAGCTATGCTCTTCCCAGTGAAAGGACTGGAGGCAATGAATCAAGCAGCAGCAATGGAAATTCCAATGAGACACAGTAAAAATTCTTCATGGTGAGAAAGATCAAGCGCTGGCCTAGGTTGCCCAAGGGCTGTGCAGTCTCCATCCTTGGAGATATTCAGAACTTGACTAGACCATGCCCTGAGCAACCTTGACCTCGCTTTGAAGTTGTTCTTGCTTTGAGCAAGGAGGTGGACTAGACGGCCTCCATAGATTCTTAATTGTACTGTGATTCTAATTGCTTAATATGGTTACTTCAGGCACTGGTATTCAAGAACTTTCACAGAGAATATGTTCCCTGACTCCTGGCTGGTCTCCTTTTTTCCTATTTTCCCTATGGTCTACGGCATTCTGGCTCTGCTTCTTGTCTCACCTGGCAGCCAGCTTGTGCCTCTCAGCAGCTTTTGCACAGTGCCACAGGAGAGCAAAGGCTAGTGGGCTGTACAAGCTGGCCAGCGTGCCAGGAGCCTTTGTGTTTCTGCCTGTTAATCACAAGGTGCTACTGAGGTGTGTGAGCTGGCCAGTGTGCCAAGAGCCTGTGCATCAGGCACACAAAGAGAAATGAGCTAGCAGCAGGCAGCAGCAGATTGCAGAGATGTGTCCCAGTGCTGTCAGGGGCAAGGCCTGAACCACCCACAGCAATTAGTGGAGTCAAATTAGATGCAGCAGTAGCCAGTTGGACCAGGGCTTGCTGCCTCACCTTCCTACTGCCTGGTCACTCTCCATGCACCCTGTCATGCAGCACCCTCACTTCTTACATGGAGGTGAGTGAGAATCACATTGCATTATATTGCATTATGTTACGTTATCTTAACTACATTTATTGTATATACTATCTTATACAAGTTACATTATGATACGCTGCATCATGTTATGTGTTGCCCTAAAGTCACTTCCCCAATCTGGAAGTCCCCATACTGCCACCATGTTTTGCTCTCTGCAGGTGTCCAGCCTGCCTGTAAGATGACTGAAGAGCTGGAAGAGGCTCACACTCCCCCCTTTCTTTCCTCTCATGCTGTGCAACAGATTTCACTAAGCAGCTGAAACTGGAAGTGGGAATCCTAGCCTCAGGAGAACAGGGAATGAGGTCAGATGAGAAGCTGACTGTTGACGGCTTGCTCTTTGCTCTAGCAGAGACACTAATGTTGGAGGAGAGTGGGGTGAAGCAGCAGAGCTGGGTCCCCAGCATCTCTTACTTAAGAAAAGATATCTGCTCATCTTCGAGGCAGGGGGATCTCTGTCACAGTGGGTTCACACCAGTAAATCAGCGCGGTGTGGATTTGTAAATGGTTGGTCTTATTTACTGCATTCCTCTCTGCAAGCCGAGCTTGTGCTAAGCTGCTGGAGCCCAGCCTCACTTTCCTACAGCCACTCACTTCCAAAAACTTATTGACATTGCCTCCAGCCCTTGGATGCTTGTGGTATTTTTGTTTTGTGTCTTTCCTAACAAGTCGACACAACTTAACAATGTTGGTCTTGTCACCAGATTATTCTTCTAAATGAGACAGTTATTCACAGTGAGTCATTGAATATTTTACAACATGGTTACAGTAGCTGCTCCGACAGGTACCTGTGTGTAGATGAGAGTGTATGTACTGTCACGGCGCTGTCAAATAGGAGATGTTTGCTCTACCTTTATTTATACAAACCATTCACTCCCTCCTCTGTCTTGCTCACAGCCTGCCCTTTAATTCTCACAGTACTGTCTTTCCACCTTGTTACTGGGGTGGATGCACAGAAAAGGCCCTACTGCTACTGTGTGCCTTGGGTTCCTTAAGGTCTTTGGGGAAAATATGTTATTAACATTGTGCAACTGGAGCTATGACCTGTAGACTGTTTATTTCCTGGCAAACCAGTGAGTTTTGATAGTGGGAATCATTCCTTTGGGTAGGGATGGCTCAAGAAAGTTCGAAATTTTCCCATTTCACCCTTCTGCTTGATTTATTTTTCTGCTTCTTCTAAAGGACTTTATAGCCAAAACCAACCAGGATATCTGCCCAATTGCTTATAAACCCACTTTGTGGCCATCTGGAAATAAAGATTCCTAGTACCTCCTCACCCACCTAAGACCATCTTCCAGAGAATGACTGTGAATGTGTATGCTCGTGTGTGTGTAAGTCTACAGTAACTTTCTGGTTTGTCCAGGGTTTAGGGAATAAGAGTCTAACTGAGGATCAGCTCAGACCTTTGATCAGCTCAGACTTTTGATACCTGTTAGTGATCAGAAAACCTGGTTTATCATCTGCACTAAAGGAAAAGACATAGAACTGAACCATCTGCCTTCTTTGCGAGGTGTTTTCTCTCCCTTTTAATGTTTAATGTCTGTGATAATATCTGCTTCTCAGATATTGTGATACTCTTAGTAATTCACATTTTAAAAAGTCACAGACATGTATTACTTGGATATAAACTATGTTTGTGAGAACTCATAATTTCTTTGTGATATTTTGGTTCCTTTTGTCTCCCTTTTTTCCCTGGGAAGTTAATTGTCCCCAGATTACCTAAATAGCAGTAGAATCCAAACAACAGCAAAAAGGCCTCTATTCTCTGTCATCTTGCACTTTCCACCTTGTCAGCAGCACCTGAATAAAGCTGGTGTAAAATGGCACCAAGCAGTCCTGCTAGTACTTTACACTGATTTTGCATGGAGCAAACAGACTACGCAAGGTGCAAGGCCCAAAGGCCTATGTTTCTGCCCATTTGGGATATGATCTTTGCATCAAATCTTGAGATTTCTTCCATTTATTAAAGTAAACCCAAAGGGGTCCCCTAGAGGCATAGCCAATATTCACTCCTTGTGGGCACACAAATCCAGGATTAGCCTGTAGCTGTTCCCAGGGAAAGTGTTCGCTAGTGAAGTCTGAGCTAGTGTCAGGCAAGTATTGTAATGGAGAAGACCTGCTCTGCCTGCTTATTCATCTGAATTACGTGCCTCTGGAATGCATACTTGTGTACCCCCAGAGTTTAAAACTCCATCATGCTTCTGTCATAAGATATGTTATTCCTCTGACATTGGTTTTCTTTCACAATACTGTGAATTCTCCTCCAAGTCCGGAAAATCTAGCTGAAACTATTGTCTCCTAATTTCTCCTAGCTAATACACAGAAACACTGAAGATCGGAGATCTTCCAAATTGACAGTTCCCTAAACTGTTATGTATATATATTTATTTCTTTTTTAAATGCCACAGTTTCAGTTTCACTAGTGGAAGCAGAGAGGAAGACTGGTAGAAGAATAATTATTAAAGCTAGGTCTGAAATTATTCAGTCTGTGCAGCCCTCCTTTGCAGGATGACGATGCTGATACTGTAGCTGCTTCTGTAGCTCACTTCTTTGTAAAGGTCCTCTAATGTTAACCCAAATCAACCCAAAAGCCTATCATCAAAACTATTATTAATGTCTTACACCTACAGGATCTAACTGAGAGAAGAATCCTACTCATTGTGCCTGCAGTCAGACACATTTCTCAGTTTGCCTCATAAGCAGAGAAGAAAGGCAAATAGACATGACCAGGTTAAAAACAAACCCAAAAGGTGAGGCACACAACAGGATCAAGCTTGGGCTTTTTAGAGGATCTTTTCCAGAAAAACCTTAGGTATTCTTGAATTTCAAAGGGAGAATGAGAGCTTAAACCTTTTATCCCATTGAAAACCTCAGCCTGACAGACTTGTCTGAAGTCATATGGGAAGCCCATGGACAGGAGCAAAACCTGTCCAGAGACAGCTGTGAAACCCAAATCTCTAGAATGCTTTTGCATAGAAACAGTTTTTTTCATACAAATAACTGTGTTTGGGCTTATGTCTACCTTAGATTAAAGAGCGAAGGATAAGCATCTACCCCAGTTGCCACCACAACGATGAATTTTAAGGGTTAGTCATCCCTGAGACCTGGAATGGCTCATTCATGTAAGAGAAATATTTCATTCAGCCTTGTACCCCTAGAAAGCTGACACTCCTGGGCAATGAAGCTCCTTTTTCTTTTCTTTGCTTTCCCGGAGAGTAATCTTGACTGCATTTCCACCAAAACGGAGATGCAATATCTCACAAAGTGGTGCACTGCATGTTTCTGCTGGCGTTCATTGGCTGCATCTCATGTGCAGGGCAAAGGCTTAGCCTCTAAGATTTGTTGGCAGCCTCCTGCTCTTTGTTCTTCAGAATGTGAAAATAGTGTAAATAGCAGCATCTGCAATTGCTCCTGCTGCTCTGACTGCCAGCCAAGTCAGACCCCCCTCCCCTCGGAGAGCAGTCCACATGCTGCACACAGGACTGGACCGGGTAGGAATTATATGCAGTGAGAGTGCAGCCTCAGGAGTGCTGTGAAGTATACAGGCCATCAGACAGAAAGGCAGATAGACTGCCTCCTAGTTTGGCTATTCCCAAAAGAAATAAAAAAATGCCCTCTTCCCCACATCATGACCCTTATATGTTTTTTTAGGATTTTTGTGACTAAATCTATATTGCTACCAAAAATGTTTTAAAGAAAGGGAGAAAATAATTCAACTTGCTCTTGTGCAAGGAAAGCTCTATCCTGAGAACAGCCAGCCTTCCTGCCATGATCCGATACCTTCCATGTTCTTACACTGAACTCATCATTATGGTCCAGAGTTTTCAGCAGCTGGGCTCACTCTTTTTCTGTTCATGCAATGGTTTTAAGAATTTTTAAATGTATATGTAGAAATTAACCTTTATAATGCTGAAAACCAATTACCTTTTTTCCGCTATATATATACACATGCGTACATGCATAACATGTATCTGGTACAACAGATTTTTTTTTCCCCTTCCATCTCAGGCTAAAAAGAGAGTTAAGTACTTTTTCAGATGAAAAGCATTTTAAAATACCTGTTTGTCGATTTGAAATTAACATAAGAAACAGAACAGTGGGCAGGCAGAGGGAGATGTTCATCTACAGTTTGCGACAAGAGAAGCTGGCAATGAGCCCTAGAGTAAAAAGCATGCCCCAGAGAGATGCTGTTGATGGAAGTGTTCTGCAAGCTTCTTTCCAACCAGCACTATGAGGCAGTGCTGCCCCAAAAGCAAACCCTTTCCATACATAAAAATTGTATAGCAAGGTCAGGGACATGGATGAATTAAGTATCTTGTAGGCAGGCAGCTGGCTGGACTCATAGGTAGCTGAGGACAAGTTTAAAGCCCTAAACCTTATCTCCCAATCCCATAAAAGTATTACAGAGACAAAAAAAATCCTGGGGCTACGAATGGACAAAAGCATAATTTCTGCGTGTACTTATTTTACTGTGTGCTTATTTCTATGTGAGTTGTTATTTTACACCATTTTTTCCCCTTACTTTATCTACCTATCACAATTTTCCTCTTCTGCACATTTCAAGAAACACATTGGACATAAAACCAAGTTTGCAAAAGGATTCAACTTCTGCTTTGGCTGCATGGCAGCTGTCATGATTTGATGCTTCATCATGAATTCGTTATTCTGCACTTAAAGCAAAACATTAATTATCTTTCTAAATTCTAACCTTTCCTCTTTCTCTCTTAGTATAATCCTTCAACTCCAAAAGAGCAGCATAGAAGACACAGTCTCACCTAGCCTTGGAGACCTATGCTTCATTGTGAGCCCACCTTAACATCAAGAGTCACAGCTTTCAACTACATTACTCTCCTGTATTTGTTTTTTTTTTTATTTGTATCATTCCAACACATGCCAACCTCTAGCACATAAAATGCTTGGCTCAGAGGAACAGACGTATACAGCTGCACTGTAATTGTATAAAAAAAGCGCACTAATAACTCTTCAGTGCATTCAAAAACTCTGCTCATCACAGGAGTCTGGGCAGATTGGCACATGGTGCAAAGGCACAGATTACACAGCGCTTAATGGCTAAAACTGGAGTGCTATATTGCCCAAATACATTCAGTTTAAATTCAAGAGAATGAGGTCTTTTTCTTCTGCCCAACAAGTGAATTTTAACCAAACATCACTAGAATATTTGTGGAAAGCCAAGTGTGCAGTATGTAAACACAGAGGACTGCAACGTGAACCTAGGTCTAAGAGATATGCTCTTTTAGCAAGAGGGAAGAAAAACACTATGGGAGAAGTGGACAAGCAAAACAGCTTAGATTTTTGATGCCAGTCACTCGTACATGAGTTATAGACCAGTCATTACTTACAGAAATTATTTATCCAGTAGTTTTGAACAGTGAGTCCGTTCCCAGGAAATCATGAACTGCTCCTTGGGACTTCAAGAACAGAAAAGGAAGCAAAATGCATTAAAAAGATAATATCTTTCAAATTATTCACCTAAGCGTCTTCCTATGTGAAGTTTGAAGATAGTTTTTCAATGATAAATCTGCACAGAGTATGCTATAAGATTTCTTATGGTTTATGTGACTGAAAACCTGAAAGTCTCATTGGAAAGTAGTGTTCTTATTTTGTGTGATTATCACATTTGCAGTACAGAACTAACATTCACAAAAGCAGGCAGGACTGCCCATGCTGTGAGCATACCATGCAGGCTTAAAAGCTTTAATTCAGGAAAGTCACTCTATTGAGGAAAAAGGAACATAAGCACTTGTTTAACTAGGAGTTTTTAAACTGCCTTTCTAAATAAGGATAGTTTAAAACATGCATCTAGGTGGCTTTCCACACAAAAGAATTTATCCTCCAATAATTTTATGAATTAATTTTAAATCTAATTTAGGGAAACAGGGCTGCACCTCCTCTGAATATGCACTCCTCTCTCAGCCTCTTTCAGTGGCCATTTGACCCTGCAAAGGACCTGGCTGGGATCAGTTGCTGCATGGACCGATTTCCTGACTGCAGCTGCTGTATACCATAAATGCACTGAAGGGGCCTGCAAAACAGTAAGCCATAACCTCCCCTGCGAACTGCAGAGTGCTGAGCTAGTGGAGACTTTTGGAAAAATACTTGACATCCCTTCTATAGCTATAACTGTAGCCTCATTTTCTTATCATGTGCTGGCAAGTTGGAAAGACAGGGATACTTTCTCTGGGCTGTTTGGTCTGATACCTGCTAAGGTAAAGAGAATCTGCAGCCTTTCAGACAGCCGAGGCATGTATATCAACAGCAGAGAATGTTTTCTTTTGCTGGCCTGAAGTTGGGGCAGTGAAGATATACTGGTTGCACCCAAGGATGTCAATTGCAAGAAAGGATCAAATTTGATAGATATTTAATGAAAACCAGAGAGAATGCACATATATATATGTATACACACAGATATTCCAAACATCTTTTTGTCCCAATTGATGCCAAATGCATTAGCTGAGAATATAATTTTATGTAGCTTTTGGGTTTCTGTAACACTTTCAAGCATTTAGGACACAGTCTGGAAACTAAGCTGACAGACACCACCCTTGAGCGATATTGGCTTGCCACTGACCTCATGCACTAGTCAAAAAGAATAGCCTGCTCCATCTTTTACCCTGGCACGTGACTTCAAAAAAATCAAACAAGCATTCCTCATTACACTTATTTAATTTGAGTATGGCTTGTTATTAATTGACTGAGGTAAAACACAACCCTCTCACTGTAAAACATAATTATTTAAGCTAAAGTGCTGATGACTTAAAATGTCATGTTATAGCACATAATCTATGCTAAAATGAAAGATAGAAACATCTCCTTTGGTGCAATTGCACTGAATTCAGTTCACTTGTTATGACCAGAAAAGTGAGACTTGGGATGAACTCAGGAGATGGGATGCTGTGCTTATCAGTCTCCAATCTCCTGGGCTTTCCCCAGCCCTATGGAAACAGCTAGTGCAATACAGAAAGCCTTCCAGGGGATGGGGCCATGACCATGACTAATCAAAGAGCAAATCAAAGCGTTTACTTTCTAAGTAGAAGCAGCACAGATTTGCTTAACGCATGTCCCCAAAAGTGTCCCCAAAACATGGTGATTTTTTTGCAGTCCCCTTCCCAATCAGTTTCTGGTGTACTTTAATTTGGAGGGGAAATGGGCTTCTTATTAGTAAATAATTCATCTTAGATTTATCAAGCAACTTTGCTTCACCAAAGAGTATTACAAATGACAAGCTAGTTCATCCCTTCTGATTTTTGCCATGGAAGAGAAAACGAGTTGAAATAGTCCGGAAATCTGTCAGAGGAGGAGGGAGCTGATCACAGTGCTGTCATAATCTCCTTTACCTGTAGCTCGAAGGATGCCTGTATGTGTGTATTCTGCCTGACTGGAGGTCCACTGAGATTTGGGGCTAGGAAGGAGTTCGAGTAAGATGTGTGTCCTGGGCAGCTACAAACCCAGGAGGACCAACATTATATGTGGCATAAATGTCTGATAAATCCACATGGGAACACACATGGAAGTAATGACTTTGATTAATCAATAGCAGCTGCTAGATTCACTTTCACGCTATTGTATCTCATCAGGGCATGAGGTGTTTCGGTGTGCGATGGGTCCTGCAGGATATGTAGCAAGCAGAGCAACTTGGGGGGAAAACGATAAAGGGTCTCAGTCCCCTCCAAATTTGTCATAAGCCTGTGGGGTGTTACTAGAGTTTCCTAACTTTGGCATACTCAGATTTTTGTGGCTGAGGTGGAGGTGCCTAGGGTTAATCCACCAGCAACTAATGATGAGCATTGTGCAGCCTCACCTTTATGCATGTTGAGAGCAAGGCAGAATCCAAACCCCTAAATTATGCATCTAGGCTTCCCTTTCAAAATCAGAAAAGTCTGCTGCCTGAGAGTGGCTTGTCACAAGCTGACATGCTGAGCCAGGAACCAGTAGGAACTGGTTTATCCCGTTACTCTGTAAGGTTTAATTAGCATGGGGACTAGTCCCCAGGTCTCCTTTTATCCTGCCAAATGATTTAACCTAAGGTTAGAGAATCACTGGGGCTTTTTTTCCCCCACTGTTTTGTCTATTCAGTGCGCTTTTCTCCTCCTTTGCTGGTGAATATGACCTCCCCAGTCAGGCCTCCTCTGGAGGAAGGGGATATAAACTGGAGTCTGCTCCATTACAGAGTGAGAGTCTGTTGGAGCACGTGCTCCAAGCTCTGAGCTGGTGGAGAGACCTCTGCTTGTAGGAGAAGTGTCTGAGAGAGGAGAAGGACAAACAGCTCCTTTTTCCAGGGGGGCTCTTCATGAAAACAGATATATAAGGCATGCTTGCTTGGAACATATACCAAAACAGTGAAAGATTAATACAGAAGCTATCATAGCAGAAGGACATGCTTTAACAAAAATTTCCTTGCTGATGCTGGTAAGGTCTCACTTTGCTGAAGTGCTGCAATGAGAAATTTGGAAGTCTTGTCCCCCTTTCCTTCTTTTCTTCCTTCCTTTCTGCAGGATATCCATAAAACTAGAAAGGACATCAAGAAAGCTGGGTTTTTTTCCTGACTTGTCACTGCCACGCTATAGAGAATATTTACTTTTTCAGCTCTTCCTGTGTTTGAAAGGACATCATAGGATCCTGGTTGTGACAGAATGGAGCTTGACAATATACAATCATCTTAACTAAAAGAGCGGAGATTAAGGCTGGATGTGAAGAAGAAATTCTTTACAAGAAGGATAGTAAAACACTGGCGCAGGCTACCCAGGGAGGTGGTGGATGCACCAAAACTGGACACATTCAAGGCCAGGCTGGATGTAGTTCTGGGCCACCTGATCTAGTTGAAGATGTGCCTGCTCATTGGAGGGCTTTGGACTAAATGAGCTTTGAAGGTCCCTTCCAACCCAGACTATTCAATGATGATTCTAAGTGACATGCAAAGCAGAGGGGATTTCATTGTAAGGATGTGTCTATATTGACAGTGTTCACTATCACAGTCCTTCACCATTTCAGCATTTCTACTTATATAGCACAAAGCATGGGGATTTCATTTTTATCACAAAAGTTTATGACCCACACCTTCAAGCTTAAACAGGGGAAGCTTAGATTGGATATGAGGAAGAAATTCTTTACTGTAAGGGTGGTGAGGCACTGGAATGGGCTGCCCAGGGAAGTTGTGAATGCTCCATCGCTGGCGATGTTCAAGGCCAGGTTGGACATAGCCTTGGGTGGCATGGTTTAGTGTGAAGTGTCCCTGCCCACGGCAGAGGGCTGGATCTAGATAATCTTAAGGTCCTTTCCAACCCTAACTATTCTATTATTCTATGATTCTAACAAACTTCTGTTTGTAGTTAAGAGAAGGCAAAATTAAAACCCATCCAGCAGAATGTGTCTATATGGACAACATGGAAGCATGCCTTCCACAGCATAGGTTTTCCAGGCACGTATTTACTAGCTTACATTGAGACGAAGACCAGCTGTTGTGAGCACAACAGAAACTCAGAGAAGAGCACTCCTTCCTCTGTGCAGCTAGGATTTATGCCCACCACCACACCATCAGCTCTACAAAGCTCCATAACAAATCTGGCCTTACATAGGGCTGAGGGAAGAGTAAGGGAATGAGGCACACTGAGCATGTCTGGGAGTCTGCTAACCAAGCTACGTGTGATGGTATGACCTACAAGTGCAATTGTAACCAGCTACCCTTCCTCCCCAGAGCGACTGATTCCTCCATGCAGCCACTGCAACAATGGATATTTTTTCAGCATAGACCTCTTTAAATGTTGGCAGAATTAATGCCAGGGCTTAAGAACACCTGGCTATATTCAAGATAGGACAGCGGTATTAGGTCTGTCACAACCGGGTCTGGTGCATCCAGAACACTCATGTGCGAGCTCCAAAATGACACTCTCTTTTCCCCCAGCCCTTTTTTTTGGTAGAGGAAGATCATCCAGAATCAACCCACTAAAAAGAATTGTCATAAAATCTCACACCATTGACTTGTAAATGGAATTGAATCTGTGGAGTCTACATAATGATCCTATCAAAATGGGAAGGAGCTATCACATTCATGTAACAGATGAGATATGAAATGACTACTATGGCAGATGAACACCCCAGAGGTATTTTGCTTTATTCTACTCACTGCGTTTATATCTCCAGTTTCTCTAATTTTAGTTACTTTTTCCTCAGGTCTCAAGACAAGAACAGAAAGACTTTCTTTTCATTCTTTCCTTTTTTTCCTTTTTTATTTTTCTTTAACAAATCATCTCATACAGAAGTCAATAATATAAATACTTATGTTTCCGAGGTCAGTGCTGGGACTTTATTAAAACTGATTTTTCACAATGCATTTCTCTGCTGTTGTTTCTGCCATTGCTGCTGGAAACCTTCCAGTCATTTCCCTTTCCCTATAACCATCATTTGGGTTGCTGAGAAGTTATAGTACTTGCATCAGACAGGGGGCAAGCAGACAGGGGGCAAGTAGTGACAGGCTCACCTTCTTTGCTAAAGAAATTGCCCTGCTTAGGAAAATCAGACGCAAAGCCCTCCTCCCTCCCCTTCTAACCCTTACACATTCCTTTGCATCTCCAACCTCCATCCCTTTCCACTTTCTCCCCTGGCCCTCTCTGCTCAGCATTTTGATTAGTGACTACTTAAAATAATCAGAACAGCCACTTAACTGGGAGTCTCACACTTACACCTGAAGCTAAAACACAGTGTCATAAAAACGAAAAGTCATCAGAATAGCAAAGACTGCCTCTTGCATGCTGCTGCCAGAAGAATATATTCATATAGCAGTGATTGTGCAGCACTGCTGTTAGTCAGCACAGGCTGGATTAGTACACAGACCCTTCTATCATTGCCCTCCAGGGATTCACACCCAGGGTTTAATTAGGGTTTGAGCCTGGTTTTGCTTCAGAGAGATGCTGAGTTAAGTGCAGCCCCAGTGCATTGCCCTGGATGACCTCTGTCTATATGGAACATGCTCCTGCTGTGGCATGCACAACAGGTGTGCGCACCCCTCACACACATTCTCCTACCCCTTTTTTATAAATTATTGGCAATACTACAGTGCACAAGCTGGAGGGTACTGGTTAAACCATGTGCTTTGTACTTATTAAACATTGCTGGCCCCGGGGAATGAAATGAGCCAGGGCTCATTCGTAGGAAGTGTTGTTGGCACTCTCTAATTGTATAGAACAATATAATCCAATGTGATGTAATGAAGATCTATGGAGAAAAACAGCCTTTTCCTTTGAAGAGAATGCCGATGTATTTTAATTTTTATTTCATTCACTGACAGGTCAAGAGACGAAAAGCACAAAGTGATCTACCATATTCTACATACTGTGTAAGCCCTATGTACTTGTATATTCTGTATAAACATGTATCTGTAAACAAGGTAAAGATTGGAGGGCAAACAAAGAGACAAAGAAATTCAGAGTTAAAACTGGTGTTAAATCAATCCTTCATGCCTCTCTCCCATTACACAAAGGAGAGGACATGTCCCACACTGTGCTCAGAGCATAGATAGCAACCTTTGAATTTCAGAGTGGCACTGAAAGTGCAGTGCATCTAATCTTAATCTTATTTAAACTTTTTTTTTTTTTATTTTCCTTCATTATTTTGCTTTGAAAAGGCCCCAAGGAAAATTGTGAAATGTGTATTAGCTGCCTGAAAGAGCAGTTGTCTGCTATATAAATACATATTTAGAAACTATCCTGAAGTCCCCTGAAGTCAATGGAAATATTTCAATGGATTTCAGTGGGCTTGGATAAGACCTTTAGGCAGTTTTCTAAAAGGAACAGTTTTACCAACTTTATATTTATAATTTCTACTTAGATTAGTGATTGAATAAAAATAGAGACAAAGTAGGAAAGCCTTGCAAAATAGAAACAAATACATTTATTTTTGTTACCATAACTTGCTTCCCTTGTGCTAATTTTATCTCTCCTTTCTCAGTATTTGTTTACCACAGAGGAGAGGGACGTAGGCTTTGAGCAGGACAGTCCTGTACAGAAAAGCACAGCAAGACAGCAAAATGGGGATAGAAAACAAGCAAAATGGACGCCACCACAAAGAGAACTGAGCATAGGGTTACTATAAAGTGTAGCTGACGTGACTTTTATTAACTTAGTCATATAGAAACATTTTCCACCTTTGTCCCCTTTTTCATATTAGCCACTGTTACCTGTTTGATTTTGTTGGACCTCAAATTCTGTTCTTCTTGATGATCTCCTGGTTACCTATGTCGGTGTGTGAGCCTTGTTCAGGGGTAACGCAGAATGAAAAGCAGAAGAAAGCATGAGATGTTCAAGTATGACCAAGGGAAAAGTATGGGAATGTTTGCTTGCTTATAAATAAGATCAAGGAGCTCCCCAAAGCACAAGTTACTTTATGAACGTAGGAAGTTTGACTATGAAGCTAGGGCTAAATTCAGGTGAAGACAGAGGGGAAAAATCTTAAACAGATCCACTGCTGCAAAGATTGAGAAGATCACTCTGAAGTCTGAGAAAGCAGACTGAAAAGCAAAAATAAAGAAACAGAGAAGGGAAGTATAGCATGCCTTGTTTAATGAAAGAATGGAGTTTTAAAACCTGGCCCATAAGGTGAGAGAGAAGACCAGGAGAACATTATTTCTTTGTCCAGTAATTTTGGTATCTACCTACTACAGACTGCAGCCTCCACTCAACTACTGCCCTTACCTTCCACAGAGGACCTCCTGGAAACTCTTCCTCACACCACGGACCCCAAAGGGCTGACCGGTGACACCCCATGCCTTCATAAACCAAGCAGACACCTTCCGGTCAGTGCCCCTTCCATCCCTCTGCCCTTGGGAAGCAAAGGGAAACCCATGTGTCTGCCAGCATGACAAGACTCCAGCAGAAGCTGCTGAGCCAGACTATACAAGCACCAGGGGACCTATAAAACTTTTATTGTCTTTTAAATACATATTTAGGGATTGTTCTGCTTGTGTAGTATTTAATTTCCACACCTGGTTATTTACTGTTGTTGATGTTCATAATTAAACACCTTTAAAACCATTTTTAAAAGACCCCGTGCAGTAGTTCTGAAAGACCAAGTATACTCTGCCACCTTAGTGTGTGAGAGAGAGCCTATGCCCAGGTAGGTGAGGACCCTCTACACAGGCATAGAGGTCTGTTCAGTAACATGTACTGTGACATGAGATTGAGCCTTGCATCCACCTTCCTCCTGCTCTCAGATGTTGGCAAGCATCACTGTCTGACCCAGTTCTCAGTTATGGCGGGGGTTTCCTACCCTTTATTTAAAGGGGCAACTCTCCCTTGTTGAGGCTATCTGATAGCTCTCGGTATTTGTTTGATTATTTTCCACTCTGATGAAAAATAAACATTTTTTTTCTTTCGTTGGAAAATACATACCAGCTTAATTTGATTGCAAGCTGGATGCAAAATACGTAGTTCTTCACTGACCAACACCTTTCAACTACTCTGCAGCTGTAAGGGTTGATGGTTTTACTCAGCCTAGAAGAGGTGAGAACTGGGTCCTATATAATAGTTAACTTGGGTCCCTTCCACGCTTACCTTTTCTATACATGAGCCTATACGGACGTATCTCAAGAGACTCCTGGTTTAGGTTTTTACAAGTGGAAGGACCCCTGAAATGGGTGAGAAAAAGACCAAGCAAAAAAAGAAAATGGACTCTGGCTCCTTACAGGGAGAAATTTGTCATTTATACTCCAAACTGATTCTTCCTATGACTATAATGCGGGCTGCAAGTTCCTCTCTTTGACATGCCAACAGTGTCTCCAAGCACACTGTTCTGTACAGAATTGTCTCATCTTAACTCATTCAAATGTCCTTCCTGTGAGTCAGAAGCATGAGCATGGCACTTGATGTCTTCAGTCTTCCCGCCTCTTCCCCAGCAACACAGCAGTGATACACAATTTCTGTCAGAGCACAGCAGTGATACATAGCCTCTGTCAGAGCATATCCGCGATTGTGGATGGGGGAAACCAGGGTGGGACAGCAAAGCCTGATATACTTTGTCACCTTGCAAGAGTTGCTATGATCTTTTCCTTCTCCTTTTGTATGACTTTGCCCCACCTCTCATGGTCTAGACCTAAATAACATCTTTCCTTGACTGGATATAACCTGCAGGTATGCAAGCTTCAGGTTGCTGCTCGCAGCACTTTCACTGGGTTTTCAGTGCTTTCTCATGGGAGTGCTATTGAGAAGTCTTCCTCACACCCTCACATCTAAAATCGCTTTGCTTGTTGGAGAGGTTCAGGCAGGGCAGGTCTTAGCAGTAATATTTTTGTGTGGAGGAAGAACTGCACCACAGCTAACAATAAGCACTTCTTCAAGAGCTAATTGAAGATAGAATGTATAACACCATCTGTAACCAGCCATCTGGTGATTCCCAATAACACTGCCTTGCACACCACAAGGAGGGGAGGAATTTATAGAATAGCAATCTAGTTTGAACACAATCTGATCTGGATAAAACGCAAGCCCCTCTTTGCCACCTCCTTAGCCATTATCCATATTCAAACTGTGAAACCACAGCTCTTGAGATGGTTTAAAAAAATTACTATTGGACTATGAATAATAATGATGATGATAATCAGAAATGTATTTATTAGGTACCTTTGAACTTTCAGATTCCAGCCAGACAAGATGCAGGAAACTAAAATCTCAAGAGAGTCTTTTTTCACGGAGATGGCAGACCAGTTTTGCACTCCCAGGGGATAGCGCTAGCAGAGATAAGTATCTAAAGTTGGGAATGATTATCTGAGTTGAACTTCCAAACCTTTTGCAGTTTGCCATCATTCCCTATGCCTTCTCTTCCTAATATATGAAGGGACTGTAAATTAATGACTGCCAACCTGTCAGTTGTGAATCAACAATGTATTTTACTCACAGGAATGCAAAATCAAAGCAAATCCCCCCCAAAACACCAGTGATTTCTGGTGTGCTCTCATAACATAAAAACATCTGACATTATTTCTGCCACATGTCATTACTGAAATTTGAACCCGTGCTGAATCCTCAGGCGGCCTTTTCTTTAAACTGTGAGAGAATTTTAGCAACTGCATTTGGTACCCTTGCAAATACAGTCAGAGAATGGTAATATGGACAGACCTTCACTTTTAGCAACACAAATGGCACCAACTATAATAAATATGAGGAGTGATTCCCAAACCGAAGACTGGCAAATAGTTACCCAGCTGCTACAGAAATAGCAAGATAGATTTTTTTTTTTTTTTTTTAAAGAAAAGAAATTAAATGAAATGGATATTAGCTGGAAACATCTGTGTTCACCACAGAGCAAAATGCATATTCAGCAGCCAGTTTATTGGCTCTTTAGAGGATGTGAATGGTGCATTGTAAATAATGACACGCCTGTAATAAATTCCCAGTAAAAAAGAGGGGGACTGAGCCTGTTCCTCCCACAATTCACATTTCTGGGTCCCTGCTGTGAGTGATGATTCACAGCAGTCACAAATTCCTGTTTTCAAAATGCTATTGTATACTCCAGGGCTTTCATTAAGTTTTACACTAGCAAGGGAAATTTAAAACTTGAGAGAGAGAGAGAGAGGCTCTGTGGTGACATTCATTTAACACTCACTGTACTGCGCTGATAGATGTGATAGGAGGGTGCATGTCAGAAATCAGTCTGTGTTGCTTTCTTTAAATGTAAAGAACGGTGCATGAAACCCTGACAGTGTATAAGAAACAATTCAAAACCCACCAAAATCGTGACTTGACAGCTTTTGTGTTTTGGAGGTGTATAAAACATGGCATAAATGTATTGGGCTTCAGCATTTAATTTGTGCTCCTGCGGGACAGGCAGCTGTCTTAATTTCCTTCCTGATGCAAGTAAATCAGGTCTGTGAGTGTTATGTATAAAAGATGTACTGCTCCAGCCTTACACTTCCAGGATTGAGATAGCTACAAAGAAAGATCTCATTGCAGAGAATGTACCTTTTCCTGTCAAAGCTGGGTATCAAGATGTGCAGACACATTTTCGTGCCCTGACCAGGGAATTCCTAGAACATCATTCTGGTGCATGGTGTTGCAGCATACTCCCTCCACTGGGCCTTTCACCACCAGGACGTGGTTTTATATTCAGTCTACATCATTTCAGCCAAACGGTTGTTCTACAGCTGCAAAGCGCACTAATGAGATGAGTTTTTGGCAGACTCGCAAAGTTCTCGGTGCCCAGAGTTACACATGTTGTACACTGTCTGCTGGCTACCTCTGTTTGCACTTAAGGAGGCACTGTAAGATACTTCTTTTTAGCAGAGGATATATTGCCCGGTAGCTAAAATGTTACACAAGCTTCTTCTCACACTAGCAAGCTTGCCATACCCCACCCATTTAGAAAGGAGGCATCTGTATTCTCGGCTAAATTAAGGGCGGATTTTCCAAGAACCAGGGCCAAATTCGCTTCCATTTTCTTTTTTTCCCTACCAAAGTGCAATTTCGTCTTTTCATTGGGATTTCTCAAGCAAAGACTAAGTTACTGTGTCTTTCATATGGCCATAGTATGTCTCCCTGCTGCTTTTTTTGACCTGAAATGAAAAACCTTCTCTTGTAATTTTTAGCTGTATTTACTGGGTTTCACATAAAGAGCTGCCCCCGTCACAGGTATGAAGACACAGGAGCACGAAATAAAAGCAGTTCAGATTCTGCCTAATAAAAGTCTGCAACACTTCATCAGCATCACAGGCGTATTAATATCAGGGTCAGTTTTAAGGTGGAATTTGTGAAATTTGTGCCATTTTCCGCTTTGAGCAAGAGATTGGTGTAAATCTTGGAAACCAGCCCATTACATCTAATTAAAACACACACATAAAAGTAAATGCTGTTGTCTTTCTCTCTCCCACCCTTTTCACTTTTAGTTCTCTCAAAAAGTGGGTAAAAGTTCAATGCAGTTATTGGTTGTGTCTTAGCTTTGCTTAAAAAACATATGTATAAGATGGAAGATGCTTGAAATATTAAGTATTTGACTAATGGTAATTCATTAATTTGCTTTATTCAGGAGCTGGAGCAGGGAAAATTTATTGCTCCAAAAGCACCAGGCTGCAAGACTTCAGAGCAGCACCTACACGGTCCTATCCTGGCTCCACATCTTCCTTTCCTATGCAGATGCCCCTGAGGCTATCCAGTCCTACACCACAACACTCCCTGTTCACCCCACCAAACCCTGAAGCAACATTTTGGGAGCCAGGGCTGCTGGTTTTGTAGCTCCACACCAGTTATTTAATTTTCCAGAGAGTACCACTTCATCTTTCTCAGGAGCTGCTGCCCGCCAGCCTGCTGCCATTTTGTGGAGTGGCGTTGATATAGCACACTATAGAAGAAACAAACCCTGCATGAGAAGGTGCTATTTTTGGTTCTTCTCTCTTATTTTTTTTCTCACATACACTGAGGAGCTATAGCTATTCAAACTGGCTGCCCGTATCCCCTCGAGCTATGGAAAACATTTCCCAGCATAGGAGGTGTAAAGGCGCTGCTGCTAGCAGGTGAGTGGTCAGCGTGCCACTGCGCTAACTCTTCAGATCGGGTCCCATTTTTGTGGTAGCAGTGCAGCAGGGAACCTAGGTACTTTCTAATGTTATGGCCATATGAAATAACAAGGACAAGGAGAATCAGTTAGGCTTCATTCCTGAAAAAATAGTCTTTCTCTTGGGATTTTTAACTTTAATTTGTGAGTGGGTAACTTGAATTTCCAAAATGAGTTGGTGTTAAATGCCAGGCTCACTGGTAGAAGATACATTAAGCCATTATGGTAGATCTGCTGATACTATTTGTTTTCCAAAATAATATCCAAACTGAACCATGTTTTTAAAAAGGAAAGTTTTGCTTTGAAAGGCCCCTGAAGTAGAATAATAGAAAAAGCTCGTTGCCTTTATATGATGGAAAAAAAACGGATATCTATTTTGGTGGTACTCAGAGATTTACTAGAAGAATCGTAAAACCTGACTTTTCCTTAAGCTTTGGCATTTTGAGACTTCTTTTTTTTAAATGTCTAAATTTTGATAAGTGAAGGTCTCAAGGGTGTAGAGTCCTGATTTTAATGGGAAATGGTTGGTGGGAGAAGATTTTTACTTGGGAATTTTATTGGTCTGAGAAAGTCCAAGTCTTTTGAATACCATGGTATACTCCAAAACGTATTTCCTTGACTTTTGTGATAAAAGGAGCTGATGCAGGTCCAATTGGGAAAGAGCATCACTGCAAGTTAAGATGCGAAAACTGGATTTGACAGAGCAAGTATTGTTTGTGAATTTAGCAGATAATTTCCTTGCATAAATAATGCAAAGCAAATACATGTGTGCATTGAGAACCTGAAACAAATAAATTAATGCTCTTTTCTTCAGATCCTAAACACTGTTTATATGCTTATTTTAAGCAAAACCATTTTAAACCATCCAGTTTTCAAGGAAGCTGCTCAATGCAATAAAGATGTTTTCCAATATTATATTGAAAATATTATTGGATTATATATCATATAAATAATTCACATATTTTCTCCCAATTCTAGGAATTTTTTTTTCCCTGTCTCAAGGTGACTTTGAACCTCATCACTCTACAGCAGACTTCAGAGGTTTTCATCACCCTGTTTGTAAGTACCATTTCAGTAGTTAATCACATCAGGGACAGCTGTCTCAGGGGTGCTCTTTTTGATACTGGGATGGAAAAAGCCTTTACAGAACCTTCCTTTGGTATTCCAAGCGCAAAATCAACCACTGACATGTGCCCTGCAGAGAAGGGAAACCAGTAAAATGATACCACAGTTATTAAATGGGTTCAAATATTTTTATCTTTTTTTTTTCTTATTCCAATAAATTTTTTGGAACCTATCCCATCGTCTTTGATTCCACCCCCAAGAGAAGGAAGCAGAAAATCAGTCACTGAGAGAGTCTGAAGCATTGCACAGCAAACTGCTTTCACCTCCCAGGAGAAACTGAAATATGTTCCCAAGTAAAGGACTTAGAAACTTTTCTTTAAATTTCAAGAACGTGAATTATTCGTGTTAGAGACAGAGCATGAGAGAGAAGTGCGAAGAGTAGCTGCAGTTTCTCACCACAGCCCTATTGTTTCTTTCACCACTTATCAACATGTAAACTTTGTTTTCTCAGGAGTAATGATTTTACAACCACTAGGGACAATAGGAAATGTCAGATAAGAGACTCATACATCAAAACAGCACATCCTGACAAGACTGGAACAAAATTCAGGAAGGATGAGTGGAATTTTATATGGCTATGTTTTGTTTAAATGCGGCCAGTGAAAAATAATATAATGTGTTGGATTTTTATTTAAACCCTATGCTCATGGTACTCTTCCTCTACGTATCACAACAGAAGGTTGACTGAGAACTCTGCATTCAATGCTGCCATCTCACTTTCAACACTGGGGGAGAAATTTAGAAGCAGAAGAAAGTTCAGATCTAAACTTTGTGTCTGCTCTTATCTCTCATTGCATTCCACCACACACTGCAGAAGGAGGTAGCTGGCAACACGTATGTATAGCTTTCAGCTACTGTATAATGGATTTTGACACAGGCCACAGCGGTGATGACCTGTGCGAAGTGGACACCTGTTATGAAATCTCATATGATTTTGCAAAGAGCTCATGATAAAAGTTGTCAGTTGAAAAGTCAAGCTCTACAGGCCATGAATTCGTAATGGATTTCTTGGTTGTGACTGTTGGTGCTGGGATATATAGATTGTGAAATGAAATCCAGATGATAGCCAAATTCCTATTTCTGCTCTGCAACGCTGCAGGTCACACAAATAGGCTGAAAAAGGTCCTTGAACTTTGAGCAGTAAAGGAGTTTACATCAATTGTATTGACTGAGGGAACTTTTTGGAGGTCACCAGATTATGGGAATTTAAGCTTACTTGGGACTCTTAGAAGTAGCTGGTCTTTCTTAGGGGTAATTGCCATGTATATATTAGCCAGTAGGTGTAGCAAGGTCCTCATCATCAAAATAAACCTTCCTTTTATTCTGAGAGGAAAATGCTACAATATGGAGTTTGCACAGAGAAACCACAGGTGAGCAAAACGGAGTAAGAAGTATCTTTTTCTCTTTACTTTTGTACTTCTTCCTTCCTGAATGTCTCAGATTCAGCAGATCAGCTTTGAACATTCAGCTGGTTGATCACTGAAGAAAGTGTTTTGTCTCTAAGTCAGCTCTACTTTCATGACGGTTTCCACTGTGCTGGTGTCAAATGAACATGGAAACCATGATGATCTTAAACAACTGCTGGAGAGGCCTAGCAGATTTCCCAGTTTCCTATTTGGTATCTCGTATTGTTAAAATAAGAAAATCTTATGAAAAATCCTATAAAAACTATCAGTAGTGTAGGGCCCTACTCAATATATGAGCTAATAAAGTGTGGAAAAATACACTGATTCCACAACTTTCAGGACTCAAAATGCAAAAAATAGAAGCATATTAATAGAGAAGTATGAGAACTAAAGTAAATACAAGGAATGTTTACCACCCCAGCTACTGATTAACTGTGATCCAGGTAACCTGTTATTCAGCCTTTTACAGTCAGTTTGAGTAGGACTGACACCCTCTTTGTCTCATATTTCAGTGACACTCAGTGTAAATGGAGTGTGTAAAAACCAAATGAAGTACTACAAGCTCCATGTCGTGTGCAGATGCACACAAACCATAATGTCTTAAAAACACAGATTTTATGGGCAGTATTTTCAGGAATTTGTTTAGTTCACATGTGGCATCTCAACCAGCACTTTTTGTCCTGAGCCCAGGACACGAAGACGGACAAGGAACCTGGTGATGAGAAAGAAATGAATGTTTACATCATTTGTGTACTATTACATTTCTCATGTAATACTGTCACAAGCTTAGCTCTAGGGACACTCCATAAATTCAGAGGAATGGCTTCATCAGGAGGAACACCCTGTTGTCAGCTCTTATGTACACTGGGTAGCATGAAGATGATGAGGCATAGGTCCTCTTAGATGGTTATAATCGTCATATATACAGCCTTTTTCTATTCATTTAATCCAACAGGCAAACCATGCTATCTCTGCCAGGTCTAAATGTAGCAGAAAGAATCACAAAGAAAGATCACAAATGCATATAGAAACTGGGAAAATGGTTTCACTGTGACCTGTACCAAAGAGAGTTCAGACAGTCAGCTTCTGCTCTAGATTTCTGGAGTTAAAGTTTTACTTTTTTCAAAGCATAAAGTCAATAATAATAACAATTACAATAGCTCAGGAGATAACAGTACCCTAGCCAATAATAAATCATCCAGCACCAGTCCATCTTCAACCAAATTGGCTGAAGCCTTTGATATTTCTTTAATTATTTTCTGATGTAACTTTGGGATTTTGGCTGGATGAAAATTATAAGAAGGTTTGTTTTAGTTCAAAAGCATCTTCTATTCCAACTATATAGTTTACTGACAGGTCAAAGATTATTTGCTTTCAGCTATTAATAAAAAAATAAATCATTCACTGTTTTCTGGACACGTAATGGCAAATTCCTTTGTTAAACATATTTGCTTGCCAGTTGCACTGTGAATTATAGATTAATTACTCAATAACAGTTTTGAAGGTGATGCCTGATTGAGGATTCACACTCTCACATTGCTGAGTGAAGTCAAAAACACGTGTTCAGTTTCAGTCTGGCTTTAGCATATGAGCCACTCTACAAAGGGATCGTAAAACAAAGTACAACGTGACAACCATGGAAACCACTGATGTTCCTTGTGCAAAAAGAGGCAAGATGAAGGAATATCTACTGTGGAGAACCAGATGGAGAGGTCCTTATAGATGCTTGGTCTCCTGGTTCAAACACATCTGCTCAGGTGGATTTATTACTCTCCAGCAATGACAGCCTGAACCACAGTCTTTCTACTGACTTCAGAGCATTAGGATCAGATCCTGGAGGTGGATACAAGTCTTCTTATTAGCATCATTAGGTGCTAGGTAGAGAATATATTTGAAAAGCTGGGTCTAATTGATTTCGCTGGAGTTAACTTTTATAAAAAGACCTAACTGCTTTTTGATATATTACTTGGTGGGGTGTTTTTACAATCATTATTAATTTAAAATCTGAAACTTGTAAGCATGTAAATGCAGTGCCAGCAATATATGACATAAAAGATTCCTCAGATTGATAAGATATTGCAAACAAAAGGAGAAAAATGGTTCACAGTTGTTATAAACACATAAATTATGATCCCAATTACTTTGTTTTGACCATTCAGGAGCGCAAGAACTTTAAGGAAGACAGTTTAGAAGGTTGTATATGGAAGCCTGGTCAGAGTTAGGTCTCCTTAGAAATTAGCCTGGTAAAATTAATTGATGGGAGGGGAAAGGTCGTATAAATGTTGTTAAAGCAAAATTTACTATTATTATAAAATTTCTCTGTGGGTAAGGTCATCTATCAGTGCAAATTCCAAAAAACCCAACCTCTTCCTGATGGTACTAATTGCATATTAATTTAATATCATTATGATGTAGAAATCCAGGCACAAAACTTACACAGTCTTGTAAAACATAGTTACCATTAGCTTTTTGGAAAATGGAAAACAATCAAAGATAGAACTCTTTAGTTTTATGTTTACCCCACAGTACCAAAACTAGCCAGAAAATACTTAAATTAAACAGCCATGATGTTCTGCATTTCTAGATTGTGTGTTAGTGAAGAATATTATTTACTCATTCCAGTACAGGGAGGAGGACGAACTGTGTCTTCTGTATCATTAATCTTTAGAAGACAGTACATGAGCTGCTAAAATATTTAAAAACACATCTTTACCAAGTGATATTATTTAGACGACTTGAATGGATTTGCAGAGATTTCACTGAAAGCATGATGGCAGTGTCTCTGAAAGATGTTGAAGTGCACTTCTGAATGTATTCATGAACACTTGGGACCAGTGTGATACTACTGGATGCTAGCCTTGTCATAGTTTCTCCGCATATCACTCATCCAGTCATTAGAAGTAGGCAAATTCAGGCTCTGTTTTTTCCTAGAACTCTACAACCCATATGAAGGACAACTCGCTGAGCTTTCATTTTCAAGAGTGCTGCCCTTTGGACTATGTCTGCTCCAACATACTCCTGTGTGCAGCAGTGGTCATGGCTTTATAGAGAAGCCTTTCCACCCTTGAGTGCACATAAACATTTTCGAGTATGCTAAACCTGCCTCCACACAATACAGTTTATCCTGCGTTAAATCCATTTTACACAAGAGATGCTTTTCTACTGTTATTGACAGTTCAACAGTACTTTGCATAGGTTTATGCTAAGCCTAGCCTATCCCTGTTGTCTCTGCTAAGTAACAAGAAGAAAGTCTCCATGGCTGATATACTCCAGCAGCTTTTCCTAAACTTTTCAAGCACTTAGACCTCTTTTGGATGAAATTAGCATAGTCTGCATTCCCCACTTGCGTACACACACACTTCACTATATATTAGTCTGATGCTTGCTGGCATATACAAGCATCAGAAAGTACCTCATGCTTTCAGCATATGGACAGCAAACTCCCCACCTTCCAGCTCACCCTCAGAGATTCACATGAACAATGAATTGCTATTTGTCATCAGAGACCCTCTAGATACATTGTGTAGAGAAAGGCTTTAGAAGCAGGTAGTCTTTGCACTTTCAGATTCAGTTTCAAATAACTAGCTGAGGAGGACAGATGTCAGCAGCTCTGAAGTGTGGAGAAAAGAGACTGAGAAACATCAGCACAATTTTGGATGACTTCCAAGAAGAGGTGGGACATATAAGTCCTTTGTAAGGTCATACAAGATAACTGGGTGTTGCTGCATACTATATGTAAGCTGGTTTCCAGGTCTGATGCTCACAGGAACATAAAATGATTAGGAAGCATTTGTGCTTATGATTGAACTCCCAGCTGCTTTTCGCAGCCACACAAAGCAACGCAGACTGGCAGGACTTTGTTGGTAATATCCCGGTATTTCCAGGGTGAAGAAAGCCTTTAAGTAGGCTGGAGAAGACCATCTTTGAACACAAAGCAGAGTAAACTATATATTCTTGCTACAGAAATATACCTCAGGTAGTTAATAAGCAACTTTGGCCAAGATTCAAGGTTCACACCTAAGCTTTGCTATTGTAAATGTGTCAGTTTGTCCAAATACATTAAAAGAACAATACACATAGGAAAAAAAGAAACCCTCAACAAATAGCCACTCCTTGCCATTGGAATGTTAGCTCCACAGCGTTCAGCTAGATTATATATTGTATTGCAATCTTCAGAGTTCCTTGTTTTGGTAAGAAGATCTTAAGATGTCTCGTTGTCTTCACAATTCTTAGCTCTCATCTTGTAAATATATATGCTGTACCTACTTTTACATTCATGTGTGTATTCACAGAGTGCGGTCAAGCTACTCACTGAGGTAAAATTAAACACAACTGTAAGTGGAAAATTTATTTTCCAGGGGTAGTGAACAGCATATGTAATTGTTCTCTGTGTGTCAAAGAACAAATGCAACAAGTAGATTGTGCAAGATTTTATGTTCCTCAAATCTGCTGCTTTTATAGAAAGCCACAAGCTAAATATTCCCCACCAAACATCCAGGTGAACAGTCCTTCAAAGTTCAGTAAGTCTCAGTGAAAGCAAGGGAGCTCTCTACGCCATACATTTTAACTCAGTACCTCAGGGCTTGCCCTTTCATTTTTATGAACAGAGTTATTTAGTAGAAAGCAAACATCTGTGTTTTGCCTAACAAATGCAAAGGAATGGCTGCTACTCACTAAATTTTCCAGACTGAGGTCAATTCCTGACCACTTCACATGCAGTCATAGCTGTATCTGTGCAGAAGCCCTCTGAATCAAATGGGTCCCCATGTCAGAGCAGGAGGGCATATGCACATTGTGGCTGTTAAGGTAGGAGCTGAATTTTTGATGTGGCAGGGTTTAAAAGGTGAGGAAAGTAGAGCAAAGACAGAAATATGGAAGCACGTATTTAAAAGCATTTTCCTATTGCTGAGGAGCCCAATACAAAGGCTTATTCTTTCTCCCCTTACAATTCCCAGTCAGTTCACCTGGGTCCTCCTTAGCACCCCGGTTTTTTGTGCATTGAGTGCAACTGCCTTACAGTGGCACCACGACAGGCTGTCTCTCATCAGCCCCTGCTGTGATACTCCTAACACTTTCACTCCAGGGAGTACTTCCCTGCTTGATGCTGCTAGCAGATTAAAGCTGTTCTAATTTTCCATCCTAAGCCAAATAGATGCATAAGCAAGCTGTTGGATTGTTTCGCTACGAGTGCAGCACGCCATCAGGCTGCTTCCTGCTCCCCCCACCCCAACACTCATAATGGTGGACATTTGCAAGTAAAATGTGGGGTGGAGGGCAGAGGTGAGGTTAAGACACACTACAGACGAGGAAGAGTTCCAGGAATATTTTTCTGCCAAACCCTATTTTTCAAGCTACTCTCCTGACTCCTATCTCTGTGTTAGTGTCAGGAGATGACTTGAAAATTAGGGAGTCTTTTTCTAGGATCAGAAAAGTCATCAAGATTCATTGGATCAGAAGAGTCTTTAAGATCCAATGTTTTTCAGAAATAGGCTGAATGAGCTCAGTAAAGATTAGATGCCAGTCCAAAAATACAGTGCAATACAATTTATTTTTATATGCCATCCTTCACACAAAGTACCACAAAACACTTTAGAGAGATGGAAAGATAATGCTTTACAGAGTTAGGTACAGCAACTCCCAGACAGGCAGAAAAGGAAAATGACATATGGAAATAGAGCAGAGTAAAAGGGAAAGCTGAAATTTAAAAGCAGTAAAGATGCAAGTAAGTATCCTCATGGATGAGACTCCACAAAAGGACTGCGGAAGAATTCAGTGACAGGGCAGGAGAATGATAAGTGGAAACTAGAGTCAAAAAGTAGGCTTGAAAACACAGGACGAAAGTAGGAATGCTTCACTCAGCAACATCTGTTAGGATAAAGCAATACAGAGGGATATCTTGCTGTCATTATAGAGGCTAAATGACTTTTAATGTTCCCGCATTATTGATAAGCCTAGTCATGTGACTGCACATCTGAATTAGGCCGAGAAAGAGATTCACACACCCGAAGATCTCCTCTCGCCTCCGAAACCGGTCCATCTGTGATATGAGGATTTTATGATGCCTGAACACTTGAGGGGCATTACTGTGATTTTGAGGAAGCTGCTAACCAATGACACAGGCATGTCTTTGTCTGGGGCAACAGGCAGAAACACTTGCATGCACACAAACCTGCATGCGTGCACACATGCACAAACTTTACCTAAGAAGTCCTTTAAAAATTCAGTACTGGGTTAAAGTTTAAACTGTGCTACACAATTCTGAAGTAAATTGAAGGGCTCAAGGGTATTTATTTGGTGCAGAAGAGAGGGAAGCAGGTGCTGTGTGTGTGGAAGCATTCCCTTTCCCAGAGGATCTCTGTAGCTGGCTGAAAGATGAAAAGACACAGGCTGCAGATGAGTGGGAACAGAGAAAAGAAAAATAAAAAAAGGAAAAAAGGGAATTTCCTCAAAAATAGGATAAAAATATGCTAAACTTATTTTGTGTTGCTGTGATTTTGTCACTGCTGGCCTTGGCTGGCTTTTCTGGCTGTAACGGACTTGATTATTGTTTCTGAGAGCACATGGATGGCATTGCAGCAAACATGCAGCATAGTCTGCATTGCCTGGATAGAATAGGCATTGGGCAGTGGGTTATCGCATTCCTCATATCACTCAAGCCTTGCTGCAGAGATATGTCATTATATATACTTAATGCAAAGACTTGAAGCTGAAGAAATTGCCAATGCTGTTGCTGTTATAAAACAAAATCCCAGTAAACAGTCTCTGCTGAAGGCAGGTGAAAGAGTTCTGTTACAAAACTCAGCTTTTTTCAGGGCTTTTTTTGTTTTCCTGCTCCAGCTAGCAATGAGCTGCCGAATGCAGAGTATCAGTGTGAAAATTTGGCCCCTAACTGTGCGTGAACATGCCCTTACATAGGTGGATAAACCCATTGACCCCAAGGTTCCCCATCTCTGACTTAGGTTTTGTCACTTTGGTTCATGTCTTTTAACACTTTATGCTAATACCAGGTATTATGCTGAGATTAATATATCTATCTTAGTGTTTTCTCTTGGGGTATTTTTTGTTTGTTTGTTTATTTGGTTGGTTGGGGATTTTTTTTGTATTTTCTTCACAAACCTGCCTTCTGATGAGGTATCTGATTTAGTACCATCAATATACATTCAGGGCAGCTCCGCCTTTTTAACAAAGAATATTCAGCTGCTAACGCAACACAATTTCTCCCTGCCTCTTTTTACCTTAGCTTTTAGCTGAGATGGTTGATCAAAAAACATGTGAAAAGGAGAGGTAATTTTTTGCCCTTTATTGCTTATGTTTTAAAATAGTCATTAATAGAATATTGCTGTTATATTTTCTAACTTATTTCACGAAATGCAGGAGTACACAGGTTTTAGGCTCTAGCCCAGTTAAGACTACACTCAATAGCACATAGTATATGCAGGGTGTATTGGATGGTCACCAGTGCAAGTTTATGTGACACTCACTAATGGATATGTACTGTTATAGAAAGGTTATATATTAAAATGGCAAGTTTGGGGTGATGAGTGAGAGTCTCTCTGGGAATTGTTCATGTGCCTTTTAACTAAGTTGTGATTTGTTTTATTAGATTTATATCCAGTTTATTTGGAACAGCCTCCTGAGGGATCAGCTGTTGTCCCAGACTCAAAGACAAGGCAGTGTGCTCCTCTTGCTACAAACAGCTCTTTAGGAAAACTCATGCTGAGAAAGAAGTGTGACTCTGCTTCTTCCCTGCCTCTATTGCCAGGGCTTGGAGTAACAGTGACAAGAGAGTTGAGTGGTCTCAACAATACAAACTCATCTGAACTTAGTTTCAGCATGCTGGCTGCCAGGCAAGGAAAGACATTTTTTGGACTGGCTTCACATTGATGCATCACTCCAGTTTAGGTCACATCCTGCCACGCTTGCTCCTGTATAGTAACACTGCTTCTGGGGTATGGGAGACTAGGGAAAGATTTTAGCCACAAAAAAGTTACTTAGTGCTTCTGTATCTCTTACATTCAGCCTGGCAGTGGTGCTGAAACTAGATGATCTTAAGGTCCTTTCCAACCCTAAACATTCTATGATTTAGAAACTCACAACTCCTGTTCAACCACTGGAAGCCTGGAAGGTCCTCCAATGTGTAGCACAAAGCATGGACAGCGTCCCCCATTTCAAGACAGAATAAGAATGTGTGGCTCCCAAGCTTGTGGCTACAGTGTGCAAAGCAAGGGAGGGTGGAATTTGTTTAAAGCATTATATGAATGTTCACTCAAACAGGATGAAAATCCAATTTTCACTGCCAGGGAGGATTGCACTGTGAAGTCCAGAGAACCAGGTAACTATCTGCCTCTCACATCCACTTTCTGTGGCCCACCAGGTGTTCAACACAACCTCCCAAAGCACAGCATGAAGAAACTGCAGTGTTTACCCAAACGATGAAAAGTAGCCGTGCACAGACCTTCAGGCATGAAAGGAAAACCCCTTTCACATTCCCCTCCTTTACAAGTAGGGTAAGAGTTCAGGATGTTGACCTTCCCTTCCAGCTAAGCAGGGCCCCAAACCCTAGGAAAGGTCAGATATGAGTTCCAGACTTAGTATCCTAATCAGAAGAAGTATGTCTAAGCACCTTCTCCTGTGGCATTTTTCTTGTTGGGGGCTTAGAAAGCTCCCGACCAGCTTGCTGGGTTTGTGGTTCCATTTCAAGGTGTTTATCAGCTCCTTGCTGGCAACCTCCTTATTAAAGCCACAGCGTCTACCTGCATAGGGATGAAACATGGACTGATCCTTCCATGTTATCTGAGTACATATGACAGTTGAGTCAGGTTGAATAAATGTGAGAATCTGGCCTCATAAAAATAGGAAAAATGGGCACAGAAAGTTGTTATAGTAAAGATATAGAGCAAAAGAAAGACTAAAAGAAATACTGAGATATGAAGTATGAGGGGGTAGAAGGAGACAGGGAGTTTTAGGGGGCCATGAAGGCCAGTACAGATGTGCTACATTAATTCAGAGGGGTTTTCTCCAGGAATATAACAACTGGACTAAAGAGTAGCCACTGGTATTACACCAGCAATGACTCTGGCTCAGTGTGAATCCCGTAGGATTGGACTCTGTGACAATTCCCTCCTTTGTGGGCCTCCAGATTGGTGTACTAAGCGAAATAGGGTGCAGCATTCTTTTAAAGATAAAAGGACTTGCTCAAATTTTACATAATTGTAGAATTATTCTTTACAGTGGATTTGCATAGACATTGTCAGTAGGGAATTCTCTCAGTAGCTTCAATTACTGTATTTTCATGTGCATTGTCTGATAGGAGATGTACTGGATCTCAAATACCTGCTTACCTGATTAATGTGGATTATTCGCCCCATAGTAATTACTTGTGAATTTTAGGGTAGCAAGCATGTGAGAAGAATTTGTATAAAAGCCGCAGGATTTTTGAAAGGCAAATATTTCCCAAGAATCCCTGTATGCAGGCTGACACATTTCATTCTTTAAGGTGATACTCTCTGCATTACAGCATTTGACTTGATGTAAATGTGATAGTGCTAAGTAATACTGACACTCTGCAGGGAAATGCACTAAAGAACCAACTAGAACACACCTGGCTATTGAACGCTTTCAGAAACTGAAAGCTTTTCATCATCAATTTAGCTCTCAACAAAACCACCTCAGATGTCTGCTGTCTTGTTATTTTTCCTCCTAATTAAAAACGTACCATCTTAGCTGGCCATGCTTGTGAACCAGATATACTGAATCCCCCAGTAGTATATGTGTGGTAACAAACACATACCTTAGTGTTAGGCACCATTTTGCATGTAGCTTAACAACTAGGTCAGGCTAGCAACTGGTTCTACACAGCCTGTTAATAGGTATTAATGTAGTTGGGATGACTGGGTGGGAATTCATCTTAATGGGATGTGTGCTCCTAAATCACTCAGAA
Organism: Ara ararauna; assembly: GCA_028858755.1. Lineage (NCBI taxonomy): Eukaryota > Metazoa > Chordata > Aves > Psittaciformes > Psittacidae > Ara > Ara ararauna. Next base: position 62,054,972 of record CM054377.1, on the reverse strand, counting down.
CTCATCTCTGCAGCCACAGGCAGGCAAATCTGAACTCTTCTGCTCACACAAGAGGCCAGATGCAAGTGTGCTTTGTTGTTTTGGAAGTCATGCAGGTACATCCCTGTGTTTCTGTTCATGACCAGCACTTTCTTGAAAAGCTCAGTCTTCCTTTGTAGAGAAAAAGGCCCTGTGTTAATATCATCTTCCTGCATGCTAACTTCCTTGCCTACAGACATAAGGCTTTCCGAAAACCATTTTTTGCCTTTTATTTTTAATCCGCAGTTAGGATTCATACTGAAGATAAGGAAGGTAACACAGAAACATGACCATAATGCAGATGGAGCTCACAAAGGCAGACTGTGATATTGGCTGAATTCTGCTGAGGGGTTCAGAAATGTTCTCCTGAATGATATTTACTGACCTTGCTAATTTTCACCAATGTCATTCCACAGCTTCAGGTCAAAACAGGCTGAAGTGTGAGTAAAGAGGAGCCTGAATCATTTGAGCTACATTTAAAGCTAAACAGGGTTGCTGATAAGAGCTTTATGACTTTGAGCTCATTATAGACTGTGCATGCAGAACTATATTGATAGATCAAATTGAACATTAACACTAAAAACCCTGTGAGCAGCCTTTTCATTACTCTGTGAACATGTACAGCCCATTCCAGCGTAGAAAGCAAATGCTAAGAGCTTAAGGAGGTACCTGCTCACCTGATGTCCCCATTCACTTAAAAGTTCTCTGGCTGTCCCTTTTTTCCTTAGACTACGTAATAGGCGTGGTGTCTATCATCTCCCTCTGAAAGCCTTTTTTATCATCAGTGACCGTAATCCCTGGTTACCGTTTTCTGACAGTGATGTATTGTATCTCTGCAGTTAACAACAAAATCTCATATAGCCCTCAAAAGACTCTAAGGATTTTCTCTCCTCTTTTGGGTATTGCTTCCATTTACCATTACAGAGATGATGGTGAGGATAGGTTTAGAACTCTACTGATAGGACCCATGTCACTAGACCTGTTTCTCACGTCATCACCAGTTCAGTGTTTTGCCTATTTATTCAGTGGCAAATAGCATGCTCGTGCTGCTACCACAAAAATCTCAGCCTTTTACATATGTATGAACAAACTGAGTCTGGAGGCTACAAAGTTAGAAATCTGTGATAGTTCCCATAGTTCCCATGTACTGATCCAGGAACCAGTCTCAACTTTGAGCCAATCAGCTCTATTTCTGTTGTCCCTCAAGGGGACAAGCCAACGTCTGCCTCTGAGAAATCCAGCTCAACTCGTTCCTGAAACACAGTGCCAGACATGCTGACATGCATTGAGTGAAGTGTTATAATTGAATGGTTTGGACAATTTGAGACTTGAGATGTGATGAATACTTCAGCAGAAATCCTCCTGATACTTTCCCTTCATCTACAAAGAGAGTGGGTGGTTTGATATCTGCATCACTAGTTACCCACTAAGCCTTACTGGGAATAATTAACACCTGATCCAAAGACACAGCAGTTCCATCTTTCCAAAAAAAAAAATATGCAGAAATTAAGAAATGCCATTTTATTATTAGCCTGCTGTGTTGTACAGAAAAAACGTCATCAGATTAAGGACCAGATAACACTCTCATTCATACATGTGAAACTCTACTGAGCCCCACAGGAGCCATGTACGCACCTGTGGTCAGGATTTTGCCTGAAATCACTGGTAGCACCTTTCCTCACAGTTCACATGCAATGTGGTATAAATCTGTTTGAGACTTTCTGAGGTATATGAAGGTGGCAACATGATGAATTTGGTGGATGGTAAACAAAAATACAGGTGATTTGAAAAACACTCTAAAAGAGAGCTTTTTCAGTATAATTTCACTTTGTCTAATTCATTTGTTAATAAGGCCATCCTGAAAATTTCGTCTGTCAGTTTGTTTAACTGTACCATTGATAGATCTGAAACGGTTGCCTACAGCAAAACTTGCACAGTACTCCTCATTACAGAACTCCAGCTTTATTGCTTAGAATTTTGCCCTAGTTATAACTGTGCTAAATGAGCTACATCAGCTGCCTTTTGAGGGGACAAATTTATTGGGAGACTTTTGGGTAATTGTCTCTCTAACACACTATCTGATCTTTTTCACCTGTTTCTGAGAACAAGGTAAAAGAAAAATGCAGTTTACCAAACTAGAAATAAATTTACAACTGTTTTAAGGAGAACTAGCTGTTTGACCTTGGGCAAAGTGTTTGCGGTTTGACAGAGAAGCTGCCTTTAGTCAGGGATGGGGTTTTTGCAACCAGCCACTGGGAAAATCTGCTTTAATTCCACTGAGTTGTGAGTCCTGAAAAATCTCAGGCTCATTAGCACGAAGAATTTCTGAGAGTTTTCCAATAGGGCTTTCTGGAGGTTGATTTGACACATTGGTCACTAAAACCACAACAAATTTCCAGATCCAAAGTTAAAAGCTGCCCCTACAAAGCCATGCTCCAAACACTATTAAATATCTCTTGCCAGGACCTATGCCACCCATATACATCCTCCTATCAGGCAGTGTCTTTCCTTGGCCTCTGCCTTCACCTACACTACCCCACCTTTCCTCCAGCACCACTTGCTGCACTGCAATGCTGTCTTTTCCCAAAACAAAATCACAAGTGTTCTTCCTATGGGGAGTCAGGGGCGGAGGGACTTTCAGACACTGTCTTGAGTTTCTAACCATGCTTATATGTATGTAGCATTCATACTGAAGTAGTTTCACCAGCTCCTGTGAACTTGAATTTCATTGTGAGGTAGCCCACAGAGGTTTGAGTTAGCCCTGTGGGTTATATTATTATTATAATTATTACTATTACTATTATTATTCTTATTGTTGTTTGTTGTAATTATTGGCAATAATATAATCATTATCACTAATGACATTTTGTTATATTTTATTATAATATTTATTATTATTATATTAATAATAATATTAGTGACTGGCACATTCTCAAAAAGAGTACTTCATCTTCCCCTATGCAATGTGGCAAGATTTTTGAGCTGCCCAAGCATGGAGATCTGGAGGTCCTCCCTTCCTGGAGGGATAAGAGGAGGATTGATTTACAGCAGCAGCTCAAGGCAGCAGTGAATTCAGAGCCAGGGCTGCTCCCATGTCCTTTGCACAGGAGCTTAGCCAGCCAGAGCACTGCCCAGCTGTGGGAGATGCAGTGATCTCCCTCCTCCCTCAGCTGCCAAATGGAGCATATTCCACACATGTCAGGATGGAAAAATCCCCAGAAATCTGCTTTCAGATGCACAAGCCCTTCTTCAGGTCTTGAAGAAAGAGCTTGCATGCCAAAAAAACTGTTCATTTTTGAAATTAGACTCACTGGTCTATTTAATTGTATGAAGTGGGGCAGTGTCAAGGGGGCAGTGTGGGAGAACACATTTCCAAGTGGAGGTTGGAGCTGGGGTATGGCCCTCAGGCAGAGGAGGGGATTTATCTTGGATCTGATGGTCCTCAGACTTTTCAGATATCTTTCAACTTTCAAGACCTCTTTGAAAAAGGAAACCACCCTAATTCCTTTTCCAGTTTAGACTAGAATAGGCCTTTCATATCTGAAATAAAGCCTTTAGATGTGGGTCAAGTCAGGGAGTGAATACAAAGATATTTTTTCCTGGTTTTAATTTTAGGGAAACATTTCACATTCTGTTCTATCCAAAGTGAAACTTTAATTCAATAATTTTTGGCTTTACTTCTGAACAGACCCCAAAATTTCCCTGTATATGTCTTGCTTCGCACAGTGCCTTACATCACTCCTGCTTCTTGGTGGCTACTAATGCAGAGCTGGGAGGATAATTTAGGTGACAGCCGTCCAACCCGGCATACTTTCTATTAATTACGACAGGGTGGGAGTATTGGTTTTCCTCTAGCTGGGAAAAATTATATGAAAAGAACGCATACCACTGCAGGTCAAATCCCCATCTTGTCCTGCAAGCTGCAATATTTCATGTCTGTGGAGTTGCACCCACTTACAGAAGGTCTGAATTTGGTCTTCTTCTTTTCTAACGATGTTTCCCTTTAGTAGCTCACTTTATGGTCATTTAACAGGAACTTCGCACACATGCAGGAGAGGTGTCACAACATCAGTTACCTGAGATTATTGTAAATGATGTGCCAGCACCTGAAGGAGATGTTATGATGTATGTCAGATCATAATAATAGATACAGTGTTGTACCAGGCAGCACAAAACCAGATGTATTTATAATTCCTGCAGCTGCAGCCCTGCTATTAGTTAAGTCTAAGAATGGAGCCACTGATAGATTTGTCATAGATGAGTTCTCTCTTTAATAGAAAGAAAGTGATGAAAGGAAATAGATGGTGACTCAAGTTATTGGCAATACACAGTCTTTAACTATATGGCTTCAATTCAGAGCCTGCCAGATGCATGCGCCTGTCACTTGTTCCTCCCTAAACCACTCAATGCCTTCTGTGGTACAACCTGATGTGGCTTCACACCAGGTCCCAAAGAGAAGGGGCAGATAACCCTATCAATCAGAATCGACACAATTACTAATAGTCTTCCCAAGGAAAGAGAAGATGTATAGGCAGTGAGACTGACTTACGTAGTCATAGAATCATAGAATAGTTAAGGGTGGAAAGGACCTTAAGATCATATAGTTCCAATTCCCCTGCCATGGGCAGGGACACCTCACACTAAACCATGCCACACAAGGCTATGTCCAACCTGGCCTTGAACACTGCCAGCGATGGAGCATTCACAACTTCCCTGGGCAACCAATTCCAGTGCCTCACCACCCTTACAGTAAAGAATTTCTTCCTCATATCCAATCTAAACTTCCCCTGTTTAAGTTTGAACCCATTACACCTTGTCCTATCACTACAATCCCTCATGAAGAGTCCATTCCCAGCATCCTTATAGGTCTCCTTTCGATACTGGATGCTGCTATGAGGTCCCCACACAGCCTTCTCTTCTCCAGGCTCAACAGCCCCAACTTGCTCAGCCTATCTTCATGCGGGAGGTGCTCCAGTCCCCTGATCATCCTCGTGGCCCTCCTCTGCGCTTGTTTCAACAGTTCCATGTCCTTTTTATGTTGAGGACATCAGAACTGCACACAATACTCCAAGTGAGGTCTCACGAGAGCAGAGTAGAGGGGCAGGATCACCTTCCTTGACCTGCTGGTCACGCTCCTTTTGATGCAGCCCAGGATACGGCTGGCATTCTGGGCTGCGAGCTCACAATGACGGCTCATGTTCATTTTCTCATTGACCAACGCCTCCAAGTCCTTCTCCACAGGGCTGCTCTGAATCTCTTCTCTACCCAACCTGGAGCTGTGCTTGGGATTGCTCCGACCCAGCTGTAGGACCTTGCACTTGGCATGGTTGAACTTCATCAGGCTGGCATCAGCCCACCTCACAAGCATGTCAAGGTCCCTCTGGATGGCATTCCTTCCCTCCAGTGTATCAACCGAACCACACAGCTTGGTGTCATCAGCAAACTTGCTGAGGGTGTACTCAATCCCACTGTCCATGTCACCGACAAAGACGTTGAACAAGACCGGTCCCAACACCTATCCCTGAGGGACACCACTCATTACCAGTCTCCAGCTGGACATTGATTGGCTAGTCATAGTGTTCTGCAGAAAGACATGCTGGCCAGGCTGGGAAGGGTTCCTCTTGCTGTGTCCTGAAACTCTTTGGAGATAGATAAAAATACTAGGTTTTCCACGTTACACTCAGAGATGGTTCAGGGACCCATGAACTGAGGTCCTAGAAGCCCTGTGGCCATCATAGCATCACTTTGTACTGAAACTGTTGTACCACCACCAGCTGCAGCCCTAACATAGACCTTTCAGCATCAAATTTCATCAGTTTTGCCCGGTAATTGAGTAACTTCAATATCTGTGAATTAAATTTCCACATTTGAAAGAAAGAGAAGGGTATTTGTCTAGAAGTTTGGGAGATAAACCATTAGAGATCAGCTGCCGAGTCAGGCTCCTAGGGCGAGTGCTGATTGCTCAGACTTCATCACAAATATTCAGTGGTGAAAATCAGAATTCAGACAGTGGAGTAGGGTGAGGTGATCAGGTAACGCTGGCATCAGAAAAGCAAGCTGGGGAGAGGGGAAAACTGAACACATTTTCTTTTTGTTTTGATGATGGTGATGAAGAAGAACAGCATCAAAGTGTGCTACATGACTGAGACACTAACAACCAAACTTGTCCAGGCACTGATTCAAGAGCTAAGTTGTGGGTTTTGAGCAAGGAAGCTACCTTATCATAAAGTTTTCTGAGAGTCTTCAAGGAAAGGACTGTGTAAAGACTACCTATGACCTCCATCTCTTTACAGACACTTCAAAATTGATGTCCTTCAACTATAACATGATTTTGATGTACTTACCTCGATCTATTAATGATAAAAATTGCCATAATTAGGAATCCCAAAACCTACCTCAAACCATGTGGGAAATAATATTTAGAGGGTGAAAAATCTGTGCTTTTAGATCAAAGTCTTAGTGTAATACTAGAACCTGTTGATAATATCATAGGACCACATGTGAAAGAAATCAATGCGTGGTTTTTGTTAAAAGGCCTTAGAAAAGAGGAAAATACCCCAGCTGTGTAAGTCTAGAAAAAACTGGGCATTATTAAGCCTGCTTTTTTGTGATTCTTAATGTGTATGTGCATAATTCCAAATTAAACATATTCACATTATTAACTTTTATAAGTTTATTAGTCTCAGTGCTAATGAAACCATTCATCCTTTGCAAATGCACATGGCTCCCTAATGAAACTTCAATAGATGGATCAGCAGTTAAGTGAGTACATCCAAATGTTTATGCCAAATTCTGTTTGCTGCAGTACAGGGAGACCACATCTCTTCCAAGCAGATATCTATACTAACCAACCAACAGATATAATGATGCCACCTATGTAATAAAAGTTCCCTTTACCTATAAAGAAAACTATACATTATATAGGATATGGTATTTAAGACACAATTCTCATTTTGGCTTACCCTGTTGTTAGCCAGAGAAATTCCACTTCAAACAACCAACATAAAACCTAGTAGAAAGTCTGCCAAAATAAGAGGATAAATCAAAGGAAAAAAAAATCATAAATACACTAGAAAACTATTTTTGAACAGGAACTCAACAAAATTGACTGATGGACATTCATTTGCTTATTAACTGAGTTTTGAAATCTAAAGCTTAAGATGCTAATTATATTTCAACACCGGTTTCACCCTTCCATCTCTTTTCTTTGTTTACCTGCCTGCATTTTGCAAGTTCAGTTTTCTAGATGGGTGCATATTTAGACATTTGAATTGGAAGTAGCTGATATTCCATATGATAGAATTTCTTTTCCTTGAAGAGCTGGTGCTGATTTTCCTTTTTGACTCTCAATTCAGAAAGCTGTACAAAAAGTGCACTTCTGAATTTGCAAGTTTGGTTATTACTGTTGTTACCTTCCCCATGCAAGCATTTGTGTATTTACACTGCAATATTTGGGATTTTTTTTTTTTTTCCTTAGCCGAAATGATTTTTTTAAATGGACATGATTTGAGACTTCAGGATTCATTTTCAGGAATCCAGGGAAAAGAAGTTTTTATTATTATGCCAAACAAGAGAGAAAAATACATTTGCTACTGAACTATACATATTATCTTAATTTTTTTTTCAATATTTTCTACACTGAGGTATAAATAATGTGCCTGCAGCCAAATATGTATCTGCACAAAACAAACAGAAAACATTCCTAAGCCAATGAAGTATTTACTTTTTAAAAGACATTTTAATCCTATTAACGGTAAATTATATTACCTATTGTGAAAGCAGACATAAAAGAAATATCTGAAGTATGCAGTTAATTATGATACCAAGTGAAACATAATATTTATGCTCTCCTTGTGTAGCTGGAACAATTTTTCTTTCACTAACTATGAGTCATCCACTGATTGAAGTCTTGAAACTGATGATGAGAGAGTTGGCTGGCACATCTGCCATAGAGGTTTCATTCTATAGATAATTAATACTAAAAAAAAGTCTAGGTTTTATTCTTTTATATTCCCAGTTCTCTATTTTTTAAACAAAATCTCCTCCTCTTCTTTCTTCAGCATATATCTCTGTTTAGAGGTTATGTGCTTAAGAATATTAAAAGACATCAAAGTCTCTGATAAAGCTAAGGAATGAAGATTTCACTGAACAAGGGTCTGAACCACAATTTCAGATCAAAAGTTGCATTTCTATGTCAGAATATTAAAAATCCTTGGATCCTGATTTTTTATATGGTCAATTTTAGTGAGTGGGCTCAGGACATTGTTTAATGACCTGAGTTTGGACACTCCCTCTCTCTTCAGGAGGGTAAAAGTATGTAGGCAGCCCATTTCTATTAAAATGCCCTTCTATTTTAAGGGGCTGTTTTCCTCTCATTTTCTTGCCTAATTTTTACACTTTTTTGTATTAGGTGCTTGTCGTGGCTGTTTAATTAGCAAACTAATGCAATTGTGTTTGACTCTTATGGCCTCAATTCTGTATCCCAAACCAGCAGTAAATTTGCATGTGGTAGAGAATCTTATGTACCACACCCTCTTAATTTGACATGTTTCTATACTGTATTTATTTTTCCTTTATTTTTTTAAATTTCTATCAGATTTTTCTGTTTTATTTTCTTATTCACTCATTTGGCTTCTGTTCTTTCACTTCCTCTCCTTCCTAAAGGATGCCCTCATTTTACCACTTGCTTCTGAAAAGATTTGCTTTGAAAGTCCATTCATATACAACCATCTTAAAAGTTACAGGAAATAAGCCAGAAAGGTGTTCTGTGAGAGGCACATATGCTCTCATCCCCCAGGAAAACTAATTTATCAGCTCTCTGAAACACCCTGTCTTAACTATTTAGAAACTAAGAGCTATTTGTTTGTTAATGTAAGTGCCCCGCACAGAAAAATTATCTAGTGTTACAAGTAGGAGGCAACTCCTTGGCACTCTTAAGTTAGGTTTTCCGTTCCAGCCTTCTTAACTTTGTGGGTTTCAGCTGCTTAAGACTCTGCTTTCAGGTCTTAAAAAAAACCCAGCTTCTTCTTTTCCCCTTGTGGCACTGGTTTAAAAAATACTTTACATTGTGGTTGACCCACAATCTGAAGTTTCTTGCCATACAAGTTCTTCTGTTCAATCATTTTTAAAAATCACTTTCTATTGCAGGCCCTCATTTCAGATCAGGGAAACTTCCCTTTCTCTCTTGATGGTACATGCCCCAACCCTGCAGCTTTATATTAATCTAGGGGAGTATTTCAATCCCATGAAACCAATGGAGGGACACACAGCATGGTGAGGGTACATCCTTCCCATTGCCTTTGGACTGGCTGGACTGCAACAAAACACACATCAGAGGCCAGCACTAGCATTTCTTCATTCGTTGGCATATCAATAACCAGCCAGTTATTGTCTGACTACATCTTATACATGGTTACATACATAATCATCCAACCCCCATGGACAAAAAAAGCCAGTTGCTAAAATGAAATAAAATTCAAAAGATACTGTAAGAAAATCTGAATGTCTAATATCTTCAACACAGTTCCAATTTTCCTAATGCATGACTCCACTCACCTTACCTAAATATTCACTGATAATTTTCCTCCATCATTCTCAACTCTGCAAGCTTTTAGGTACAGTTGTCAAAAATCAGCATTTCATTGTTTCTGACTATCACCTCTTTACAATAAAAAAGATGTTCTCAGTTAAAAAGCAAGAAATGCAGTATGGTCCGAAGAGCACAATTATAGAGAATACTATCAAACTACAATATAAGGCCTATGCAAATCCACTGCTGTTATCTATTTCATGGATTGCAAAAAGCTAGCTGTAGTAAATGTGCAGCAGTATAAAAAGGCAGTGATAATACGGAAAATAAAAGCCTCTCTAATCCCTATCAGCAATTTGCACTAAACAATGGGAATAAACTCCCTGTTAAAATTTTGTTCCAGGAATTTACAATAACCTCTTCTTCTTTCTGTTAGCGTGAGTTCTTTTGGTATCTCAGTTCAGTTCACCAGCAGAGGTGACAAGAAGGTACCAGTGAGTAAACCAAATGCATATGACACATATGAAGGACACCTGCAAAAGTATGCTGCAAAAGCCATTCAACTTTTACCAGTTTTGTGATTTCCATTCAATAAAACATGTAAAATCAACTTTTATCTAAATAGCACCTTCAAGAAGTAATTTTACTTTGTGCATTTCAAATTCTCATTCAATAGATATCTTTGCAAAGTGTCAAGGAATTTGGTCAATATTTAGCTGTCGTGAATAGCACGACATGAATGATAAAATTCACATCTCATAACCCTGGAAGCACCTGTGTAAGGATGACACTCCATCCAAAGGTCTTTCCCTGAAAATAGGATTTTTGCACATCGGAGCCAAAATGGTTTCCTTGCTGTGTTGTTTCATAGCAGCCTTCCACGTAGCTGTGGTTATCATATTAACTTAAGTTTGTGCACTGCTTCTGCTGTAGTGAACCCCACTCTTTGGCCCGGCAGCTTCCATTCGAGTCAGTCCAAGATTCACCTGCAGAAGGGTGCTTTTGCAAAAGCCTGTGTAAAAGGGAAGGCATGAAAGCAGAGCTAAAAACATAGACAGACTGGGCCACACAGCCTGACCTGTCTTCTCCTGAACATCTATTGAAACTGATTGATCTAATGCCTTGCATCTGCCAAACTGTCATTCAAGCCAGAGGGGATTTGGATGAAGACAGGGGAAGCATTGTAAAAATGAATTTGCACATTAGTTTACTGAGCAAGCTTTGAACTCCTAGGTACAGCAAAATTAGCTTATTGGAAAGACTATGCCTGCAATGAAACAGCTTCACTAAGTGGGGGAACAAGAAGGGAAGGGGGGAAGTGCTATTTGAGGAGTTTGTAGATTTCTTCTCTTGATTTGTGCCTGAAAGAAAAAAATATCACAGCTGTCTGCTGCATTGTGTGAACATATACATGCATTTAAATTACTTATATCATTACTTACAGATGTAATTGTGAAATATGTTCTTTTGCATTCAAAATTAGAGGCAGAACAGATGGTGAAAACTCGGTTTAAGGCAATATGTCCATTAAAATAACCCATACTGTTTATGTATTATAACAATAGCAGTCTTCAGCATAGCTGAGATTTTTAGCAGTGCTAGATTATGATAGAAATACAAATAGACTGTAGGTCAAAATTTAGTATGACTGAAAATTTCTTTTTGGTGGCTGTCAACAGCTGAACTCATCTCTGCATTCCCCTGCCTTTGCGGTATTGACTGCTTTGTACCAAAAAGTGAGTGGTGGACTTTCTGGAACTCATGAGCTTGGGAAAGCTTCCTCCATATTTGATTCCCAGGGACTCAAGAAATTTTGCAGATTCCTGTGCTGGCACCATTTTTACCTAAAAGGGTGTATCTATTATAATTATATTGTATGTAAGTCTGTATATTTATTTTATAAATATATATACTGATATATTCTTGCTACTGACAGGGCAGCTTCTTTGTAGGAAAAGGAAAAGAAATGTGTCCTGCTAGACCAGCATATACAGTGGCCTATATTCCCAATTATTCTTTCAGATTTCTATGAGGAGAATCTGAATTCACTAACACAGAAGTTTTGCTCAAATATTTTGAATTCACAGTATTCAAGGAACTTAAAGAAAAAAAAATGTTGAGTTATTGGTGTTACTTTTTAAAGTGCTGAACTGATGTAATTTCATGAATGAGAGCCAGGTCACCTGCAGTATGTCCTATCTATGTCAAATAGATTAGCTGGGGTATTTTGAAGGAGTTGAATACCATTTCAGTGAGCAATTTTTCAAAGAAAAGGCAGCTAGTCTGGGTATGTCAGTAAAGGAGTAGGAGCAGCCCTGCTCTGAATAAGCAGGAGGACAATGTAGGCATCAGGCTTTGCCTGCAAGGCAGGGTCCCAAACACTGGAAGAGGAAAGTGCCCACTCAGCTCCAGAGAGGGCATTGGAAACTCTACACCATGCATCTTATCTTACAAAGGGGATCTGTGCCTATTTTGTTGTACACAAGTTGTATCCTGAATGGTGCAATGCTCAGCCCAGTTCCTCTAGAGTAGGACTTGGGAGGTGGCAGCTCTAGCTAAGTGCCCTGGGCACCCAGGCATCTTCCCAGAGATGCACTCCAGAAAAGACCCTTGCTCGGAGCGAATAAATCTCAGCTTTTGTCTCTAAACTGTAGGTTTCTCACCCACCTGAACATGAAGAAAAGTTTGCAAATGTGAGCTGGGTGCTCCCCAAAGGCTCAAAATGCAGCAAGCCTATCATTATTCTTTCTGAAAAATCTCACATAGCTCGCAGCCCATCTCACTCTTTGCAAACACTGGGTATTGCAATCAATTTTTGGTCTTGAAGAGTACTTTCTCTGAAGCCAAGCAAATGGCAATTAAAATGGTAATAATAAAGAAAAAAGTGCATTACATTTTTGACTGAATCACCTATAAGTAAAGCACCAACAAAATATTCCATGCCCTTCATTTGCTTGTGATCCAACACAATAAAAATAGAATAACTATAATAACCATGAGTGTCCTGTCTTGGCATAAAATCTGGCACACCCTACATCATTTTGGATAAGTAATTTCTATTCTACTTTGGCCACTTGCGCATGGTAAAGTAGTTAACAGGAACATTTATCCTTTTCCCTTATTCCATCAGTCCTGACATTTCAAGCTATAATTCCCAGTACATTGAATAGACATATTTTCAGTTCATTCATGCAAAACAGTGAAGCTTAACTTTTAAAAAAATAAGGGTGGTTTGTCAGAAGTTTAAAGAAAGACCAGATTTGGTTTCTGCATTCATACAGCACCGAGCACAACAAGAATCACACCTCTAGCACATTGTATTAAGCAAGGATTAGTATGGTATGTCTTCATGTTGCATGCATATAAAGGAGAATTTAAGCAAGACAGATGTAGGAACTCTTAAGCAATAAGCTCACTATCTACTCGTATTTGTTAAAATGCATTTATCAGTGGGTCACTGTGCCTTTAAATCCTATTTATAAATACCCTACTCTTTTAAGGGTGTTTCTCCCATAGGCTGATAGAACACATGACTTGGAAGATTGCAACAGAAAATTGAAGGAGCTTGATTGGGTTTCTTGAATTAATTCAAACACACAATACATGTTAAGTACAATAAGGTAGTCATTAGTAGATTTGAGGGTGCATGAGGTAGGTATTTGTATCACATATTTAACTACACTACATACAATTTTTACACAAGTAACAATACATTACTATACCACAAAGTCTTCCAATACATCGTTTTTAAGGGCTGAGGTGTAGCTTTCATTCAACACTTGACTTCTCCATTTTATATTTATTTAGTTTTTCTTTCCTCTTAAAAGTATATAAGATAGGTTCACATTTTAATAATAACTGGTTATAGTACAAGCACTCAGTGTGCCATCATCTACCCTTTCTTTCTCTTCCTCTTTCAGTAGAACATAGTATTTTTTGTAAATTTGGGCCCTTTGTAGAAAATGTTTAAAGTCATCATAGAAAAAGGGGAAGGATAATTTGTAACTTCTGACCTTACTGTCTAGCACAGCACCAGATTTAACTACCTTTGTGGTCTCTTCAGCATTCTGTTCAACTGCTTTATTGCCAAGGTCTCACAGACTTTGCAGTGAAGCTGATCTAGACAGTTGATGGAAGACTGCTTCAGTGCCACACTCCTTAAGTTTTCCTCTTCAAGAACACTGCTGCTTTATGATCTATGTTTGTCAGGTTGTGTCTGTATTTTCTTAACCTTCTAGATCCAAATGACACCCAGAGGAAAGTATTTGACTTGTCTGAATTCTTTAGTTCTCCTAATTACTTTTTAAGAAACAGCATTATTAATCATGTTTATAAAACAACCAGTAACTCTTCTGAGATAGATTTCATTACTAAGAGGTGCAAAGAGAGCAGAGCACTCTCTACCTGTCAAGTGGGAGAAGAGAAATCAAAGGCTTTATAGCAAAAGCAGAAACCTCCATTGATATTACAACAGCTTTTAATAAATCTAGGATCATCAGAAAGATTCATCAATTCAAGAAAGAGTTAACTTGGTGTAAATTGGAAATGTTGCTAGTAGTAATGAAAAAGTCAGCATTTGGCTTGCAAATATCAGCTTTCCCAATACAAGCAGTGTCCAATACCCTTTTTCTAATTGTTTAAAAAATGATGATATTCACCATATTAAAATCCACCATTAAGAGAAGTAAAAAGCAAAACCAATGGAGGGCTTGTACAAGCTGTGAATGTATTTGCTTATGAGGGGACTCCTGATTATCAGACGAGTGTGTGTATCCATATGCTACTGTTACACTTTGGTTAACTTTCAGTAACATTTTTTTGTTAAATGGGAACAGCAACCTTTAATTAGAATTTGGGGTTTGGCTCTGAAATTGCCATACACCTGCTTATTCAAAACAGAGGTTTCATCTGCAGTGCAGTTTTACCCATAATACGTTATGATGGCAATAGCAGGTTGCTAACAAAATACAAAGGAAAGGCAATATCTACTCACTGTGTTCTCTTATATGAGGTTAATAAAGTTGACTGATTAGGAATATCAGTTTGCTTTTACCAACATCTAACTATGATAGCATGCCACATTATAATCTATGTGAATGTATACTTCAGTGCTCCGTCACTGAGACTCTAATTCAGTTTTAGTCAGAAGACAATTATAAAATGACTTGGCCTTTATGTTGCACTTCATTTTTGTAGTGCTTCATGTATCATCAGCTCTCAATGCATTACATGTCTCCATCCCCATTTTGCAGGCAACAGAAGCTGAAGCACTGTCCAGCACTAACAGTAGCTTGGTCAACCTCATGCCTATAGCACCACAAATATAACAGATACAGTGAGATTCCCAAGCCTTATGTCTCATGTAAGACTTTCCTGGGTACACTCAGTAAACCCTACAGCTAGTGAATGTGAGACAGAAATGCCTGGAAATATTAAAGGAAAATGTTCTGGTCTCAAACCCTGCAGCTGGGAGGGGAAAATTTCCAGAATCACTTGCTCTGGCTTTGTAACTGGTTATGAAGGTAGAAAATGCTTTTGATGCACAAAGCATGACTTATTGCACTTCAGATTTTAACCAGAATTTTCTTATAATCTACAATCAATATCCTTTGTAAGTTAAGGGTATCAGTTAGATGTTGGCTAGCTAGGAGAACTGTGAAGCTGTCTCAATGCCATGGGTCAGTTTTGTCATGTTTATCTTGAAGGGTGCACTGAGAGGGTTGTCTTGCCATGGCCAGTCCACCTGGGCAATTTGTGTCCCTGTTTTGTCAGGGGGATTAAAGAAAGAGGGGTGTCAGCAGAGGAGAGGAGAAGAGTGCTGAGGTTACCTGGTCCAAGTGACAGCAGTGACGCAACACTGAGGACTGAAGCTTCACAAAATAAACATCAGCATGCCTCTCTTTGTTTCAGCTTTACAGTATTTAAGTGGGTTGCTGTCATGCTTTCTCTGTCAAGAATGTAAAATTGTCACATTAAAGGCTAATGTAACGTGTCAATTTACTTTATAAAGGTACCGTGTACGTTTCTAATGTGATATAGATGTTAAGTAATACAATGGGAAAGACACTACTATACCACAAAGATACAAATTTTCTGCCATATTAGCACTTTCTATATTACAATTAAAAAGCACACTGAGGTTGAGAAGTGTGTATCAAACCTGAAAACCTTGAGCTTTGGTTTCCTCCAGTTTACAAAATTCATTTCAATCTGATCTTCTTTTATATTTGCTGCCATCCAGAAACGTTTGGCACTAACTGGTCCTTTGCCTTTGATGGAGTGGCTGTATCATTTCCAAGAAGCCTACAATGAGCAAACCAGCTTTGTTACCATGTCTTAAGATGTTTTTAGCCTAAAAAATTAAACTATAGCCAAATAAGTACAATGTTCTGGTTTACTTGTTTGCTTTTATCACTTTTCCTTTGTACAAAATGTTTATGGCAATGTGATACATGCTGTGAAATTATTATATACTGATTCTTTCTCTGGATTGTAGCTTCTTTCTGGAAGAAGCTTTATGTGATCTGATATGCAGCAGTTTATTGATAGGCCACAAGTACATGTGGATCCACTTTGACTTTTAGGCTTAGAGCTGTAGAAAGTGAAGCACCTGTTTAAGTAATTTGCTGAATCAGGGCCACAGTGAACTGAAACATCAAAAATTATGTAAATACAGGTTTATAGCTCAGCAGAACAAACACACTGAATGCATAACTGAACAAAGAATTTACTGTGTGAATCTCATCTCTCTTTGTGTCTGCTTTTGGGATAACTGTGACCACATCCTGCTTTTTTAATATTTACTTATTATTTGAATATAGTCAATGACTACCTTTAACAAATTTCTTTTTATTCTCTGATTTGATTGTTTAACATTTGAGATTTATTGCTTGATGGGATACATATTGAAAGGACTGGAAAGATTCTCGTTGATTTCAAAAGACAACGAATTGTGCCCGGAGCTCTGATACAGCAAAGCATTTAGATACGTGTTTAAACATTGATGCTTTCAATGGGATATGAGCACATGTTTAAGATAAAGCATGTGCTATGGGCTTTGTTGCATAGGGAAGCACTTCAGCACATTCTGAAATGCTTTGCAGAGCTGGCACTACAACAATCTCTGCTGCTAGTTACATTTTTTATTTTTATGGAGAAAAAAAACACTAGAAGAAGTTACTGTTACATTATGAGAAAAATACATCCAGTTTTGAATGGGCAGATTCCCCTTCTGTTTGTTTGTAATAAAGTTTACATACAGTATGATCTATTTCTAAAGAGCAAAATTTAACCCTGTCTTAATAGGAGATGAATGGATTTTTTTTCCCATCTTTTTTCAGCAGTTTTAGTTTGGCATTTATTTGTTATTAATCTGCACATTCAAGGAAGTCTAGGGCGCTCAGTAGTTCTTTATTACGAAATGCCCTTTTTAGCATATAACAACTTCTGTGTCCTATTCACCATCCGCTTTTAGTGGTCTCCCTGTTATCACTTCAAATACTTTCCAGGGAGTGAAGAAGGAAGAAGAATGCTCAAAGAAATGTCTTCTTCTCAAACTGTGTGCATTTTCATTAAGATTTCCTTAGCTCCGCAATCCCACAAGCCTTTCTCCATGAAAATTAGAGGAATGTGCCTCTGACAACTATTTATCCTTCATTAGAACGAAATATAAGCTTAAAGGGACAGTCAGGAAATGCAGGGCGCTAAGGCTTAAAAATCTCTTCTTTTTCCCCCTTGGAGAACTGAGCCTTTACCATGCAAGATGAATGCAATTATACATCAGCAAATTCACTGACAGACAGGAACTATGCAAAGTGGCAGTGAGTCCAAGGCTCAAGAAGCTCATGTTTTTTCACAAATGAAGCACACAAAGAGAAAGCTTCCCCTAGGAAATGGGGCTGGTCATGTTCCCAGCACACAAAATCTCTGACAGAAATCGTGTGAAGTCTCAGAAGAGGAAACCTGTACTGTTCAAGGAGGAGCTTATCTTTGAGCTTCAATGGAGTGAATAGTGAATATATTAAACCAGTTACAAACTGTCTTGGGCACTTTTAATAGTTTTGACTGTGCTTACACTGCAAAAAGCATATTAACCAACCTTATACTGCATTTACTATGTAACCTGAACATGTGGTTACAATTCCTACTGACATATCCAGTCTAGCCGTGATATGTGTGCAGACTGGTGGAGTTAGAGCACCAGCTTGCCCGGCAGCCTGGCTAAACACTCTGGCATGGTCCAAGCTGAGCATCCGCCATGCTCCTGTCAGTAGCTCAGCTAACTCATTTAAAAGCTGGCTTGGATATAATTACTCCAAATACAGCTACAGGTTTGGATTGCAAAACTGCATAACCTTGAGAACACCCACACGCAAAAGTCACTTTTATGACACTAATGATAATAAACCACTTCCAGTTTCATCAGACCCAGAATCTCTAGAAACATAGGAATATTCTGATAGTCCGGAGCTAAATATATGAAGGCAAGATTCACAAAAACATACGAGACTAGGAAAGACACCACCTAGGTTACCATGCAGGTTCCCTCAGGTTTTCAACCACTTCCAGCTTTGTCTTTGTGGAATGTTTTTCTCAAAACATCATCTTTTTTTATGAAAATACTTGTTTCTTTGGTTATTACTCTTCCTTGAAACTTCAAGGCTTGTTGCTCTTTCATCAACAATGTAGAAAGACAACACCAATTTTTACAAATTAGAATAAGTAAAACCTCATGGGTATTCATTGATATCTCATAGATACCTACTAAGGAAAAGTTATGAAAACACGATGGTGCTCAAAATGTCTTTTATTTTCCCATCTCTAATTTTGAATATGTTCCAGATGGCCTGAAAATTTTTGCTTAAAAAACTAAATAACATCTCCTTGAGAAACCTTACCTGACCCAAAGTAAAGTTTTACCAGCTAGCAAGGAGCCCAGTGCTGGGGAGCTGGCTGCATCTCCCTGATGTTCTGACAGTATTTATGTTCAATTTATTTTACAGCATGTGGGTTTCACCCTATGCATGCTCTAGTGCTGTGAACATGAGTTCATGCCATCTCCTGAATCTGTGGCTACTTTCTGCACATCATGACCAGCTTTTGAAACCACAACCAGTAAGACTTCCTGGGATGCTTTTTTATACTTCTGTCTTTAAAGTGTTACTGGTTTAGACTTAAGACAGAAGGCACTCTCAGTAGAAATATTTTGAAGACAAAATAAATAAAAATGAAAAAGTGGAAAGGAGTCAAACAAGCAATTATTTGTAATTGAAAAAACTATTGATTTTCCTTTTGATACATAGCCTAAATTATCCCTCAAGAAAAGTAGTAATGCATCTTTAAACAGATTTATTGGTCCTAGCTGTAAAAAAGTGGCTTATTTAACTTCAGTGCCACCACATTTTTCTGTTTTCATTTGACAAAACATGAACACAGACACTAGAGAGGAGGTTTGATTCTGGGATCAAAAAGATTCCAGGTCCTAGAGGGCTCTAGGACTTAGGACTCTTCCATAGCTTTCGTCTTTTCTCTCACTTTGCAATTTGCAGGTCCCCATCTCCCCATCTCTCCTGTTTGTGTCCCTAAGTAGCAGCCTGCCCTGCCCCACAACTCCAAGCTCAATCCTCAACAGGAAGCAACTTTTGCGCCTGTACACCAGTCCACCAAAGATGTATGCACAGTTTTCTGCTTGAAGTTGTCTCACACTCAGATCTGAAGGCAAAATAGTCCTTCAAATCAAATCCAAGATTACAGTATTACCATCAAATAATAATGCATAGTCAGGGCTTCATACTGATACCTGTCTACCAACCTGCTGCTTTTGAGGACTTTTTTCCTAGCACTCCAAATAGTTCATCTTAAAGGGAGTCCATAAACCAATGTTATGCAAAAGGAAAGTTAAAGGCAGAATTACAGTGTGTTACAGTATAAAAAACCCTGCAAAATGGCTATGATTTTCCAAAGTATAACCATGTGTCTGGCTGGCTAGCCAGACAGATGCATGTCAAAAGAAAAACACTGCATAGTTGAATCACCAGTGAAATTTACACAGACCGCTTTCTGTGCCTTTGAGCCTCAGGTTCAGATTTACCTGTATTTGTTAAGGTGCAAGACACAGCGGAAGTATACCCATAGAAGGACATCTCATTGTATTTCTGCATTCCCAACACCATTCCCTTCTCCCACTCTTTCCTGAGTCTTTTCTCTGGAGTCTAATGATATGAATGCATTCACTCTTCTGGCAGTCCTTGGTGGGAGTACTAACTTGTGTATCTTTCTTTTATCCAGGACACATGCATAAACTCCATGGGACCCTGATACTACCAAAACCTCAATCATAGTTTGACAGAAGATGGGCATGCAGGAGTTTTTATGGGATATCTAATAGATACGAAACCCACTCACAATGATCTGGTCTCCTTTTCCCAGGAAAACCATGAAAAAAATCTAGAGTCCGTTTCACTGGAAATGCCGTCTCTTGTACGTATATCCTATGGTGCTATGCGAAGTCTTAATAAAACCACTATGACTTTTACCAGTCTCTTGCAAGAGGAAAAACAAATATGCCTGTACAAAATTATCTTTCAAATAATGTCTTTGTGCTAGGATAGCAATTGGGTAGGAAAAGAGAGATTAACACAGATGAGGTCACAAATACTTGTCCAGGGAGATTAAAAGCCTATCACAAAGCAATACTTCTGATATTCCAGTGATATCCCTGCGGGATATAACATGATGTACAAAACACAATGGCAACAAGGGACTTAAAATACTTGAAGACTATATACCCAAAAGCTGGCTTCAGCCAGTCAATGTGATGATAATGTGTAAATACATATACATGCATACATGCATGGATGAGCAGCAGTGATGTGCTGTTATGTGTCAGCTATTGCATTGGGACCCTTGGATAAGGCGGAAGATACAAGTACCAGTATTGGAGCAGAGGAGACAGAAGGAAGACTATTTATTTGTTATTTTAAGGGTCCGTGACAACATCACCGTGTAACACACAGGATGAGATAACTGTTCTATGCTCTGTTTCTCTCTCATACTCAAGGACCTGCATGCACATTTTCACCCTTCTGACACTTGCGAAGAGCAGAGGTATGGGCAGGACAATTCCATGTCAAAGTCTATGGACAATAAGGGATTTTTGCTCCCAAAATAGTAAGACAAAGTTGAATGCTCTGGCCCATTGTTTTATCCCTATTCAGTGAGAGAATATAATACAGCTTACAATGATTTGAAGTTTTTCTCCTGCAGAAAAAGTATCCCTTCTGGCTGAAGAATACTAATAGATTGCACACCACCTCACCCCCAAGAAGAAGCAAGGAAGAGGTTAGGCAAAAGGGCACCTGTGGTTTCCCTCTTGGCCTCGTGGATTGTGATGCTTGTGTCTTGGCCATGCCAGTATTGCAGAAAAGGTCACAATTCACTTTCTATTTCACTTTTCCAAGCTATCGAGCAGCCCTCAGTCACCAAGGAGTGTCTGACCCATATTTCCTCCCTTTCTACTTCACTCTTTATACCTTTCGAGCATCTACTCCCCAGGACAACTTTCTGAGCCTCATCATCTCCCTCTCATGTGCCAAAATAATCTTATTGCTTTCAGGTCTTTTCCTTCCTTTGATCTCTCCATCTCTATGGACAAATTGCCCTTCTCTTTCTTTTCACCCAGATCCCCAATTTCTCCTTTCCTACAGATCCTCCGGGTTGATTCCTCCCTTATTCACATCTTCCTATTCCCTCAGGTTTTCCCTTTATAGACTGAAGACCTAATTCTCTATTACGAAGCCTTCCATTAGTGAGAGTGGGGGAGGGAACAGGGAGAAGGTCTGCAGTTTTTCCAACGCTGTGTTGTTGTGAGTATCTCTCTTATTGTGCCTGTCTAAAATTTAGTTTATACAGGTGGCAGAGTGAAATGTGCCATCTCATAATTAGTCCCACGTGCACTCCAGGCAATTTATCATCAAAACAATCAGCAGTCACTGTCTGATTCAGTGAATGCCGGAGATTATAAAAAAATTGAGCCGAAAGAAAGGAGGAGAATATGATGGAGCACTTTGGCTTTTGTGAATTTCTTTTTTTGATCTCTTCTTCTTTCCCCACAAAAAAATAAATTCTCTCCAAAAAGAAGTGACCAGCCCAAATGACTTCACAATGTGTAGATTCACAGGGAAGTTGTTTTCTTGGCTTTTACAACCTTTCTTTATTTCTGAATTTGTTGTACTGGACTTTCTTGTACACTTAATAAACTGCTTTGATAACAGCAATCAGGATAAACATGCTATTTCACTGGAAAGGAGGGTATTCTCTTTCTTAGATGAACACTGCTGCTGCTCTTCTTAGTGATGGCAAGACAAACTGTTATGCATCTTTTGTGCAAGAAAATGTGCACAGCAAACTCTGGACACTCATTCATATGTATATACATACACACTTTCAAGCTCTCACATACATGCACACACATATGCTTTACCAGAGACGTCAAATGCCCCAGGCAAAAAGAGAAGTGGGACAATTCCTTGCACTATAGCTAAGGGTGGTTATACTGTTATTTACTGCCAGTCCTCACTATTGATGGAGAAATCCAGTAATTAATGGAAAACCAGGATGCCACCAAGCTCTGAGAAAGTGTTGGAATCCAAGGGTAGAGAGGAAAATGTGTCTGGAGGGAGAGATAGCAGTAGCCCCGTTGTCCTGCATGACAGCATGTCTGTCTCTGCCTTACATTTAGGAAGCATGGAGATATATTATCTTCCTGCAAGACTATACAGGATTTTCAAGGATACAGAGCTCATCTGCCCCATATCATGAAACCATGCATTAGAGTGTGTAGCGCCCAATGTGGTCTCTAGCAGGCAAAAGCATCTAGGGATCCCTGATGTTTCTTTGAGCTTCTTGCTACACACCGTCTCCAAAAACAAAACAGTGGGAAAACCAAGAAAATTTTTTCTTATAATGTTATTATTTCTTATTCAGCGCTGTGTTTCCCCTCAGTGCTTCAATAGCTGCTACTCTTGCCTACCTCACCTCGCTGTACTCCTTCCTTCTATAGAGACACTGCTATAAAACCTCACAAGCCAGCCTTTAAAATTTTTCCACCATATGTTACAAACTGATCATTACAGTCTATGAGTCAAACCAAGTTTGCTTTTTAAACAAACGATGTGTCAATAAGAAAAATGGACTAGCGTTAACTTCTGTTACCATAGACATGCCTGGAGATGAAGAGTGTTTGATCTATTACTGCTTCTTCAGGGCAGCTTTCTTTTGCAAGAAAGGCTTGTATTGCTATGTTCTCTATATCCTCTGCTTCCATTCTATCAATGTTCCTTTTGTTTTAGAGGCTCTTCAGTTAAATTAATATAGTGATCAAAAGCAGAGAACTGATTTCAGGCTGGGCTTAGCTAGTAAATCTAGAATTGCGTGGAAGAGGAATTACACAGCTAGAATGCATCCTTTGAGGTGAAATTTCACAGCAGGTAGGTAGGTGAAGGTCATGTTATTTTACCCACTACATAGCATGACTTAATTTATAATTTTAAAATAATGCAATGTTTTATTGCTCTTTTATACACTCACCCAAAGCCAATATGCCCTCCGTGTTCTGCTAATTAACACAAAATAGCAAATACAAACAAAACATTCCCATATCACCCTCTGGATGGTAAAAGTCATCTGTCAGTCCCAGATTGCACTTGTCATATGAAGGTCTGGCATGCACCTGAGCACACGACATTGCAAACAAAATTACACAAAAGGTGAATGCAAAATAATTTGACTCATTTCCATTTCATTAAAACACTTCCTTCAGAGTTGACATGAAAATGGCGGTCCTTCCATACCCCTTAGATGAGACAGAGTAATGGTCATCTGCTGTACATACACATGAATGCAAACACATTTCATTTCAGTTTAATAGCACTTAATAGCAAAGTGCTATTTTCAATAATTAAGAGTATACCCCAAACAGCAAGACAAATAAATACCAGGTTTTTTGAGCAGCTTTAAAACTGGTATTTTTCTCTGGCCACTTAAGCTCTGACTTTTCCTCTGGAAACAAACGAGGCACTTCAGAACACTTTTGTGTTATGAAGCTCACACTGCCATCGAGGCAGAAGGCAGAATCAGCGTGTCCGTGTTGCAAAAAGCAGCCTATCATTGCCCTTCCTAGCCCTCACACTTCTCACTTCAGTCCTCCCAAACAGTCCGACTACTGAGGACAGCAGGAAAGAATTGAGCAACATCCATATTCCTCCGCATCTGAGGAGAGGCAAGACAACCTTGCTAGTGGGCACGGGTAGGCTCTTACTCATAAAGCACAGAGGTCACTGGCTCACACAGATGTTTCTTACTCCACCACACAGTGCACAGACAGGCATCCTCAGCTCCTTAAGTTAGGATAGGTGCCCAAGGAAGGTCTCACGCCCACTGTAACAGGCCTTGTTTTAGCCAAACGTTAATAAACTAGAAGGCATTTGAGAAAAGTCTCATTTAAAAACCTTTGTAACTTCTATAGAGCAAGTTGCGCCAATAAAGGCACAACAAAATGAATAACTGGAGAAGTCCCCAGCTCCCAGCTGCATCTAGCAGACCGCGGATGCTGTAGAGGTGGGTAGCTCCCCTGCTGTTTCCACACCAACGCTGGTGGGCTGTTAACACTGAAAGCAACAGTACTTCACTTATGTCAGTATTTAACAATGTAATATGACATCTATGGAACTAATTAGCATAAATCAACATAATACCCATTTTGCAGCATTAGTACTGAAAACTTTCATCTTCAGGTAGTGGTGGGGGGACACTACATGGTGACTGTAATGATTTTGTGAAAATGCTTTCACATGACATAGTATGTTTGCACAGTATGGGCATAGAAGACTGCACACACGTGTATTTTAATGTGGTGCATAATACTGTAGCTATGCCATTAGTTTCATGCATTCTCCTAACAATAACATGACACTTTTCTGTGATCTTTTCTTTGATAAAAGCCAGACTTCCAGGAGTTACCACATGGGGAGGAGTGGAAAGAAAGGGGAGGTGTATTCATTTTGATTTCAAAGCACATCAGCATGTCTTTCTGTGCTCAAAGGGTCATCATGCTTAAAGTCACGTAAATAGAGACTGCTTAAAAAAATAACTCAAGGTCACTCAGAGTCAGACCCCTAGGTTTGAATTACAGATAAACACATTTCAAAGTGCAAACTTTGGAAATAAGGTACAAGGGAGAACAACCTTACATGGCACTTCCATCAATTTTGATAGAACGGTTTCAATTTTCAGTGTAATAATTCAAAGGTCTTGTGGCTTTCTGACAACACTGAGCTCTCCTTCCCTCCTCCTCATTCTCTGTCCTTCCCTCTAGTGCTCTGTGCACACTCTGAACATTACCCGTTAGAAACCTGAATGCTTTATCACATCCAAGTGTGTTTTCAAGAGCTCTTCCAAATTCTTCACTTTAGGCAGCATTTTCCTGAACAAGAGATCTGTTTGGGGTTAAGATGGCAAGCACATTTGGAGGCAGCAAGGTAAGTACAAATAAAGGAAAAGTATGTGCAGTGCATGAGAGCAATCCTTCTGTCCTAAGGGAAAAGTCTATAAATACTCTAGACTCCACAGCAGGTGAGGATGGGCAATGACACCATTCCTTCACTAGCAATGATGACAGGGAATACCCAAGGAAGATCCTCAGAAGAATACTGGTCACTTTCCACATTGCTTCCCCAGGCTACCACCTGTAGCCATATTTCCCAGTGCCTGGGGAAGCGGAAAGCTTACCATAGGCTTTGCTTGCCACTATACAGCATTATATTTCTGCACTTACCCTTTCAATCATATTAATGCCAATAATGCAACAATCTTTTTCTTTTATAAAGGTCTTAACCTGGCTCGTGCATTAATTTAGTTTGCCAAGTTATTTATGCACCTATAAAAATGCAGACTAGGCATCTCTACAAACCAGACTGATCCTATTTGCACTGATCTGAAAGAGTTCTGAGCTCACAGTTACCGGTCCTTGATAGTGCTGGCCCATTACTGCACATCTTCTAGAGGCCAGAGGTGAACAAGCTTATTCCAAGAGGAACCCATCTGTGTCTTCCACCTTAACCTGAATTCCACTATTTCCCATTGAACAGCCTCACTCCTCTCTTGCTGCTTCCAGCCAATCTTACAGTATTTTCAGACTGATGAAAAAAACCAATGCGGACACATCTCCAAACACTGCTGCTGTGATATTTCCAACCCAATTCTGCTACTGTTTCAGCAAGCACTGGGAATGTGTAGTACTCCTCTGAAATGAAACTGCATTCACAAGCTTTCTTTGGACAGTTTGGTGAAACCTGCTCAGAAAACACTGGCAGTTTTGTCCAAGTGAAGCCTGGAGGATTAGTCTGTATGTGGTACTCCAATAATAACACTAGAGTAAGGAGTATTATTAAGGACCAGTTTAATTTTTGAACATATCGTGTAACACACTGCAAAAGTAGCACAAGGTCAAGGAAAACATCCATTATTTAATTTGACTTGGAGCCAAAGTGGTGGTGATGTTGAAGATCGCACTTCCCACCCTGAATGGAACTTCCTTTATTCAGTCCTTCCAGCTTCATCAAAACTTTCCGTTTTCTCTCTACCTTCGTTTGTCTCTTTCTTAGCAAATACACCACAATTTCAAAGGGTCTTCTCCTCTCCCTTTTTCTTTTTCTTTTTTTTTTGCCAGACAAATGTGAAATACTCTTAGCTCCTTCATAAGCCATATTCTTTTTCCATTTCTGCCCTCCTTTATGTTTTAGCAGCTCCAGAAAAGTCAAAGTAGCAGCAATAATGGCAGAACCACACCATAGAAATCATTGTCATTGCCACTTGAACTCTTTTTCCCAGATAACATTGCCCCTCTTTTCTTGCACAATAGGATGGTGATTTCACATCAGAGGTAACTATGACAGCATCATGGCAGATATATTTGTTTAGTAGGTGCGTTAAAGCAGCTCTTCAGCACTGTATGCCAATTAATGTTACTACCCACAAACTCTTAAAAAAATCACTATTTCAGTCATTAAAAAGGCACATGTGAATGCTAGATTTGCTAAGCCTGAGTGGATGTGATCAATAATTTACATATTACTGGATAACAAGTAAAGAAACCAAAAATAACAACTTCAGTTTCAAGGTATACGTAGCTGTCCTATGCAAGTAAATGTATTAAAACATTCCTGTTATATTTTATGACTCTATATAAATATCAAAATAGGTTTATAAGCTGAAAAGAGAACATGCCAGTTCTAAAATCACTACTCACAGCACTTCAGTTTATGCAGTTAAACATCCCAGCTAACAGCATTCTTCTGGCAGTTGCTCTCCTACTCAGGAGGCACATCACAGATCTGCCTTTCCAATACCTACAATAAAAATATCAGTCAGGAAATGCAGGCCTGCCAAAATACATTCAAAGAAAGTAGGAGTAAAGGGGAGTCATCACAGGCACTAGGTGCAACATGACCTCTGTTGGGTAGAGCACAGAGGCTTAAATGAAGTAAATCACTATGTAAGGCTATCATGGTTTTGGTGCCTTATTCTGCTTCGTTTGGCACACTGGGCTTCTCTTTCCATGCTTTTACATGGCTGATGTCCTCACAAGAATGTGCTAGCTCTCTGCCTCCTTTTCTGGGTAAAAAGGTCAATATGGACCTGTTCTGAACTGACTTGAACCAATCCTGTTCTGAATTGACCACATATCTCTGGTACCAGAAGTTAGGTTGCATCCAAAGAGGAGCAAAACCAGTGTAAAAAAACCCCAATGCCTTCATCAGATGTGAAGTGTGCTTGAACTGAAACCTTGACAGAAACTTTACCAGTAGCAGAACCACTTGGCAATGTGATCCATTTGTTGGCCTCCTCCCAGCTGCAGTAAACTGGAGTTTCTGTAACCCAAACAACCATATAGGACTCAAAGGCGATTTTACTAAACATTTCTGTGAAATGGTATCTGAATTTTCTATGGTCTCCCTAAAAGGCCAAGAGGAAGCTGGGTTCCAGCCTTTTTCCAGATCTTTTATTCTCATGAAATCTTGTTATCATGAAGACATCAATGGAAATGGAAGGAAAAGTTTTGATGAGATCCTGCTCTTCCCTGCATTTCACTTTGGTAGTATTTTTCTTAGGATTATGGTTCTTGGACAATATGCAAGGCAAGTTTGGCTTAACCTGTACAGTCTTACTCTTACATTGTCTAGAAATCATTCATTTGGCATTGAGAGATCTTACTTAGATAACATAGACGAAGTCATGGCAGAATTACACTGGCATTAGTGGACCCAAGCTTTTATTCAAAGAAATGCACAGCCTGATTCCAAAAGCTTCTTCTAATTCTAAAGAACAAGACCAGAACAAATTATAAGGAACAAAGTTTCCTAAACCCTTTCTTGGCAGCGCAGGTACTCCATGAGAAAACCTGAGAAGAAAACATGCATCCAGCTTTCATCTAATGGAACAGGTCATGGTTTAGTTTTCCCAGCCACTTTCTAAGGTACTGTTTTGAGTGATGGCATAATAAGAGTCACTGTCTCCTATTAGAGTCTGTTCTTGGACAGGTCCTTCCATCTGAGGAGATCAAATGCCTTCCAGCCCCAGTGGATGCCTCATGGCATGGATGAGTTAAGGTGCTGGAGCTCTGTAGTAGAGAAGTGCAGGTGAGCTGAAGGAGTGCTTGCTGACCTGAGTGGGAACTAGGTCACTTTTAAAGGACCACTGGTGGAGGCAGCCCTGACTCATTTTCTGCCAGGTCACAGAGATGAGCACTGTAGCTGAGCCAGGGAAAACTCCTGACCGGCTTTTTCCCAAACCCACACTAAGAGAAAGAGCAACAAACAAAAATCAGGCAGCAGTTTCCTTCAGACACTTTAGGGTGAATATTTTCACTGATAGTCCCTTTGCAGCCCACTTTGCCTTGCCTTTTCTTCTTTTTTTTTTTAACATTTCCAATGCTCCTTCTGCACCAGAGAATTATTTAAGGCTGTTGGCTGGGAGCCCTTGGGAGGATTCCCAGTCCCCTGGGTGGATTCCCGTTCTCTGTATATTGCACTATTACGAGTGTGGCCTCCTGCCTTGTGAGGACCTTAAAGGGCCCATCTGCCCTGTTACCATCAATCACATCAGATATTTGTAATTCGGTACCTCCTAAATTACCCAGGTCTTAATTACCAGTCTTAAGCTGTATCCAAAGGTATTCTCTGTTATTCTCTTAGCAGAGAAAAAAAAATATCTAATTTAAATCCTAAGTTTTCCCCCATAACATTTATGCATAGAGTGCATTACTGCTATTATATTCTGAAATACAGCTATTTCACCAAAAAAAAAAATAATCCCTTTTATAAGTGCTTTGCTCTCCACTTTTTTCTTTTCATTTTATGTTGCATATACCAACAGGGGCCAACTTTATTTCAGTATTGACTTTGATTTTGATGAATATGCTTCTATTTCATTTATTTTTTATTTGTGCAAAAGCTAGGCAGTATTTTTTTATATTGTTTCCCACTTCCTTTTTGATTAAACTGTTATATTTGATTTTCCAGAAATAAAACAGTACAGAGATAGAGTGAGAAAAATACATCATCCTCTATCCTCTCCTGACTCACAGCTCTGTGAGCTCTGACCCAAAAGCCCACCTTAACTCACTGGAAATAAGTGCCCAAAGGGAGCCGTCAAGAGAAAGCTCTTCAGGAAGTAACTACCCAGACTGCTAACCACAGGAGAAAAAGGTCTTTTCCACCTAAAATTAACTAAGCTGCTCAAAGAAAAACACTAAACCTACTATAATAATAATAGACGACCCAAGTCAGTCCTTTGAAATTGAATTGCTATAATTGGTATCAAAGACCAAAGATCAAAGGCCACTCAAACTTCAGTATCATTAGTTAGCATGTCAGAAAAAAACCAGTCTGTACAAATTCAGTGGACAGGCTGTATATCTGTTTTTCCTTCTCAAAGCTCTCTTCTTTGCAGCTGAAGTTTTCCCCGTTCTTTGTTTCAGCTTAGGCAAAAAGTTTTCTGAGCAAAAATATTGCCACCTCCAATATGTAGGGTTTATATATAAAAAACCTCCCTCTTTGCTCTCTGCCCAGAGTGGGACTTGGCAGTAAACTAAGACCTGGACAGTAGCTTCTTCAGTAAATCAGCCAGCAAAGGGAACATAGTTTCACCAGTGCCATGTGCTAAGGTAAAGTAATTTACTGTGGCTTATTTGAGCACTCCCATGAGACATGACTGAAACATCCTGGGAAGAAGGAAGCAGGTAACACTACTGTAGTTAAGACCATCCAGTGTAACCCTGAAAACTGAGCCTGATCCTGCAACCCTCATCCACTTTTGTTCTTTCTTCCCTGCTCCCTTTCACAGCTTGTCCAGCCCATAGCCAGTGTGGGCAACCCTCACCTTGCAGTATGTGGTGAATGCTTTGGCAGGCCACCAGTTCCCAAGCTGCTAACTTTTGGTTAAAAGTGCCAACAGCAGCAGTAAGAGAAACATTAATTTTCACAGAATGACCAGAGGAGGAGAAAAAGCAGACAGTGAACCTTTTTTTTTCTCTAGAACAGAAAGTTTCAGGCCAGATGAACTGGGTCACAGGCCATCCTTATAGTCTTTCGGCAAGGGAGTGACAGGCATTAGAAACAGATCCTGCCTGCTGCTAACT
Organism: Ara ararauna; assembly: GCA_028858755.1. Classification (NCBI taxonomy): domain Eukaryota; kingdom Metazoa; phylum Chordata; class Aves; order Psittaciformes; family Psittacidae; genus Ara; species Ara ararauna. The sequence continues at coordinate 62,024,730 of CM054377.1, read as the reverse complement.
GTGGCACATCACCCCTCCATTTGCCTGCATCTGTCCAAGAAGAAACCTCATTACCATTTCAACCACCAAAGAGTCAAGGTGAATAGTTTACGCGTGGATGAATAGTTTAGCATGGTGGCTGCTCCCAGCCACAGCCACAAATATGAGATGAACCCCCAGCTTTCTCCACACTCAATTGCAGCAGTGGTCTGACTGTGGGATCTTCATAGACACACAGGAGCTCCCCCTGCTCCCCTTCATGTCAAGAAGCAGCCAGGGCGCTGCAGCAGGAGCTGGGCTGAGTACTAGCCAAAGAACCCTGCTGAGAAGCAGGGCAGGCAGCTGAGGCCTTGCCCTGAGGAGCACAGTGTAACTCAGTGAGTTACAACAAAGTGCAGAAATCACGGCTAAGCAAGAGGTAACGCATTCCTGAAAGCCCCAGAGCAGATCAGTGACCAGGAAGAGAGCCCAGTCTCCCTCAACTACGCCCCTTGCAATGTCAGCCTTCATCTTTTTTAAGCTTGTTCTGCCCTTCTCAATAACCAGAAGTGGCATTTGTGCCTTGGATGAGCCTGTGAAAGGCCTCCAGGCCGTCAAGCTATCAGCTGCCATCAATTGTGCTCCCTCTCCTTCAGGTCCCTCACGGTGCTCTTGCATCCCAGGGCCACCAGCCTGCTCGCTTTGCAAACAAACAGCCTCAACTCTGCTGCCCAGCTGCCCGCTGGTGGGGTAGCCTGCCGCTCAGCTGGAAAAGGCACCAGGACCTTACAATAGAAAGTGATGGCCAATTTATTTATTTGCTCAGTAAAGGAGCGGAGTGGTAGATAAAAGTCACCAGTGCAGAAGTTGAGTGGAGAAGGCCAAGCATACCCTTGTTCTCTGGCGTGCTCCATATCAGATTTTCACTTCCTAGCCCCGATGGATAGTTCGCATGTAAACGGCTGTTGACAGATGTATGTGCACTGCCCTGATGCTCCTTCTACAGAATCAGCAAGCAGAGCAACTGCAGGCATTAATAATGCCACTGCTGTTACTGCAGCATCTGAACACTGGCTTGGCCAGGTCTTACCTCCTTGTTGGAGGAAGCAGTTTCAGTTCATTAATGTGGAAATAACTGAAATATGTATTTTCAAGGCTAGTATAGCCACAAAGAAGATTTCTCTGAGGCTGTGGCTGACCACTGTTAGTTGATGCTAAGGTGTATTTGAATAGTGATTTCTAGGAATCTGATTTCACCCATAGATTCATAGGAAGATCTAACACTACCATGGGGACAATAAAGCATTTACACTCTGCCTGCTAAGCCTACAAGAAAATTGTAGATTAAGTCATGAGGAAGACAGCTATCCAACCATTATGTAAAGCTTCCTAAAAGGCAGTGACATACATTTAGCAGCCATCCCAAAATGGGAACATCGAGAGAAAACATTTTTGCAGTAGCTTTCTTTGCTTTTGCCGGCCTCTCTGTCTGTAAAGGGAGCAGTGTTCATGGGACCAGTGTTTGGAAAGTATGCTTGAATAGAAGTGTCAAAGGGTAATTGGCACAAAAGAGATCCCTACATTTGGAACAAGAGGAATTAAGTTTTCTTAAGCACATTGGGACCACAGAGGGCTTGTTGTTGATAGACCCACAAGTAGTAATATTACCGGGTTCACGCCAAGGGTCATAGCATGCAGTGAGACAACAGTCCCTTAGAGCAATGAGAGCAGGGTCATGACTCCGGTGTGCAACTGATTGATCCTCAGAGTTCAGATCTGTGAGATGCATGGGGAAAAAAAGTGTGTAATTTACAGCATTAATTTACACTTGGCTTTGAAAGGTTTTTACTTAGACAACGATCACTTTGTATTTTTGCTTTTAGTTACTGCCTGAAAGCCAGTAGAAGAATTTGAAATGAGAGAGGACCATGGGATTTTATCAGCAAAATGCATTAATGCACAGGTTTCATACAAGGTAAAGTTTTGCGGCTGTCAGTAGCTTTTCTTAAGGGTTTGTATCTGGAGTCTGACCTCTAGTTTCCATTCAGCAGGACAGAAGCTTGAAGCCTTGAGAAATGACAGTGAAACTACGTGGAACCATGCCAGAGATTCAAATCTTAGTTTATGCTCACTATGACAACAAGTAAGAAAGTGTGTCTGAGTCACATTTCCACTTTACTGATCTTGAACCTCAACTTCCAGTACGGATTTGAAGAATAATTAGAAAAACCTTAGAGCCAATGAGATTTAGAGTACTCTGAGTTGTGCCTTCTGCTATAGACTTATGGAGTGTCCAGCACTATTCTAATCCCAAACCTCAACACAAACTGCCTCAATCCTTGGAAGCTTCTTGCCACCTAAGAGGACCTTGTTTTAGGAGGCAGGCTCGGTTGCTGCTGTAAATGTTAGTTAATATTTCTGGTGACAATGGAAAATACTCAGACTCAAGCTTTAAAAAGATTCTCGTGGCTCCACCATTCAACCTTAAGTAAGCCTACTGTGCTTGCTGGAAACATCTGAGAAGCACAACAGAAGTCATTCCAGATTTCGTGAGAGTTTTGAGCCACTTCAAGCTGTGCTGTGTGGTGTCCGAGGGACATCCACTTGGATTCCTCACCAGGATTATACAACAAGAAAAAACTTCATTGTAAATTTTGAATAAGCCCTGAGGTAGGGCCTTGGGAGTTTGGTCAGTGCTAAATGAATACAGCAATCGATAAAGCTTATAGCTATATACTCTCCTACCATGCCTCAATGCCTGAATTCCAGGAGCTCCCTGTAGAACTGCACAAAGACCAGATTGTTATGATCAATACTGGAATGTGGTATAATGCAGCACTATTAATGCAACTGGCCCCTGGAACTCAACAGAAGTTTTGCCATTTACTTCACTCAAGCTAGGAATTCACCTAATGTGTCTTTTCCAACTCTAATATCTGTGATCCTGAGCACATTACCAAATTGCCAATGGGATCTGCCAACCATCACAGTCTCTGATTTGTCAAGTACTCTTGTTTGCATTCACTACATCTCTGTCGTGTAAAGGATTCCAGTAATAAGCTATTAAAGACATTTAATGTTACCAATTTAAAACTGAAAAACACAAACTACTGAGGTGGTGAAGTTGCCAGAAGAGACATCAGGCCCTGTGTTAGAATATCTGATTCATGAGCTCCTATATGTGCAAAGCCTGCAGATTGGATAATTATAGCTCCATCAGTGAATAGTGTATTTATTAGACCCAAATTTGGTGCAGTAATAGAGACAGAATAGAGACTAACATTATCAAAGTGTTCACAGACAGATTGCTATGGTACAAGAGCTGACAAATGTGGACAAATAAGGGCAGCTTATTAAAACTCAGGTTTTGTGAGAGGGGCACCCATTTTCGGTGCTACAACCTAATAGTTACAGTACAACATGGTGCAGTAATATTACACAGCAATTAAGGCAGAGAAGAGTATTCTGTTATACTTGTTACTTAGCAAAGCTCAAAATCCCAGTTCAACACTTAATCAGATAGAGATACTGTTTTCTAGTTGTTTCACTGAAGCAAGGCTCAACAAAATAAGGATCTCAAATGCCACTTATTCTTGCGAATTCATTAATGGTGGAAAAAAATACAGATAGCAAGATGGTTAGTCCAGCCTGGTATCAATTGTCTGTGCATGTTAATGCTTTTGTATGCACATAGAGAAACAAGTTACAGATGTTTAAAAAATTATGGCAAATGAGATAATAGCCCAACACTAGAAATGGCTGCAATGAGCTGCATTTCAGTTGCAGCTCTGTGGTAGAGCAGCTGAATTATATAGAGTGAAAGCTAAGGAAAGTGTGATAGTCCCACTTGGTCCATAGAGTGAAAATGCAGCAAAAAAAAATCTGCAACAAAAAATATTGTGAGAAACTTAAACAAACAACTCCTCAGAAGTCAAGGTAATGCTCAGCCCTGTAAGTCAAACTGCAGAATTAGTAATAACAATGAAAATTTTCTGGAAACTTGAAACCACTGAAGTTTATCCTCTTTTATAGTTCTTGCAGATGCTTGCAACAATTAATGAGTAGCAAGCTCCGTTAGGTGTTTGGCTTAGCCTAAGCAGTTAGTGCATCCCACTGAAAGTTTTCTCTTATTTGGTTGTCACTGTTACAGCTCAAGACTTTGAGTAGCACTGCACATATACCCAATTGTTCATGGACAGTTCTGACAATAAATTTTGGTTGGTTTTTTTTTTTGGTTAAATAGTTTTTTAATTCTGAGCATGCTGAAAGGCAAAGGCAAGCACTGCTTTGTGTCACATTCAGTGTCTAATGTGATTCAAAATATTCATCTACTTCAGATTTTTTTTCTACTTTTTTTTTTTCTTTTAATGAAGTACATTTTTGGAGAAAAGCATCCACTTAAGCAATATTGAGACATTTTAATTTGGGCAGGGATCAGATGACTCCAAGGGTACCTTCAGTCTATTATTCTGTAATTCAAAATGTCAAAAAAATCTTTCAAAAGTCATTCAAACCAATTCTGTGAATTGATAGAAATACATCATTTTTCCCTGTTTAACTAAATCTATATTTTTCAGGATGAAAAATTGACTGCAAATTTTCATCCAGCTCTAATTGAAGTTTTTCTCTGCAAACATTCATAGAACTACACTTTTGATTTTACCCCTTCAGGAAATAACCTGTTTGCAAGTCAATTTATCAAAATTACTCTTTCCAATACGGAAAATAATAAAGTATTTCAGACACCTCTCTTGCACCATTTATAAAAGCAGTAGAACTAGGAAGAGAAGAGAAGAAAAGAAAGAAAAGACAATAATATATTTTAGAGCTTCTTTAAGTCTTTAGAACCACATCCTTCAGCAGGGCTTTGTTAACATCACTAAGTTAATCTGATTTTTCTTTATGGGTCGTATAAACTGAGATAAGCTATAAGAAGAAGCTTATGTCACATTATTTAACTATATAAAGGTTATTTAACAAAATGCAAAAGATATAAAAAAATTATTAACACACAAATATATTCCACTATAAAACATTTGAAAATTATTTATTGTTTTCAAGAAGAGAAAAGGATCTAGCTATATTCAATGTATCTTACCCCTCGATAAATTTTTTCACTGGTTTTAATGATGCCTTCTTGGAGTTCAGAAAACAATCTTGTACCCAAAATCTTAACATGTGTCCTTCAATAAAAATAGATATATTTAGAACATTCTATGAGGCAATGCAGCCAAAAGAGATTCTTCTGTTTATTTAATTATTTAATGTTTGGACAATACTTTGCAAGCATAATATGTTATTATTTATAGGACTACTTGTGCATACAGCATTATCAGCAAGATATGAATAAAATACTCTCAGCTTTGCAAAGAATTTTCTTGATTAATTTCTTTGTATGAAGCAGCAGAGGGAGCTCATACATTATTTTTGGTGTATCACACAAAAATGATAAATTACACGTGCACACACATGTGCACACACACGCACATCTTGGTGGCATAGACACAAGTAGGTATGCACACATGCAGTCAGCCTTGGGACGAATTGCACAGCTACAGTGGCTGTGCCTGCACTAGCCGTGCAGACCAATAGGAGCAGATATGTACAGCGAAAGAGTTGGGATTGAGCACCACATGTCCACGACACACATCTTCCAGGGCAGTCTTTCCAGACTAGCTGCAGCGTGGTCCCATAGGCTGAGCTTCCCATTTGTGGCTCAAGCATGTTCAGGGGGCTCCTGGAGTGCTTTTTCCAGATGGATTTTACCAAAGGGGATCCCAGCTGGCATGTTCTGACATTGCTCCAGGATGCAAACCGAAGCTCAGCTGGTGGGAGTGATCAGAAAGCAAGCGTCAACAGTATGCACTTGATCCAAACCAAGTCAAACCAAACTAAAGCTGTATTAGAAACTTCTAGGTACCTACCTGAGCTGATTTTCAGGTGTGTAAGAAATTAGATGGATTACTTCAATTTAAGCAATTGTGTTCTGCCTGAGCTTATGTTAGACACCTACATGCTTTTTTGAATTCTCTCCTCAACCTCTGTAATGCTTTCTGGAGATGCTTTATGCTGGAGGTGCACTGTGAAAGTTCTGAAGTCAATTAAAGGACTGGAAAAACTTCCTAAAACTTTTGTGTCTGGTTGAAGGAGCTCTTGGGAATGTAAGCCCTCAGCTGCCCCCCTGAAATCTATAAATCTGAGATGTAAGGTAGGCTTAACAGACTTGCACTTGCAACAGACTTGCTAGCAAACCCTAGCACTCCCTGAACAGCACAAGCATAATTGTTATTTCCTTTGAGAGTATATAGCATATATCCTCTTCAACATGCTGGGCCAGCTAGTCCCTTGAGAACATGATTTGTCTTCCCTAGGCACTCCTGTGAAAGTCTAGGAGGAAGCAATGGGTAGTGGATAATGTGTGAACTGCGCTCTGGTGAATGACAAAGCCATAAAGAAGTGATTGGTCCAATGGACTATCCCGTATCCTCCTATACACAGATGAGCACCATTGAGGGAGAACACTGGAAATGGTATAATAGGGTCTGCTGATACCTTTGTTTCCAGGCTGGGCACAGATACCGCAAACTTTGTACTTTGGCTTGATGCTTTTGTTTCCAGGCCTGAACTGAGCAGATGTGAAAATGGCAATAATGTGACTGAAATACCATCAGAGGTTGGGAGATTGGAGAAGTGTGGGGAGGGGTGGGAGTGGGGAGGCAGAGCGCGAGATGGGAACATGAGACGCTGAACGGCGCACTTTCTGATTTAAAGAAACCCCTCCATTCAGGGTGGGGCTTGAAGCAAAAGGAATAGATTTGGGGAGAATTACTTGTCATATCTAAACCAGCTGGCCAAACTCGTAGTAAAAATCCTGTGCAGCCATCACTGAGAGAGGGGAAAAGCCACATTGTTTTTATTTGTCTGTAGAGCAACACGTGTCACTGTATAAAAAGTAACTAATAATAATATGTGCTGCAGCATTTCTGTGATATTTTTCAATAATTACTGTTGTTGTAAAGGAGTTTAATATGAAGTAAAACATCTCTATGAGGGAAAAAATTGCTGCCTCCTTCCCTCTGATATTTGTGTGACTGAATTAAAAATATGCAGATACATTGAGTCAAAAAAACATTATTCCTAGTTCAAGCCTAAAATCTCAAGCTGAACACCTTGAAAAATCTCTCAGCTACATTGTTCTCTCATGTGTTATGAGGACTTTTATTTCCTTTTAACAGCAGTAAATCATCAAATGAAAAAAGCTTATATTGCACATACCATTGCGAGACATGCTCATGACGTAACGTCAGAATGAACTTTGTTTTCACCTAATATGCAACAATTTAGCAGCATTAGAAGAACATAAAAACAGATAAAAGTATAGCTTTTACAGCCATTCATCAATGGCCTTTTTTTGAAGAGTGCAGATACCTCCTCAGGCTAACCATACATCTCTCTATTTCACATAAATACACAAAGTGACAGGGCTTCCAGTCAAAATAAACATTTGCTCAGTGTATATCTGATTTCCACTCATTTCATTCAACAGGAAAGATACTGAGGTTAACAAACACACTAATCTCTCATGTGCTCTAGGGATGAGGATGAGCCATATCCACCAACTTGTGATTGAGTGTGTTCACAGTTTGCTGTTCCTGTGGATTTCCACGTCTTTGTATTGGTACTATTTAAAAGATAAACAAGTAAACAAGCCTCAAGGTGGATCCAGCCAAAATGACTTTCAGTTTTTCGAAAATGAAAATTGCTCTAGGAAGAGAGGGCAATGTTTCAGATTTGGTAACAGTGAAAGTAGCAAGAAGGATTGCTGAAGAAAATATCATTTGGGGGAAAATGAAACACAAGGTGACATTAAGATGCTCAAGAAAAAGAGTTGCCTGTAATATCGAACAACACAAAGCCCCCACAATTCAGGGCTAAAATATCCAAATCTTTCAAGAGTCTGAAGCATATAAATCTCACCAGATTTGGGGAAATCTATGGTACCTACACCAGAAAGCCGTGTTCTTGCAGTTGTGGCTCTGGCTGCACTGCCTCTAAATCCTCTATGGAAGGAAACATGGTCCTGTTGCCTCAGCCCATTTCTCCAGCAGTTCAGTAGCTGGAAGAAGAGGAACTGAACGCAGTTCTGTTACCTCCTGGGGCAGGGCTCATTGAGCATTGCTGCACGCGTATCCATCAGGGCTGGCTTCTTTGCCAAACACAGGCTGAGAGATTCTAATAGATCCCCTCTGGTTCCTACACCCGGCTTGCTAAATCTGTAGTCTGATGCTTCTCCCAGTAAAATAAGTAGTTTGGACACATAGTGATCTCACACTAGGATTTCATGCCAGTCTACTAAAGGAAACATAGACAGAGGTATTTTAACAGTCATGATGTTAGTTAAACCTGATTAACAGATTATTTTCCACTGACATCACTTCTTTATTCTATTTACAAGCTAAATAGCCCAGCCATTCAATTGATAAATACTCATTTTCCTCCATCTTAATTAACTAAATATTCTTTTACTTAAACAATCCCTCATTTTTCCATAGACACAGTAATAGATCCATTAGCAGGCTCTATCTGAGACCAGGGATCTTTTATTTATGAGAACAAGTCCAAATGGTTACTATTTTTTAATGTTTTTATTTTCCTTGATAGTGTACACCGTGTAATGGCTTTGGTCCAAACAGCAATCACACAATGGGTGCCGTTCCTTCTTTCTTGACCTATCACACTCCACATGATTTAATCCATTGTTTTGGATGTTGCTGATGATTTATTGTATGAAAAATGTAAATGATCTGGATGGCAGATGTTTTATATTTTCTGACCATTCATTTTCAGTGGGAATGTAATTAAAATTTATGAAGTGTATCTGCTGAATTGCATTGGCAATTGATGATCTCCTCCAGTGCTGTCTGTCTGGAGATGATGAGTGATTGTGGACAGTGAGATGTGTTGACAAGGGCAGAAACAGACGTGATGTTACTGTCATGAGTAAGGCTACCTGCAAAAAGGCTGCTGGCTTTTTTTCTTCCTTTTTTCCCACAGGAAGAAGGTGGCAACCAGAGCTGTCTTTCTTCTTGCAAGACAGAGTACAAAGCCTCTGTGTACTCCTGAAAGCTGTCACTCTTCACAGGTGCAATCTCTGTCTCTCTCAGCAATGGGCATCTGGAAGCCACAATATCACTTACAACAATCCATGTCAAGGATATTAATTAAATTCCTTATGGCCACCCAGAGAAGCTAATGAGTATAAATTTCACAACATCCCAACTCATAAGGCAGCACACTTAACCTTTTCAATGTTGATATCCTTCCTCCAGGAGGGAAGTAAAGCTGTTTGCCAAAGGAGTGTGGTTAGGAGGAATAAGGAAAGGAGGAGATGCTTGCTCTGTCACAGTTTGAAACAGAAACAGATTGGAACTAGATCTGCCAGATTTATATACCCCACAAGCCCTAAACAGAATGGGAAAGGTTGTTTGCAGAACTGAGATCAGGGTAATATTTTGCAGAGAGCCCTTACCATTATGAAGCTCAGTGGATCTCCTCACCTCAGTCCCTTCCAGCTCCATGTGCAAGTCCAGCAGCTGTTTTTAACCCCAGTGAGCCATGCTTACTGAACTTTGACTTCCCTCTGCAACTGACACAGCATGTCTTATGTTTCTGTGCGCTGTGAAGGAAAGAGTGTGTAATTACTACCATCCTTCTATGCCATACCCCTTATAATAAATGTACAAAGAGCATAGGTTAGCATGTAGTCAGTAATGTAAGTGCTATAGGACCCGCAGTCAGAACTGAGGAGTTTGACACCCATCCTTCTCATCAGGGATTTTGATCACTTGAATGTTTAAAGTACTTTTGTAATCCACAAACCTCATTTAGTATGTCAGGCATTAGACACTAATAAAAATGTCTTCACTCTTAAGTCGTGTGTCCACCTCATTACCAGAGGCTGGTGAATGAGGATTTTATTCCAAATGCAAACCCCAAAGGTAGTTTGTCACAAATGCCCCAGTTCCTGTCTCAGTGCAGGTACTGACACCACTTCCAGTGAATTCTGCCAGGAAAGATGGAGTCTGAATGAAGGTGATTGCAGCTACCAGTGGATGAGCTCTTCTCATGCTGAAGTCAGTAGGCATTTTGCCATTCATTTCAAAAGCAAGCATTACAAGCTCAAGAACTAATCCAAGCTTCAGGCCTGGAGGTGATCGTGATATTTGAAAGTGTATGATTCAAAACAGATAAGGAATTGAAATAGCAGGTGCAGCAGATGGTCAAGTTCCTGTTACACAAAGGCATCTTTGATTCATCCTCCCAGCTCTGCTGCTTCTTCATGTCTCTGGCCTGTGAGGAACTGTGGCAGGTGAGGAGAACGAGTGAGGTGGGAATGGGGACACAAGGTCCAGTTAGGCAGATTTTGGAAAAACCCAAGGAGTAAAACAGGTAGACCTTATCCTACAAGAGGCTTAGTAAATGCTGCAGAACTCTGGGAGCCAGGTAAGGTTAAATTCATCTTTTGGCTTCACTGCTCTCTTATTGCGTGCCTCAGTTTACCTATCTGGAACCTTAGGTAATATCCCTTACCTGGATTTTATACCAAAATTTCATACATTCATTAATACTGATGTCAAAGAGGGCGTTCAGCACCTCACAGGAGGCCCAGTGCACCTGCATTAGTCAGCCATAAATCATGGGAAACAACACTTTGATGTGTCAGAGAGATTTAATGTGGGATACAGAACAGAAGGGGAATGTGATGAACTGAGCCCCAAGCCCCAAATAAGGAATTTAAAATGCACCTTCCCCTTAAAAATGTCAGCAAATGAATAAAAAGAAGAGTGGGGAAGGCCCAAAGGCAGCAACTTTGAATGCTTTAGTTTTCTCTATTGGCTTTAATTAAGCTCACCCAGGATTGCAGGCCTGTCACTTGGGGAACCTTTCCATAAAGAAAAAAGGAGTTTGCTCCCCAGGTGGGTTTTCCCAAGTTTCTCTGGCTCTTACCACAATATATGCCTGGCATCCATGACAGGGTCGTCAAAAATAATAGCTAAGGAATTCACTGTCTGTCATTCCAGAATAATTATATATGGGGCTTTACTTGCACTTGAGATGGGTTATATATTTCATTGAGAAAATCCATGTAGACTAAAATCTATATTTATATGTATATATGTGATATATAGAGGTTGTGCAGATTAGCGAGCAAATAAAGAATATGGGAGAATACAAGTCTGTATACATGTATGTGAAAGATGTCAAGAAAGCGGGTGGAGAGAACTATCATTCCAAAGTTTGTCAATTGCAAAATGCATTAATGTTTTATTAGCCATTTAGGAGTAATTAATCACCTGCTTTGATGTAAAGTTCAGGCTTACAAATGCACCATGGAAACTGTCCCCTAAATATAAGCCAAGTTTTAAGGGTCTCAAGAACCACTGCAAAGATAGCAGCATATTCCCCTCAGCTGGCTGGAAAGGACTTCTGATGCCTCAGCATTGTGCCTGTGTCTATGCATGCAATAGCTTTTGGGTGCCTGCAAAGTCAAAATAGTATGGTTAAAAAAAAAAAAGAAAAGAGCTTGCAAGCAGAAGGGGAGGAGGTAGTATACTCAGTGGTATTCTTCAGGTGCGCAGTTTGAATAAAAATGCAAAACAGGATGCTCCCATTCAGTAAATATTATCATTTTTATTCACTCATTAATTAAGTTGCTTAATTGCTGCTGTCAAAAGACTCTTGAGTTTGTGACTGGGATTTTTGCACTGTTTTGATAGTAGCTGAAGAAGGAAAAAGGCAGCATCACTCTGATTGCTCTTTACCTGATAATAACAAGGCATTGGTTGCAGGAGATCACAATGAAGCAGCTGAGTTTACTCATGGAAAAAGATAGGTGTTTCCAGGAAAAAGACGAAAAGGGAAGGTCAGTTTTATGAAATCCATCAGATGTAATTTCACCAGTGCAAGTGATGCACTCTAGCTTGCGCATTATCATTTCATTCATTACTCCATGAAAAGAATTTTTATGCAAAACATTTCCCCTGGTTTAATCTAACTTCCCCAAGAGGGCCCAGGAATGGAAATGGACTTGAGCCATGTCAGCCAACACAATCATAATTTTTTTTTTCTAGATCTGTCTCCAAAGGATTATTTTAATCTGGTTTAGGAGCCATGTCTTCCGGGACACTAGATTGACAAATAACCAACGCTTATGGTACATTATGCATACATTTCTGAGACAGTACCTATTCACACCAGGATGATGATCAGTCCCATGTCACTCAAGACATTCTCAGAATTGATGCCCCTTTACTGTGTGTACCACATCAGTATCACACTGATGAAGTGCTATACTCATGATACATGAAGGTGTCTTTGCAAATGCCCACTGTGAAAACATGACTGATCCTGCTGACATAGGTCAGGGCCATGAATAACTGTTTATTGATTCTCATCACTAAACAGACTAAATGGAATACAGCTTTCAGCACAGGTTCTTGAGAATGGGCTCTGGTACATTCAGAGTCAGATCATTACATGCATGACAATGCCTGTAAGGAGGATATTCTGGAGATGTTCTAGGTTATGCTCACCTCAGGATGGCTCATGAGTCACAGAAGGAAAGACTACTGCACACAGACAACCAAGACAGAAAGAGCTGAGCAGAGAGAGATTAGGGCTAGGATGACAGAGGTAGTCTATAGCCACCAATTTTACCTTATGGCAGAGAAAGAAACATGTAGCTTAACCCTCAATTCTAAAATCAACCCTGCAATTAAATATATATGCTCATTCTCTGTTCATAACACCTCTTAATCCTGTGTAATGAAGCAGGTGAGCACTTAAGGGGCTGACTTCTGCTCCAGAGGGAGAATTCTGCTTCGTGCTGGAATTCCCTTAGCCAGGCACAGAGGGGCGTACAATGAATCCTGGTGACCTGTGCTGTGCACCATGCAGGAACTGCCACAGCAGGGTCTTACTTCGAGTGTCTCACACTGCTTCTGGCTTGACTAAATTTCAGAGATAGGTTATGAAAGCCCTCGAAGTTCTTCAACCCATTGAATTCTTGGAAAGTCTTTCATTGAGTCTCAGTCTGTCCCAGATACACTTGCTAAAGTCTCCCTGCTTCTGCTGATAAGAGACTGCAGTTTGTGCTAAATTTTGCAATGTGTTCTGTGATGTACACAAAGGTCCTCCAGGAGAGAAGCAAATCCAGCATACTCCTGTGAGCAACTCATCTTCAAAAGTGAATATAGGTTTTCTGAGTTGAAAGGCTACTGGCCTACAGCATCACACAGCCTTAGCTGTCAAGTTTGTACAATGCATACAGATTCCTTGAAAAAATCAGCGGCATAACTGAATAACTTACAGGAACATGTTGTAATCATTGTTTTTAATTCACCAGTATGAAAGGGAAAAGCAAAACTGCTACGAAACATCCCACTCTACATGTTGGAAGGTATGAGCAGGGAGAAGTCTTCGAACACTTAAATCCTCTGAGTTATTATCATCTGAACAAGTCATAAAACACACCTGTTCTTATTATTAGAATTTATGGGTCAGCATAGCCTCTTTAAAATCTGAAGGCCTAAGAACTGTAAGGGTGCTGACTGATGAGCTGGGTCAGCTTTACCTCAGGACAAGCTGAAAAGTTTGGCATCTTCATCTGTCTACCTTGCTCCCAGTGTCCAGATGTTTAAGCTGCTTATTGATCAGCTCCCAGACCACTGCAGTTTACAGGGCAGTCTTCTCACTGCAGCCATCACCGATTTGGGTTTGCCTTCAAATGCTTCACTGTAACCCCTAGCTGATTTCTATGGAAAATGACACAGGATAGAAAGAGGTACCTCCGCCACCTGTCCCCACACAGGCTGTCCCCAGCAGTCAGAGTCCCAATGTACTTAATGTACTTTATATTCCTCACTGTATTTTTAAAAAAGAGACAAAGCACTGAACCATACATTTCATTGCAATACAAACTCAAAGCTGCTTTTCTATAGAGCCTGAGCTCCATGAGCCCTTGGAATTGCACACTCTCAGGTGTTAACAAGAACTATGTCCCTTCACATCCTCCTTTCCTGACTCTAACCAGCTCCCCAACCTCCAACAACAGTGTCATAGCATCTGAGTGCTCATCTTGGTGGTCGGGGACACAGGATGCTGAGGCTGCATACTTACACCACTCTCACTATCCCTCCTATCCCAGTTTGTGAAGGCAGTGGTAAACATGCCCAAGGAGTAAATATCTAAAGAAACAGAAGTTTTGTCTTTTTCTCCTATATGAGCAAATACCTGTTCTTTGCCTTTTCCTTGATCTTCCTGATATTTCTTGCAAGGCTACCTTTTGCTTTTTTTTCTCCTATCTAGCAGTTCCTTCATCCAATCCTGGAGAGCAGAAGCTACTATAGGTGCTGTGAAAGAACACTGGTTTTCAGAAGAAAACAGTGCTGCTCAGCTCTCCTCAGCAGAGTTTCCCAGGTGTACTCTGAAGACTGTTTAGGCTTCTCTTTGTCTCCAGTGACCAGTGGTTAAATTATGCTCTGATAAAAGGAGAAATGAGACAAATGAAGTGGCCTAAATTTAACCACTAGAGAAAGCAGGTGATGTAAATTCTTGATATAAGTTCTCAAACAGCCACCTGGACCTGAGTAACTCCTTAAGTAATTCGCTCATATAGCAGGGGTAGGCTCTGCCTAGAGACACTGTAATAAGTTGCCAGAGCATGTTATTCCCTGAGGACCCAGCGGGCAAGCACACTGAAAGCTTCCTTGTGGAAAAAAAAAAAAAAAAGGAAAGAAAGAAGAGAAGGCACAAAAAGCACAAAGGTTCAGTTGCTGCCCTTGTCTTCTGTTTCCTTAACACTTCCCCCATCACAGCACAGACCAGATGATTCAGAAACAGGAACTCTCACCCTCTGCACCCCTTGTCACACGTCCCTAGGATGTCAGCACAATCCCGCACCATGGTGGTAGCTTCCAAAGCCATCAAGTAAAAGTCACTGCTCACTCCTCCAAAACGGAGGGGACATCCGCTTCTGACACCAGACAAGGGCCCAGAGTGACTCCACAGTTTTCCTTCAGTTTATGCCTCCAGGGCTGGGCGCAGAGCAGCAATGTGGTCTGCAGGGGAGAGCGCCTGGGATGGTCCAGGCTAGAAGGTGACAAAAAGAGTGAATTGTTAAAAGGTGGTTGCACCCTCCGGCATGAGACAACATTCCCACTGGGGCTCAGTAGGTGAGATTCCTTGGCTGGGTGCTTTAGATGAGGAGAGGCCTAGATGATGCTGTGAGGCCAAGAGCAGACTTCCTCCAGGCCCGGGAGGGAGCCTGGCATCTGATGTGGAGCTGGAAGTGGAGCAGAGGCAGGTTACGAGGCCTCTGGTCCCCACAGAGTCCCATTTCACGCCTTGGTGCGTATGAGGGAGTTGAGGAGGGGGTCAGGGGGTGAGGGAGAGTTCAGCCCTGTGTTGAGCGATGGCCCTGCCTGTGGAGAGGGGGACATCCCTGGCCCCTGAGAAGAGTCACCGTAGGTTCATCCCGCTGGGGAGGAATTCTGCCCAGCAGTAGCTGTCCCGCTGATGAATCACCCGTGGACGGTGCTGCTGGTCTGCGTGCCCTCCTCTCATGCAGCTGTACTCCAGCCCCCAGCAGATGTGTGCTGACACCCACCATGGCTGCAATGGGAGCCTGAAATGAAAGACAGCACGGGGGCACCAGGGCACCAGGGTTTGCTTTCCACCTCATTCACCGATGTCACCCAGGAGGGAGAGGCAGTGCGGTAGCTGATGACTTCCTTGTGAAACCCCAGAGAAGTTTGCGCGCTCCTTGTTCCGACTGTTGCTAAAGGGAGCACAGCAAGTGAGTGAGGGCTTTCTGGGAGGTTATGTCTTTGGTCACTTAAAAAGGCACCTGAAGTTTTATTCTACAAAACAGAATCTGTGACAGACAGATCTGCGGACAGAATCTGTGGACAAAATCTGTGGATAGACCCGGTCCACAAAGCACTGAGAGTCTGCTATCATCCCTGACTCCATGAGGTTCGAATCATGCTCCAGAGTGGGAAGACCAGGCTGTCGAGATATGACCATGGGCATCCTATAGATGGTGACACCTTTGAAGCTGTGCTATAGAGCAAGTAAAAAACACCACTGCAACTCAAATGTTGGTTTTGCAGCAGATTTTAACAAAAAACAAAATTTTCTGTTTAAAGTGGATTCAGAACAAATAATTTGAAAAATTTTAAATATATATATTATCATATGTTTTTATTAAAAAATAGTGAGAAATGGAAGTGATTATTTTACTTTCCAGTTGAACCAGGATGGATCAAAGCAAGAAAGTATGTATCTCAAAACTGACACATCCCTAAAAATTTCATGATTGTTGCTATTTGATGTGACACGTCATAGAATTTTAAGTCAAGCTGAAGCAAATGTGACAACTTATATGTAGTATTTTCAGAAAAAGGGTTTAAGTGCAGTATTGAGAAGTGTATCTGCAGGGTTTTTAAACTCTGCCTGTTCTCAGACTTAAGAAAAGCAACCCCATATGTTTTAAACTTCTGCACCCCATTAATTAAAGTCAGAGCTTAAAAGTAATACTGAAAATAATTGGCTGGATTAGAAAAGGCTGTGGGTGAGCTGAGAAGTTACCACTGCACAAATATTAATAAATCACTTTTCCTGTAATTAGCAGAAAAAGAAGAGTGCAATGTGGTGAGCTAGCAGTCGTTTTGCGAAAGTATGTTGGCTAGAGCCTGTCACCCCTCTTCCTTTCCCTCTCCACACACATAGCCTTCCAAACCAAGCTATAGCTGCTGATGTCATTTGTAAGAGAAAGACCAGCAAGGGCAAAACAGGATTTTTAAAAGGTTGGTAGAAAATGAGGAAATAAGCCACATGACCAAAACTGTTAATAAGTGATTAATATTATGCTATTGTTACCAGAAATTGAATAGTTCAGCTTCACAGACTTTATCCCAGCTCTGAAAGGTGCATTTTTATAGCAATGTTAGGCAACACAGGAGAGCACTACACACCCATCGTTCTTTGCTCAGCACTTTCCTAGATGTAGCTCATGTGGAGAGAAAGAATCATTAAGAGCTTTAAGCCTTTCCCTAATCTAAAGAGAAATTCAACATTTGCAGGTTTCCAAAATAAAGTCAATAAATAAGAGCAACGTTTTGCAAAATGAAAATAATGTTCTCATTTAAGGGCATCACTAAGAACGCTAGTTAATTGTTTTGTTTTGGCAAGCAAGTAAATAGCTATATAGTTTTCTTGCTTGAGCACACACAAATAATCCAAGGTGCAAAATAATCACAGCTTTCCTGATTCAACAGATTTCCCAGAGGTAGATTCTGATGTGCTGCTCTTCTGGGTAGTTTGTCCACCTTCCCCTGACATATGATCATTCTGTTTCCTGTTACGTCTCTTTTATGATCAAGAGCTCACCATCCTGTTTTGAGCAACATCACCTCCTGCCTCTAGATTGCCTCTTGTCCCCTTCGCTATGCCCACGGTTCCCTTCAACTTTTCCGAGCCGCTCCTGCTGTTCTGCTTTACTCTCAGGGAAACAAATTTTCCTGCAAGTAGATTTTAACAGTTACATCAAGGTAAAAAAGGCGGTTCCAGGTTGTTTTCTGAGAAAAAGAAAAAGAAAAAAAGGAAGGAAGGAAGAATGAAAGAAAGAAAAGAAGGGGCACTTCAAAGCATTCAAGCCTTTTAATGTTCATGTACCCATTCTAGATATCCCCTAATCTTTTGGACTCCTAAGCAACAATATTATGAACTTCTGCTGCCCTATATCTCTGCCTTTTTGCACACACAAGTTCCATCGACTTCAAAGGGAGCTGTGCATGCACAACAGTGACATGTAAAGTCTCCTCAATCCTTTAATCTTCCAAGAATCTAGTATTTATTACTATCTCATAATAAATCCCTTTTTTCTTAAAAATAATCTAAGAATATTGACCAGCTCTTTAGCAAAGCACTTAGGCATGTGGTAAACTTTAGGCAAATGGTTAGTCTTATTCACAACCCTTAAGGCAAATTCACTTTTAAGTTGGTAACGGTGCTTGCACGTTTAAAGCAAGGTATGTGTTAAGCACTTACTGAATTAGGACTACAGGAGAGAAATTCCTTCATCAAAGATACCAGTCAGAGCACAGGGAGCACAACAACTCTTTCTTCACCCTCAACTCCCAGAAACTTTGTGTAATGACTGCTGGCATCTGTAACAATTTTATTCTGCTTCTGAATATGTTTGGTGTGTATATTACAGTCACTGGGGGCAAACTTTAGTCTACTTTGCTCTCTTCCCACGAAGGAGGTTACGTTCATGACACACACTATGGGCTGCGCCTGCAGCAGTACAGCACCATGCTGTCCTACAGAAAGAACCTGTGGCAAAGCAACAGCTCATCTACTGTTTGATTTTTTCCATAATTGCCACAATTATTATCCTTGCTTACTGCACAGTTTTTATTGGCATCAACAAAAAATGAGAACCAAATAAATACTGGTATGTATTTATAGCCAATTCAAGATAATCTTGAGAGTGAGATTCTGGGACTGGGAAGTTTTTTCTACCAGCAGAACATTTTTGTGAAGCAGAGAAAGAACAAAGAGAAATGATGCTGATTATTTTGATGGTTCTGAGGAGCTAGAATTCACCCCACTCATCCCAGGAGCAAACAGCTGGCAAACAGCTGACAATATAGATATCAGTCAACTCCCACATATCTCTCAATATAATACAATAAATATAGGTAATAATGATATGACATGACAGGATGCATCTTTGATTGGCTGCGTTAAAAAAAATAAAATCTTACACATAAGGAAATGGAAAAGATTCCAAGACATCTTCCTTTCTCTTTTTGTCTCCCTTTCATAACATGGTTGCATATTTGGGTTTTTTCTGTAAATTATTGTTTCTATTTGAGACATTTTTCTTGAATTTACATATTCCCAAAAAGTTATTTCAGTATTTATGTGGTCAGATCCCTCCAAATGTGATTTGATGGCACATAAATAGTAATATGACTTTTTATGTTGTCTATTGCTTATGTAGAGTTTTCGGAAACCTTATATTATAGCCTTGTATTAAACCCTGATAATTTTCAGGGGTCATCACTATAATATATGGCTGGAAGACTGCTATTGTGATGCTGTTGTCAGCCAAAAACCTTGCCTTCAAATGTGTGACTAAACCAATAGTATAACATAAATCAAAATATGTGTCTGCCTGGCCATATATCCATTCTGTGATTTTAAATATTTTTATAGTCATGGGTGCAGGACAGGACACCAGGGACTTCTTATAACCAATGTTGGAAAAAAATAAATATTAAAAAAAATCTGCACCTTGTGATACTATAGCAGAAATTGACATCCCTGTACATTTTTAATAAGAGCATAAGTTTACTTTGGGTAGCAAATCCCATGCCACTATACAACTGCCTATCTCAGCCACTAATCTACTAACCCCTGAACAAAGGATTTAGTAATTCTTATACTCCTACACACACACCCTCCCCTACACACTCACAAATACAAGTTTCTGCATTAGTTTATGATCTCATCCCTGAGGAGGTTAAGTTAGCTGATGCCAGATGACAGACAATACCAAATGAACGTACTTGCATAGAGATTTTTGTTTAAAAGGCCCCCATCCATAGGGGTACACAGATCTGATATTTCGACTCAGACTCAGACTCTGGTTTGGAGGCCAATACTAAACCTATCCATGACACTTACACCAATGTGCTCCAGTAGGAGATGTTAAGACATTCAGACTTTCCTCCCCCTTTTGTATTTCCTTATCTCCCATCAGCTTGGTTTAGGAGCACCAGCCAGCCCTGACCACCTCCTGGACTATGGGACTCTGTTTATTTTATATCAGATATTCGTAGGCATCACGATGTTGCCATTTCACACTTGTTCTAGAGCAAGGACAAGGATGCAAATGTGAACCTTGACGTGCAAAACATTTTATTTCAGTATTCCTAGACATCACGATGTTGCCATTTCACACTTGTTCTAGAGCAGGGACATGGATGTAAATGTGAACCTTGTATGTGCAATGCAATGCTGCATGCAAGCCTCTCACCCATGGGTACCAACAAACCAGGGCTCTTCTCTCTGAATGCTGAATGAGTCCTAAGGTGCTTTTGAAACAAAATCACCATCCACTGCCAAAACAGCCCCCTCCTGCAAGGTAGTTGCATAATATATGGAAAAATCTAGAGGACAGTGCCTTCCATCCCAGAAGTAGTTAAGTTTTTAAGAAGCTGTTTGTGTCAATGACCAAGTTCTGCAAAGCTTTATAAAATGTGCATCCTCTTCACACCACTAATTCCATCAAATCTGATGAAGCTAACTGTGGGAGTTAGGGCTACAAACACAGGATCAGGACTATAGCATGTGAAATGCTCAGAGATGAAAGTGCGATATAGTTTGAAAATAGTATTTCTATTAATAATGAATGCTCTCAATTTATACCAGATTTTGTAATGTTTCTGGGTACGCAGTGTTCTTCTGTTGCTGTCCCAGATGCTCTCCTTTCTTGATTTGGTTCCCTGTCACAAATGAGCACCCTCTACTCACCCTGGGGAAGTCACTTAAGGGAAAAGGGCATTTAAAATTGCAAAACCAGGGAACTGACTGTAATAAAGTGCAGGGAAATTCCATGTAATTGTGGCCTTTAATATCTTAGGCTTCTGCAACTTATCAGTACCTTTCAACAGGGCTAATGTCAGGTACTGTACAGCATTCCTTATTTTCAGAAAGCTGTTTCCTAAGGTCCAGATGATGTTATAAGTGGTATAACATGACTCAAAGTAGTTTTGCCAGATGTGATATCCCCTGTTGCAGCCTCAAATAGACTGAGAATGAGGAATGCATGCTCCATTAATTTCCATTGGAGTGAAGAATGCGTTACTCCTTTGCCATTCCCATACTAAGAAATCTTCACATAGTCACAGCTTTATTTTCTTTATTCAGGAAGCCACATATTCCAGCATTCTCCTGTATTTGCTTTTTGAGGATGTTTACTGACTTTCTTGTTTGTCACTTCTGCAACACACATGTGCAGTTCTGTCTACACACACCAACACAAATTACGTCCTCCGGGGAATATCTACAATGACCTGTTACTTTGAGTATTTCATAGCTGGTTTTCTCCTTCCAGTGATTAAACCCACAAATTTACTTAATGTACAGAGCAGGTTTTGTGCATAAATCTACCCCCCATAATTGCTTTTAAAATGCTGGAACCACTTTCACATGCTGTCATCCATTTCTTAGGTGGTGGCCTCCTTCTTTTGTGCATTCAGTAAATCAAAATTTACATGACTATTTCCCACCAGATATTTGTGTAAAGCAGATCAGTTTTTCTGTGTGGTCTTCTTAAATAGCATTTTTGAGGGGGGCAGATTTGGAAAAGACATACATATAAATGAAAAGAAATTACTAGAAAAACTCCTAAAGGATGGTAACTGCTGAACAGCCTCAGACATGTTAACAGAGGGAGAAGCCCATGACATACCTCTTTCACATTGCTGTACTGGTCATTACAAATCATTCATCTCGCACCACCATTCTGAAGTGTTACTTTATTACTAAAAGTGTCAGTAACTTGGTCTTTTCTGAATTAACTCCTCTTCACCTCTAAATGACAAAGAAAAGGGATGTGTATCTTTTTAGCCAGTCAGCAGAACTGCACTAATTCACACTTTGCTAATCCCCACACTCCACTATTCACACACAGAAAATGGTGGTCTTTCACAGTAAAGCTTAAACAGCACTGATGGTATTGTAATAGATCCCATGTTACTATGATTTCTCTGTGATTATAAACACCTATTACAAAACCTTTGTGAGTTTTTTTTGTAGGTACAACTGGAGATGTACATATAGGTAAAAGCAAATTGCTTCTATAAAAAAGAAAGTAGCAAGTGCAGCCTGCTTTCTGTTCCATCATTTCTAAGAATCTTTTCACTTGCCAGTTCAAAAATTCAGTATCTGCCCCTGGACTCCCTAATCCTTGCCCGTGGCAAGGGGGTTGGAACTAGATGATTCTTAAAGCCCCTTCCAACTCTAACCATTCTATAACTGCAAGATATTCACACCAGTCTTTGCCAGACTTGTTATTCATTTTCAATACTCAGTGGCTGCATCTCTTTGTTTAAGTGGGTTTGAAACATATCTGATGTTTCTCACAAGAAAAATAGAAAGTGCACCTAGAGAGGTTAACTCTCAGTTCATCTCAGGTACTTGCTTCCATCATGAAAAGGTATTAGTATAAAGCTTGAAATGTAGCCCAGATCCTTAGCTGGTGTAAGCTGATATACTTCCACTGATTTCACTAGTTTACTATTCTGGGTTATTTCAGAGGAGGATCTGTCACAATTCATCAGTGCTTTGAAAATTGTATGGGGTGATAATCACAGAGAATATTGCTACATGTCTGACATATTGCACCAATATTGCTCAAACATGTTGTTTTTTTTCTCGTGTAGTGAGTTGCTTTGCAATGCATGAACAATACTAAAATTAGGATGATGCTAGTAATTTCCTGATTGCTAAACTACTCTTAGTCTGAAAGCCTGAGACTGGAAGAAACAGGTAAAAACCTCCCAGGTTCACAAAATGAAACAAACATGCCCTTAAAATATAATGTAACATTTTTAAAGCACAGATATGAAGCTAACCTCCACTTCATGGAGATTGCTTAGTGACTTACAAAGCCACTAGAGTGTTACCATCATAACCAAGGTTGGCAGTATCACCTGCCAAAAAACACTGCAGGGAACGAGGCAGCGGAAGAAGGCCATCCTCACCACTGTGTGTCTCCTATGCCCTGAGACCTAAGAGCCAAGGCTGCTCCTCTTCAAATGTCTTTCTCATCAGTGCAACCTGGCAGCCCCCTGGGGCTTCCCAGCATTTCAGATGTATTTTGAAAGCAGTCAGTAGTCTGGCTGCCCAGCCCAAACATGTGACATGTTGTGATGAGAACTTCCTTGCAGGATTTCTCAATCAGGCTAAGGTAAAAATGAGTGTGGAAGTCCACCTAACGAAGAATGTCCTTTGGAAATCTTCAGTGCCCTCTCTGCTGCAGTTGCAGTTCTCCCCTTTGCTGCCCTTGCTTGCCTTCTCATTTGGCTCCTGCTCTAATCCCTTCACAGGCAGTGATATTGTGACAGGCTTATTAACGAGAACCCAGGCTTCTCTTGTTTGCATCTTCCTCTACCTTCAGTGCCACCACTGTCAGCACTACTTAGCCGCTTTCCAGTTCTGTTTGTGGTCATAGTTAGTACTTCCTGGACCATCCCATGACCTTTTTGCTCATTATACTAATTCTGTTTGCTCTACTTTGCTTTCTCAGACACTGCCGCTGTCAATTTCTCACCCAATGTCACCTTTGCCAATACCGCAACACTCACTGACAGCTCATTTGAAAGTGCATCACATTTACCTGCACAACAGAAGGAAAGGATACAGTCACAGCACACCTATGGTCACCCACATTAGCTTTAGGTGGTTGAACGCAACTTTCACCTTCAAGTTTCTCACTAGATGTATCCAAAGGGGAAGGATTGCAACCCAGAGTCAGAGGAGATGTTCCTTGCTCCATCACAGGTTTGACTGCAAACACATGGAAGTCATATAGCACCTCAGATTCTCATTTATAGATGCTGCAGCACTGGGAATGTGACAGGACATCTCCGCATAACTCAATGGCAGTGGTGTGCACAGACAGCTAAACTAGCCCTGAACACTTGAGTTAACGTAGCATGGTTGCAAAAAGCACTACTCTACTTGAAAACTGCATTTTTCCATTTTTTAATTTTTTTTTTTTTCCACAGGGGAAGTGTCTCTAATCAGGTCAGCTCTAAGTGATGCTCATCATCTTGGGCATGCTGGTAATTTTGCTCTTGCACCTGCTTGTTAGATGCTACTGTATCTGTGCCACAGAGTGCAAAACTAAGGGCTGTGAGGCACTTGCAGACTCAGCTTACAGAGGCATACAAAGAGCAGAGATCGTTACTCCCTTTCCACCATCTCAATTCCTAAGCCCTTCTTTTACTAGACACTATTTGACTTTTCTGTTTTATGAACTGCACTGAGCTGAATGAAGAGTTCAAAGCAAATGGACTAATTTACCTCTCTCTGTGTGCAGTCTATGGATGGACTGTGGTTTCTTCCCCTTTACCAATTAACTGAGTTTATCTGACAGTGTTTTTCATCAAACTGTTAATCAGGAGTATTAAAAAATAAAAGCCAAATTACTTAGCTAATACTGGCCACATGAGAAACATGTTCTTTTCCTCTTCCAGCTGATTGGGTGTACTTAGACACATCTCCACAGCAAATATACCTACACCATTAACATTGTACTTCAGCCTATTAGAGTTTTGGTGCTCTACTCTATTTGTAGCTCTAATAATTTAAAAAAGCTCTTTTTAAAAAATATTTCAAAACATATATCCCTATAAGAAATAGCACAGAGAGATTACCATCAATCTGGGCACTCAAAAATTATTGCAAAGCATGAGAGTTTCTACCTTCCCTTCAGATGATTTCTAATGTGGTAGTATAATCCTTCCTTCTCCATTTATTATCCTATTTATAATCTTCTACTAACCTTTATGTTACCATTTGTTCCTAGAGCTTACTCAAATAGGGAACCTGAACTTAAATCCTTCCCTGGGGTCTGGCAAAGATTTAGGTGGCATTGACTGCCACTCTGCCCTTCCTCGCATGGCAGACCAAAAACTATGTGAATTTATTCTTGCCCACAAAGATTCCTTCCCATTCAAAGATATTCAAAGTGCCACAGGCACATAAAGGGTATTCCTTTGGCTGTATGGGCCCATAAACACTTCACTGAGAGCAGAACTTTGTTTTCTCAATGGACCTATGTGGATAAAATTGAATACTATGGAGGGAAGTAAAATCAGGTTATAAAAATGTACCCACCCATCACTTCATGTAATGTACATGCCACAGCTTGGTCCTGTCTTACAGTGCTCTGAATCCAGAGTAGTTCCATTAAGGATACCGCATTTTGGACTTGCTTCATGTCACTAGAAGCCAGAACCTGATTGCATGCAGCCACATCACATCTCTTCTAAGTAGAAGTAACCTGAATATGGACTTTCCTATCCCAGCTACACAAGGCTTACTTACTTTATAAATGCTCTCTCAGATATGCAAACCCTAACGCAATCAGACAGATGCTTTCCTTAGCCTAGATGATCTTCTAGTACTGACGCACAAATGTTTTCTGGTCTCATAGCCCCCCCATTTCATTTTTGCTCCACGCTTTTGGATCAGTCTGTGAGCTCTTTCAGCAGTGAGCCAGAACAGGCTGCACAGAACTGCTCCCACTGATGATGACATGATATACAAGATATGACGATGCCAGTACCTGCAATCAGTACATAAGGCCTTTATGGCTGGTGCAATAAAAACATGCAAAAATCTTGCCTAGGAGGAAAGCTTTTTCCTCTTTGGGTTTTGGGAATTTGGAGCGTATTCTGAGTACGTACTTGACCCAAGGCAGAGAGCTTCAATAACAGTTTCCACTATGACCAGACCTCAGACCATGCTCATGGCACTGCTGCTACAACCCCGGCTGTGCCATGTCACAGCCGGCACATGTTAAGCCTGGGACTCATGGAGTGTGTGTAGTGGGGAAGAAACTTTACCTTCCACCAGCTGCACCAGACTGAAAGCCTTGCATCCC
Source organism: Ara ararauna (assembly GCA_028858755.1). NCBI lineage: Eukaryota > Metazoa > Chordata > Aves > Psittaciformes > Psittacidae > Ara > Ara ararauna. The sequence continues at coordinate 61,999,022 of CM054377.1, read as the reverse complement.
CCACACCACATTGCATGTCATCCTCAGCTTTCCTCCACTTCTCTGTTGCTACCTGCTCCCCTCCTAAGACAGCTTGCTGCAAATGAGAGATTCTAAGGGAGTAAAACATCCTCGAACCTAGCACAGCAGCAGTGAGTCCAGGCTCAGCCGTACCCCTGGCAGAAAACCGTTGTCAGTAATATGCATTTTATTACCATAAATAAAAGAAGAAAAAGAAAAATCTTATTACCATAGATAAAGAAGGTCTTAAAAACTGCTCTTGCCCAGCCAAACCCATGAGAGGCATGCTTTGCTCCCAATAGGAAGGCAACTCCATAGTCCAGCACCGAAAGACAATGCTGAAAGCAAAGACAAGTTCCATCAGCCTCCAGGAGGAGCAGTGAGTGGGGCAAGGGAAAGGAGAGGCTTTGCTCAGGGGGAAGAGAAGAAAGGGACTAAGGAATATGTGCACCCACATATGAAGCTCTGACAAACAGCCGTGTGATTTATCATCATACTCCCACTTGTAACTCTAACCTAACAGTGTGTCATCTTTACTTTTCATGTTATTTATTTACAAGTGCATTTTCAGTATCAACCCTTTCATTCATTAATCCTAATGTGGCCTTTTTCAATGTCTACTTACCATTTTAAATACTTACTATAATTTACAGGGCTTTCTTGAACACATCCAAGGTATATTATATGGGGCTAGCTTAATGGAAAGTCTTGTACACCAAAGCAGGAAAAAAGCACATTTAATTTATGGCAGCTTTGAATTTTGTTCATAATTTACTTCTGGAGAACTATTCATATAAAGCCACACCAATGAGAATTTTCAGTGGCAATGTAGGAGGAAAAAACCAATAAATGTTGATCTTATTATTCATTTTTATTTTGAAAGCTTTCCCATGTTGCATTCTGGGATTATGTAAACTACTTATAATTTAGCAATGTAATTTTGGCATCTCAATATAAAAGAAATGCAGTGTAATGGCACAACGACCATGGCAAGACCTTGTTTCAGCAGTGGCCCTAAGAGCAGTATCTAAAGCTTTTGATATTAAGAGTCAGAAGATTTCAGTTGTATGCATCCTTTACCACATCAATGTCAACAGCAGCTGAAGAATCTCAGTACAAACACTCATGCCTAAAATTTTCCTCAGTCCTTGGCAAAGAAAAGACTCTTTCAGCTCGCTTCTTTCCTCTGCTGAATCATTAGAAAAGTGGGGGGATCACCAGCTTCTTCTGCTCTACAACATAAATTCCAGTGCAACCCCATAAAACACTGAAAAGAGATGGGGCTGATGATGTAATGGACAAAATAAGAAACATTACATGGGTTTGATTTTTATTTTTATTAAGATTTTTTGAAAACCATCCGATTTTGGTCACATGTCCCACTTTAACCGCAAAGAAGCAGGACTCTGAGAAGCTTTCCCTACCCAAGTATTGCATTGATATCGACTGAAGAGGGGAATAAAAGGTCACCAAAATGCAGGTACAAAGCTGAGCAGCAGCATGGGCAATGCTATGGGAGTGTCTCAGGAGCTCGCCTGCACAGAGCAGCCTTTTGCCCCGGTACCTCTCTCCATAGCTCAACCCCCAGCTCCATATGCACTGACTTCAGCTTGTGATAGCAGAGAGCTCGGATGCCTCAGCCTGTGAAAAACATGGACAGGGATAAACCATGCAGCAGTAACTTTCCATTGCTCCAAGAGGAAAGGACGTTGAGTTTAGGTGAAGGATGCAGCCAGGCTGCTGTCAGTGGATAAAGCGGCTCACTTGCTTGCATCTGCCTGTCATGTAGAGGGCAAAGGACTCCCACTCCCTCTCTTACTTTGATCCCCAGCATCTTCTGCTCCATCTTCAAGGTCTCTTTGACACCCTCTCCATCAACCCTTTTCCCAACTCCCGGCAGGATATTCATGAGGTGAGAGGACAGCCCTGGGAAAGACCAGAAGAAGGCAGGTACACTCTACTGTGAGCGTTTCTTGGGCTTCTGCCACTGTGCTTCTGATTCTGGAGGCTGACAGGGAGAGAAATCTGGCCAGCACAATCCTATCGTCGAATATTTTCCATGGAGAGGTGGAGCTATGGCTGGTGGAACATTTTCATAAGTCACCGAAAGAAAGCAGAGCCCCTTCCATTCCTCCACCTCTGGCAGCACAAAGACTGTCTGTTCCGTATGTGTGCAGACAGACCTTAACAACATTTCACCTTTGAGAAAGGCGATTTCTGGTCACTGATTGCAGGGGACACAGGAAATTGCTTTTGGAAAGGCATATTGGAGGGCCCATCCAGGACACGGCTCCTCCAGGGATCTGCGGTCCTGCAGGTCTTCCTCAGCACCATTGCAAACCTGCTGCACCAGCAAAAGGGCACTAGAAAACCTGCTTGCCATGGATCACTTTTATGGCAGCACCTTGAATCCAAATCAAATGTTTGGAAATATGAATATCCTTAGTAGAGAAGCGATAGAAAAATAAATGCCATCTTCCAATTTTGTCAGAAGACTGCTCTCCTCTCTGGGAAAAGGTCTGGCCTGTGCAGTATGCGTGATATAAGGGCTAAATAAGTTTAATTCAATTTTAAACTTTCCCATGAGTCTTAGCATTTTCCCTTTCACTGAATATTATGACACAGGGCCACTGTGGTTTGTAAGGGTTTTTAAAGATTGAATGTGAAAGATCCTGCAAAGCAAAAAAGATTACTATTTGTTGTTAATTTAAATGATAGCATGAATGCTCAGAATGCCTCGCCTCAATCATCTTTTTTTTCTTAATGACCTCCCATTTGCAGTTGTAGTTTTGTGCCTGCAATTAATTGTGCCTGCTATAGTAACTGTGGGTTGCACTTAATTGTGACTTTGGCTGATAGCATTTTGACATCTGGCTCCTTGGTTATTCTTGCAGATATAAAGGCTTTTTTAAATACTTGCTCATTTGTCATTAAGTTAAGCCAAACAATTTCAGGAACTCAGAAGAGTTGCAGTGAAGAGTTTGGAAGATAAACATCACTCCACTATAGACACTGGACCAAGAGAAATCTCTGGAGACTCATTTGTGGCTTTGCCACAAGCAGTGAGCAACATATAATACACATTGTGTTGCTTCAGAAACAGACCAGGAATTGCTGGGACCTCCACTACAACCAGGGATTGGATTTCCACATGTCGAGGCATGCGCAGCTTACATCTGGCTACACTGAACACAGAGGAGGGCATGGGATAAGAGCTTGTTCCTTGCCTTCCAGGAAGACTTGTGTCTCTCACAGTCAAGCACAGGCTGCCTCTGTGCCAGTGTTTCTGCAGTGTCAATTAGCTAAATGAAAATTAACTTTGGGAATCTCTATCCTTGCTGCTTTTACAACACTAGTTGCAACCATAGGCACAACATACCCATCTGGTCTTTGCTTCTTTCTGCAAGGGAGAAACAAAGTGGATCAAACATATATTCTGCAGTAGCCAACCCTGGGATGCCTACTTCATTACAGCACACTGGGCAACTGGGAGCAGGGTAGAGTCCATCTTCTCACCTGATCCTAATCATTGCTTACCCAGATGTCCATGGAAACAAATGGCATTCCTGCAATAGCTGCTTTCGCAGTGCGAGTGTGGAGAGGTCACCATGGCATCCCTACAGAGCTGGAGGGATGTAAGGTTTAACCTGTGAATGCTTGAGATCTTCCAATGGGAAATAATCTTGCTCTTTGTGAAGTTGGACATTTTTCCTCCAAGAGCAACCAGTCTTCCCCACCCACTCTTTAACTTTGCTTCTCACCCAAGTGTACCTTATTCTGAAGGATGGAATCATGGTTTCATACACAGAAATAAAGGAAATTGCAGAAGATGGCCAAGATTAGATTTCTGTCTCTGTCTCCCTGTGTATCTGTCTATCTGGTACCCTCTCTGTCATTATAAAGCCTGCCTTGGAGCACATGTGAATGGCTAGGAAAGAGTTCAGCAGAAGCAAACTACAACTAATGCACTAAAGGTTGAGTTTTGTCCAATCAAAGTTTAATTTGGTTGTGCTGGGTGTAACCTAAAAGGAGAACAAGTGAGATCCTCTACTTATCAACAATGAAGAAGAGTAAACCCTGACGTACAGAATTGAAGACTGTTACATACCCTGAACAATGGGGCCCAGGAAGGGGTGGCCAAATGGTGGGATGAGGGACATGGGCGCTTGTGTGGGTAACCAGACATTCTACCCAAAGGACAATCAAGCCAGAGCCCTGCACCAAGAGAAGGGAGGGGTCGGGGTCAAGTGCGGCGCCACTGGAAGAGCCACTGCTGCCCTGAGGGCACTGGCACTGATTACATGTCATCAGACACATTTTTCTGTTAATTGAAACAAAATCTGGCGACACTGAACTGGAAATACAAAGGAAGAAACATTAGACTCCTGCTGCAGCACTAGCGAGACTGAAGGGAGCTGACTAAGAAAACCTATGGGGAAAGAAATTCTATTTTTTTGAGGCAAAGTGTGCATGAGGGATTAATATATCTGAGTATTTGTTTCCCTTAACTTCAGTATAATATGCTCTATGTTGATCTAGTGAACAATAAGAAAAAATAAAGTTAAAATAAGGTTGAGTACAGCTGTTCAGCTGCCAATCTAAAATCTTATTAGACATGTTTGTCCTCAAATTCAAGTATAACATTTTTTTGATTGATAGAAAATGACAGGTAGTAAAGTTATGCAATTATGCATGGAGGTGACATTTTTTCTCCAATAACACTTTAGGAATGTAAGAATTTTGTCATCCTCACTACCTGCCTTGTTGAGAAGATGTGATTTACACTCTTATCTTGGGGGAAGGGAAAAAGAATGGTTGCTACCTTGGTGAATGATCTGTGCATATTTTAAATTGGAATATACATCCTTTTTATAGTACTATATTGAGACATCTTTTCTGAGAAGAGTTTCTTTGGGATTGGATGTGGTTTTGAACAGCAGCAGCAAGAATCACATGTGAGCATGAGGTTGGCATACTGTAGTAAGAAGACCTGACATAATACCCATGTGCTGAATGCTGGCCAGAGTCCAAGCACAGCCTAAATTTTTAGTTGATCATTTTCCATCTCAGGTACTAAGGACTGAAACTATCTGCACATACACTGTTTTCTTCCAGCTTCTGCTCTCCAGCACCTGACACCTGCAAATAGGACATATTACAGAACCATAAGTTATGAAATCCACAGCATTCAGAACTTGCAAATGAACAATTATTATTAACAAAGTAGGCCTCGTACTTCAATACAAACACGACAATTTTCTCTGAGTGAAACTATGATCTACACATATTAGCAAAGAAGGGATAAGACAGAAGAGACCTTTTTAGGAACTTTAAGGAACTGTGAGACACAGACAGGACAGCAATAACAAAAAAAGGACTATAATACTATTCCTAACATCTGACAGAAAGCAGACAGCTGCACTCTCAGTCAGCAGTGCTGCCAATCAATCACGGTGATGTATCCAAAGCAATATACCTCCCTATGCCCCAGCGAGCCGCACACAGTGACATGGGACCTAGCAGGCAGTAGGATTAAGCTTACCCAAAGTGCAGGAAACATCTGAGCTAAACTGGGCTCTGCATTTCTGGAGACGCATTAAGAAAGGGCCATCCTACAGCCCTTCCCTCCTTGATGAAGCAGTCATAAGGCAGTAATAGTAGGGCTGCTTTTCAATACATAGCTGATCAGATATGGGAATTAGGCTAATATTAAAAGAAAGGAGATGTTTGAGATGTAGTCCACTAGGAAATATTCCAATATTTGATTGTAATGTGTATCTTTAAATCTTACAAGGACATCTGTCTGCACAGCTACCAGTGTAGGTGATAAAAGTAGATGTTAACTCCAAGCACATGGTTCTCACCAGAAATCTAAGATTACAGTTTTATTCACAGTTCAATCTTCTGAGATTAATCTCAGTTTAAACAAACAGGGCAGCTATCAGCCTTTTAACCTAAGGGGGTTGCTATATTATGTACATTACAGAAATACTTTAACACCTCAGCTCCAGGTACAGCAGAACACATGGTAGCAGAAATGATTGAAGCTTTGACGTCAAATCAATGGGAATGTTCATATTTCTCCCAATAAGAATTGAATATTTTCCCTAAAAATTGAATGTATACTTTCAGTTCTGAATCTGTAAAATTAAGCATTTTCTCAGACACTAGTTTGAGAAAGGTGGTTTACTGCAGTGTTTTCATGAGGCATGGCTCCAGATTTTTGCATTTGTCTTTCCATACCTTGCTGCCTTCTGATTTTGTCTTTACCGTCATGGCCAAGCACTGACAGCAAATGTACACAATAGCAGCAGACTGTCTTCCATTTCTATAAAGAAATAAACGACAGTAGTGATCAGCTAATGCAGCTCCTCACCTAGTCAGTCACTCCTGGGAGTTCCTTTACTGGCTGATCTACTCATTAGTCAGGGTTAAGGTAACACTGCCAGATGAGTGCTTTGGGGAATGGAAACTGCATGGGGCCAACTTGCTGAGAATGATGGCCTCCCACCTCTGTGTTAAGAGGAATGGAATTAAAGGTGAAGAGACTCACTAGATCACTGCAAGATCCTTCCCATCCAGCTGGAGGAGTCATTTATTCTATCTTATGTGACAACTCTGGAAGCAAGAATGTTCTTTGTTTCTTCTGAAGCCCATTCCTTAATCAAAAAGGGGGAAATATACAATCAAAATCTCTCACAGCTAAGGAATGTATCTTGATATCCTATCTAAATTCTCTTATGATATTCATCTCATCAAAACCTCTGGGGCCATCCTAAATCATCCTCTTCCCCACTTGGTGTTTATGTCTTTCTGTTACTTATACATCATTGAAGTGTACTCCTAATCAAAATATAGTTCACTTAATCTTCTTTATAAATAAATCCCCTGATACTCTTAATCATTTGGATTACTCTTCTCTGGACTCTCTCCAACTTCTTGACAGCATTCTGAGATTGACATGTCCCAAACTGTACACAGTACTTCTGATGCAGCCTCATCAGTGCTACATAGAAGGAAACTGTTGCTGGAGCTTGTCAAAGGCACTCTGAGGAAACCAAATGGCATTGGCTTAATCTATTTATTCCCTACGAAAGCACCATGATTTGACATGATTTGACATCTTCAGAGAGAAGCATTTTCATTTCTATTTTTTAAAATAACTTCCCATTTTGCTTTTTTGAATACTTCATACTATTTAGACACAGGTTCTGCATCAATGCTGGAATGCAGCAGTCCCCAGTATGAACAGTTGCACCAAGTTTTGCTGGTTTATTTTTAATCACATATATAACACCATCCAGCCTCTCATTTACAAGGCTTATCATTATTATTTATGGTTATCAGCTTTGCTTTAGTTCTGACCATGCAGAAACCTGTTGTGGTTTAAGCCCAGGCAGCAACCCAGAACCACACAGCCACTTTCTCACTCCCCCCCTTAACACCCCCTGCTCCAGGAGGGATGGGGAGGAGAATTGAAAGAATGTAACTCCCACGGGTTGAGATAAGAACAGTCCAGTAACTGAGGTATAACACAAATCACTGCTGCTGCCACCAATAATAATAATGATAAGGGAAATAACGAGAATAAAACTTCTCACCACCTGCTGATAGATACCCAGCCTGACCCGAGCAGAGATCAAACCCTTCCCAGTAACTGTCTCCAGTTTATATACTGGGCACGACGTGCTGTGGTATAAAATACCTCTTTGGTTAGTTTGGGTCAGGTGTCCTGTCTCTGCTTCCTCCTGGCTTCCCCTCCTCCCTGGCAGAGCATGAGACTCAGAAAGTCCTTGGTCAGACTAAACTTTACTGAGCAGCAACAAAAAACATTGGTGCTATCAGCGCTGTTCCCAGGCTGAAAGTCAAAACCACAGCACTGCACCAGCTACTAAGAAGGAGAAAAATGACTGCTACTGCTGAACCCAGGGCAAAACCCAATCCCCTACTCTCCACTTTGTCCTCCTCCACCTTTTCCCACACCATTATAAAAAATGTTAAATAAAACAAGACCTAGTTCACGCCTCTGTGCCGCACCACTGAAAGAAGACCCCAGCAACTCAACATCTCAAATTACCATTTTGCTTATTTTATGATCCTTCACTTCACTCTTGGCTTACATGACAACGCTAATACTCACATCAGTGTTAATTCATACTTCAAGTAAGATTTCAGGAGAGCCTGAAACTACATGCTTCAGAAGGGTCCATTTGCACTACCTTCTTCTTACTTTTTTTGCCTACTTTGGTAACTTGATCTGAAAAAGCAATAAGGTTTGTCTGTCATGATTTATTCTGTAGAAAACCTTATTGTTAATTGTGCTTATAGGTCAATTTCTATTTTAATATACATCCCATTACTTTATCAAGGATAGAAATTGGACCACTGAATGCTTAGTGCCTGGATTGTGTTATTCTTTGATTTTTTTTTTTTATTTTTTACCTCTTAGAAGTTCAGTATTTCATCTGTTTTTATTCCCCCAGTCCACTGGTACTTTCCCATCACACTCTGTAACTTTCTATAAGTAATTGCCAGTGTCTCTGTAAGTTCATTAGTTAATTCCCTTAACACTCTGAAATGCATGCACACCTGCTGATCTGTATATATATTCAGATGTTTTAAGTATTCTCTTACCTGCTTTTCATCAATAGCTTTGACAAAGTTGTTATCGCTCCTTAATTATCCATTTCTCCTTATTCTTTTAACAGATTTTTATAAAGTATTTCAGTAGTTTACTCATTTTAAAACCATAATTGATTTAATCTTCCTCCTCATTTATTAATGAGTCTACTTTCCGTCCCATAATTTTTGTTCTCTTAATATATTTTATATGCTTTTCTTCTTCTCTTGAACCCCTTTGACTATTGCTGACACATTCCTCTTCTTGCTGTCCTAATAAGCCTTAATCGGAGGGGTTTTCTTCTGGGTACTGTTTTGATGATACTGGGGAAAGGTTAGCTTTATTTACTTACTTCTTTCCCTATTGCCAGTAAAGAGCTGTGGGATTGTGTTGTGGGCTTTTTTTCTTTAGCTCTCCTTCCATTTGCTACCCAATGTACAAATTGTTTCTTTCTGGCTCTGGCATTAGGTATCATCTACCTGTGACTCCTGGTGCCCATGGGGTTGCCGTCTGATGAAAATCCAGATTCCTTCCTTCCCACCTTGGCCCATTTGTTTATTTATTCACCTCTCATATATTTCCAACCCTCTAAATCAGGGAACAACCTGTCTAATGTTTCAGTACAATATCAGTAAGTGTCTAGTCCTTGTTTTGAACCTTTAATCACAAAAAGACTTCAAAGAGTGTGGACGTAGTCCTGATCCTGAATTCTTCTATTCAATTCCATTTTCACTGGTGGTGTCAATGAAAGCTGGACATCTCACCTTATTCATGCCTACAGACAGCTGGTCTAACAACTCATAACTGGAGCAAGCTTTCAGAGTTAACGCTGCCTATTAACAGACACCTCTCTCCCCATGATGTATGAGCAGCTATCAATCTGGGCTCCTTGATACACAAGGTGTTAAATGAGGCAACAATCTAACTGGGGAGCAGGGGAACTAAGGATCAGAAAATAAGGGTTTTTTTTTTTTGTGGGAGATAGTGGTTGGAGCAGGTTGGGGAATCTTTTCCTTCTCTAAAATCAGAAGCTCAACTCTAATAGCTTGGGCAATGCATGGGAAAAGTGAAAACAGCCAGGTGCACAAAGAGCACGTTGTACATGGACATTGACTATTTGTGGACTACAAGGAGCTATTGATGCAAGAAGTTTTGCCTGAGAGAATTCATAAAATACAAATTCCAAACAAGCAACAGAAAAAAAAAAAAGAAAGAAGCACTGAAGAAGAAAGCACAAAATTTTGTACCGTAAAAGAAGAGAGACAGGAACCAGAGCAGCAAAAGGAGCAAGAATGATATGCAGTAAAGAGTGAGAAGAAGTTAAAAAAGAATAGCACTTGGGAAGAAGAGAGAGAGCTGAAGTCCACACAAAGAAGAAGGTCTGTCTGACTGCAAGGGATAATCGGGAAGCCTCTTTCCAGAGGTGATCTAGAAACTGGAAGAGTAAACTGCATGCCAGGGAGTATAGGGTAGGTGGGGGGCCAGAAAGGAAAGTGAAGAATTACTGCCTATCTTCAGCACCAAGAACATTGTCAGATCAAGGATGTTTTCATTAGGAAAGACACTCGAAGTGAGTTATCTGTCAGATATCTTCAGTAGGAAAATGCAAGTGCTCAGAGATTAATGAAGCTGCTTAAGGAAGTCACCTGAATAGCAGATCACACAGACTGCAAAGTGAAAGAAAGAGATTGCAAGGAAAGCCTCCAGACTTCACTGAACAAGCAACCATCTCAAACTATGTTATTTAGAATGAAGCCAGGACTTGCTCTTGAAGAACAAGAAAAGGGTCTGAACAGTAAAGCAAATATTTCTTCAGGAAGGTAATACAGGGACGAAGTGAGAATCCTCCCTAAAAAGAAAAGTTTCCTGGAAAATTAAGCTGAGTTAAACCTTGCAAAGGAGATTAAAACAAATAGCAGCCATTTCCTTACCTGTCTAAATAAAAAGTGAACATAGAATGTAGAAATGGAGCTGCTACATAGAAGGAGAATGTAGCAGAGGATAAAGCTAACCTACAAATGGCCGAAAACTACATTATGCCTTTACTGCCATTTTCAAGGATGATGGCATGAGGACAAAGTTATTTAGTGGAAAAGCAGGGATTAGAACCCACCACATTCATTGTAGAAGCAGAACTCAGATAGTGTAGCGTGCACAAGTAAGAGAGATTAATACCCCGGATTTTTAAGGCACTATTCCACTTGGAACAAGCACTCTGATAACAAGCATTCTTAATTTAGGTATCAGGTCACGAGTAATACCAAGTCTGCATTCAACTTCAGTTCTCAGCCCCTGTTTCCTTTCCTGCATTTGTCCCAATCATCCATTCAGATTCCCCTTCAGTTTATCCAGACTTTTTAACAAAGACAAAACACCTTTTCCCTACTTCTGTTCCATGAGCCCACTGATTCACCTGAGGATTTTAGTGAACAGTTTTCCAGCAGCATTCATCATGGGGCATGAAATGTTTCAAGTAAATTACATAAGTCTGGCAAAATTATAAGCATCTGAAAAACAGAGTATTACAAGCAGGGTTTTATGATGCTAATAATGCACTATAGCAAGAAATTAGATCAGTTATGAAAATATCTTGTCTCTGATAGCACAGGATTTCAGTGAGGGGTGCTCTGTCTGAGTACACGATCTTTTCTGCCAGCAAACCACTCCAAGTCACAAAAATGCATGAAGGAAAATGCTTCCAGCACCTTCCAACTCTTCACCTCCAGCTAAATGCCTCCTTATAAGCCCAACCCTACTAAGAATGTGAAGGATAAGGTTCTGACAGAGTTAATAATAAAGAAGCTGTAAAATTTATACTGAGCTGACTGATTTGAGAAACACCGTGTCCCATTCCTTCTCTCCCAGAGAATTTAATTTTCATTTTGATTATTGTTAACTATTCTTTGTTAGTTACAAGCCAAAAGCAGAGTCTATTTTACATCTTCTGTATTCCTTCTTCCTTAGTAGTGCTTAATGAGTTGAAGGGACTGGAAACTTGTTTTCAGCCAAGCCAATATCCTATGAGTTATAAATGACATTTCATCCTCATATGCAGATTTTTCTGTGCCTAAGTGAATTATTTACAAGGTACAGCTTGTGGGCTCCAACAATCAGCTGCCAGAGATTTACACCTACATTGAATCCTTGCTCTCCTGCAGGGAGAATATGAAGTTTTCCACCGCTCTTGAAGATCTTAGGACTTAACAGAGAATAGCTCTTCCCAAAGCTGGCACTGCTTTTCTTGAGATGGTGACTGACTAGACTTTGCTGAAGGAAAGAGAATAATGGTGAGCTGAAACACCAAGAGTGACTGCTTCAGTAGCTTAAAATAGTCTCTTCCTTTTTTTTGCCTCTGCAGGCAGCTGCAAATCAAAAGTATCATTTAAATGCTATACTTCCAGTCCTGTATGCATAATACTGAAGGTAGACTTAACATTGTTTTTTTCTCTTTAATAAGGAAAAATTATATCAAAACTGAATGTTGTTGTGATCAACAAAGTAACGGGAAGGTGCGTAAAAATGATAAGGAAATTATCAGTTCCCTACTAAAACCTACCTTCAGATTTTAGGGACCAGGAGAAAAACTTCAAAACAGTATCAGATGCAAGATAAATTATTTGAAGTAAATTAGGAAATATTTTGAAACCTGTGTTGCTATTACTGAGTCTATAAATTATTTGAAGTAAATTGGGAAATATTTTGAAACCTGTGTTGCTATTACTGAGTCTTTTCATGTCAGGCAGTATCACAGAAAGCAAAGCATGATGAGATGGAGTTGAAGTTACAAGAGCAATGACAACATGATGCTGCATCACCAGCAGTTGCTCTGGAGAGCATGAGTATGGAATGCATGTGACTACTTCCTGAAGCCATAGGTGGGCTTTCTCTCTCCTTTGTAATCTTCATAGCTTCTCACTAGCTTTCAATACTTCCATAATGTTTGGAAAACAAATGTTGTTTACACTTCGACGAAAAAAACGTAAGCTCTGTTGCAACTTAATCACTTAACAAAAGTAGTAAAAGCCATCTACATGATACATGTGGGTAGCAAACAATGTAAAAGAGTCATTTGGGGGAAACAATCCCTCAATGGCAGGAAAACAGCGCAGAAGACATAATAATTTTTTTCTTATTTAGGTATCTGTGATCATGAAGTACCCAATGTTATTCTCTCTTTCTTTCCATTTAAATCTCCACTGACAGAACATAATCTGCCACTTTTTTCATTTCCCTCTCGTCCAATTTATTTGTTATAAGACTGGATGTAAAAGTATTTGAGTATCCTTTTACCTAACCAGCCTTCTTGGAGAAAAAAGACTAACTGTGAGGCTCCTGCCACCGATAGATAAAATACTGGTGCTTCACTCCCCCCAGGTCACATGTTGCAGAGTTTCATGTAAAGGCTAAACACTCAGTAATACTTTTCAGTATTTTCAGTAAAATATTTTCACCTTTCATGGTTTTGGGACTTGATCCAGCTTGTCAGTTCAACACATACTTACATGCTTAATTATACAGAATGTAATTCTTATCAGCTCTAACAGTCAATGTGTGTGCTGCTGAATTTGGGACCCACATCTACACCTGAGGCTCGCTGTCTGTTAATATCTGACTCTGTCTACTGCTGCCTCTGTGAGACCCCAATATCCTCACTAACATTCTTTGCCTCTGAGCGGGATGTGGGGAGCACAGCTGAGCTAATCACTTGTTTTCCAAAGGACAGTGTATGACAGGAAAGCCTAGACTGTTTTTGAGAGAGAAATATCCCTGGAAAGTAGCTCAAACTTTCCCGCAGGAAGGAAGAATAAAGTTTGATTCCATATCATTCCCCTTACTGATAAAAGTTTTGCATTTGTGTTGAGAATCTTCCTCAGCATACTTGTAAATACCTTTTATCCTTTAAACCAAAGAACAGTAAAATGGCAATTAATTTGGACTAGGTAAAATTACCTACTCATAAAATGGACCGTAAAAGTACTACATTGTTGAATCCATCCATTGTTGAATCTATTTCAGTAGTAGGCACATAAAAACTGCTTTAATGTATAAAGACATAAGTATTGTGCTTCATTGTTTTCAAATGACAGTGGCTTACTTTTTCTTGTTTTTGCAAACCGGACCTCTCAGCAACATTACTACAGTAGTTGTTTAGACTTCTTTTCATTGTCTTATCTATGTAATCCGAGCTTTGGCTTGAAACAACTCAAAAACATGAACATAACTTAAGAACTCAAAGCCAAAATCTGTAGGTCACATAAACCCAGACTGAACATTGATGTGGGTAGTTTTACCTTGAAAGGCAGATGGCTATTTTTCCTTTTTTTGTTTTAATCTGAAAATTCAGGGGTGTTGCAGACAAATTGGAAAGTTAAGGAGTAGAGGCAACTCTATAGAGCTGCCTTCCTTACTTTCATTTCATTATTTGTTCGCTGTTTTCAACCTGAAAAGCTCACGAGTCTTTCAAGGTACACACAGCTTAACTATAAAGTGCATCCTAGAAAAAAAAAAAGAAAAAAGAAAGAAAAAATAGAACCTTAGGAGATGAGGAAACTTGTTTTCCAGGAGTTTTTAATCGGTGGTAAATCCAGTGTACCTGCCTTGCAATGTCATACATTCCTGTGAAACATAGCATTCTTCATTGATCAAGGATCCAAACTGGCATAAAGTACTTCTTCATTAGGACATCAAAACTGTAGGAATATTTTCAGTTATTGGTGTAACTTTTTCTTGGAAGTGCTTTCACTTATTTCATGACCACCCAAGGCTCTCTAAGCTACACAGCAACACAGTTTGAGACATCTCTGTGATGTTCTGTACATCATATAGCTGCTAACAACCTGTCAAACTCATCCTGATACCAAACTGAGAAGCTGATGGTTTTGGTAACATATTAGCAGAGATGAAAAAAGATGGTCCTCATTATTGTAATAAAACCAACAGAGACACACTGAGAATCAATTACTGATTCTGTGACCAGTTGAACTAACCCTCAGTCAAGTGGGAAACTGCACAGAGCATCTTACATTATCAAATGATTTAGGATGGAGTGCTGTCTGAAGACTTGCAACAAGTCAAAGCAAATACATTTCCTTAAATTGTAGCCTGCTTAATTACCTTGCTCCTGAGCACAAAGATCAAATTGAGCAACTTAAGGTGCTGAAGCACTCTGCCAGCTGGACATGAGAAGGAAATAATTAACACACGAAAGAGCTAAGTTTAAGGATGAGACTCCTACTGACAGCAGCAAGGAGATCCAAAGATAAGGCAGACACTGTGTCCTTGACTGGATCCATGTGCCTACAATTTGCAGCACATATTGGACTGGGGAAGAGCACCATGTGTTGCAGCCATTTCAAGTAAGCAGATGGCTTTTTAAAGTGCTCGGTTTAGGGAAAGCAAAGCCCTTTCAAAGGCTGGCATTTCACTCTCATAATTTGTCACAGACTGTTCCACCTCTTGCCTTCACAATGCCCGAGTACCACCTAGAATATTCCCTTTCATGGAAGGCACTGTGCAAACATGAAAAAAAGTTATGCTCCCTGATACAATGAAGTGACCAGTGAGGCAGGAAATTAGTAATGATATTTCATGTTTTGAAAGCAATGAACAACATTAACTTATTTTCATTTGCAAAATGCCAGCCTTGAGAGAGAAAGCTGAAAGTCAGCAAAAAACCCGTTTGGTGTCTACCTACGCTTCTCAGGGCCTTCACGCCCACAGCGGCACCTTTTTTCCTACACTGAGCATCTCCCAAAGGTAATGCCTTTCTTTCATAACCAAATTCAGCATGATAAGGTGCAAAGTAACTGTTTACCAAGGAGAGCTGAACCTCAAAGCCTAACTTTCATCCATTACTTCCCGCATTCTTTAATAGGATCTCTCATGCCTGCCAGAATAGTCACCCAAGACAAACAGAAAAAGACACTTAATTTTAACATATCATCTTGAAGGATGGACTCTTTAGAGTACTGCACACTACAGATTTGTTATGATCAGAGGGGCCAGATGTCACCAGCTGAGCCGTTCATTTGATGCTGCGCCATTGCTCGGTGCTGCTGCCATAGATACTGCCCTGCCCTTATGGTGGCTGCTGTGATTCATTGAAAGCAATATCATCCCAACTGCCACTCCAGGGAATCTTGCAGGCATGATTTTCTAACACAGCATGACCCATTAAAAATAACTGCCAGGAATCCTGCGCTTTATAAAAGGGCATCTTCATTAGCTCTCGCGGTGGGTCGCCAGAATGTCCCAGGCGCTACAGTAGTCACGGGGTAATTTGTAGTTATCAGAAACATTGCATTTAATGTCTTTAGTCCTGTGGAGCTGGGGCCTACTGGTTACTAAACACAGACTCCTCCTCTTAAATCACAGAAATTAAAGAGAGAAGGGACCCATCAGATTATTTCGTCAATCCACTCTTTGAATGCAAAATTGGCAAATGTATAGTCTTAGCTGCCAAGACATTCAGTGCCAGGGACACTCACCACTGTGCTACAGGCTACTCCACTTATCAGTGCCTACTAGTGCTTGGCCTTTCTCCTAAAACAATGAATTCCTGGGTATGCTGTGCAGCACTTCGTCCTTCACATAGAGCTTCATCCAAAGAAAAGTCTCTAAATGATTGCAAAGGTCTGTGGATTTGGTTTCTCACCTGCTCTATTTATTCTTCCAAATATACTGGAATAGGATCTGGTGTTTTACTTGGATAGTTAGACAGAAGTATTCTAAACTTCTATTTTTATCAGGTCAAATGGAAAATTCCTTTTTTTCTCAGGACTAAACAAACCTTCCACATAAAACAAAAATATCAGCTTTAGTACTGCATGGACATGTTCTACATGGGCATCAACTGTCAGTCAACAAATCTTATCCACTCTATCGCTTACTAAAACAGGTGTTTAACTCCCCAGAGATCTGTTCTGATTCTCAGCAATGGAGCTCATTCTATGGTGGGTTGGCAAAAGCAAAGTTACCCAAAAAAAGAGAAGACACACATGACAGATATCACACATGAGCTTATCAACCCGCTCCATAGATGCTATGTTGATGAAAGTCCTAAAAAAAAAAACACCTAAGAAAGGCTGTGGTAACCAGTATTAATAGAAACCTCGGCCCAGAAACATATTTTTTCAGCTCCCTGTGGTAAAAGTATTTCCTTTTGTATAATTGGTTGAGTATTGATGCAAATTCAGTGGCCCCAATGAAGTTATGAAGTGTAGACTCTCTACAACACTATGAACTATAACGCTTTGGGCCATAGCAGCAATTCATAACAATGAGTAATAAAAAATAAATTCCAACACATGTCTTGCTCTGCAAGGGTGTGGACTGAGTTTCAGTTCAAGCTTCTTGCAGGACTGGAAGAAAGGCCTCCAGGCTACATTGCAGTTTCTGAATGATGTCCAAGAACGAGTCCTAGTTCTGTGGTGAGTATATCAAATAGGGAGCAATTCTTTCCATTATATATTACCTCCCCAGTCATTATGAAATCATTTGGTATTCACTGTGATAACACCAATCATTAAAGCACTCATTTGGCGTTTGTATGACTTGTCTTACGCACTTCCCCAGGAATTCCGTTGTAATTAACCATTAGTTAATGTAAATAGTAATGGACATTTAAACTAAAGTGTTACCAGACAGGGTCAGTAGTAGCAGAGAATCAACGCGTTCATGAAACCAGCTACAGTCCCTTTAAAAAGGTCCTCTAATAGCAATAGTAGATATTTCACTTAATCAGAATTGGGGGCTGTTAAAAGCATTTTCATCTGAAAAATATATTTAACATTCTTCTTGCTATTTCTACATCTCCAGAAGAGTAGACACATGGACAGCTTTCCTCTTATGAAGCGAACCGGCAAATATCACTACAAAACTTTTCTTTACACAGCATTATATACTCTATCAAGTACAGCAACAAAGTATCAGGTGTTACACTTGTCCTGAATGGATGGGTCACTGTTTGCTTTAAAACAAGGAAAAGAGCAATAAAGAAAAATGAGCCAATGAAAAGCTAAACTAGTTTTACTGTTTGCATCACATCAGTCTTTGAATAAACTGTAGTAATGAACTGTAATAGAATGGGATCTGGTATAATACCTTCTCCCGTGCCAGACTTGTATTCTTGGAGGGGTTTTAGAGCTGGAATTCACTGACCTTTGTACAAGTGACACAGATCTAGCTTTCTGGTAAGAAGCCACAAATTATCATTGACTGGAGCTATGAGGACAATTTCTTGCAGAAGGCAAAAGTAGCAAAACTTGATGTTTTGCCAGCTTCATAAAAGGCAAAAAAAATTTCACTTTTCAGCCAGGGAACTTACGTGAGTTATTATCATAAAAAAGAACTGCCTTTTGCCAACCATAATAGAAATGGGAACTTTTCACTGTCATATGGTGTGCTAGCCAGGGTCCCTGTAAATAATAATAATAATAATAATAATAATAATGATAACAACAAATCTAAGTCTACCTCGAGAACCCAGTGGAAATATAATAACAATGCTAGAAGCTCAACAGTCACTCTCCAGTTAATATAATTTCACCTTCCTCAATAATTAAAGAACATTAATCAATAATGCCAATGACTGATTTCACATTATCAAGAATCATCATACAAAATCCTCACCAACACAGGAAGCCAAAACTTGCTGGAAAAACATGTTGCAGATTTAAAACTATTATTTGTTTTGTTGTAATTGCTTCAAAGCTACTCTGTATAACTACAGAGCAAAAGTATGCTTTTACTTGCTTTTGGGAAGCCAGAAAGAGAAGCAGCTGAGGAAACACTGGGCCTGACAGATACATAGGGCTAGTTCCCAACAAGATAGATTGAAAATAAAGCAAAATTCAGACAATGTAGGATTAAACAGTACTGAGATGATTAGGCAGTTTCTTTTCTTTCAAAGCTCACAATTATTGGTATTCCTGGCTAGTTAAAGACTTTCTAAGACTCAGTTTCATGGATTCATTTTAGTTCCATAATGAAAAATGTGACAGTTCATCACAAGGTTCTTCTTCATTGGGTGATCCCTTGGGAAACTTCATTTAAAAATCTTCATTTAAAAAACATCAGGACCAAAAAATACCTGACAGCAGGGTGACTGAGCTTGTGCTTCCTTATTCTCTCCACAATGAATAAAGTCCTCTACTTCCAGGTATTTCTATCAGATCCCCTCAGCCATATCTTTACAGGGTCAGACTTTAGCTCTTCCACCTTTCAGCTTTTTAGTTTGCCACTATGAACAGTCCCAAGTCCTGTGAGGCATTTCGCTGTGCAAAAATCCAGTTGTGAAATGGAAAACACCAGAAAAAAAATCGTATTACCCTCCATCTGAAACTAAAGACTTTTTAATTTGTCTGGTTTAGCTTATCTCTGAAAGACATGCAGTAGAAATCTTTAATTACTCAGAAAGTTCAGGCTTCAAAATTGTATATTTAATCTGGATTTAAAGGAGCATTTTCTGAACAGATGTGCTGGTAAGCAAACACCTGCTTCTTCCTTTCTTCTGAGCATGCCTCATTTCAGTTACTTATTTACTTTTTTCTCCTCTTTGTTCCTGATATCGTGGTTTCATTTTGGTCTTTCCTATCCTGGGGAGTGATCTTCCAATTCCACTAGACCAGTGGAATATCAAAGCAACTCTGTAGGACTCTCAGCAGAGGGAATAACTTCTCTTCCTTAGGGCTGCTGTTTTGGGATTTGAAGCAAATGGTCATGGCCTGCTTTATCCTGACCTCATCACTGTGCTTATCTCAGCTACACTGCTCCAAATGGAAAGTGGTGCCACTGCTATCAGTGCAGGGATTGCATTAATTGCAACAGGTCCTTGATTCCACTTGTATTGAACTGACTGCACTTGACCTTATTCCTCAAGGTAGTCAAAGTGAGCTGAAGAAGGCAGTTGTTATCTTTATCAACAGAAGACTGGTCCAATGCAGTAAGTTTTTAATCCTTTCTTACTCAATATATGCTACAAAGCTGATCATAAATAGTTTCTGGGTGCAATAAAATTGGGAGCCAGGCTTCTAGAGCAAGAGGGGAGAAGTAGGAATCTGGCAGTGAGTTTGGAGCCATCCCAAATATTGGGTGGTGGGTGGCAGGAAAGAGAAAGCCATCTGGTAGCTCAGATTTCCTGTATAAGGAGGTCCTCTGGTTTTAAAAATGTGGGCCTCATCTCCTCCGGGAAACAAATGCTTGCAAAATGAAAAAGGAAATGTAATCATTTGCCTGCAAATTTTGCTATGTGATGCAGTAAAAACAGGGTTTCTAATAATGACATTTCTACATTTCTTCATTATGAGTCATGAGTAAACATGACATTTCTGCAACACGATCTAAATATGTGATCAAAGATTAAAATGGAGCCATTTTAATATTTTAATTATTCCAGCACTGTCAGGCTTCAGAGTCTGTTATGCCAACACCCCGTGCAGAGCAAATAATTTGTAACAAAGAATTTTATCAATTTTAGCTGCTTTTTTCTCCATGTGGATTGTGTGTGAATGGGTCATTATTTTCTCAGATTTGCTCATTATTCAAAATAATCCACAAGGAATAATTTATACTAATATTTCTTGTTCTGCAGCTTCTTCACCACCAGCTTGTAGCTGCCTGGGCTAGTTTTGTCTGAACAGACAAATCACGCGGCCTCATTTCTGCTTCCAGGTTGGCTGATAAGTACTGGGTAGGGTACTCCCATTTACAAGTTTTGTATGTGCTCTTTGCAGACATACCCATTCTCCATTTGAAAATGCTGTTCCCACAAACACACTTGTTTTTGAGTCCATTCATTTATTACAATATTCATGGAGAGTGCAAGCATGAGTGCAAGCATGAATGCAAGCATAACAAGGAGAATTCAAAGTTTTATCCCAACAATTACTTTGATGTTTTTCTTAGTTCTCAGCCCACTCTTACACCCTCTTTGGTTAACAGACTTTCATAACTGGAGGAGTGAGAGCAGGTTTATCTAGGTGCAGCTATCTTGTACATTAGCATAAATGTGAAAGAAAGAGCTTTCTTCAACAGTCAGTGACATACAAATTACTGGCATTTGAGTCCAGGCCCAGGTCCTCCAAAAGGGTTAGGAATAGGTTCCCCTATTAGTCTAAGTAGTTTCAGGCATTTAACAGCATATATCTCATGAAGCATGTGACTTGCCAATTAATGAGTAATCCCAGAGTTGGGTATTCATCCTGTTATCCACAAAAAATACTTATCACCCACCAAAACTAGTAATATAATGTGGGTAAGACATGAGGACAACCCTTTCTTAATATGGCAAATCTAAAGAATTCAGCCCTAGAATAGACCAACTAAATCCCTCTTCGTTAAATTCATAAGTCTGCTCCCTGCACCCACATGCAGATCTTACTTTTCATGCCGGCAATCAGTCCAAATTTCAAATACTCTACCAGTGAGATAATTTGACTAGTGTATTCCTAAACTGATCCGCTCACTCATGACCCTTTGTTCTGGAAAGAGTTATAACCTAACACTTTTATAAAGGATGGAATTGATAAGAGACAGGTGTCTCCTCCACAGACTGAGTAAGGCTTGCTGCAGAAAAACCTAGTTGGATTTGTAAACTGGGCAGCCCGAATAATCATTTTCAAACTTTTGAGGTCTCACAGGAGCGCTATCTCCTACCATGAGGAAAATAAGCCAAATATTTATGCTGGAAATGTTCCCTTTGCAGATCATATTTGGAAGAAATTCAAAAGCAAAGAGAGATGGGCTTGGAGCAATCTGCCCATCAATTAACATTATTGAGTAATTCCTAAATTCCTGGTCAGCCACAGCAGCCTCTTGCAGCGTGGCTCTTGCCACAAAACTGAGAATGAGGGGCGAGGGGCAAGGTGCAGGGCAGATGGGAGCATACAACTTGCTGCTTCAGTTCAACTTTGTGCACCACAGGGTGCACAGGGGCTTGAGCACCAGCCGAAACTGCTTTAAAGGAGCGCCTGTTCTCTGTGAGTCACTGAGGGTGAGTCACGCACACCGACACAGGATCAGAAAGCCTTCGATTTTGCAAATGGTAAGTGATGACGATAGTTAAGCAAGGGAGTCCACTGTGACTCTTCTATTCCAAGATGTGTCATTATAAGCCTGATGGAGCACCCACAAAGAAAATACCGTGCTCCAACTGCTTTGTTAGTTGTCCTTTCCTGGATAAAAGGAACATCCATACACATTTTAAGTTTCACCTTCACATTCTTTAATGCTTTCATCCTCAGTGGGGTGACTATGGAAAATGTCTGTAATGCAGCTACATCCATCTATCAGCCTACCTTTCCTTGCTTCATTCCAGTAACAACCAATACCAGTGGTTATGAAGAGCCACACAATGGTACCTCCAGGAACTAAAAAATGTGGATTAGAAAGATTTTTTTAAATTACTAAAGAATATTTTTTAATTTTCCAGTCTCTACAGATGTTATTTTCTACTGATGAGTACCTCTAAATTTTGCCCTTGAGTCATTTTGCGCACAGTGTAAGTATGTAAGATGCTAAACCCAACAGGCCATTTTTTTCATCAGATGGAAGTTTCCCTTCGGCACCTACAAAACCATACAATGTAAATGCAAATCTAACTGTATATTAGGTATGAGTATCTAGGTATATCTGCAAGTATCTGTAATCACATATTTTTTAGTTAAGAAGCACATCAAAAAATGCTACAGTGCAACAGGTAATGAGCAAAAGATAAGAAATCAGTGTTAGGGTCAGTAACAAACTTTTATTTGAATTCTTTCTGCCTATGATGCACCACAGCACAGTCCTTAATTATGTCTTATGTATGTCTCTGATGTATTAATAATGTCTTATTTTTCTTCAATATCTTCCTCATCAATGAAGAAGAGCACGGCTCGTGAAACAGAGCTAATTTTCAGTATTTTATCCTCATCATCCAGTGTGTGGTTTCATTCACTGTCCAGCTCTGCAATGGATAAAAAACTATTGTTTTCTTCTCCCCTTCTGCTTGTGGGAGTGTTATAACAGTTGTTTATATTTTTTGCCATCTTTTACCTCCTTGATACTAATGTGAAGAAATGTGAAATCACTGTCTCTGGTTTAAAAACATCTCATGGATGAAAACTGAGACAGAGATTAGTAAAAGTACTCTCAAATG
The DNA here is from genome assembly GCA_028858755.1 of Ara ararauna. Lineage (NCBI taxonomy): Eukaryota > Metazoa > Chordata > Aves > Psittaciformes > Psittacidae > Ara > Ara ararauna. The sequence goes on along the minus strand of CM054377.1, from coordinate 61,976,265 downwards.
TGTAAACTACTTTGGGATTCCCAACTCAAAAACTTACAGTCTGATTTTTAGAGTATTTTGCATGTTCACGGTACTTTCTCTGTTCAGACTGGAGGTCATCTTGACCTCATGCACAGCTGTGGGAAGTCTGCAGCATTAACAACCAGAGCTGTGATTCCAGAAAATCAGACTCACTGTGGAAGTCCTTTTTTTGAGCAACTTTTCTGTCATCACATAAAAACTCAGGACACGAAGCCACGGTAGAATCCAGTTACTCTGCATGACGCCCACCTTTGACAGAGACCTACAGACAACCCTTTTCTTCCCCCACTTTCCTTGTCCCATGCACAAGACATCTTTTCATCCCCCAACACATAAGCAAGCAGGATGTCCTCCTACTGCCACCACATTGTTCTGATACATCATCACAGCACAGGATGTCCTTCTCAATGAACCAGACACGGATCCTAAAATGAAAAGTAATGACATCATAAAGACAGTGCTATGCAGATTAGGAACTAGGGTGGTGATTAAGTCTGGGAACACAGTGCCTGGTATTTTGTGATAATCTCCTTTTGAGTTCTCAGCCATAGAGTAATGCAGACATCATTGCTCTTGGGCTTATTTGTAGGTTTTGCCCAATTCTAAATTCTTTTGTTTACCTTTGTTAGTTTCTTTTAATTTTCTCTCTCTTCCTAGCACCCAGGGTTGAACTAAGCCGGTTCTCAACATGGAAGTCACCACATAGATGGTTTAGTCTTGATGAGGTCCAAACAGCTGACAAGAGTCTTTTCATAGATCATGTTTAGCAACCTTAACTTCAGCAGTCTATAGTTTTCCATCTCAGCTGTGTTGGACTGAAAAATTGAGTGTTACCAAAATAAGCAGAGTTTGAAAATCCAGCCCATCCCCATGTGTGATTTCTTTTGACAAGATACGGTTAAGCCTCTGCATTTTCATCTGCCTGCCTCTATGCAGGGCCCCTCCATCAAGGCATCTACATTGGAAAGCATGCATTACATGCATAATGTTTTTCTCATGCATTCCTTAGAGTAAACACCATCACTGAGAATCTCAAAACAGCCCCACTCAGCTTCATGGCAATAGGGTATCTGAATCCCTTAAGCAGCTTTGACAATCTTGACTTGCGAGCATTACTGTTTCAACACTTCGATAGTCTGCCTTGGTGGTGATATGCATAATGACAAAATGCAGCATATATGCATTGGCTTTTTAACTTCGGCTTGACTGAAGGCTTAGCAAGACTATCTTCTAGCAAAACTGATGGCCAGCAAGCAGAACAGCAATGGTCACAGAAGACCTTCCTGCTAGTGAGGTAGGACCAAGACAGAATTACAGTCTTCTCATTTGATGTGTACTAAATATAAAAAAAAAGAAACAAACAAACACAAATCACCAAAAAACAACCCAAAAAAACAACCCAACAATGTGCTTGATGAGTTTAAGATCTACAGGAAAATATTTAATGTTGCACTACAATGAAAGGAATTGGTATGAAGTATAAATGGCAAAGCAGTGAAAAGAAGTGACACAAAGCATACTGGCGTGTACAGCAACACCCACACAATCAAAAGCATTCAAGGAAATTAAAAAAAGAATCAAATGACTAAAGATCTGGCTACGTAAGGCAGTTGTATAGCAAAAGAAATCTCCATCCGCAGCTATCCCAGGGATTTGAATGAGCTGGAATTTCAGGAAAAGGTTGAATCAGTTGGCAAAAAGAAAGAAATTAAGGGTAGAAAGAGAACTGAAAAATACAGTCAAATGCCCCACTCGACTCTTTCAGTTCATCTGTATTTCAGTACTCACATTTAGAGGTGCATTTGACCCTATTACTTTGAATTTAGATATCTTTAGATTTTGGGGTGCTTCAAAATTAATGAGCTATCACAGCCAAGTTTGCATTTGGCCTCAGTCCCAAGTAAAAAAAAAATCTAAATCCAATCCTTTCCCAACTTTGGCTATTCAGTTTAAGGTCCCAGATTGGATCCAGATACAGAATTTCGACTTAGTCTTTACTTATGTCACTTCATATCATGTCACAAAGCAAGAGCATATAGTGGATGCAATGTAATTATGAGACAACACATAATGAAGCACAGTGCAATGCACCTTATGCGATAACACAGCAACAGCTACCTATACAACATTTTTTTTTCATTTGATAAGCCTGCTAATTTTATTGAGCACTGAAGATTTCTGGAAATTCAGGGCATAAAATTCAGGAATGCCCAGCAAGCTCCATGGGCTTCCATGGCAGCATTTGCCTGTTAGTTACAGCAAGGGTAATGTTATCAGCACCAAGACACCCAGATGAAAATTATCAATTGGTTACCAAGAAACCTAATGATTTCATCAATATTATTTTACCAGTTGCAAAGGTCATTTGGAGAAGTAACGCCACAAAAAATGCGCTTGTGAAGCGGGTGATGTGTGGGTGGCTGTCAAGGGTCAACACTTCATTTCTCATTTTCTTAATTGATACTTCTGAATGAGTATTAATTGAGCCACAATGAGATGAGTGTGCAGTTTGACAATGCAAGTGACAGGATGGAAGTGCCATTTGCGAGTGTATATAGCCACAGCTAACACCCTCAAAGCGTTAATTCCATTTTATGTCTTTCACATTTAATAGCAAATTTGCCATTTAATCTTTAAGACAGAAGTTACTTATTCTCAATCTACCTCTCACTTGCGCTGATATAATCTCATGCCACTCAGACTGGCCTGTGGCATGAAGCACATCACACTTTCAAATCAGGTCCATTTTTTCATTAGCTCATATCCTTCCTGAGATGCCCTCCTTTACAGATGGCTGATCAGCAATCAACACTAGTTTGTTTCAATCAGAAAAGCAGCCGTAACTTCTCATTTAAAGACTGTTCCTGGAGAAGCGCATTAGTCGAAGGCATAAAGCTGGCACTAGGGCAGCAGTGACTCTCACAACTGATTTCTTTTTAGGATTTTTTTTAAAGAGATAGACCTCTTTTTATGTGGAGATGTGTTTTTTATTTTAAAACTCAGCATAATGAAATCCATGCCTTTGCATGTTGGAGGGAGCTCTTCACGTAGCGTAGGCAGGTGCCAATAGACTGTAAATCTGAGGAGTGAATACAAAAGGTAGCAAAAACCCAGGAGGAAGCCAGGGAATAGTTCCCATATGTACATGCTGACACTTTCTCCCTCTCTGTTCCTCTTCCAGCAATGCAGTATGTTGCCCTTTGAGCCTGCTTGACTGAGGTTAAGCATTTACACTTTTTCAGAGGACAGTCAGTCCACTCAGGGAGATACTGACTTTCATAGCAGGAGACTTCAAAATGATTTCCTCTCTGCTTGGGCAGCTCAAAAACACATGTGCACAGAAGCAAAGGTCAGATGTCATCCAAGTGGCGGGAGAGTGCCAGCTAAACGCTTGGGACATATTTTTATATTGGCCTCAGCTCAGCCTCCAATTCTGCAGATATCTACTCGGCACCCACAATTCACTCCAGTGCATTAACCCTGGGTGCAAATGATAGGATTTAGCCTTTCAGGCACTGACTTGTGGGTGCAGTCAGATAGCTAGATAACTTAATGATATCATTTGCACTCACAGTTAGCTGCAGGTAGAAAAGAAAGCTAGGAAAAGACAAAGAGAGAGAGGTCAGGGTTTTTTTCCCTCTTCCCCCCTCCTCAAATCAGATTCCTTGCACACAGTAAGGAATTGCTTTTTAGCTTGCAATCTACAAACTACAGAGATGCTCATTGCTTCTTTCCCTGTGGTGGCCATTTGCAGCTGAGTGCATCAGTCTCCTCCTGCTCAGCATTTTTCCTTCTGTTTGCACAAGCTGGCAATCCACAGGCTACTCTGCTTTCCTTACTCACTGCTTTCTCTTCCTTCCTTTCATACGCATACCTGCTTTTATATTTGAGTTCATCCCAGTGGTAACTTTTGCCCATTCCCATCTGCCTCTTACCCTTGTGCTTTTTAATTGTTTGTAAATTTTGCCTTGCTTCTTGGGTTTTTTTCCAATTTCTGATAATTTTCTGCTACTCAGTTTCTTCAGCAAGATCACCTTTGACCCACTAATACCCATATTCCTTAGGTCTTCACCCACATCCCTGACTGATGTTTTATACAAAAAATATGTAAGTGTGACATCATCCACATGTCATCCGCATGTCATCAGCTCATCCGTGATTGCAGAAGGATGGCAATAGATGGCTATTGTTTCACAGGCTTACCAAAGAAGGGACTTGAAAAGGACCTCATCACCAGCTGAGTGATATCTGTGAATGCCAGGAATACACACAAAGAAATGAAATTAATAAAATGATGCTGGTAAAAACCAGCACTGGCAGCAGGCACCTAGGAGAGGCAGAGCTTCTCTAACCAGTGCTCGTGGACTCACTTCACATGCCTTCTCATTTACCATAAGTTCCTGCTACTTTATATCTAAAACAAATGTGAACTATGATGTTCAAAGATACTCTGAAACTTAATTGCGCCTCCAGTTTAGTACGAAGCCAGTGCTCAAACAGCTGAATTATGCCATTTGGAAAGGACAATTGCTTATTGCACTTATCAGATTGTTTGTGACAGGAATGGGTTAATTTTCCTAACCTTTTCTGTTCTTGTTCCACTTGCAGGGTTGTCAAAAGGATGGATAAACGTGTTGCTATTTTCTGGTTTTGTTTCAGTGTCTATCACGAGAGTGGACCAATTTCATACCATTTGCTGCTTTCATTACTGTCTCAGGGTTGTCACAAGAATTGATAAATTTCAGACTGTTTTTCTTGTCCTCATTACAATCTTAAGGTTGTCATGAGAATGAATTGATTTTGTGCCATTTTCTGTTCTCATTACAGTCTTTGTCATGAGAATGGCTTCATTTGGGGCCATTTTTGTTCCTGTTACTTACAATCTTTTGTCACAAGAACAGGGATTATTTGATGAAAATGAGAAGACAGCATCTCAGACACTGAGATTCTGGGATAACTTGTTCATGTGACAGAGATCATAACGAGGACAGAAAGCAGTACAGAATGTATCCATTCTCAGGATGATTTTAAAGGTTGTGATTTTATGACCCTGATTGTGCCAGCAGACTTCAACAGGAGGAGATTTTAGCACTTCTGTTGTAGTAGCCACTACCTCATTCACGCTGCTGGTAGATTTCTCCCTGCTCAGCAAAGGAAAATTTATTTATACAGAAGCCATGAGAAAAATGAGAACCTATCAATCAGATGAACAACACTGAACAATAATCAGGATAGGCTTTGATACCCACAGAAACACACATTTCAAACTTTTTCTGGTACTTCAGGTGCTTTTCAAAGGACCTGGGTAGGAATCACCACAATGAAGACTATCACTGAGTACAGTCATAAATTTGGGAGGGTTAAATGCACAGCAGAGGTATGTTTTTGAATGTCTGGCTGATTTGAGGTTTGCCTAAGCTGACTGTGTAGCCAGCTTGATCTGGGAGCTCTGGGACTCTGAGTTCAAATGAAGGTAAACTAGTGACTGCAAACGAGCGCCTGCAACTCAGCTAAGAATGAGTTACTGCAAATGAAAGGGCAGAAGTTAGAGATCAAGGCATGTACAACATCCAGAGCACAGAAAACCTAGAAGTAATTATTGAGTTCTTGAAGGTGATCAAAGAGAAGCAGCAGGAAATGCTAAATAAAGCAATGACTTGTACAGCACGTGGGGAGGGGGTGGGAATGAAATAGGCATCACAATGAGATTGAAGCAATAGACAGGGAAAATTAAAAAGTAGTTGCAGAGGAAGAATGGACAAACCTAGAGAAGCTACAGCAAGATAGAGGAGAGAAGGTTAAGTCCAGCCAAAATGCTCAGGAAGAATTTGGTCTGTGCAAGAAAAAGACCCAAAAGGAAGGACAATAGAAGAAAGATAAAACTGAGGCAGAGAAAGAATTTTCTCCATGATGGGGTGGACAAGAAAGCCCCAAAGAGGGCATGTGTCTGACAGCCACATTTTTGTTAATGCTAAGCAAGTGGTGACCTACTGTTTTGAAATACCTTACATTAACTATCTTTGGGCTCACCATCTTTTTTCTTTTGCGGCAACTAAGATTTTATTCCTGAGCTTAGAATCCTGGTTCCATCAGAAACAAACTCAGGTTGCATGTATGTGATTTCCTTTGTCAAGTGTCCCAAGAGGAGATCCAAAAGAGAAGAAATGGTAACTTAGGAGCCACTGCTATAAAGAGGATTCAAGCTGTGAAGCAGCCCAAAAGGAGACCATGCTAACTGGAATACATCTCTGGAATGGCTTGGATAATCATCCTGCAAAGCTGTCTGGTAAACCATCAGAAAATCTGTCTGAAAAGAAGTGTACCTGAGCAGAGAAAGAGATCACCAGTAAAAGGAAAGTGAGGGGGATAGACATTCCCCACTGGCCAAGTAAAATAAAACAGGAATGCTGCAATAAATAGACCTGACAGATAACACCTGGTATTTCCTGGGCCAATTTCTGTGAACATTTTATTGATCTTTTACATTCTGATTTGCCTGTCAGAGCTTATGATCCTTTCCTTTGTCTGTCCCACACCCCTCTGCCCCCCCATTTACCATATGTACCTAATCTCACTGCTCTGTCTACCATCTGCCATTGTTTGAAGTATATAGGAATATAAGTTTAATCATAAAAATGGTGGCCCTGGCTGTGTATACTACACGAATGTTCAACTTTCACAAGATGAAGTGACCTCCAAGTGGCTTACTGCTTTTCATTAATTTCTCTGTATAATTGAACATTTTTCGGCATCTCATTTAACAAACTGTTAAGCTCCTTATTGCACAGAAGGGCTATGTGATGTGCAGGGATTCTGAAATGCTTCCCCTCATTCACAGTTCTCCTAGTAATATCTTGGGCATTATTAGTAGTTCACAAAGCCAGCACATTTTCTTTTTGATAAGTGTCCCTGTTCTGCCCTCCTTTGTCCACCTCCAAATGCTGCCTACTACTTACAAAGAATAAAACCGTGCTGCCTAACTAGCCTGATGCTTTGGATTGCTACCCCTACTCACTCGGTTGCCTGTAAGGGGATGTACTTATATCAATGAAAGATAAATCCCAGCTAGAAATACAGGTCCCTGACAACCTAATCACTGAAACCCTGTCAAGTAACCCTTAATTTTAAAGCGAGTGGTTAATTCCCAGCAAATTGATTTATGCACTGTTTGAGGTTTGGTGAGTTGTGTTGTTCATCTGTTATTACCAGGAACTCGGCTAAGCCTATTCATTTAGACCACTGACACAACACAGTGCATCTCCCAAGAAAATTTCCTTTGTCAGCACATCTAGAATTTGCTAATTAAATCAACGATGACATTATTCACTTCCTGAAGAAAGCCACTTCTCTCTCCTGCCCCCCCTTAATGCACATGTGTGTGAATAAACATGCACACACACAAGCATAGCTTTTAACTGTCAGTTGTAAATACATTCCATCCAAAAATTTGAATTATCTTTATTAACTATTCTAGTCAGCTCTAGGTCATCTGCTCACTTCAGTAGACAGGCACTGTCCACATGCTTATAAACTCAGTAACCTCTAAAGTGCATGTGCATCTGTGCGTGTGCTTGCATGTGCATGTGGCAGGAGTGGGGGTCATATGATGCTCATAAGGAACTGCGAGTCTTATTTCTGCAGAGCACACCCTCAAGTGTGTATTTCATTAAAATGACAGCGTTGGTCAGCAAGTTCTTTTCCTGTCTGTGTTATTGTAGCAGAAGTGAATTCAAAATGCCAGAAAAGATAGGTCGCCCCCCAAGCCCTGTAATTACAGGTCCATAATATCACTGCAACTTTTTGTACTATTCAAGGTGAAGAAAGAAAGTACATTGAAATTAACCTTTTTTGAGCATCCAGTGATTTTTCAAAGAATGCTTCTTCCCTAGAGAGGTTAAAAACTGCTGAATAAGTGACCAAAATAACCTATGTTCCAACTCCTATTTCTGTAGGTGAACATGGAAGCCTGTGTCTGACTGTAGATATGCCCCAGAAGAGGCTCTTGGTGGTCCTTGGGATACTGTTTGCCTTGCAGGGCCAGCATAATTTGGTAGTACATTCTCCTGGGTGTGGAGTAGGGTTTGTAGGGCTTTACCCTTACAGTAAATCCCACATTTCCTCAACTGCTCTCTAGCACCCCTGTGGATGGCCATGCTCTACAGACTACTACAGGCTTATCACAGTTTTGGTGCTTGCAGTGCAACTGAGAAGAAAGGTACCAGCAATGCTCTATCTCCAGCAAAAAATGGTATGCTTGAGTCGTGACCATGCAGCCTGTGATATTACTTCACCTCTGTGATGGGTGTGTTATCCCTCATCACCAGACCAGGGCATGTCTACCCTTCCAAGGTAAAAAACAAGATGACAAGGAAATAAGAAGTTGTTAAAAAATGAAACATCTCTATCACTCTGACCTGCACATAAACCAGTGTGGCAACTTAACCACCATTACCCTCAACCACTAACCTCAGGATAGCAGCTCCCTTTTTATCCTTCTGAAGAGTCAGCTAAAACTAAATTTCATTTTTCAAGAGAAACTGACCCTCAGTAGGCCTCAGAAAAGTAAAATCCAAAAGAAACACCTAGACACCATGCCATAACTTTCCTTTTCAAAGCCAGGTTGCCCTGCACACAGTCTTACTGTATGCCTACAGTCTTCTTGCTGGCTAAGACTTTCAAGTATCACTATTTATGACTGCCCCTTATATGTCACTATTGAGGCATAAGTGGTGCATACTACCATCCCTTCCAAGCAGGTCTTGAGGTAACACCTCCTTAATCAAATCCAAAGTATCCTTGATTTTTTCATTCTATCTAATTCTGTTTATTGAAGCCATTTAATACCCTTGTTTAGTCAAATACAGTCCTGATGTATGTTCTTGGCCCACTGTGGAAAGGTTACAGCATTTCATGCTTTCATTCTTCATATCTGAAGCAGCCGTGCAGTTTTTCCACCAACTCATTGCTTGCTAATGAACTTTCTTTTTTTTTTCTTAAGCAGCCTGTCACTTTGTTTAATGTTGCAAAATAAGGCAGTCTTTAAGTGGGATCTGATTTTGCTAAGAGATGTCTAAACTTAAGTGAGATAATGGATGTAACAAAATACCACCAAATATGACAGCTTTGTTCTGCCAATGTAATTTGCTGATTCTGGAAACCAAACGCAGAACAGTCTGTGCCAGTCTTAGAAAAGAGGCTTGTTTGACAGATATAGACCTGCTTAAATATCAGCATACACTACATTAAATAGCAGACTTCTGCATTCATTTGTGGGTTTTAGTCACTTGTCATAACAAGGGTTTTTTATTTTATTTAAAATGCCTCATTGTTCCTATCACTCTGGTGCCCAAGTGCAGTTGGCTGGTTTTCCCCCACCCCCACTGAAAGCTGAAGGTGATGTTACTTGATGGAGAAACCAAACTTCCCCTAATTATAACAGTGTTAAAAATTATGACTACTTTTTCATTAATTTCAGAAGAAAAAGGTTTCTATGTGCTGTGTTTTAGAGAAACCTTGGGCTGTACTCGGTCATGTCCTTTCCACACATGAAGAAAAAGGTAATATTGGTAAGAAAGCTTGAGGAGTACAAACTATTCAGCTAGTGCTGGTTTTCTCTTGCTGACCATATGCCATAAAGAGATGCCCTTAGGACCATAAGACAGAGCCATCAGTATTTCCTGGTAGTCAGACTCTCAGTGGTCTATAGTAGTACCTGTGTGTAGTTCAGATTCACAGTTTTAAAGTATATGACCAAAAGTTATTGGATCTTCTATGCTTCTGTATTCATTTGGATTTTTTAATATCCCCGAATGCATACATATATATATAGACATGAAAGGCTATCTTCTGTTTACTTGCTATTGACACTTCCGCATTTATCAGACTTGTTTCACCTTACCTTAGACCTTCTGTCTTCCACAGTCCCTTCCTCCTCTCTGCAGCTCTCCCATATTGTTTTTTTACACTCTCCATTTTTCATATTTAAAGTTTTAAGTTGTTTGGACCTTGGTTTTTAACAGTAACGTATTTCTTCACTTAAACGTCGGTATATCTTGGTAAGGTCCTTGTGTCTTTCTATGTGCCCATTCTGACACTTTCAAGTAAAATTAACTGTAATTGTCACATATTACAGGTAGCCAATATTTCTGCAGTAAATTCTGCCCAGGAATGTGATGCTGGCAACCCTTTCTCCTGCAAAAGAGGTGTGTTCAGAATGATCACCCATGTTATGATTCTCCTGCACTCAGACCAGCCTTATGTGAGTTTGCCTTCAGACACTTAGGATCAGGACATCGGATGAGGATATTTTTTAGATCAACAAAAATTAACGGTGCTATGTCATTCCATCTCATTGGACGATAAGAATCTAAATGTGCAGTCCTGACCCCACTGAAATGAACAGGAATTTTGCCACAGACCTGAATTTCACTTCAACCCTATTCTTACCTATATGGATTAAACTCAGTGAAATAATAGGGGTTTTAGTTTATTTGAATCATTCTATTTAAAAGTATGTTCTTTTAATAGCCAATAGAGCTATGTTTAGGTTAAAGGAGTGATTGGGGGGGGGGGGGAAATACATAATAGTTAAAAGGAAAGACAAAAAAAAAAAAAATTCAGGGTTGCATCCCTCAATCCAGAAAATAACTTCCATGTTCTGGTGTACAGCATGTATTACTGGGAGGGCAGGATGGTGGGTGCAAGGTGGAGCAAAAAGGTTTTCTCTTAAATGAGTGGACCCTAAAATGAGAGTGGACCTAAAGGGGCCTGCAACAAAGCTGGAAAGGGACTTTTTACAAGGGCAGATATAACAAGGGGGCATAGCTTTAAACTGAAAGAGGATAGATTTAGATTGGATATTAGGAAGAAATTCTTCACTGCGAGGGTGGTGAGACACTGGCACAGGTTGCCCAGAGAAGCTGTGGCTGCCCCATCCCTGGCAGTGTTCAAGTCCAGGTTGCACAGGGCTTTGAGCAACCTGGTCTAGAGGAAGGTGTCCCTGAACATGGCAGGGGGATTAGAACTAGATGATGTTTAAGGTCCCTTCCAACCCAAAACATTCTGTGATTCTATGATTCTATGATAAAATCAGTGAGGTTTGCACATTGCAGGTGTTAAACTGAAGGAGGGAGTGGGATCTGAAAATTAAGCACTTTAAGTACTGTGTCTTCTGACAAGAACATCTATTCAGATTAGATACTGATAGCATGCCTGTATTTATAGCTATTGCTAAATGACCCAAGATGGATCGTTTTCTTTGATAAAGAGAAACCTTATCATTTTACACATTTTAGCAAAATTGCAAATTGCTGGTACCCTAGTAATGAGATTTCTTACTTTACTTCAAACTAGTAAACCCCTCTCTCATTCTGCTTAGAAATTTTCTCTGCCTCAGAGACTTAAGATAGAGCATCTTTATTACTATTCAAGTTAGAAGCATGAGCAAAGGATATTTTTATGAAATCTCAGTTCGTTCTGAAAAGACTTCCTGGAAGTTTTGACCCTCATCCTTTTAGGAGTGGGTAAGGTGCAGAGGAAAAGCCTGATAACATGGCTCAAGACATGTCTGAAAGTCACTCATTTTTGTCCTGGTAGGAGCCTGTATGCAAATTCAGTGCTGTGATATCTTCCGCGAGACGGTTGGACTGACAAATCCTGGAATTTTTATGTTCATATTTAGTTTGAGCAGTGGCAAAGAATCAGAACTGCTTTCTTTCAACTATTGATGTCTTTGGCACCCAGGAACCATGCCCATGCAAAAATAAAGTTGATTCCACATGCAAAACTCTGAGGTGCAATTCCCTCTAATTTTCTTGTAGATTAATGTGGCAGAAGGAGAGATATTGGAGAAGCTCCATATAATTTTTCCATGGACACTAATTTTAACCATTAAAACAGCAAAAATTAAGCATTAGGTAACATCTATGATCCACTAATTAGTGAATGAAAAGCAAGTCTCTCAGACAGATATAAAGGTGATAAGTGAGAACTTTGCCTGTATTTTTCAAAGGGTCCCAGAAGCCTAGCAGCATCACTGGTCTCTGACACAGATGGAAATTTGCTACTCAGAATCCCAGAGGGAAGAAAACGCACTTTATTACTGAAACTATGCAAAACAATCCATCTTTTTTGAAGGCCAAAACTGAGAGAAGCTATTTAAAGTGAATTTAATGTGACTTCCGCTGAAGAGGATGGGAAGCCAAAAGGAGAAGTTAAAAAAAAGAAGAAATCATTCTGCATGCCAGGAGTCAGAGAACCACCCACTCATGTAGTCAAGCCAGAGAAGAGTGCAGGAGACACAGCTGCCAGATAAAATACATTACAAACCGAATGAGATCCAAAACATTGATGATCCCAACCATTAGCAGAAACAGGGGAACCAAGAGAATTTAACTGCATCTGCAGAGAGTCCAAACCTGAATTAAAAATGAATGCTGACTGATCAGGTCAAACAAGCATACAAGAGCATCACCAGGAATCCAAGCAAAATAACAGCCTGAATTCCAGGATTCTTACTCACACCAAGCAGTCTGTATTATAGAAGTTATCCCACTGACTTCAACAAGGCTACATAAGTCACAAAATCCTATTCAGAATAAACTGAGGCACTAGATTTGTGTCCTAAGTGTGGTAACTTTCTTTCAAGCTCTTTCTCTGAACACAGAGCTGGAGACAGAAGGGATGACACAAACAGGGCTATATAATGGGTATAGAAGGACATTTCATTGGGAGCCCAAGATCAGCCCAAAACAAAGCCCTCCCCACCTCTTCTTGGGGTAAGGAATATCTCCTGGGTTGCCCCCCACCTGTGCAGCAGTTTCAGATGCACCACTGGACACACACTGGGCAGGATACCTCCTTTCTCACTTTTTCAAAAGGAGAGATTTCTTCTAATGTGGCACTCTGGGTCATCTAGCAGAGCTGTGTTGCTGCATTGCAACGTCATAGATAGGAAGGATGATAGGAAAAGCTCAGACCTGGAATACAGGGTTTCCTAGCTCTCAGCTGGCCAACGGCCTTGGATGGGTGCCTCAACCCAGCACAGCTGCTGGCAACCCTGTAAGGGGCTACAGCCCCACCAACCAGAGGGTTAGCCAAGAACCAAAAAGAACTGTGGGGAGTCCCAGTCTCCTAGGCCTCCTGCACACTAAGGTATAGAAGAGATATAAAGATTAAAGGCTGTCATAACTCTTGTTCTATGCACATCATCAGATAAGCAAGGCTGTTTCCTCCACCCTGAACCCCCATTTAGTTTTACACTAGCCTTTCCACACTGTTAGCAAGTGTGCAGCTCTGTGGGTCCTGCCTTGGAAAAGCAGTCAAACATATATTTACCAAAACTCAACTCAATTAAACCAGTAAGAGCACTCCCTGAAGTCAGCCTGAAATCAGCTTCAAACTGACTGGTATGAGGTATAAAAGGCATTGGTGCTGTAGGATGGCTATTTGTAAACCAACATTCTAATCCTTTGCTATATAAGGGCCTAAAACTTGACTGAGGTAGTGAATGCCATTGTATCATTATCAGAGGGAATCTGAGTCATCAAGACTGAAGGATGTAAGGACAGGAAGGATTTCAGAAAGTATAACCCCTCCTCTCTTAGTTAAAACACCCATGTGTTTACTTTAATTAATTAAGTTTTGTTCAACACATAGCTATATAAACTATTAGTCCCCAAACCATGTTTTAGTCTTCATTTACGCTTTCTACTCTCCAAACGCTCAGAACGTTGTTTGTGACTACAGATCACTTAGCAAATAAGAGGGTTTGGGTTGCTGCTGCCTTTCCAGTTTAACATTTCTAGCATGACTCCCAGGGGATGACAGGAGTGCTCTTCCAACCCAACCCAGGTTCTTCAACTTCAGCATCAGGAAGTGGCCAACCAAGCTGTGCATCTGCACTGAAGGCATCAGGGGTTAAGGTCAATGATATTTCATTCATACTCGAAGAGCAGAATCAGGGCAATTGGAAGACTTTGCAGCTGGGTACTTCTTGGGTTTGACATAGATATTCAGAAAGATTAACAGAATAAACTTTGAATCATCTTCTTACTTTGGTGCCTCTTGTTTTTCAATATGGTATAGAACTGGCTGGGAAATTTTCACAGACTTTGGAAGAGGGTGGTGGGTAACCCCAAAGGGCTGTCAAAGACCTCCCTTCTAGTCACCTTAACCTAATTTTTGCATTACACTTGCCACTCTGACCCCGACACAGAGCAGGAATAGATGATCGAGGTTACTTTGCAGTAGTGCAAACACTGTAGTCTGTCACAAACATAAAGTAAGGTGACCCGTGAGATAGAGCTGCAATTCAAAGACTCTCCTGTTTGTCCTAGTTAATGAGGAATAAAACATATTAGTCTGTAATTGAGAGAATTTTGATAACCTTCCTTTGGGTGATACCCAGATTGAATGTCCTTCAGCAGTTCAGTAAAAAAAAAAAAAATATAAACATGCTTTCTCTAAGCCTGTGTACGCAATAGGGGAAATCACACAATAGAAGTGGATTATTCAGATAAATGTTTTGCTGAAAACTTGATAAAAAGGTTTTAGTCCCATGGCAGAAAGCTTAGTTGCAAAAGAAGAGGAAAGTGGCTGCTCACCACTTACAGCCCCTTATCTCACAGATCATATCAAGTCTTCAGTTCAGCCCTCCCAGCAATGAAAGCAGGAAGGAAGAACTTCACAGGCACAATTATACCCCACAACTTTTTATCCTTAGCCTGAAAGCATGTCTCACTTGGGGGACTCCTGAGCAGTTTCATTCAACACTGGCAAAAATAATTGCCATTATTAGCAATATGGACAATTTTCCCGGTAGAAGGGAGTTCCCTTTGACAAGGACTGTGGTAACCAGACCTTCATCATGCAGCACGCACACACATCCCTACAAAGGAGGCAGGAGATTTCCCCTCACCTTTGTTTTCTTGCAATTGAGCCTGATATTTGCAGGGAGCACAGCACTCAGCTCTTCTGCACTCCTGACTCCAAACTATTCCTGACCCAGCCCGTAGAGCCTGCTTGGCATGGGTTATGAGCTACTTCTACAGCTGGCTGCAATCTTCATTGAATAAACGAAGCAGATACAATTTTTAATGAATGAAACACATTCGCTTTTATTATAGTGTCTCAGGCAAAAAAATGGGGGCGGAGAGAGTTCTAATAATTCAGGTATGATTAAAAAGAGAATATTTACTGGCTTGTAGGCCTTGGGGAGAAAAAACAACACGGCAGCACAGTTTCTGTATACATCCCTAGGGAAAAGTTCAAGAAATAAGAAAATGCATATAACCATTGTTCGTGTGCATTATGCAAGCTTTAAAAAAAATAGATAGGGCTGAGTTACAGAGTATCAGGAAAAGTATTTGGGCTGCATTTAAGTGAGAAGGATTAGCTTGCATGATGTTGATTTATAAATGGCAACAACCAATCCCTTATATTCTCTCCTGCAGTCATCTCTCCTGCACAGTAATTCCCAATGTTCCCTTTTGAAAGCCCTTGATACTCAGTTAGCCCCGAGGTATAATGTTTGATAATATAACTACTGCTTCTGTCACTGCATTTTGTACA
This sequence comes from Ara ararauna, assembly GCA_028858755.1. Taxonomy (NCBI): domain Eukaryota; kingdom Metazoa; phylum Chordata; class Aves; order Psittaciformes; family Psittacidae; genus Ara; species Ara ararauna. The sequence continues at coordinate 61,960,674 of CM054377.1, read as the reverse complement.
AACGCATTATATGTGGCCCAGAATGGTAAAGATTTATGTATGGGTATGGAAAATAAAAATCAGCATTGATTAAAAGCCCCAGATAGACCATCCAATCCCGCCCAGAGAACATCAGTTATTTTGCATTTTGACGTGGCGATTGATAACTCATAAATGCAAGCAGGAATGACAAATGCGGATGGAAACTGGCTTTGACAAAAACGATAACAGTATCAGTCTCGAGGGGCGATGGAGGTATAAGCAGGAGCTGTTTAAAATATTTAATCATTTTATGAAGGCTGCAAGATGTTGTTTGACCCTGAAGGAGTGTGAATGTCACATGGATCAGAAATTGCCAAGTCTTTGAAGTGAAATAAAAAAAAATGGTGTTATTATAGATCCTTCTTGACATCCTATCATTTTTGTATAGGATTAAAAATATGTATACAAAGCTCTAGATAAAGGACTCCAGCAAAAGACGTCTTGGTTGAAGGGGAAAAAAAAGTAAAGACATACTGTTGTGAATTTTTACTTCAAAATCCCAAAGCATCTCTTTTATATTCTTCTGGAATGGCATGAATAGAACCAGCAGCCCCCTAGTAAAAAGACTCCTTTGGTTTTTAACTACAGGGTAAATTACACTTTACTTTTGTTACCTTGGGTCTGACTTTTGGTCTTCAAAGAAAATCTTTTTATTTTCCCTCCCCTTGTACTTAACTGAGCACCGGGTATTGTGTGTGAATGTATGTAAGTATATCCATATGACCCCTGGCTGTAAGACTATGTTAAACATATTTAGTTTATTCTATACATGCACAAAGGCATGCAGCGTGCAAGGTGTGGGATTTTATTTATGGAAAAGGAAGGAACTGGCAACTCAGCAGTGAATTGATGCACTTAATTCTTATCTACATTTGTGTTTTCAAATTTTCCAGGTCTTCCAGAAGACCTGGAATATAACCAGTCAAGAAAAAGTACCAAAGCCACAAGTAAATTCTGAGTGAATATTCCCATATGAATGAGGATTAGTTTATGTTTCACTGTGGTATATCAGCAGATGAAATATTGCACTGTATATTTTCTCTTTATCTGGTGTATTTCTTCCCTCCCTCCCTCTTCCGTGCCCTCCTCTCCCTCTTAAGTCACCGGTTTTTGCTTTATTTTATTATTTGAATTTTGTTTAGTCAGGGGCATGTGGGTGTTCAGAAGGACATTTATTTCGAGGGAGGGATTTCTGAAAAACATGGTTCTTTTAGGGTCTGGTTTTGTCTTGTCCTTGAAATATGCTTTTTCTTTTCTCTCCAGTTTGGCCTGTTCCGTATATTTCTTCAGAGCAATTAATCATTTAGACTCAACATATAATTTGTTTATTCAGTAGTTATATATATGCAACCTTTCTTTTCTTCCCTCCCATTAAAGATTTTGCTTTCCTACCACAGAGGTTTTCATCAAACCTGTTTTATGCCTTTTCCCTCATATTCACTGCCATAAGCGTGCAAAGATCTTGCTTGCTTTGTACTAAGTTACCCTCGCCCTTCCCAAACCACTAGGAAATTAAACATATTCAACTTCACAACAGACCCCTCACGGAAGTCTGGTCACAGCTCTTTGTGTATCCTGCACGAGCTGATCCTTTTATTTGCTTAGGATAGCACAGATGCTTTGTTCCTCGCTGAAGAAGGGATTCTGCCTATTCTCATTTACATGTCCCATTGATTTCAGCTAAGTACATACAGTACATGGTATTGCAGAGAAGATCGTTGGAAATATCTCTGTTATTGCAGTACACTGCACACTCTGCAGCAAATCTGCACCACAATAAACCTCTTCCTGCAGCATCTAGAGATCCTCAAACAGCAGCAGGAGGGAAATGCCTGATGGTGTCCTGACTGATATGTTAGATTGACTGCCACTACTGGTCTGCCTGCTGGAGCTACTCAATCCCAGTTATTTATTAAAGAAATTTCAGGGTCTTTTTTTTTTCTTCCTCCCATTCTTATGAATTCCAGACCTTTTCCTCCTCTGTTCACCATCGAGCTCCTCTCTGAAGTCTGAATGACAAGCCGAACTTCATGATCTTAACATAGATCCTTACAAAACACAGCTTTTGAAACTTCCACAGGAATACTTCATGTTGATGGACAATGACAGAAAGAAGATATGCTTTTGCTGCCATTTTGCTTTCACACCTTTCCCCAGTATATCCAAGTCATTTCCAGGACAGTTGATTTTAATTTGTCACATTACCTGGAAACAGTAGAGGAGCACTCCTTTCAGGAGGGACCAAATTTATGCCACAACATTTGCCTTTATTTTAAGCTAATATAATTCCTCCCTGCCTTTCCCTCACACACACCCTTGTCACTACAAGAGGGGCTGTGTCTCTAATGACACAGGTAGACGTGGTACTTGCCAAAGGAAGCAAAATATTAGCAGCAGAAAAATGTTTACTGACATTTCACCAAGTGACTGGCTTCCAGATGGCATGGGGAGCGCCCTCTCCAGCAGCAAAATCCTCATGCCAGGTCCTTGCTGCAGACAGGGTATTTCCCATTCATACCAATATGCAGCAGGGCTGTGTGAATGTCACCTCCAGGTTCAAGCCCATTTCCAGCTGTGGTTGCAGCCAGTGGTGGGACAGCTCCCCTCTCTGAAGAGAGAGCAAAACCCAGCCATTAAGCAGATAACTTTGGCTCACCTGAATTACTCATAGCTCCTAGTCTGGTCAGACATGTGTACTTTTAAAATACAAGCACAAATTAAAACTCTGCATAGGCGAACTATTCTCTATAGCCATAGCCTCTGAGTTAGACATCTAGCTTCTTTTAATTGGAACCATAAGTCATTCAACCATCAAAATAAATGCTGGTCAGAAAGTAGCAGCCAATTTTATAAACCAGATCCATTAAATCGACCTTGCATGCATTTAGCTATCTCTTCATCCACCACAAATGAGAAATTTTTGTGCCTACAGTATGGAAACTAATTCTACTGTTGACCTTTCCACAGTCGTCCTACCTTCCCTGCCTGCCTTCTCCCAGAGCAAGTCGTTCTCCATTTTCACACCAGGGTGGGAATGCAGACTGGGTCACCAGGTTCGTTTGCCTCAAGATGAAAATTTAAGTAAACTGCAACACTCATGAATTTATGATGAATCTGTGCTCCTCACCAATATCTTTTTTTTTTAAGAGTCATTTGTTAAAATTTTACTTTGATGGTTTTGAATCTTAACAGCTAAGGAATGACAAGCTTCCCTTGAAGGTACTTTTTATTTCAGGACCAAGTCTTAAACAAAGAATGATTAGAAGTGAAAGATAATGAAAATGAAATGTTTTGTTTAAGTCCTGATGAAATTTCATGATGAAAGATTTTCATATCAGCAGAAAAATTGAAAAGTGAATTAATTTAGGGTAGACAAAATTGATCTGCTTTTGTAACTTCTCCATAACCTGCCAGTAACTTGTAATGGTCATTTGCCTTACAGTTCTGCTCCCCAAAACTCTAACTCCTTTCCCTCCCTGGGGATTGCTTTCATGCCACTCTTTAAACCTGTTTGTTTGCCCCTTGATTTATTGCTCCCTCAAATAATCCAATAGGATGTTCCTTTGGAAACCTCCTCAGTATGAATTCAATACATAGGAAAAGGGAGGCAGTGTTCAAGGCCAGGCTGGACAGGACCTTGAGCAACCTGGTCTAGTGGGAGGTGTCCTTGCTCATGGCAGGGGTTTGGAACTAGGTGAGCTTAAGGTCCTTCCCAATCCAACCCATTCAATGACTCTGTGATTTTTTGAAAACACTTTTCACCATTCTGGGAGACTGGAGGATTGCCCTGGTAGCTTGGTGCAACGGTTGTGCCATATGTATCCTTATTAAAAATAAGCTGCTTGTGCCAGATCATCTACTGCCTTCTGTGCTCTTTGTAGATCTGCTGAGGCTGTGTCATATAAACCAAACAGACAGAGTTTGGTCAATGAATTAAATTCACCCTTGTTTCTTTGACTATCATTTGTTTATCAGCCAAAGACTGGTCTAGACCTTAATCAAAATGAAGAAAATGAAATTCTCACTAATTAGGGAGATTTCAGCACTTGGTAGATCTTTTCAAAGACGAAGAGGTTAATCATTTGCAGTCAGACGGTAAGAAATGAACCTCTTGTCTCTTCCTTCATCCTCTATGCAGTTCCTCCATTTCAACATCCTTGTTACTAAATCTGAGACAATGTGTAATTATACAGAAGGAAATCTCTCTGGGGTATAGCTGAAGTTGCTTAAATTGTGCTGATTTACAAAGATGAAGGATTTTTATTTTTTTCCCCCAACTAGAAAAAAAAAATTACCTTTTTTTCATAATAGCAAACAACCTCCTGCAAAGTCAACTCCTTTTCTGAAAGTCATTGCTAGTTTTATAATTTCTGAGTCATTAGATAACAGATAGAACTCCACACTTAGTGGTTTCAAATGTTTATGGTCTGCAATTCATTCTTAATGAGCTCTCTCCATGTCTTTATTCTTCTTCACACCCTCCTGCTGGGAAATGTCTTACTCTGCCTTGGCTTTTGTTAATGATTCCACAATCATTTCAGAGCCATTTCTTCTGCCTTATGTAATTCTGACACTGCATAAGAGCCTGGCTCTGCAGCCTCACAGTTGGAAATGTAACCTTTAATGTATTAATTTCTCTTGCTCAAAACAATTTAACCTCTGTCTTGGTTTTGTGATTGCTAAGTGTTCCAATTAAATGCCTCTTTCATTTTTTGTCCTGGAGGGCTTGATCTTACCAGTGTTATGTTTAACATACCCTACCTAGCAAATGATGAGCACTCCAGGGTCCCCTCAAGTGTTCTTTATCAATCCATTATCTATCTCATGAGTGTCTGTCACATTTTCAAAACAACAACAACAGAAGAGATTAATTAAACTAGGTTTAAACACTAAATAACAAAACCTACTACAAGTGGAAACAAATAATTACAAAGCAGGAGAAGGACTAATCCAGGAGGAATAAATGCACCTCCCTTCAGCCCCCCTGATCAATAATAACCCGTGAATGCTATTTAAATGCTGAATCTTCCACATCAGGATGCAGCCGGGATCAGGAGTTGAAAGAACGCGAAAATTAATCACAGTAACAAAAAGTCTCTGTGCGCTTGTCTTTTTTTATTTCACCACCTGGCACTTAACAAAAAACATGCCCAGCAAGTTCTGAGGACTGCTGGAGAGCTTTTGCACCAGCATCCAGAGAGAAAACATCTTTTAGAGCACAAAAAGGGAGTGGGAGCAGGGGGAAGGTGGAAGGATTGGAAAAATATCCTCAGGCGGGTCACTACTCTGGCGCTATCATTAGCAAATAGTATCAGCGCAAGTCAGCTGCTGCCTGTTTCAGTGCTAAAATTCCACATTTTCTCAGTTTCCTCCTAATGTCTTTTTGCACAAAGTCAAGCTTATTTTGACCATCAGCCTTACCACATCAGTTATTAAGGGGTTTGTTATAAAGTAACTGAAAGAGCTGCAGAATAAGATTTCAGTCAAGCTTGTGCTTGTTTATTCCTGACTAATATCCAAGTGCTGCCTACATATACCTGGACTCAAAACGCTGTGCAAATGCCTCAAAAGCAGAGGTAGCAGAATCAGCAAGCTGTTTTGTGTCACAGATGCTGAGGGCCACGCTCAGATTGCCTACTGGTTGTGGATAACCGGTGCCATCACAGCTGCCACATCCAAATTACAGACAGCAGCAAGCATTTAAGGTCACCTGCCACTCTCCTGGTCCCTCCATAGGCAGGCAAATGAAGTAACAGTAAGTAAAGTTTAAGCCAGGCATCTGAGGCAGAGGGGATACAGCTCACTGTCACCAGCACTGTTTGCTGATGCTCGCAGCTCTACTTCCAGTACTTCTTAAGCAAATGGAATTGTTACTAGCATGCCATTTTTACAGGCATTGTCTGAAATCAGGAAAGGGAGCAAGTCATAAGGAACAATTTCAAGGCTAATGCCAAGCGCTTCATCATGATTTCTTTTCTAGGCAGCAATCCTCAGGGGCAGTTCAAAGGCAGCCCCATGAGAACCACACCTCAAGTGCAGCCTGTCCTCCTTGCTCTTTCATAAGCAGTTTCTGAAGTCCAGAGGCAGGAAAAATAGCTTTGGTGTGTTTCTGGACATTAGAGCCAAAATTGTTCCTCTCTCTGTGCAGCCTTTCCTGCCACATGTAAGCAGCTGGCCTGGGCTGAGAGTGGTCCTCGCTTTCTAATTTCTACCTCTCGCTTGCAAACTTCTGAAGCTGCACTTGGGGCCACCTGCTTTAACTTTGCACTTCTCACAGTGGGGTGCTGGCCTCAGAGCTCTATAGACCTTTGCAAGCACCACGGGAATGGCAGGCAAAGCATTGCACTTTGATGTATGTTCACCCATCTCTTCCTCCCAGTCTCCTGCAATCTTCCAGTTGTGCTCACAGAACTGCTTTCCCTACTATGGAAACTGATGGCTTGTTTTCCTTTAGCTTCTGTTTTCAGATTTCCGCTCTTTCCTTTAGTGGGACCAAATAAGGACAGGTTCACCTCTGAAGGATCAAATCTCATTCTGCAAAACATTGCAGCTTCCAAGATCATTAAAGGAGAGCTCCAAGCATTTATCAGTGGCATGGAGTCCATCATCGTTTGTCCTGAATTCCTTTATATATTGTGGGTACTTCTGCTATGATGGTACTCCAACAAGCTTTACTGCAATGCCCCTAAGTTTCTTGGGGTGCTCATGTGCTAAAGCTGGGCTGGTTGCTGACTACCTATGGCTCTACTGTTGTGTGTCAGCTGTACCCTCAGAGACACAAAGGGCACCTTCTAGTTGCCCAGACATAAGAAGCTCCTGCAGTTAGAGGTTCCCTAAGCATCCACATGGTAACTGCGGGATGTGACAAAGGACCTATGGGAGAGCAGGTAATACCAAACCTGGCAGCTGAGGGACCAAGCAGGATGTCCAAGGTATCTCAGATGGCCCTAGGTGCTCTGGTTTAGGCAAATGAGCTGTGCCTAAAGTATCTGGAGCTTTTTAAAGTAAAGATGAAACTCTGCCTGTGGAGGGCAGCCATTATCTGAAATGCCACAATCTGGCAGTAACAAACAGAGCCACCACTGCAAGCTGGCAGGATGGCATTGCTCCCTAGAAGTCAATATTTACATGAGATTGTCACATAGGTGTGCAGATCTTCCTCATCCCCACACTAATCAAGAGCCAAAGGAAGCAGGTCAATGTTTTTAATGTTGAGCTCTCCCCTATTGCTTTATGTCCACATTTCCGCATAGTAAGAGACCTTTCCAGCAGTAATGAGATCTCAGTATCCTTTTCAATTACACCGTGGTCACAGAAAGCTGTTGAATAAATGCATTTTTATTTTCAAACTTGCAATTTTTACCTGTATTTATCGCAACAGCTTCTGCAGTCACAGCCATGAGGTTTGTTTTTCATAATTATCTCCTACAACATCATCTCACTTACCTCACCTCTTGCTTAAAAAACAAAACCCTGTCTGCTCACAGACCATAGCACTTCACGAAGAGATTGGTAATTTGTAGACTGACATTTTATACTTATGAATGTTATCCACTGGGAAGCTAAACCCATAGTGTGCAATCTTTGGTAAAACTGAAATTACAAATGTTGCCCTCTTTCAACAAGAACATTTTATTTACTGCCAAAAACATATTTAATAGTGTACTGGAAATCTTCTAGGAAGAGGTATGACTCAAGGAAGACTTTTGCGATGAGTTTCTTTGGATGACAGGCCTTCAGCAGGGGGCTTCTTGCTAAATTCTGTATCCACACATCCCTTGGCACAAAAGGACCCTGCTCCCAACCGGAATCTGCATGCGCTAGATAAAAGAAATATTAATTCAGAATAAATCATGCAGCTAGTTCAGGCAAAAGTCATACATTAGAAGTTACACTGAAACAATTATTTGCCAGTGGTTTGGAAATCAACGCTTGTTTAACATATATTGGTAATTATTTAAACTCTTCATTACGATCGTTTAAACCATTAATTTTTTTCTCTCTGTAACATTGCCTACTATGAGGAATACATTAGATGAGCTCTTGAGGAGTCCTCTAACTTTGGAGGGGTTTTATGATTCTGTGAGAGTATACCAGCTATACTTCATTTCTCTTGAGGATTCTACTCTTGAGAAAATGGTTAAAAATTTTCCAACATAATTGGGCTTTCACTGGAAAATTAGGAGTTCATTTAAATAATTTATTTCAGATAAAGTGTCTTTTTATGTAGAAATTTTCAACTTTACATTGTAAATGCAAGAACTTCAAACCTGTGAACTTCAATTTCCTACATAAACTAAAATCATTTAGTTTAACAATTGAACATCTTTGGAAAAATCCTGTCCATTTTTCATTTTAAATGAAAGAAAAGCAAAATATATATGGGCAAAATGCTATTTTCTAATAGTTCTAGAGCTGACCTCTCCAGTGAAGTTAATGGACCAGATCATAAGGTATTTATTCAGCATTCTCTTGGGAATTTCTCTGGTTTTACACATGCAAATGCCAAGTATCCGAATATTAAGTGTATGAACCTCTGAATATGTCTTTCTGGAAACAGTAGTTGCTCAACATTTATCAGTCTTTGTAACAAATTTCTTCACCCATGGCTGACTATCACCAAATGATGAATGCTCATGCAGAGTTTTTCGAACTGTGGGATGGAATAATGCTGTAAGGAACATTTTTTTTGTGAAACAATCTTCTCGCAGAACTATGCTAAAGCTGAGCTGCTCATTCTATGTACAAGAGGTACCGCACAGGCGATATTTCTGCTTTTGCTGATCCTGCAAGAAAGACAAGCAAAATGGCTCTCCTGGGTTAGTATCTGTCCAAAAGCAGCAGGGAATGTAAGGATAGGTCTCCTGTGCTTTGAGAAAGGAAGTTTCTGCTGGAGCTTGTACGCTGCAGTGAAAGTTAATTAACAGTCCAAAATCAACTTAGAAAATTAATAGTGAGACTTTTTTAAAGCTTAGCTCTGCAGAAAAATCTCAGATCTATCTGCAAGAATTGCGATCAAAAAAATATACACAGGCACAAGATATTATAACTTCAACAAAACTGTTACTGCTCAACCAAGACTGCGATAGGTATTTATCACAATGGACTAGCATGCGCAGATAACATTGACAAGAAGCTGCAGCACAGAAACCCACACTTGCATGCAACACAAAAGCAAATTCTGTGGAAATTCAGTCTTCCCTGCTAGCTGTATGCATTTAAATTGGCTTTTCTAATGATCACATACTAAAAATGAAAACAACTGCCCCGCTGCTGAAGAGCACTGGTAGAAGGGAGCTCTGTAGAAGAGATGATGGAGAACTTTGTATTTGTCACCTACAGATTAATTACTGTCAAAGAGTCACACAAAGCCAACTTGTACTCACGCAGCAATAGGCTGTGTGAGTGGAACCATGGACCACAAAGTCATTTTCCACACTGCTGTTCACTCCAGACTGCATTGGACTCTCAAGTAAGGGATGATGGGTGCCTGCTGGGAGGCACCACATGCACATCACATCTCCATCCCCATTTCTTCCCAGTTCCCCTCCAACAATAAGCTTCCAAACAAGCAAGACCAGCTCAGTTGCCATGACAGGAAAGGGGAAGGCCCTAACCACTAAAGCAACACTAGCAAAAAGAAAAAGACATTACAGATTGACTGCTTTACTTAAAAACAATAAGAAATAAAAGATCAAATTCTATGGGTCTCTTCTGTAGCTCTTTCTCAACAAGAAGACTCCACCATGTCTATTAGTGTGTGACCACATGATAAAGTCTATCTGGTATGGTGCTGCGTTGAAGACTTTGTCTGATGTGCTCCACTGGGCACATGGCGACATTTGTGTGACAATAATGGTGTTTACTTGCAGAAAATTCAGAGAATTGTACAACACATGCCATTGGGTTCAACATTTTCCCTACTTTCAGTACTTAACAGGGAGTATTTAAGATCATACCAAAAAGTTGCTAAAGAAAGTTTGAAATAAGTAGATGTTGTAATCTGGAAACCGATTTCAGTCTTCTTGTGTGGTGATAGATTTCATGATTTATAAATCAGTGGCATGAACAAAGCAAGAACCAAAACAGAACTACCCATTTCAAAAGTGTAAAGACAGTTAACCTTTAAACAGATGGATAATTCCAGACAGCACTCTAAAATTAATAGAGCCTAAACTGTAGGTCTCAAAGCTGTAGAATACATCTTGGGAGATCATGTTTTTTGGATCATCACAAATCAATTTTTTTCTTATCAGCCCCTTATACATAAATCGACTACAAGGCCTCCTAGGTTATGAATATGTATGTCATGACATGACAGCTGATCCAGTACTCTGGTATCAAAAGTCCTGTGATCATACTGCTTATACCAAACCATCAGTTTCTTGATGTTATACAGAAATAGTCACAACAGAATGAAGGCTGGTCTGGAAAAAGGTAAGATGAGGAGACTTTCTGCATAGAGCATTTTAGCAAATGAAAGTGTAGAATCTTTTAAGGAATCTCATTTCCATCTTATCATTATTTGCAGTTCTTTTCCTTGTGACTTTTCAGAGACATTTTAGTTTCCCCAACTAAAATCTTTCAATGCTGGGAAGAAGCACAAGGCAAACTGTGAACTACTAGGAACCTGGTGGCTTTTTATGTCTTCATGACCGCACATGCCCTACCCATATACAGTAACAAAGCTGACCACACTCCAGAATAGTATAAACACACACCCCACAAACACACTTATGCTTACCAGCAACAAAAATTACTAGGAAACATATTGTTTTGTTTTGTCTTAAAAAACACTATTGAAAATATTATTCATAACAGGATATACTTATAAATATGGGATGTGATCAAAAACCAAATGAGAATGAGGGTTGGGGTGGAAGTGAAGCTCAAAGAGTGATGTTACATAGCTGCCAGGCTCAGATATGCCAGTCCATGGGAAACACTTTCATTAGCAATAGGGAAGATGCTGGCTGTGGAATAAACATGAAACTTGATCTCATGATCTCTTGCCTTGATACCACACAGACCGCTGCTAATTATGAAGCTGCCTGACAAGCAAATAGTGCTCCATATTTATAACAACAGGCGAAATCAGCCAATTTGTCATTTTAATGCCTGATACAACTTTGAATTTTTCATAAAGGCAGCAAGGAAATGAGGACCAGAGTTTCCAGTTAAAAAAACAGAGGGAACATATTTCTCTGGATTCCCAAAGGTTTTTGTATTTTTCCCCTCATCCCACAGTGCTCTTTCACTCTGATCTCTGCAGAGATTACTTTTGGGGCTCCTTTAATCATACAGGCATGGAGGTTCTTATTCAGTAACAGCCAGGCAGGGCAGCCCAGCGAAACCAGCCTGCAGCACTATCAGTCGAGAGCCACAATGAACTGGTATCAGCTGGAATTTAGCCCTTGCTTTCATATGCTCCTATCCTGGGTAGGCAAGTGGACTTCATGTGAACAAAGGCAAACGTAAAGACATGGAACCAGGAGATTTGCCCTCATTTGAATATTAAACATATGGGTATCAGCCAGCAACAAATGGGAGGCTTTCAGTCCTCCTTCATCTCACAGAAACACAGGCAGGATGCACAGAAGCAGTGCAATACTAGAGGTGACTTGCTCACTATACACACAAAAAATTTATTTGAACAGACATATGCTGAACAGAATATACAACGTAAAGCTTCTAAGCTATATGTGACCCACTTTTGCAGACATCTACAGCTTGTGAGTGTTCAGTATCACATTAACTTAAATGCCATTAAGTTTTGGCTCTGTATCATCTTTATTTTTTATAGATACATAATTATTGAGAAGAGGCTGTTAACTTTTTATAGACTTTAAATATAGTCTATCAGCTCTCTCTATCTCACTTGGTTTTAGGATTCACCCAGCAGAACAATTGTGTTGCTGCCACATTGCTCTACTTTACCAAAAAATGACCTTCTGCTTCATGGAGTGAGGACAGAGACATCCACTGTAACCTCTCAGGTGTACAGGTGCTGGGTACACACAGCGATTGATACTGCCTCATCACAGGTGAGGCATGGGCATAGCCAACCCTTTAATTTAAGAAAGCTTGGCGCCTACTTTTAATGCGTGTTATAACCTCCGTAGTTCTGCAACATCATAAAAGTAATAAAGAGCAATGTCCCATGTCTAGAAACAGAAATGATTTCTATCAGAATTTATGTATATCAGTATAATTAATTCCTATTTTTAAGCCTTTTTTAAGCAAGAAGCAGTCAGTTCCAACAGAAGGTATTTAAAATGCTTTCATTTGAAAAAAAGAAAAAAAAGTGAATTTGCTTTTCCATCTGATGATGGGATGGAGCAGAACTTTTCAGAATGACAAAGCACATTTTAGCCCATTGTTTTATTTGGAGAGTCTGAAAGAGACACTCAGCATAATCTTTCGCATGTTCAAAAGGTAAACCAGGATCCCAGCTATTCTCTGTTATTTTTCCTTTCCCCACAAGACAGTGAGCATGTACATTTACTATGTATTATGAATGGAGAGGCTTACCTGCCGTTTACATCTTGATATGTCCAGAAAATTCTTCTTGGGGGGAAAAACAGTACAACAGGAACTTACAAAATAACTAAGCATTTTAGATGCTACTTTGAACAAAAGCTATATTTGACTTGCCACCACCTCACCAGAACTATTATTTTTCCTGCTGGGTTTAGTAGCTGAAATACCTCATTTTTTTCACTGAGCATTACCATATTTACAATAGAAAGAAAGCCCTATGGGAGTCTCATTTGATTTCACTGCACTGTTTATAAATTAACAAGAAATGGAGACTGGTCTGAATGGCAGAGACTAAGAGAAGATACGTACACACTGGGAATTCAGTAACAGCAAAAACAAAATAACCTGTGATGATAAACAAATCCCTGACCCAGAGACCACTGGTTCAGCCAAAGCCTCTGTATCCAAGCTGCAAAGAGGGATCACAACGTGGCCTTTAAAACCTCAGCACTGCTACAGATGATGACTGAGGTTAAGTCTTGCTGATGAAATCCCAATTCATTGATTGTACTTTTTATTTCTTTCTGTGAAAGTGACTGGAAGCAGCAGTGAGCTATAACTTCAAAGTGCTGTATTTTCATAGGTTTCATAATGCTGTATTTTAACCGTTTAACCAGTGTTGCAATAGCAATAGAGCAGTATTGACCTGAATGATTAGAAATAGCGTTGCTTAGCCAACGCACTGGTCTCAGTGAATCACGAAGGCCTATGAAGAGGCAAAAGTGACAGGGCATGAGAACTGAACCAGATTTGCTAACATTTGCTTGTTTGCTGTGGAGCTTCACTGGGGAGCACCAGCACAACAGCATTTTGTTAACCTGTGCTTTCCACCCAGCCATCAGCTAAGTCAACCTCTTTGTGAGGGCATTTCTAAGGAGGCTGCAGATTGTGTGAGGTGTCCCCAGGTACCAAAGACCTGGGGACTTGTTACTTGTGACTGATAAAGTGGTCTGGTGCCCTAATTTTGTGAGGTTTTTGAACTGTGACAAAATTCTGTGACATTTCCAGTTATCCTGAAACACAAGTCTCTTCATTAGTGTATCTACCTGAGCGACAGTTACAACCCTTCTCAGAGCCACTGGAAGATTAAAAATAGATATATGTGCTCTTCACTTAGGCAAGTGCTGAAGTTGTTTCCTGTATTGGAGTATGAGCAGTGAACACCCACAATTAAATAAGATCTAGCTGTGAGTCTTCGTATAGAGAGGTGGTTTGGAGTATTACTTCCGTTAATAGCCACTGACTTCAACTGGTTCTAATCCTCCGAAAGCTTCAGCAAGCTGAAGAATAAGAAGGTTAATGGAAATGTTTGGTACAAAATAGAACTGAGAAATTTGTGGTGAATTATTTATTCAACTAATTTAGCCTTCTTCTCTGTTAATGAATTCTTTGTTTTTATATATATACATTTGTTATTCCAGCTTGTTTTACAAATGCTTTATGTGAATACGTTTCAGCTGGTGGCTTGTGCACAAGCTACCAAGAAAGACTTTCTCTTCCCCTAATAGCTACTCATAGTTACAGCTGAAGAACCAGTTACCTGAGGGTCCTCATGCTATTGCTGTCCCCAGACTGGGTGACCAACACTTTTCAGGTAAACATGTAGGAGCTTGTGCAGAGAGGAATGGGTCTGGGTGGTAGGACTAAGATATAAGAAGAAGCTATGCAGCTGTCCTGTTCCATGTTTACTGTTCACCCATTGCTTAGTCGCATCTTACTTTCAGAACTGGTCAGGGTAGGCTTTACCTTCATGAGTAAAACAAAAATATGGGGCTATATTATCAGCTACTTCATCACACACTCAGCCTGACCTAGGACTGACTGGAGATGTTTTCAGGCATGCTACTTTGGCGATGGTGCTGTTGCTGCATTTCAACAAATTAAAGGATATGAACAGAGAGATCCAGCTGCTCAAAAGCTACAAATATAAAGTAATTTAAAAGCCTTTGACAGAGGCAGAGAGGCAAGAATTTCTGATAAAGACACAGCAGCAAACAGCTTCGAGCCTTGAAATAACACAAGTAACATGTATCAATTTCTGTCGCTGCAAACATCGACTGTTGAAACTTAATACCAACCTCCCCTTCGTGGTGATGAAGAGATGACATTCCCATTTTATTGATCTCGACAGAGATGCAGCACAGGCACTGTCAATGGAAGCGGGGCACAGGGGCACCACAGCCCAACTCCACATTCACAGATGTGTCCTTGGCTCGCCATGTGGTTTGGTCACTGAGAAGCTGGGACAAGACAAATCTCTTGGAGATTACAGCTAAAGAAGAGAAACAAGATTCCACTGGGAAAAACTTACTCAACTACGTTTATAAGATCATCTGTGGCTCTCACTATGTAAAAGACCTGACTGTCTCGAGAGGGGACGTCTGCAGCGCCTGATCAGGGGGAGGCTCGGCATCCAGGACATTCAACTCGGAGCAGCAACAGGCACCAAGGGAGTCTCAAGTCCTCGACAGGACTTGCCCAGGAGCCGGCAGCTCAGCGGACGCAAGGAGCTGACTCAGAGGGGGCGGTGCCAGGAGGAGCGGTACCGGCCCTGACTGGGTAAAAACCTGCCCCAGGGAGTGCGAGCTACCAGGGGAGTGGCAAAGAGGGGGGGGTTCGAGGCAGTTTGTGCGGCAGTTCGCACGGGCAGGCGAGCGGGATGGTGAGCACTCGCTGTATGACCAGGGCTCGGTCTGGGAGCTCTGCTCTGGCTGCCCTGGCCGTGGCCGTTGTAGGCACCCAAACAGAGCTGATGAGAGGGGAGACTGCAGTGCAGAGCTCGGGGTGTAGAGAGCGCCTGCACTGCTCTCCTGAGAGGAGGGTGCACAATGGGCAGAGCTGCACTCTGTGCTCCCTGGTGCAGGTCCTCCTGCAGCAGGTGGCAGAGCTGCAGGATGCTGTTACTAGGCTGAAAGGTGTCAGGGAAGCTGAGAGGAAGCAGCACTGCTTGCTCCAGGACCTGACTGTGCAGGGGCCTCAAGCATCCACTGTCACTCATGCGGGAAAGGAGGCCGCTAACCCAGGAAGCTGGGAAACAGTAACAGAAAAAAACAAGAAAAGGAGGAAGAGGACAATTAAAAGCAAGGGGCTTCCTCCTACATCTGTTGTCCCCACCCAGAACCGCTTTGCTCTCCTGCAGGGGGCTGATGAGGAACCACACTCCCACCAGGAACAACCGGCTGATGCACTGGTAAAGAAGATCTCTACTGGTGCTGCCAGGAAAAGCAGAGGGCCGTAGTAGTAGGGGTCTCTACTCTGAAAGGAACAGAGGCACCCATCTGTCGGCCTGACCCAGTCTCAAGGGAGGTGTGTTGCCTACCAGGGCCTCGGATCAAGGATGTTGCAGAGAAGCCGCCTGCTCTAGTTGGTCCCACTGACTATTACCTCCTTCTAGTGATCCATGTGGGTGCTACTGCTATAGATAGCAGTAGCCCGGAGAACATAAAGAAGGACTATAGAGCCCTGGGAGAGGAGGTTACGGGCTCTGGAGCTCAGATTGTCTTTTTGTCAGTTCTCGAGGATACGGGGCTAGGGATCAGGTTAGGAAAGCTAAGGCCCACTTAGAATTAAACTTGGCTAGGGATGTTAAGGATAACAGGAAGGGATTCTATAGGTACATTGCAAATAAAAGGCAGACTAGGGACAATGTGGGCCCTATCCAGAGGGACCTTGACACGCTTGTGAGGTGAGCTGATGCCAACCTGATGAAGTTAACCATGACAAGTGCAAGGTCCTCCACCTGGGTGGGAGCAATCCCAGGCACAGCTACAGGTTGGGCAGAGAAGAGATTCAGAGCAGTCCTGCACAGAAGGACTTGGGGGTGCTGATTGATGAGAAAATGAACATGAGCCGGCAGTGTGTTCTCACAGCCCAGAAAGCCAACTGTATCCTGGGCTGCATCAAAAGGAGCGCGACCAGCAGGTCAAGGGAGGTGATCCTGCCCCTCTACTCTGCTAGAGTATTGTGTGCAGTTCTGGTGTCCTCAATATAAAAAGGACATGGAACTGTTGGAACAAGTGCAGAGGAGGGCCACGAGGATGATCAGGGGACTGGAGCACCTCCCGTATGAAGATAGGGTGAGAAAGTTGCGGCTGTTCAGCCTGGAGAAGGCTGCGTGGAGACCTCATAGCAGCCTGCCAGTATCTGTAGGGGGTCTATAAGGATGCTGGGGATGGACTCTTCATGAGGAACTGTAGTGAGAGGACAAGGGGTAATGGGTTCAAACTTAAACAGGGGAAGTTTAGATTGGATATGAGGAAGAAATTCTTTACTGTAAGGGTGGTGAGGCACTGGAATGGGTTACCCAGGGAAGTTGTGAATGCTCCATTGCTGGCAGTGTTCAAGGCTGGATTGGACATAGCCTTGGGTGTCATGGTTTAGTGGGAGGTGTCCCTGCCCATGGGATGGGGTTGGAACTAGTTGATCTTAAGGTCCTTTCCAACCCTAACTATTCTATGATTCTGTGATTCTATACCTACACATTTGCATTTAAAGTTTATGTCACAGTATATCACAGTAACATACCTAGGGAAAAGTTGCAGCAACCAAGCTCCTTTGGCATTTATGAAAAGACAAAACATGAAAATATTTTTTCAACAGGAACTAAAAGTGCAGACAATCTTCAAAGCAGTGCAGAGTAAAATTATCCTCAGGATCACAACGCCTGCTCTTCAGAGGACACATTCAGAGGCCTCAGTTCCTCAGATATTCTGATCTTCAGTAATAGGAAGTGTTGGACATGTCTTAGTGGTTAATTGTAAGGTCTGGTGGGCCATATTTTACAGCACCTTTTTAATTGCATCTCAGTATTTGTCACATATATGATATCAAAGTTGCTGGCACCGTGATTTTTTATTTTCTTCCTATTGATGTGTGAGCAAAAGTGCTTCGGTGTTTTTAACACTGTCCAAGTCATGAGACATAAGACAAAAATACTTTCAGCACTTAAACTGAGGAAGGATGGGGAGCTGTTCATAAACATGTGCCATTGGGTTTGTTTGTGTCATGCACTTCCCTTACACTTTTAAAGGTGATTTTATTTGCAGAGTTATATTGTGAAAAAGAACGTAATGTGATGTTCATGGGGTGGGAGGGGGTTGTCATGGGTTCAGCAGCAGCAGTCATTTTTTCTGCTTCTTGGTAGCTGGTGCAGCACTGTGTTTTTGATTTTGGGCCTAGGAACAGCGCTGATAACACCAGTGTTTCGGTTACTGCTTAGTGATGTTTTGGTCTGGCCAAGGACTTTCTGAGTTTCATGCTCTGCCAGGGAGGAGGGGAGCCGGGAGGAAGCAGAGACAGGACACCTGACCCAAACTGACCAAAGAGGTTATTCCATACCACAGCACGTCATGCCCAAGATGGAGGACGGAGAGGAGAGACCCAGAAGGGTGGGGGGTGCACTGCATGGTCGGGTTTGGTTTTAGGTGGTGAGAAATTGTATTCTTTCCTTGTATTTGCCTTGTTACAATTATTATTGGTGGTAGCAGTAGTGGTCTGTGTTATACTTTAGTTACTAAACTGTTCTTATCTCAACCTGTGAGAGCTGCATTCTTTTCGATTCTCCTTCCCATCCCTCCGGGAGTGGGGGGCAAGAAAGAGGGGGGAGTGACTGAGCAAAACTGCGTGAGTTATAGAGGCTTAAACCACGACAGTTCTTTTTGGCGCCCAACGTGGGGCACGAAGGGTTGAGATAACGACAGGATTAATAGCCACTCGTCACAATGCTGATTTGTTGGCTCTTAAAGTTGTTGCTTTTGGTTCTCTTGCGTTCATGGTTTCAGCCTGTTGTACCTTACTTACAGCCGGTATTTCTTATCTTAGCATGTTTCAGATATGGGTTTTGGTTTAAGGTTCTTGTTTTATTGTACTTTATTGGAATGGCTTGTGATACTGGCGGGCTCGAGAAGCCGTGGGGGGCGAATGTGTACCTGGCAGTTCGGCTGCTCTTCACCGTCCTGGCGAGGCTGTGGAGAGCCGAGGGGGGGCTGCCTCGGGAGCCGCCGGCTGCCGAAACGGCCCGGGGGAGCGGACCCGGGGAGCAGGAGCTGAGCCCCCCCACCGAGCCCAGCTCGACGGCTGCCGAGCAGAGGAAGGAGGTAGCAGAAGGGGTGAGCCCCCCGACTGAGCCCAGCCCGGCGGCTGCCGAGCCGCGGGAGGGGGAGGCTACCGAGCGGCAGGAGGAGACGGCAGAGAAGCCGGGCCCCGAGGCTGAACAGAGTCCCGTGGCCGAGCCCAGCCTCGTGGCGGCCGAGAGCATTCCCCGGCAGCTGCCCGCGGAGCCGCAGGAGAACGCAGGAGACCCCGCAGCACTTCCCAGCAAGGCAGAGGAGGAAGATCTAGACTCAGACGAAGAGCAGCTGGTGGTGAGAGAGCCGGCAAGCGCAGCAGCTACACCAGCCCCAGTGACAAGTACAGCAGCCTCATTTGAGAGCTCTGAAGGGTTTGAATGGCCTTTGGGTACCCTTGAGACCTGCCTGCTGATTGTGATGGGGATCAGCATGGTGGCATGCATACAGAGTGTGTTTTACCCACAACCATTTTGTCTGGTCCCCAGAGTTAAGCAGAGTGGGGTGTGGGCATTGTCTGGGGTTAGTCTGCAATCTATGATGACTAAGAGATTTTCCCCAAGCCTGGACAGTTATGAGTGGCAGGGTGTGTGGGACTGTATGGGCAAGTATCTTGTCCACTGGGCCCCTCCAGTGCTTTGGAAGCATTGGAGATGGAAGGCAGATGTATGGAGTCCCCAGTGACAAGCTGCAGAAACTGCTGGAGGGGAGAGTGAATTACTTTGAGCCTGGTGGGCCCATGACACCTCAGGCCATCAGGGCAGAGATGCAGCATACAGATGGACTTATGATCGAGGGGTGGACTTAGCAATGGACACTGTGGCCCAGATTATTCATGAGTGTGAACTCTGCACACAGCCTCTCCTGCTCTGAAAGGATGTTACAAGAGATGGCGCTTGACATCATGGACTGGATGGACTCAGCAGCTTTGTAGGGATTGGTCTATGCACTGAGGGATGATCTCTCTCCCACTCTCTGTGTGTGTATGTATATATATATACATGTGATGGTATATTGAAAATGTGGGATCTGATCATGACGTGAATGGTATGGAATAAGGGGTGGATAATGTCATGGGTTCAGCAGCAGCAGTCATTTTTTCTGCTTCTTGGTAGCTGGTGCAGCACTGTGTTTTTGATTTTGGGCCTAGGAACAGCGCTGATAACACCAGTGTTTCGGTTACTGCTTAGTGATGTTTTGGTCTGGCCAAGGACTTTCTGAGTTTCATGCTCTGCCAGGGAGGAGGGGAGCCGGGAGGAAGCAGAGACAGGACACCTGACCCAAACTGACCAAAGAGGTTATTCCATACCACAGCACGTCATGCCCAAGATGGAGGACGGAGAGGAGAGACCCAGAAGGGTGGGGGGTGCACTGCATGGTCGGGTTTGGTTTTAGGTGGTGAGAAATTGTATTCTTTCCTTGTATTTGCCTTGTTACAATTATTATTGGTGGTAGCAGTAGTGGTCTGTGTTATACTTTAGTTACTAAACTGTTCTTATCTCAACCTGTGAGAGCTGCATTCTTTTCGATTCTCCTTCCCATCCCTCCGGGAGTGGGGGGCAAGAAAGAGGGGGGAGTGACTGAGCAAAACTGCGTGAGTTATAGAGGCTTAAACCATGTGGGTTTCTCCTGTTTGGTTCCTGCTTCACAGTGTAGATGCATTCCTCTTGTCAGAGTCCTCACTGACCGCCTGTCAAGCCAAAGACCCCAAAACCCTCACAAGGTAGAGCATAAGGACGGAAGCCTGTCCCATAGATAAAAGCTAATCATGGAGATTATTCACTGAAAAATGAATATACAAAAAATGAATATACAAAATTTCTATACAAAAAAGAGAAATTTTGGTTCCCTTCACAAAACAAAAACACTGGAAAATCTCATTTGATAGTGAAGAAAATGTTTATTTTAAGTCAAATGAAGTGTTTTACTTGGCCTCAAATTAAAATTTTTCAGATTTTTTTCCAATTTGACTTGCAAACCAAGAAAAAAAAAAAAGCTGCTTCAGATCAAGTAGAAAGACTGCTTCCCTCCAATACTTCAATGCAGGCAGCCAACTGAATGGCAGTTATGCATGTAGTTTTAGATAAAAGTAGCAACTTTTGGCTTTCCTATGTTACAGAATGAAAAATGGGAGACTCCGTTTTTTCTGTGTGCAGGCAGGAAATAGCAATGTGATCTTTCACTCCTTCAGCTGGGTCTTCTGACTAAGATAGTCTGACAAATATGCTTGCATGAGCTGTGGCGGAAATAGCATCCCACAAGACTTGGAGGTGACCTGATTTGAGAAAGACGCATCGGACCAGCAGATCATCTACTGGAAGGGAAAAGAGGCACAGGACATGGGGAGTCAGCAACAGAAGAAAGCTAATGGAGAGCAAGTGAACTGAGGGCCCATAAGAAGAACAGTAGCAAGGGATGTGGGCCCAGCAGCAGCACAGGCAAGTGTTTGAGATGCTCAGTGTGCAACAAATCCGAGCTACTTTACTGGTTCCAGTGCCATACAGTTTATGTGACACTTGCACTGCTGACTTCTCCAGCCACTGCGGGATGGTGAGCTGGCAGGCAACCTGTGAGCTCTGGCCTTACAAAGATGCAAATGCACCAGGCATTCTTATGACCACCACTTGCCTGGACACAGATCAGTAGCAATAGGAGAGAGCTCCTGATACAAAAGTGGATACCAGCAGCACCTTCAAACCCATTCCCAGAAGCAGCCTGCTCCTCTATGCAAAACATGGTATGCCAGAGTGATGTGAATGTCCTACCATGTAAGCAGATTTATAGCCGGCATCTACTGTAGGCTTCCTCTATCCTGCAACATTTCTTGTGTCAGTGTATCAGTTGTAGGTCACCAATAGTAGGCTTCAGGAGCCAGCATACTAGAGGGTGGCTAGGATTCCTGAAAACAGGCAGGCTGCTAATGAGCACATGGGATGTTAGGAATAAGGCTCTTGCCTGTTACGGAGACACCCACCTGTCTGTGACAGTGGATTCTATACTACTAACCAGTGCTGACCTAGCAATGTGCAGTGATGGACTGGCATCTTCTTCTGTGGACACGTATGCTTGCCTGGTCAGAAGTGAACTGCAGGCCCTTGGGAGCCAATTGCCACCTCCTGCCAGCTGCTACACACAGCTTTTATAATTTCAGATGTATTTGCAACACATAAAATTGAAAGGTACTATCTGTTACCTTGTCAACATCAAATTTCCTAGCTGTAGATGTGACCTGAATTAACTTAGCCTTGGTCTGGCACAGCCTCCCTTGTCCTCATGGGTTGCATAGGCAGTTGCCACAGCTTCTCCAAAACATCCATTCTTATGCAAGGGTAATTTCCTGCACCAGGCAAGAATCACACCCTGCTTTGTGCCATTAGTCCTGCTTCAGAGACACCAGTCCATAGACAGGAAACCGACTTAGGTGCACAGCTGTGGCCAGCTCTTTCCATGCAACTCTCTAGCACATACCTCCTCCCTGTTGCAAGCTCCTGTGATCACAAGCCATGGTAGAAATGCCCTCTCTCTCTGACACCACCTCTGTTCACCATACTGACAAGCAGCTCACAGTGGCAGTTCACTCCTCCTGCTTTGGCATGGCAGGTCATGGTATCAAGTGGGCAAGCTGGCAGAGGGAGCTTTCCTGCACCAGGACCCAGAGAGGCCAAGCAGGTGCTCCCAAAGCAAAATACCCAAGGAACACTCCTGCTTTTGTCACCTTGAGAGCATCAGGCTGTGTCCTCACTAAGCCCAAGTGCCTACTTGAACAGGTCAAGTGGTTTGAACATGAACCAAGTGCAGTTCAGCATCCTGGTCCAAGCTAACTCCGCGGGGAATAGTTTCTTTTGGAGGTCTTGACATGAACTATAAACCTCTGCTCTGCACTAGAGTA
Source organism: Ara ararauna (assembly GCA_028858755.1). NCBI lineage: Eukaryota > Metazoa > Chordata > Aves > Psittaciformes > Psittacidae > Ara > Ara ararauna. Next base: position 61,938,159 of record CM054377.1, on the reverse strand, counting down.
TCTTCACAGTAGTTGCAAGTGTCTTCCTCAGTGTTCAAAGCTACCTGGGCATTTCTTAACAGCTCTCTAGAAGTATGAAGAGAAGGACTTCCTTTGTCTTGGAACCTGAATGGAGAAGACAAGACTGTTTCAAGCTGTGTTATGCTTCCTCAGTAATCCAAATCCCAGAAGGGGTGATTTTTTTAACCTGTAAAGACTTAATTTCTGAATTATGTTGTGTAAGGTACTCAGAGCCTAAAAGTCTTCCTCTAAAGTGCCACTACAATGAATTTGTAGAGTATAATATTTGCGATAATTCAGCAGGAGGCCAGCTGAGCTGATAAACCCTGGGACAACTTATGAAAATACCAAAAAAGGGGAATTTATATTTTTTTCCAGCTATGGATATAATAAGCATATTTTCCTAGGCACAGTCTGCAATTTCTGCCTCCTTATAGAATGAATGTGTTTCCCCAGTTAAATGTGCAGCACCAGCTAAAGTGAATGGGGTGTGTTTTTTCTTTGTTTTTCTTATTAAATATAGATTTGTGGTCAATCAGGAGTTGTAAAAATATTACTGAGGTGGTTACAGCCAATAATATTTCCCTTTGATAATTTTATGGCCCTGTGGTCAAGACATGAGTGTCTGGAGTGTGAAAGGAAGCAGGATCTGATTCCGCATGCCATTACCAACATGCCGGTAATTAAAAAACTGAAAAGTCAACAAAAAAGTGCAATGTATTCTCACTGTAGCTGTTGGTGCAGTAGGCATAGCCAGCCACACAGATTTTCAGCCTAAATCCTCACCACTGGCACTGTTTTTTCTCCTCTTTCCCCTTTGTCCTCCCTTTATCCTTGCAATTGACACTTTTTTCCCTGACACCTAAGAAGCCATCACTGGAGATGAATAATGTTTTATGAATATAATTTTATCTATCACATGCATCTGGCCGAGACAAGCAATCACCATTTCAGGACAAAAAAAGTCTTGGTTAACAGGAACTTTTCCTCATGCCCTTGGGAGCATCACCTGCTTCTGTCTGCCCTTCTACTTGCTGAGCTGCTCCCCGTATACCCACCATGCCACAACACTGCCAGAGACAGCCAGCACTCGCTGCTCCATCCTGGTATAGTCCTGGATGGTGTTAGGACCCTGCACTGGTAATTAAAGAACAGTAAAGAGTATCCACAAGAGAAATAGCACAAAGGTTGCTCTTCTCTAGCTATGCCAGCAGGGACTAGGCAAAGGTGTGCAAGTAGGCTTTTGAGATACAGAAAAGACAGAATAAAATGGGTACTACCCTTTAGAATATAACAAAGCCTGTTATCTGAGACTGATGGTTCTCCTTCATCCCCTGACTGCAAAACCCGAGATGATGAAGCAGATCAGAGATGACAAAATGCTTAGAGCTGAAGAAGCATGGTGATAGAGCTATATCCATTCCATTCTACATGAACACACAGTGATACAACAAGGGGGAATGGCTCTAAACTAAAAGAGGGTAGATTAAGATTAAATATTAGGAAGAAGTACATTATTGTGAGGGTGGTGATACCCTGGCACACGTTGCTCAGAGAAGCTGTGGATGCCCCATCCCTGGAAGTGTTCAAGGCCAGGCTGGATGGGGCATGGAGCAGCCTCGTCTAGTGGAAGGCGTTCCTGCCTGTGGCAGGGTGGTTGGAAATAGAAGATCTTTAAGGTCCTTTCCAACCCAAACCATTCTGTGATTCTATGATTCATCAGCTCTGTGGCCAGCCCGTATATAAACCCTCCACGTTTGTGCTCCAAGTTGTTAAAAATGGTTCATTTGCATAAAACATGGAACATTGAAACTTCAAGAAACAAAACTATATTTCAAAAATAATAGGTTTTTTCCTCATTCTCATGACTTGAAGATCACAGAATCATAGAATAGTTAGGGTTAGAAAGGACCTTAAGATCATCTAGTTCCAACCCCCCTGCCAGGGGCAGGGACGCCTCACACTAAACCATGCCGCCCAAGGCTATGTCCAACCCAGCCTTGAACACCCCCAGGGATGGAGTATTCACAACTTCCCTGGGCAACCCATTCCAGTGCCTCACCACCCTTAAAGTAAAGAATTTCTTCCTCATATCCAATCTAAATTTCCCCTACGTTTCAACCCATAACCCCTTGTCCTCTCACTACAGTCCCTAACAAATAGTCCCTCCCCAGAATCCCTATAGGTGCCCTTCAGATACTGGAAGGCTGCTATGAGGTCTCCATACAGCCTTCTCCAGGCTGAACAGCCCCATCTTTCTCAGCCTATATTCATATGGGAGCTGCTCCAGTCCCCTGATCATCCTCGTGGCCCTCCTTTGGACTTGTTCCAACAGTTCCCTGTCCTTTTTATGTTGAGGACACCAGAACTGCACACAATATTCCAAGTGAGGTCTCACGAGAGCAGAGTAGAGGGGCAGGATCACCTCCCTTGACCTGCTGGTCACGCTCCTTTTGATGCAGCCCAGGATACAGTTGGCTTTCTGGGCTGTGAGAACACACTGCCGGCTCATGTTCATTTTCTCATCAACCAACACCCCCAAGTCCTTCTCTGCAGGACTGCTCTGAATCCCTTCTCTGCCCAACCTGGAGCTGTGTCTGGGATTGCTCTGACCCAGATGTAGGATCTTGCACTTGGCATGGTTAACTTCATCAAGTTGGCATCAGCCCACCTCACAAGCATGTCAAGGTCCCTCTGGATGGCATTCCTTCCCTCCAACTTATCAACCAAACCACACAGCTTGGTGTCATCGGCAAACTTGCTGAGGGCACACTCAATCCCACTGCCCGTGTCACAGACAAAGATGTTAAACAAGACCAGTCCCAACACCGATCCCTGAGGGACACTGCTCGTTACTGGTCTCCAGCTAGACATGGAGCCACTGAGCACTACTCTTTACGTGTGGCCATCCAGCCAGTTCTTTATCCATCTGTCATGGTTTAAGCACAGTCAGCCACGTAGCTCACTCACTCACTCCCTCAGCTTCCTCCCCCCTCCTCCTGGAGGGATGGGGAGAAGAATTGAACAAATGTAACTCCCATGGGTTGAGATAAGCGCAGTCCAGTAACTAAGGTATAACACAAACCACTGCTGCTACCACTAAAAATAATAATGACAAGGGAAACAACAAGGGAAGAGAATACAACCACTCACCACCCGCTGACCGATACCCAGCCCGATCCAGCAGTGAGCTTGCCCTTCCAGGTAACTGCCCCCAGCTTATAGATGGGGCATGACGTGCTGTGGTATGGAAAACCTGTTTGGTTAGTTTGGGTCAGGTGTCCTGTCTCTGCTTCCTCCTGACTTCCCCTCCTCCCTGATGGAGCATGAGACTCAGAAAGTCCTTGGTCAGACTAAACATTACTAAGCAGTAGCTAAAAACAACGGTGTTATCAGCGCTGTTCCCAGGCTGAAAGTCAAAAACACAGCACTCCACCAGCTACTAAGAAGAAGAATGACTGCTACTGCTGAACCCAGGACACCACCGAGTGGTCCACCTATCAAATTGATGTCACTCCAATTTGGAGACAAGGATGCCGTGTGGGACAGTGTCAAACGCTTTGCACAAGTCCAGGTAGATGACATCAACTGCTCTACCCCTGTCCATCAGTTCTGTAGCCCCATCATAGAAGGCCACCAAATTGGTCAGGCAGGATTTCCCCTTAGTGAAGCCATGCTGGCTGTCCCCAGCCACCTTGTTGTTTCTCATGTGCCTCAGCATGCCTTCCAGAAGAATTCGCTCCCAGATTTTGCCAGGCACAGAGGTGAGACTGACTGGTCTGTAGTTCCCCGGCTCATCCATTTTCCCCTTCTTGAAAACGGGGGTTATATTTACCTTTTTCCAGTCATTGGGAACTTCACCTGACTGCCATGATTTTTCAAATATGATGGACAGTGGCTTAGCAACTTCATTTGCCAGCTCCTTCAGGACCCGTGGATGGATTTCATCAGGTCCCATGTACTTGTGTACATTCAGGTTCTTAAGAGAGTCTGGAACCAGATCCTCTCCCACAGGGGGCCCAAGGTTTTCGTTCTCACTGTCCCTGTGTCTGCCTTCCAAACGGTGTTGCAGCATTAGGCATAAGGAGGAATCCTGTTTTGTGAAGCACTGAGTGGCTGAACATTGCCAATATTATTAACTTTCTATCTTTTTTTACTTCCTTGCCAAGCAACAGCAACCAGTGCAGCAGAAGTGCTGCCTTCCTGACCAAATCATCCCTCTGCCTGCCAGCCAGATGCTGTCTCAGCTCACACACACTAGAGACAGACAGAAGGACTCACACTCTGGTAGAGACAGACAGAAGGACTCACACTCTGGTAGCTGCCTGAACAACACAAATATCATCCAATCCTGCAAAAAATAATCCTTTCTGCTGGTCTGGGACTGGGCACCTTCCATGCATGGGCATACATACACACACCCCAGTGAGTGCTCCCCAGGCAGCCTCTGAGTGCTGAGGGCATTTTTGCCTTCCCCTCAATTTTTGAGGAAGGCAGACAAAATCCTATTCGTTCCCATTCACTACAAGATAGGGTATGAATAATCACTGCTATGCAATTTGTCATTGCAGTTATTAAGAATTTCATATACTTATTATATTATATATAATATATAACAACAAGAGCATGAATACGTAGTATTAAAAAGAAACAAAAGATTTTTAGTCCTTCCTGGGCATTTGCATGCAGTACCTGAAGACAATGTTTTGAAACACAAAGGTACAAAGCTTTTCCTTTTTCCTTTTTTTTTTTTTTTCCTGGGGGGAGGGTGAGGCAATAATTATTTTCTCCATCTTTTTTCCCTGAAAGAACGTATTTAAAAAAAAAAAAAACACCACCGTCTTTTCCTCCCACACACTTTTTCTGTTTTTACCCCTTCAGATTTTTGGTGGAAATAAAATAGAATCCAATTATAAAATTGAGAGAAAAATTTGATTTGTCAATTGAAAAAAAATGTTAACACTTGCAGAAAATTATACAAGCATTTTCTATTTCACATTTTTTATGAAAAATCAGGACATTTGGAAGAAGTTGAGATGTTATTCTGAAGTATTTCAGTTTTGTCAGCTCACTATTTTTCAACAAATACATTTTCAGTCAAAAATTGTCAATCTCCTTTTCTTCTCAGATCCTTCTGTGACTCCCTCTCACCATCTTCTTACATCACCATTGGCAGCTTCTGGGCCCACAGTAAAGATCATTTACCTGCTAATGTTTCTCAGCTAATTGGGTCTTTTCCTCCTGCACCCAACAGCAAGGACAAGGGAGGGAGCAAGACCCTTTTATCCCACCCAGAACTTTCCCTGGTCACCTTTCTGGACCCTGCTTTTGCAAGGGCATTTATAGATAGGCAAAGTTGACCTGAGCCAAGGGACAGATTGCCTTCTTCAGCAATTATGGAAATATCTCCTTTGGGGGGATGTTTTTTCCATGGCATTGTTGTTTGGGTTTTTTCCAAAGCACAAATATGGATTTATCTGGATATGAATATGTTCCACAAATTAAGTGATGCCTCATTGTGGGGGTAAGAGGAGGACCATGTGCTAGATTAGTTAATAGGTCTCCCATCTGTACTGTCTCTGATACGATGATAAGCATACCTAGAAACCCAGGAAACGATTCACAAAAGCAATCAGATAATGAGGAATATTATCCTCAGAAGGTCCTTCCTGTGTTTAAACAGGGGGAACAAATTAAAAGCTCAGGTTGTGTGGTAGCTTGGAAATAGTGCACATGGTGACTAAGGCTCTTATCAGATGCAGCACTGAAATTACATTTTCTGTTAAAAAGCTTGAAGAAATATGTTACAAAATTATTAATAATGCATTAAAATTTGCAAGAGCATGAAGGCAGCAATAGTTGAGCTGTGTACTCCCAGCGTTTGAGTGGAAAGGAAGAAGTGCTTGTAAGGTGCAGAGAAGAAGGTAGCTTCCAGTTACAATTTCTCACAGCATTAAAAATAGTGGTGATTATAGAAGTTTGTTATTGCTGCTGGTAGTATTGTGCTGGAGAAAAACAACTGTGCAAAATGAAACAGGAAAATGGTGCAAACACCTCCCCATTTTGAGAAACAGAGATCCCCAAGTATCAATATCCCAAGGCTAAAATTCAGGTTTGTGAGTACCTTCTCTTCTTTTAGAAAATACCACCACAGCTTGGCAGGATATTGAGGTTCCTGTTCAGACCAATGTGCTAATACTTTGTGTATCGCTCTCCCTCTGACCCAGTACCTTCTGCCTCCAGCATCGTTTCAGTGAAGTATTTATGCTTGACGTAGGCGCATGTTCCAGACCCATGAGAAACCACCTTGAAGTCTATCAGCAGCCAGCCAGAGGTGTATGCATAACACTTTATTGCAACATGTTAGATATATTATTATTATTATTATTAAATATATGTCAGAGCTTTTTCATCTCCTCTGATTTTTTGGAGAGTGGGGAAAACCAGTCTTCTGGCACTGGCCTATGCCCTTAAATAGCTAATCTTCATGCTTTATTAATAAACATGTAAGTATACCATTGGTATCTTTACTGAGCATCGTTACCTCTCATTCTCGGTGCACTCTGACATTACTTGAAAAGTATGTGCTGTTTGCCAAAGATTTCCTTTTCAGTGTCATATTTCCAACCATGAGATAATATTGAGCAGCAGAAAAAGGACAGGTGGCCTGCCAGAAGACTGAATAACGACAAAGTGGCTTTGAATTAGACAAAAACCTTCTGCTTTCATTTCAAAAAAACCCCACACTGCTTCCCAGGTATGATCCAGATCTGTTATATGCAGCGAAGTTGGTCAGTATAAATCTTTATTTTGTGTTTCAGAAGGTATGCAATAGAAAAACCATTCTAACAATAAATGCTAGTCACCTGAGGTCTATAGCTTGTTTTTCAGCTTGGAAAAGAAAAAAAAAAGGCCTCTGTTCACCCTTGGCCAACTGAGTTACATTTTCTGCTATTATTAATGCATTGCAAGGGGTTTTTTCATATCAATTTGAAATTATACATCTGGGAAATCCCAGTACAACGGCAGTCAATGCTTTGTTTCTCTGTGTGGCCCTTTGCAATTACTAGAATGTGCAAATATAATTTAGCGCAGGTAAAATTCAATCAGTCACCCCAAGCACAAAGAAATCTCCATCTCTCAGAAAAAAACCCAGAGAGTGTTTCCCTGCAAATGGCACAGGGGAGCTGTAAGAGTTTCTAAAACAAATTTATTAGAATATTTAAATTCAAGTTGTAATGGGAAATTTAGCTCAATAGGTGAGGTGGCAGTGTGCTGAAACCCAAGTGAAGCAGGCAGACAGCTTTCGAGGCTGTGGACTCACTCAGATTACAGTCCTATTTCTGCTTGCACAAGTTGATTGCAGAAACCAGGCCGGCTGGTTGATTGAAAAGCAAACCCCAGGGCTGCCAGGGAGGGCCGGGAGGACTGAGGTACAAAGAGGCTGCCGAGCAGCAAGGGCAGAGGTGTGGGTCTCTTGCAGCAGCACCAGAGATGGAGGGAAAGATGGTTCTCAGCCATTGCCAGGCTCCCCACATGGCCATTTCCCAAGGAAGTAGTCTGCCCAACCCTGGGTGCTTGACGGGGCCTTGGGCTGGGATGGAAAACCTCAGGAGAGCTTGAAGTTTGAGGCAAAGCTCAAGGTGAAAATTCAGTAGCATCCAGACTGAGCTGGAGGTTGTAGCTGGCCAGCACACTGCCTCTGCCCACCATCGCCAGAAGATGCGAAGCAGACCTCCCTGAGCCACTGAATGCCCATGGCAGCCAAACCCCCGGCACTGTGCACAGCCTGCCTGGAGATGACCACTGGCATGACCAGGGGTAGGGTTGGAGACACTGCTCCATGGTTTTTATAGAATTGTGCCATAATTAAGAGGTGTAGCTTTAAAATTAAAAAAAGTAGGGGAAATAAAAATCACAGAGTTTGAGGACTGATGGATTTACACTTCTCAAGCAACTCCAGCACCATAGCGTTTTGTTTTCGTCGAGCAGCAAAGACCGCCCTTCACCTCCCGCTACGTTCAGTGGGAGCTTTGTCATCTCCTTCAAAGGAATCAGGATCAGGCCTCCAATGTGTTAATAAGCAACAAGAATTATGGAAAGAATTACATTTAATGTGAAGTCAGGCTGCCTGCGGTGATCGCACTGTGCAGCCTGTCACAGATCACTTTGTGCTGGAAACCTACACCATGGACTGATCTGTAGATGAGACAACTGCAAGACATTTCTGCTTGGCAGGAATATGGAGGTAGAAGGAGACAAAAGATGAGTAATCAGTGGCTGAGTGCATATAGGGATGGCTGGAAAACCCCAGATAAAGCAGCTCCCCTTCTGAGGAGCTGAGAGCATCTTGGATGTGGTGTGGAAGGAGCAGCCTTTGCACTTCCCAAACCATCATGACCACTCTACCAATAAAAAAGACCTGTTCTGCCTTGTACATCTAAAATTCTGCTGCTCTGAAAGCACCTAACTTGACGTTAAGAAAGTACCTTTTTACACGTACTTTGAAAAAGAAAGCAAACCAGTTTACTTTGTCACTTCCCTCTGAAAGAAACATTCCTGCTTATCTCCTGGAATGAATCGGCAGAGGAGCACATTACTCCAAAATATCTTCCAGTATTCACAAAAGAGGAAAGTGGGATTGTGTCTAGGTGACTCCCATGCTGGCTCTTTGTCTATGAGGCTCACCTTTCTGAAGAGGCTGAGGCAATGTTTTTCCTTTATGTCCTTGTAAGCCCAAAGAAAGCTGTGACCAATGCAAGCGGACCTGCTGCATACAGCATGCAACAAAATACTAGGGCGCCCATTAAAGTCGAAAAGGTTCAGCCAGTGCAGAAGCAAGCAGGGATTTTTCTTTTTGAGCATCGAAAAGAATGAGAAACCACTGAGTTTCACAGAAATAAACAGTGGAACTGAGGGATAGCTGAATTTGCTCAGTCCCTAACCTGTTATTGTACCCAAATACAGTCCCTTTACCCATGGCAGGAAGTAAGGTTATTTCTGTGACCCTGCATTACAGTCACTGAACTGTTTTCTACTCATCCATCTAGCAGGTAGCCTGCACACTGTGGCAACTGGATTTCTTCACAGAGTGGGCAGCTTTGTAAAACAATCTTTGTGGCCCCAAAGTGACTATGGATGGTGTTTTCACAACCCTACTTTCCTACCCACTCATTTTTCTGCTGCTCTGGACTTCACCTTCAGTCTCAGCCTCTGCCTCCTTTTGCTCCTAGAGCAGTGTTGTGCCAGTTCCTAGGAGTTCCTCCCTTCTTCCTTCTAAATCACTCAGTCACATCCTGTTTTTATTTCTTGCCCTAAACCTTTCCTTTAGACTATAACTTACAACTGACTGTATAAAACAACTTCAATATTATAACAGCCACTTTGGAGCTGTTGTGATGGAGCTTTCTAAATATGCATGTTAAAATCTCTTATGAGATTTCAGTGGGGGAGAGGGTGGGAAGTGCTGTGAACATCATCATTTAATGGTGATTAAATTATTTTCAATTTTTTTTGTAAAATGTTCCAATTGGCATGGAAATAGCAAAATGGAAAAAAGGTTCCTACGGTTATTTTGGGAAACTCCCATGTTGCTACGACCCCTGCTTACCTTACAGATTGCTTTAATTTGGGGTACGACATTGCTCCTGGCATAGGCTCAGTAGTCGTACCCCCACCTCTGCAGTAAAAAACAGTGTTTCCTCTAGAAGTTAAAACATCCTGAGGAAGAGAAAGGAAAGCAAGAGGATTTATCAGACAGAGCCTGACACATCGTAAAGATGCAGCATTGTTATCAGGTATCATTCTAACACACTCGCTGCTCTACACCACTCAAAATTTTATGACCACAAAAACAACCCACACATACCTGCCAAAGTGTGACTAGCCGAAGACAGCTCTCAGCATGTTAGCTTCATTTCGCTCAAGAGACAAACAAGGGATCACAAATGAAACTGCCTACACCATACTGATGTGAGCAGTAATGTAGGGTTTTGTCAGTGAGTCAATGCGGCTACCAAACAAAGCGCTTTCCTTTTGTGGCTTAGAGCACCTGTAAAGCCTTCTGCCTAAAAGCCAATCAAATAAGACACCGAGTCACTTAGTTGCCACCTAGAGACACATAGCAAAAGCAGCCACTGTATGAATAGTTGATGCAAATGTTTCTTTCACAGTTAATTCAGAATGAATAACAGAGTCATATGGTTACTTCCACGCCCAGGTACAGCAAGATCTATAATGCATAAAATTGATGTTAAATGCATAAAATTGATGTTAAATGCATAAAATCTCCTGCTTGGAGCATCAAAACATAGTCATGGCCTTGAATGCTGATGTTAAATCTGAAGCATACTCCACATACCACATGGACTGCAGCTAACATTAACAGCTTTCCATTGCAACTGTTACAGTGCTGTAATTGAGCAGACGCTGGCTAGAGATTCCTCAAGAAACCTATTTTTCAATTAAAGTTAAATTTTCAAGCAAAAGGGTTTATATAGAACAAGGCCGTGTGCATACCTCATTGTTGCACTGTTTCAGAACATGAGAATTCTTGGTTTACTATTTCCAGGAGAGTGCAGGGGGGGAAGAAAAAGCAAAAGAAAGAAAAGCAGGATGATGCTTTTCTCAAAGTCCCTTCCAGGTTCAAGATTAAATAGCTATCCCATTTGGCATTCACAAGAGTATGGTCAGGCTCATCTGGTGCACCATGAGTTGGCTTAACAAGAAGAAACCCATTTTGCATGATTTTCTCATCAAGTGAAGACAAACAGGAAGAAAAGTCACCAAGGAAACAAAAGAGAGGTGTTAGTCAAGCAAAATGGGATTTGCTCTTCTAGCAGGCCGGTCTACCTACTGTGGGTTTAGGTTTCTCAAATGCTCACTATTTAACTCCTCTACTACTACCGTACTCCAGCTGGGATCAGGACAGGGAATACCCCAACATGATAAGCAAACCCTGCACATCTCTGCTGTAACTCCTGCTCCCCCATGCTCCTGCCTCTCAGGGAGCACAGATGCCTACAAGCACCTCTGCAGGTCATATTGTTGGAGTCCAGGCGCACACAGGAAGACATCTCTGTCCCTGAGTCCAGGCAGCTGCTCCTGAGCATTGCAGGGAAAACCCATTACTGCTTCCTGTTGTTAAACGGTTAAATGAGCTGGATTTGTAGACCTAGAAAATGAGGAGGATGAGATAACTACATTTGCGAGAACATTTGTTTTGAATCCAAACCATTTCCCCAAGTGTATTAATATGAATTACCAGGAGATTGTCTGAGGATTTATGTGCAGTATTCCAAGAGAAAAAAGAAAAATCCTGAGCAGGAATAGTCAGTTTTAAATTAAGACAAATTACTTCAAGTTTTTTTTTTAAATATACGCATGTCCATTGTTTACAACTGTAGAGTTCAAAATGCTGAACATGTCTGCTGAGAGGATATACGCCTCCCTTGCAAAACTCTTTGCTTTAGTTATTTGAAAGACAGTATGATCACACTGCAAGGAAAAAAAGCGGGAGGGGTAGTGGGGGAAGAAAATGAAAGAAAGTGGGAGAGAAAGAGGGGGAGTGAGAATACGCAGCGTTATTGACAATTGCTAATCTTTTGGGGAGGGGGTGAGAGTTTTAGGCATAAACTAGAAATTAAATTTTGCCAAGATGTACCAGAGTACGGTTCCTCTCCATTTACATAATCAAATAAAAGGTAAGACTCTGCAGCATGAATACTCGACCTGCCAGTAAGCTGTGTGCTTCTTAGTGAGAAATAGAGAGAGAGGAAAAAAATTTCTTTAGGAAGTTAGCTCTTTCTCATACAGTTCATATTATACGTGGCACAGGCAGCAGATATAGAATTTGCTACAATATATTAGTTTGATAACATTGTAGAGGGTTTCTCATCAAAATACAGAGATGGGGAATTATAGTTCCAAGGCCTAATTTAATAACAAAGTATGCTGTTGTTAAAAGCATTTTTTTGCCTGCACTCTATAAGCAATGTGTATGCTGTATGAAGAATCTGGGAAGAAAAATTGAAGAATTATGCAGACAAATACTGGTATGTGGCCAGAGCTTAGGAAAACATGTTGCTGCCTCTTGGTGTCCTTATTGCCCATAAAAGAACATTTCACACGGTCAACAGCTCAAATTTATGTGGACCCTTAGGGGTAAATTTTCAGTACAGTGAATAGGAACTCACACACGCAATTGCGTTATTGTTAATGGGAGTTGTGTGGCTGCTTCTTCTCCCATGTGCTAAAAATGTGCCCCTTGCTGTAGAAAGCTAACTATCTACAGACTGCTCCTGCTCCCGCTCTTCTTCTCTGTCAGCAGTCCAAGAGAAGCAATAGAGAGTGGCCTAGAAAACCCCTGCCTTGCGTCTTCTCCCACTGCACCACTGACACAGCCACTGGGAGGGCATGTCCCTCCCCAAAGTAAGGACTGCAGGATGGGAAATGCAACATCTGTGACGCTCTTGCCCCTTCCCCGTGCCTCCCTCTCTCCCTGCCCAGAAGTGTGCTGCTGTCTCTGCTATGGTTTAGTGTTGAAGACATTCCGAGTGCAGCATGTCTATGTGTGCCTCTTCTCCCTTGGGTATAACTGGCACTGGCAGTGTCTTGCCTCCACTGGTTTTGCTGGTAACAGATTCTTTTTCTTGGTGCCTGTTTCCAGATCTTCCCCCCGTGGTATTTCTCTGGCTAAGCTGGCTGCCCTGCGTCCAAATAACCATCCAGTCACTGCTCCAGACTGATGAATTAAGACCAGGGCAGGAGAGTTATGAGCTGAAATGATAGTTTGAAAATAGGTAACCAACAAAAACTTGCCAATAACTATGAGACTTTGCAAAAGAGGACTGTTTTTCTTCACTGCAACTGAGCCTTAGGGTGATATCCTAAAACTTGTGCCAGCAAATCTGAGGGCTAGAAGCTTCACTTAGATGTGTTTCCCCCCTTGATCACCTGCTACAGGCACTAGGACCTGAATAACAACATCAGATATTTCAAATTTTGGAGTGAAATCATGAAGGTCAGCACCACAAGCTGCTTTGCACCAGCAAGCTACTCTGCTCTGACAGCTTGACCATCTACAGGAGCTTTATGGTAGTTGGTCACACACCTTCCATATTGCTACCTCACCATCCTTGGTTATATGGCTGGATGTGTAGCTGCCCTTTATGACTGTGAGCACAACCACCAAGACAACAAGAGCCTGTCTTTCTATCATACCCTGACCTGAAGCATAGTTGAGAGGCCTCCGGTGCTTGGATTGCTGATGGGTGCAGTTGAAGCCCATTTGCGCCAGGCTGATGGTTAATGGCTTTCCAACCATGAAGTCAGGTGTTCTGCCCTGCTTTCGGAGGTCAGTGGGGTTGGAGCAGTGGTTTCTTTGACCCTGGTCACAACACCTCACAGCATTTCAAAGAAGATGTTGGCAACATCTTGCCAAAGCTATAATCTTTGTTTTATTTATCCACCAAGAAGTGCAAAAAATCAGCAATGCAGAAGGTGCTCCTCCCTCTTAGTACTGGTTGGACATCACTTGTGAATGGACCACATCCATGGAAAGAAAGCATAGCTTAACTACATGCTGATGTGAGACCATCCTGCACACAGGCTCTCTTATGAGATACCACATAATAGAAAGAAGGTCTCACATGGAGGGGAACGCATAGCCAAGGAAGTAATTGATGTTCCAGGTAATTTTTATAGGGTCACCCTTGTAACCTGTACCACAGAGACCTCCTGCATGATGGAGGAATACTTTATGACCAAGACTCCTTACCGTTTTTTGCAGCACTGGCTAGAGATCAGGTACCAATTTTATGTGCCACTGTTTCATTTCTTTCTTTTTAATTAGACACGTTAGGTACTCAGAATCCTGTTTGGTTTCACAGCCCATCGTATTTCTCAAACTATGATAAGACAATTGGCCGTTAATTCAAAGCAGTGCTAATACTGGTTGCTACAGCTACTAGGAGAAACAAATGGGAAGGCTGTTGAAAGACCTCTCTACTTTTAACCCCCTTGAAAGAAATTCAGATTTAAGCCACACAAGCAAAACCCTCAATGTCTCAATTATATTTTGTTTAATTATATGATTCCCTTCGGCCCATATTAATAGTCATCAGTTCCCAGAACATGAGGAAAAAAGAAAAGAAAGGGGCGGGAGGTGTGGAAATTATCTAAGAATTCACATATCCCTCACATATCCCTTTCGTGACATCCTATACACCTTCCAAATACAGCCAGAGCAGGCTGCACAGAGTCATTCCTTGGACAAAGCTGTGGCACTAAGGACCCCGCAAGCTGCGATCCTCCTGCCAAGTGGACCTTGGTGAGGAACAGAGGGCTAGGCAGCCATACCAGCATCTTGTATCACACAGGGAGAGCAGGCTTTGGCGGATGGTAACAGAGCTCATGGTGGGCAAATGAAGAGTTTCCTATCTCATGACACAAGCCCTGAATATTCTTCTGGAAGCAATCTCTCCCACCTTTTCCCTCCCTCCCTCCCTCCCTCCTTCCTTCATTTTCTTCCTTGATGTGCAGCCCTACTCTGGTGTACTGCCTGAGTGGGAATTGCCTGCAGGTCCTGATGTAATAGCTGTGACATATGGTCCCTACTCACAGCGGGAAGGTGGAAAAATCCAGAAGGAAAAAAAATAAAGGCAACCCTGGAAAACTTTATGTAGCAGCTCAGCAGAGCTACAGCTGTGGCCACAAACAGAGGCAACAACTGGAATATTATGCATGATGCATAGGGCACGGCAACAGCACACAGCCTCCACAGAAGGCAGCTGAGCTTTATGTCCCATTTAACTGAGAAACCTCCCAGTGTACCATAAAGCTCCATTAAAGCACACAAGCAGGTGTAGCAACCCTGATGTTTTCAGTGGCAGATCACTTGGCTTCTCTTGCCTCCAAAGTACTCTCCGCTGGCTGCCTTCCTCCAGGTGTTTGCCGAGGAATCTAATGAGACTGATTGGGACATGCTGATCAGCTTTCATTATAAGCTGTTCCCTAGCAGTCGGATTAATCAAAATAATGGTATGTGCTGTGCATGTATTTTATGGCTGTACCCAGTTTTGCTTTCAAAACTAAAATAAGACACCTGTTTTCCCCACCCTGTCTTGCTGAGTAGTCCCTTTAAGAGCATAACCTTGTTATCAAATATATGATATACCATCAGAGCTGGGGAGCTTCATACGCACATAAATATCACTCTTCCAGTTTGTGCCTTTTATACTAGCAGGAGAATCTAATGGAAATAAATTCAGTCCATGGGTCAATTACAGGCTTATTTTCATATTTATGGACTTAATACTTCCACACACAAAAAGATTCTAATGATAGCCTAAGGCACAGAGTAATCAAAACAACAGCTATTGAAAGGGAAGGAACCAAAGAAAAGTACCACTTTGAAATTCTACCCCCATCTCCTGATATTGTTATATACACTACATAAAAAATGCTTTTTCACAAATGAGTATGATTTTTACCTACTTACCATCAGCGTAACGTTAAAAAGAAACCAAAGGCAAGAGTCGTTACCAGACCAAATGCCATACTTTTTCCCACCTCCAAATTCAAATTAACGCTTTGATATGAGCAATCGGATCTTTTTCTTTCTTCTTCTTCTTCCTCCTTGTACATGTGTCAGTTAGAAAAGGAGGCAAAATTCCACGCTTCCATCACAGATCAGGGATGCCCACATGCTCTGCTGTGACTAAAGGGTCTCAGAGGGATCCGCCCCATGGGAAACAGCAGGCGCTCATTCCTCACTGTCTGGCTGCATGTGTCTTTGGAGGCTTCATCGCTGCCTTGGGGAAGGAGGAGAGGGAAAGACTAGCTTTAGCTTGCTCTGTAGAGCTGCCAAGATAGGTATGGATTTAATATGGGGTGAAGAAGCTGCTGCCCTGCCCTGTGGAGGGGCCCCTTCTTCACTCATGCTGGCCATGGAGAGCACACAGGAGGCACCCCTCCCCTGTTGCTATCACTTGAAGCAGCCCTGTCCAAGATAATGCAGAAATTTCCTCTTAGTATCAGCTGTACATATAGGTATTTCTTATCCCCAGCTTGATTTCACATATATTTTATATACCAAGCAAGGATGTGTAAGGAAAGAAGGGAGCATGTGCAAGCTTTTGATGCCAGCTGAAGCAAGATAGACAGCACAAGCTATCACTGACTGCTTCATGCACTGCAGCTTCATCCCATTGTTTCTTGAGTTAGTTATTTATTAACAGTCACTGGATTGGAGCATCTTGCATTTGATTAGATAAATGATATCTTGTTATTTGGAGCATTTTGTGAAGTCGTAATAATCTGTATTGACAATGCATCTATTAGTTTAGCGCAATGTTTCCTAGCCATCAAGAGGATTTTTATGGATCTGAATTCAATGTAAAGGGCCCTAAACCTCAAGCCTTAGTTCTCTAGAAATCTGACATGAGAAATAGCAAAAGAAAATGAAATATTTTCCTCATTTGCTGATTATTTCCACAGCCCCTGAATGTCTATGAATAAACTCTGCCACATCACCTGACACAAGAAAAATAGCCATACAGGAAGCTTAATATTTGCTGTAACCTCAGTTTCCTGGAGCTGGAGCACTCCCTTAAATAATTTACAGCTCTGAAAGTGAGATAAGAGTATCTCCAGTTCTGGCTTTGTTGTGTGTCCTGGATTATTCTAAACCATTTTCTGCAAGGGACATCCATCATTACAGACCCAGCTTTAGCTTCATCCCACATAGACATCTGAGAGACAGCGACTGGAAAGAATGCCAGAACTGGAGATAGTCTGATGTCATTTTAATGATTGTAAATTATTCAAAGAATACCGCAGCCAGAGTCCCAGTCATTTGAAAGTGTTTGCTAAAATGTCTAAGAGGTCTGACTGACAATCTCTAGTACACATATGCAATGAAAATAAGGTTAATGACTCTCATTTGAGAGAGAAGAAGTACATAGTGCAGGAGAGCAATTGTTCGATGTTAATGCTGCAGGACTCTCAGTAAAGAAGGGAACGACTCCACTGAGAAATGACTCCATCAATTTTTGCTACATTCCAGTAGCATTAATAAGATTGTTGGTATTAAAAGCAATAAAACACCCAGTCTACCTAGGACCCCAACTTTTTCCCGCTCCACTCAATGTACTAACTTTTACCAGCTCCACTCAACGTACTAACTGCAGCTGCCATCACCGGTACCTAGCATCAGATTTGTTTGGGTCCAGAGGCAGAGAAGTTCCAGAAGCTGCTAAAACTGTTTTGCTGCAGCTGGAAAGGAAGCAAGAAGGGAAGAATTATGAGGACAGTAGCAACTGTTATGATAGATTTGTATATGAAACTGCCCTGGCAGCTCTGACCCTAGACTAAGCTTAGTGGTTGGCAGTGGGGAGCTTCCTAACCCAGAGGGTAAGACAGTAGAGGAGCACCACAAAGAGCATCAAGCTGACCTCTTGCCTCAGGAACCGAAATGGTTTTGACTGTGATCTTTTCAACTGCTTTCTCCAACAGGAAATTTAAAGACAGAGCAGTAACTGAAAAGACACTGGCAACGTCAAGAAATGCTTTCTGTGCATTATTACAAACTCTTTCACCAAAGATTACAGCATGCGTCTTCTCTGCTATACAGGCATTATCTCATCTCCTTAAAAGACAGGTAGGTTCAGCCACCAAGAGGTCATATCCGAAGTCACACACAGAGCTGGGAACTAGGACCCATCAGGTTGCATTATGGCAATGGAAGACACAGCATTCATTGACTTCAATGAGAAACCCAGCATAAGAAGAAAATAAAAAAACCCTACTGTTATTTGAGGAGTTTTCCACTTCCACACATGTGCTCAGGACACTCTATATATTGGCTCCAGGTCCCTGAACCATGAGAAATGGCAGGCTTCCTGCATGGTTGCTTCAGTTGTGTTCCTCATTTCAGGCCATTGTTCCAGACTGTATCTTTCGTTTGGGCCTTGGCAGGCAGTAAGACAGAGGATGCTAATGAATATCTTTGCTCTGAGCACAATATGAGAGGCATCTCATTTTCATTTTCATTTTCTTTCCTGTGAGTCTTGAGTTTTAAACTTGAGCTATGCAATGGAATTAAATTCCTCTTAAAACAATGCGCTCTCCCCTTTGTGCAGAGAGTTGAAAGACCTGGAAAAGCCAGTTCTCAGTCAAAACCACACAGCCTTAAATGCTAGAGAGCAATACAGACATGCAATTTATTGCTGCAGAATGGAAACTCTTGGATACTTACTGGTAAAAATAGAAAATTCCTCTTCTACAATTTAGATCTCAAGTACAGGCTGTACTTAGAGATTTTATACAGGTGATTGTGTTGCTTCAAAATTGGTAGGAGAAGCTGGCATCATCATAACAACTCCTCTGGCTTCGGTTGGTTTCACCTAATTTTTTACCTCAAGGATCATGGGTGATTTCCTGACTTTTGGAGAGGTTCTTGGAGGTGGTTGTCATAAGCACCCTCAGCAACCCAAATCCGCAAAGTGAGACAGGAGTCTCTTCTATAGGTATATATGCATTTCATTTGGCATTGTACAGAAGTCAGATGATCTTGGATTGATCATACTTGTCCAGTGTAAACAGAACCCCAAGATTTCTGAAGCTCTCAGTAAATGCAACCAGGAATTGGATGTCTAATTAAATCATTTCCCCCAAATTTCTGGCCCTCTGCTGGCTGAGATCTTCAGCAAGAGTGTAAAGAATGGTTTTGACTTTCAGCAGGCAGTGTTGAGCATCCGCAGCCACCACCGCCTCGCTGGGAGCTCCTGCCTGTTTGACAGTTTTGAAAATCATCAAGTCGTTAAGCTACTATTTAAATTAAGAGCAAGGACCTAATTTTAGGTACCTATGTCTGAAATCTGTGTGCACTCATTGCCATCGCTTCAAAATGCCTCGCAGTAAGGACAGAACAGGACTTCCTCAGCCCTAACTTCATACACCAGCTTGTATAGCCTTGACCATCCCCTCTTGGTTGCTTAGCGAAGTTGTCAGTGCCCACCCCTTTCCTGACTCCTAAAATAAAATAAATGTCCTGGTGATTTGCATACATGTGTACATAGTCTGTGTGTATGGGCATACGCATATGCTTGCATGTGTATCTAAATCAAAGTACTTAAAAAGCTTTACTGTGCCTTCATAGATACTGTATATGATCAGTGGAAGTTTTCACTGTGTTCATAGAAAGGTGTGTGTGTGTGTGTGTGTCCTTGTGTGTGTGTATAAGAGAGAAAGAAAGAGCAAGAGAGACAGACGGAGAGGGAGAGAGTGCACCACGAATTATCTATGCATAAAGAAATTAAAAGAGAATATTTTTCCAGAGCAATTGAAGCCCATCTCCTGAACAATGACGACAGCTCCTCATTTTCGACAACAATAGAGGGCACGTAGGAGTCAGCTCATTAGAATATCTGTGGCTCTTTTCTGTTCTCTCTGCATTAAGCCCCCATAATGTCAGTTGTCACTTATTAATGACAATTAACTAGTAATCAGCAGTGAGACTCTTCGAGGTGGTCCTTGCCTGACAGGTGAAGAAAGAGAACATTGCGTAGTGCCATGCAGTGACATGGAACCTTCAAAGGGAGCACGGCATTTCCATAAATTATTTCAGAAAGAAATTTTCTTTTAGACATTCTCTTTAAAGCATTAGGATCTTTAACCCTAGAAGGACTATACGGCTGCAGCTGTCCTCCCTCCCCCCTCCCCTTATCGCTAGTATTGGATAAAATTGGAAGGCAGCCTGATCTGTCATGTAACCCAATTCCCATCTGGGGCTGGAATAGCTATCAACCCACTCTGCTGAAACTATAAATACCTTCCCTTGATACTCAACCTTAAGTGCTCACTTAAAATGATGCCCAGATACCAACAGTGAAGTTGCCAACTGAGAGCAGCTTAGGTGGATAGCCAGTAGAGACTGTGACACATCTATTATAATGTCTTCAAAACTTAAGTGACTCGCAAGTGCTCAATTTTAGTACATGTGTAAACTATGAAATTGAACCACTTTCTCCCTATGAAGTTGAACCACCTTCTCCCCTGTTTCTTATCGCTTTTACACCCATTTGTTATGCCTTGCCTTAAATGAGATGGCAGCTACTGTTACTATGTGGTTTTACAGCAACTAGCGTACTCAGAGCCCTGGGCTCTGATTGCCATTGCAACAAATTTGACGTAGTTATTGCTCAAGTGGGGAAAAACCCAATCACCAGCACTAAGACAACCATTCAGCTTCCCCCACGAAAAGTTTTCTTCTTTGCTCCTTTCCCAATCTTACGTGACATCAGGTAAAGAGCACTCGCCATCCCACTTCATTCAAACTCTCTGCTCAGGCTTCCCTCCTTCCCCCTGACCCTCCAGCTTTTGAACAGGCAGTCCTGTGAAGTCTTTTCATCAAATAATTCAGCTGTTCACCACAAAACCTTCTTTCCTTCCTGAGACAAATTCAGCCTCATTGCATGGTTTTTGCAAGAGGTCAGAGAGGTTCCCAAGCATCACTCAGGCATGCTTGTATCTCCCAGCACTCAAAGCCCCTTTGAGCTTTACCTAGCTAGGTCCCCTTTTGTTACCTAACAGGAAAACAGGCCTTCCAGCCTTTCCCTTTTCACCCCTCTCAGTCTTAGCTTTCAAAATCCCTGCCATCTGCTCTGGCTAATAGCAATTATTCTCCTATCATGCCTTTTTTCCATCTTTTCCTTCTTCTTCAAGTGGATGTCCAAGTTCCAGTTCTTTTTGTGTTGCTTTTACCCTTCTGATGGCTGCTGATCATCAGACTGTTCTTAGTTGCTCCTCAGTCCTATTCCTTCTTTGCACTTTTCCAGATTCTCAGTTGTCAAAGCACAGTTTAAAAATGTGAAATGTGATGCTCACCAACCCCCAAAATTGGGGTGGAAGATCCCCATGCAATGATAAGTCTAGACCTGCTGCCTTTTTTAGAGCAAAGCTATCTAATTTTTCACATTATCCCACCCCAGAAAAGTAGTGATGAGAAATAGCAGATAGTTAATGTTAACTGCTACAAACTTTAGTAAGATAGCTCTTTGGAGGCAGATAAGAACACAACTCTCCCTTGAACATAAAGATACACAGTGCATCCTTGAACCACATTTTATCATCATGGTACACATTCTAATACTACTGTATATAATTATTAATACAGCATGCCCATTGCAAACATGCTGAGTATGTCTGACCTTGGGCTGCGAAGTAATACACTAGTTGTGGGCAGTGTGTGAGCCTGCAGTGTTTTTGAGAGACAGCATTTGCACATTAATAAACTTAAAACTTGTTTACTGTGAGAATTTTCCAGTTAAACCATTATAGTCACACTGGTTGGCATTAGACAGTTTCCCTGCCACAGCAGCCCTGGGCAGTTATTCTTATTACAGAATAAAAGTGGCTTTTTCCAGTTTGGCTTAAATTGCTTCCAAAGTACTTTAGTCTAAATTGAAAAAAGTGCAGAATGAAAATGCCTAGCAAGTGACTTATACCAGTGAGAAAAGCCATTAATGAATCTCACCTCCTACCTACAATGGGTCTAGCTTTCCCTTGGAACATGGGATGAAGGGAAGTGATCTACTACACAACTTTTTCACCTTTTAAGTACTAAGGAATGAGATGTCAAAGACCCTGAAGCTAAAGGGCAGTTTCAAGAGCTGCTCCTTGTATTGCCAGGCATAGTATATATAGGCCAGTAGCATATACTGCAGTGAAAAGGTGGTCTGAAAACATAAAACTTTGTACCTCTTTATCAAAATCCCCTGCTATCCCATTCCTCTCCCTCACAGTCCACCTCAAGACCGCTTGCAGAAGGATGGTGACTTCCAGAGCCGCTCTGCCAGTTTTCCTTGCTATGCTGAAGACTTGGGGAATAGAGGGGAGAAGAGGATGTTCTTAATGCTGAGCCAGTAGCAGTGCTTCTGTGATAACAAATACAATGTTACACATTGGAACCATGCAGCCATAAACAACCTAACAGGGACTTGGAAGAAGATTAGTTTTTACAGAACACTGCTACTCAGAAATGCCCAGTATAAACTATAACTTCTTTGCATGTTCCAGTATGCTGTGCAGTACTTGCAGTACTGGGAGAAGACTGGGAGGTGAATGGTGGCATAAATTTTGGGTTTCCCTTAGCTGGGTTTTACTTCCAAAGGCAGTTTTTACAACAGCGGTCTCTCCATTAGCTGCCAAATGGTGGCAAACAGCATATAACCCATCCTGTTTGTCCACATCTGAAGACAATGCCCATTTCCAAGATACAGCTATGCATCCTGCCACTCAAAAATACAAACCTCATAATTTCAAGCAATTATTGAAATTATAGCAGGACTGATATCTGACTGCAGCACTATGCACGATTGTGCATTCAAACTCCCTTGAAAGGCATGTCAAGGGGTAAAAACATATTCTGAGCATGGTGATACAGAGTATGAGATAAGGAAACGGAAGTGCCAGCTAGCAGGTTAATGTGTTTTGACAAACTGATTTAGCACCCACCAGACCACTAGTGAACTTACTTGCAAGAAACTGCTTGCTCTTAGCTATTGGAACGTCCATCCCAGATTATATCAGTCTGAACTCAACTCCTTATTCTGGTTATAAACTTTCTAGAGAGTAAGGACCTTTGCCTGAGAGCATGCTCTAGTGGCTAGACCTCAACCTGCTGGTCAGGAGCTTTGGGCACCATTTCTGACTACACGAGTTTTAGCATTCTGCTTTCCAGATTCCACCATCATGTGTGTCGTTTTTCGTGTAGGAACTTTGGCCTACCGCCCCATGTTTGTACTTCATAGACAAGGTCTAATACAAACTTCATTTTGTACGCACTCTAAGGAGGCGGCTTTGGACAAGTTGTGTACCAGAAGAGATGACTGCCACCTGCATGATCCTTATGGTTGGCCTGTGTTTGCCCAGTGCATCCCATCAGCTCTAAAGATTTCATGATGTGTGCTGCTCTGAGCAAATGAATCAGCTGTGAACTCCTACAAGAGTAGATGGGCTGCAGGCAACCAGGCTCCAACCCTCCTTCCTCAAGTGACCACAGAGCATTTAGCTGCAGGTGTCCTACATCTGACAAGCCTGGTCAGGAACCTGTCAGGCTTTAACCTGCACCTTCAGACAATGCTGACATTACTGCTTGGGACAGAAGTACGGTAGACTGTCAATATATTAAATTTGTTCAGAATTACATTATACTGATGGTCAAGCCATTGTGCCCTAAACAATTTAGTTAGAGAAATGCTTTAAAACGAATGAATAATGTTAACGGTTAATCTTCCCCTGGCATTTTTTACACTAAGAAGTTAATCTAGAAGCAAAACACATAAAAATCCTGACCACCTGGACAGAGCTAATAAAATTTAAACTTTGCATTTTTTACAGGGAAGGGAACAAAGCAAAGGTAACAACTACGGTAGTTAGAATAAAAACATACTTGACACGTTTTGACCATGCTGACCCTGATTCAGCAAGTCACTAGATAATGCTGGAGTAGAAATGATGTAGAGAAAGGAATCTTCACAACGGAGTAACTGAAGCCTCTTATTCTCAGTGGGAAGGTCTATAGCTTTCATTATCACCTATTGGTTGTCTAAAAATAGACAGGTCCATTAGCCATGTATTGGAGTTTTCAGATCTTTAGAACCTCCTGAACTATTCCAAAATCAGATTTGCTATATCACTAGTCAAAAAAAAAAAAAACCACAAGCTAATGATGATGCTGGATAAAGAAGCGTATTTCATAAATGATACTAACTGCAGGTAATCTGTATCACCTGAACAGTATTGTAAAATACTGGGGTTTGCAACATACCCAGATTTGGTTACTGATATTTTCACTGGGCTACCATATCACCTTTCACTTAGAATAGCATCTTTCATCCTAAAATGTGGTCTCCCCACCTACCTGTAGGATGAAGGTGACTATACACAGTGCTGAAGAGAAACTATCCAAAGCCATATGAAACATTGAGAAGGAACTTAATTAGAACTGCAAGGAAAACAAAAATCTGGATGAATCTTCTTACCCAGATTAGTATCTGGCCAGTACCTTGGGGTTAGCATTCTATTCTCATACATGGACAGAAAAGGACCCTGCTTTTAAATTTCAGTGAACAGATGGTGAAAACCCTCTTCCTGCTACTTTCATGCTGGGAGAGTAACTCAATACTGCATCAGCCAGGAGACCAACACCTACAGAGCTGTGAGAACACTCCACATGGAAACTGGCCTCTCCTTGGAGATCTCCAAGCCAGGACCCCTGCCCTATTAAAGAATATCACACACTCAAATTTGAGATGGCTTTGGAAATGGAAGAAAGCAGCTGATACAGTGTGCTTTCATTAGTCTAATGCAAGATAATGTGTATGGTTTTATGCCTTCATACTTAATTGCAATTGCATTTTAGTGGCCTCCGTGATAAGGACAGGTTATGTTTGGTGTAATTATTACCAGTGTAACTACCCAGAGAAAGCCATAACAAAGTTATGTCGCAGAAGACATTAGTGAACACCCCACCAAATGCTATTAAAAAGACAGAATAAAAAGAGCCATTTCATTCAGGACTAATGTCAGCAGTGCACAGATCCCTCAAATTCACAGGTTTGCATCAGCTTCTAAAGAGCAATACAGAAAAGTGCACAGAAGCAGAAATCAAACCTGTGAAGCAAGCAAACCAAGGTCTTCACCCCTGAGAACAGATGCAAGCAAACGTGAACACCAGCAACCTAATGCTGAAAAAAAGTAGCTTTATACATCTCTGGAAAGAACCAGGTACAACGGATTTTGAATACGTCACAAAATAGGTACACAGGCTTACAGAGAGCGCTATGAGTTTTAAGGCTCTTACATCTCTTTTCTTCAAGACCAGTCCTGAAAGGCTATGTGGTCTCTTCCATTTAGTAGCTTTAGTAGCTACTTGTAGAATAGCACAAACTTACTTTTGTTGAAATCTTACGGAAATAAAGAAGAAATAAATCTGCAAACCAATTTTTACTATGCTTTGAACTGTGCAATTATTTTTTTAAGGATTTTTAATGGAAATTTTTCAGAAATACGATATTAAACCTAAAGAATAAAGATCACACCATTGGTGAGCACCATTTTGTTAAGCAAGTGAAACACTAGTCTCTTAAATTTTTCATCTACTTCATATTTCAGTCTTAGAAAGTGTTACATCAGCACAGTCGCCAGGTAAAACTGCTGGTTTATTCTAAATGGACTTCCTTCAGACACTGGCGCAGATGATGAGTGATTGTCCAATTCTGAAGCTATCAGAACTGAACGGATTTAGCAATGTCATAAACACCTCTCAAGGGATGGTGCTGAGAACTCACTTTACATGCCGTGTTTCAAGATCAGTTTTAATGGATTTACATTAGATTCAAACCCACTTTAGAGCTATTATTTCTCCCTTCCAACCTTTTCACCCACTACTGCAATGTAGTACAGCATATGCTACAATCACGTTTGCAGGTCCGTGGTAAAGTAAACAAAACTTCAAAGGGTTATTATTTAAAGACTCTGTATTACAGCCGTAGGCCTGATTGTTGTTCTTTCTCACCACCCCTTGGGCCCAAAGTACATAATCATCCAGTAATTGAACTGAAATGTCTAAATGGCAGGATCCCCTGAAGGACATAGGTAGGTAGCAGCAAGGAAAGTAAGGGACATTTAAAAAAACCCTCATGGCACTTTCCTGCACTGCTTAGAAATACTGTGTAAATGTAACTGACCTGGACCTGTAGAAAACCTTGCAGAAAACACAACAAGGCATGGGTATTTCTGGGGTTGTAACTAAAGTAAAGATTAAATGCAGAACTGCTCTGTACCAGGAAGCAAAGATCTTACCTTTAAAATCCTTTCAGAAGAATTGAGAAGAATAAAGATTAAATGTAGAACTGCTCTGTACCAGGAAGCAAAGATCTTACCTTTAAAATCATTTCAGAATTGAACAGAAATATACATATGTACACAGAAGTATATATAACACAATAGTATCACTAATACTATGTGAAGGCAAACCCCTCTAGGTCCTCATATTTAATAGCCCCTCCAAAAACTGTAATGGATAGCAGATCCCAGGCTTTCATACTCTGTAACTGTCAAAGCACTCAGGAGATAGATTAGTGAAGGCTCTGACAGCTCTCTTTTACATTCTAAATGACATCTGCATTCAACAGAACAGAAATAAAGATTAAGGGAAACACCTGATATGATAGCACTCAGCTTACCTCAAAATGCAATATTTAAAAAGTACAGAGAAACACAGGTCTGCCTTCTTGTACTGTAAGTAAAAACTGGTGTCAAAGCCTCGGAGGTCTTCACCGCTGCCAGAAAGGCAAGAACCATTGCATTCAACAGACTGCAGGGGCAGAAGCCACAGCCTCTGACTGTGAAACTGCTGGAATCAAAAGGTGTTTTGCCTGAGAAGGAAGGGAGGAGACGGTCTTTGAACGCACACAGAAAATGGCTACGGGTACAGTCATACAGCATATGAAAATTAACTTGGCTGAAACCTTTGCAGACCTTCTTGTACTTCAGTGAGGAGCAGAATGCCCGTTGATAATTGATGGTGCCCCACTGATCCCGTACCTTTTGCAGTACATACCTACTGCAAATCTCTTTTAAAAGATTATTAGTATTGCGGCTTCGAATGAAACACGTCAGCATACAGATCACGAGAGATCATTTCAAACAGATTTTTGCTCGTTGATTATATAAACGATGCCTCTTGTTGCTGGAATAACACCTCAAAGCAATATAATGACGACATGACAATGTATGTAAATCAAGAACTGCATGTGGGTTTATTTTACACTTGAGAAAACAGTGGATTTAATTGTGTGAACCAAAATGTACTGTACAATATTAATGATAAAACATCAAAATGTATAATTCATAGTGCATTGCTTGCTTTATTTTTATTTATTTATTTTTTTGTCAGATAGTTCCTTTAAGTACATGCATCTGGAAAGATGCAGGTGCCAGTAAAATTCCTCTATTTATATCAAGCTGCAGGAACTAAATTTTATTCAAAAAGTGTGGTTTTACATTATATACACAGAAATTGAATATAAAATGACAATATAAAAAGTTAAAAGAGAAAGCATACAGCCAGAAGGTACAAAGAAAGTTGAACAGTTTTAAATGGTATGATATGTAACATGTATTTTTTTAAGCTGATGCTGGCAATTTACAAGGAACAGAATCCAACATTTGCCCCATTTTTTTTTGTCATTTACCAATGCAGCACACTATAGAAAGGTCAGCTTGTACCAAAGCTTAACATTTGTAAATAACTATAAACTGCAGTATTTTACAGGAAAAAAAAAAAAACCAAAAGGACAAAAAAAAAAAAAAAGAGGAAAGAAAAGAGCATTTTTACACTTGTTTTAAATAACAGCTTGCATACTTTTATTTTTTCTTGCCAAAAAGTGGCAACTCTCAGCATCCAGAGGGTTTGGGTATAGTGGGAACTCGCTTTGCTTTTTTTTGGAATTATTATTTAACTTATACAGTTGTGGCTTCCTAACCCCTTGGGAACTACACAGCTCTCCTTCTTCCAAGCACTGCATGCACATTTTCTTCACAAACCAGTTCTGCATTAAAAAAAAAAAAAAAAAAAAAAAAAAAAAGCTCATTCATTAAAAAAAAAAATAACTTCTGCTTCTGACAAAGCTTTTATTTGAATTAAATGCCTTTAAGCCTTTTGTTTTTCCTTATTTACTTATTTAGTCACTGGGAAAGGCACAGAAATACTATTACAGTTCTCCGAGGGTTAAAACTTGACACTGCCAGGTTCTGTGACCTTTATTGTCATGGCAACTTTGTAATTTTAGGATGTCTCTTTATCATTGTTCTTTGTGTCTTTCTTTACGGCTAAATTAATGTCTCTCAATAGTGTCTCCCACTATATTCTACAAAAGATAGCTTAACATCAAGGACAGATGTTGAAAATAAAGGTCAGACTTCGACTCACAAAAAATAAAAACAGAAACAAAAAATAACCATGCACAGATCAGACAAAGAGCATATAAATATAACTACAAAATAACTGTAAGAAAAACCAAGGTCCAGATAGGCAGTTCAGCAACAAAAGTAAGACTGATTTCAGAGGCTCAGGTCAGGCCTAGTGCAGTACTATGAAGAAGTTTAGTGCAATGTTCCTGTGGTCACTTGCATACCTGGCTGCTTACCTGGACGCTATTGTTTTTCTAACTCAGTTACATAGATCAGATGGTCCTCTGGGGACTTGCCATGTGTTTTACTAAGGTGCAGTTTGACTGCATGCTTGCTTGCAAAAGTTCGGTTACAGAGCTTACACTGGAATGTGGAGCCTAAGTCCTCCTCGGCAATTCCAAGTGAGCCCAAAGTCTTGTTTGCGAGGACTTTTGAAACATTCTGCTGTTCTTGAATCTGATTCAGTGGCAACTTTGACAGATCCTTCAAACTAAACCCTAGGTGTGTCTCTAAGTGACTTATGTACGTAGAAGCAGTCCTGAACTGAGAGGCACAATCATTGCAAAAGAAAACAGGATGTCCTGTGTCCAAGTTCTTTAAAAATTTAGTTCCACCTGTCCTCCTTAACTGATACTTCACATTGGCCAGCCAGTGGCTAATTGTGGTCATGGAAAGACCAGTAAACTTAGAGATGTGTACCCGCTCTTGTGGACCTAAGTCCGACATGATGTATTTGCCTTCTGGGGTCTCCCTCAAGCTGGAAGCAAACTGGGCTTGAAGGATCAGAAGATGCTGAGGGTTCCAGTTGGACTGTCTGCCCTTCCTCTTGTGTACTGGTGACAGTTCATCCAGAGCTTCCTCAAAACTGCTCCCGTCAGCATCAGACTTCTCTGACACAGTAGACGGAGTTGAAGACTTGGGTGTCAAACGCCCTGTGAGGTTCTTCACCATATCGGAAATATCCAGCAGGGCACTCTCCCTTAGCGGGGATGAGGCAGAGTCAGCCACGCTGGAAACAAGAGGTTTGTTTTTGGACTTGGTTAGATCAATAGGTTGATCACTGTTCTCATAGTAATACCGGTCAATGGCATCAGCCTGCTTGACCGGAGTGGTTGGGTAAATGGGTTTGTCCAACATGCTGTTGCTAATTTTGTACAGCATGGCCAAAGGGTCCAGAGAGGGGCTTACTGGCTTAGAAATTTTGCCTAAGTGGGTATTCATAATGGACTGTAAAGCACTCAATGGATTAATGAAGGATGGCTCAGGTGAATGATCTGTGATGATTCCTAAATTGTTACAGCCATTTGCAACCTTTGTTTTAAGCGGCTCTGTACCATTTGGAGTATGTGCTTCTGCTGGCCTGTCCTTTTTGACCTTCTGAACTTCTGCCTCAGAGCTCTTCTTCTGCTGCTGTTTGTTATTTATTTCTTCTGCTTTTGGGAAGTCCTTGTTTTCCTTAGCAGCAGGTGACATGGGTTTGACTGGAGAGCTCTTCTCCTTCTCCAAAGGCTTTTCTTCTTTCTTCACGCTGATTTTACCTGTAACTTTCTCCACTAGTTCTTCCATAGCGGATACATTGCTCTTGTGAGGTGGGGGTGTGAGATTGCCTGGGGAATGGATGAGGGCATTGTGTTCTGACGACAGCGATTTTACACTGCTCGCATAAGATGGCTGCATTTGAACACTCTGCACTGTGGGCTGAAGGGGTTTGACTGTTCCAGGGAGCTGGTAAGCTGCATGAATACTGGGATATCCTCCCCAGGAAGGGGCTCCATTCTGAGCTTTGCTGATAGCTGTTGTCACCGTGTTCTCCAATGATTTCAATATGTCTATTCCACCTTTAGGACTATCATCTAGGTCCTCCTCTCTGAGGTACTGATACAAAGTTGTTGGCTCAAATTTCTCTGTAGAGTCCTCATTCTCTTCTTTAATCTTTTTCTCTGTCTCACTGATCACCACCTTTTCCTTCTCTAGGTCTTTCTTTTCCTCTGAGTTTGTGGAGCTCGCAGGGGAATCTGGCTGCTTTTTAATGTTGGATGCTGGTAGCCTCGTGTGGGTGGTGGGTGGAAGAGGTATAGACTGTATCTTCTCTTCCACCACAGGGTCCAATACTAGCTGTTTGCCTTTTTTGGAAGCAGAATTGGTTACCTTCAAGAAATGACCGGTGACCATCATGTGAGCAGTGAGCTGCTGCAAAGTGTCATGGGAACTGCCACATTCCATGCACTTCAGTATCTGGGCTTTCCGTGCCTCGAACTGCCAAGTATAGCTAGCACCATTTTGATAGCCATAGCGGTTGTTTGGAGTTACATAGGGATTGGCAGTTTTCTGATCCTTTGCAGACTCACCCAGTGAAGCT
This sequence comes from Ara ararauna, assembly GCA_028858755.1. NCBI lineage: Eukaryota > Metazoa > Chordata > Aves > Psittaciformes > Psittacidae > Ara > Ara ararauna. Next base: position 61,907,822 of record CM054377.1, on the reverse strand, counting down.
TCTGCAGTGATCCCTGCTGGCTCAGGTGAACAAGGTGAAGCTAAGTCCTGAAGTGCTCGCTTTTTTGTAGAAGGGACCAATTTAGTGATGGCTGGTACTGGCTCCTTCAGAGGCACTTTCTGGTAATGCTTTGTTTTTATCATATGGACGCTGAGGTCTTGCAAAGACTCAAATGAATGCCCACAGTACATGCACTTCAGCACTTTTTGAGCATCCTCTTTGCCTTCCATTTCCATAAGTGATCGTTTTCTAGGCTTTGACCACCGTTTGGTCTTATCAGCTTCTTTATCTCTGTTGTCATCACGGTAATGTCCAGTTTCATTCATGTGCACCGTTAGCTCCACCAGTGTGTCATAGGCTGCACTGCAGTCTTTGCATCGGAACTTGCTAGCACCAGTGAACACAGACCCATAAAGTTTATTGTTTTGCCGGTAAAGCTGTACTGTGCTGAAAAGACTAGGTTCTGGGAGAAGTCCATATGAAGAGGTCTGCTGCAGAGTTTTAGCTAATGCAGCTTGGTGCCAGTCATAACCCGAGCCACCGCTGTTACTATTACTGTTACTAGCATTACTGGTACTTGTACTGGTACTAGTGTTGGTACTGGTAGTACTAGTACTCTGGGAATTTGCATTGGTGTCAGTACTGGTGGTGTTTTCATTCTGGCTGATTCCACTGTTGCTGGTGGTTGGATTGGATTTCTTTAAGTCCAAAGCTAAACTGGACCAGCAAGTCTCTGAAAGCAAATTTGCATACACAGCTTTTATTTGTGCCAAGCTGTCCTGTGGATAGGAAACATTGTCTGTGCACTGAGGATCCTCTTTCTCTTCTTTGGAGGAAGTGCTTTTGAAATGGGCCAGCTGATCGCTGTTTTCACTAAACGGTGAACCATAGCCTGCATCCTGATTAGTTGCAGTGCTGACTGGGGAATTCTGGTAGCTTTGAGCCTCTTTGATCTCTGCTTCTTCATTGCACAAATACTCATTCTCCTGGATGTCCAGAGACAGCCCATCGTCTTCCACGCTGTCTTCATCTATTTCTGCTGCTTTCAATTCTTCCTCAGGAACATATGCTAAAATACAGGAAGGGAGATGGGGGAAAAAACAAGACAAAGTTATCAAACACACATATTTTATATTGTTGCTGTCTTCTGTACTAAAAGTAGTAAACACAAAGACAAATTTTGGAGATACATCCAGAAACCAAACTCATCATCACTCACATACTCCATGTATAAATCCACATACTCTGTCATGGTTATAGTCTGCCACCAGTGCTACCTAAGAATAACTTTGACTTCAGCAGTAAAATACGTGCCACGATCACAGTAAATACCATAATATCAAAACCAGAATCAAACAAAGAGCTTATTAAACCAGTTTTTATCAGCTTAAAAAATGGCCTGGCACTGAGCTATATTTACTGCACTACATATGCGCAACACATTGCAGCTGACCTGTACCCCTCAGAACTAGGTACTCAGAATCACTGGCTTGACCAACTCCATCTCATCAGTACTGTGTTTTCCGGCAAACTGGCTTTAGCTAAAGCTTCAAGGGCCATTTCTGTGTCACTGACTCTAATGGAGCTATACGGGGCAAGTGTTTCAGGTCAGCTGTTCCAGGGTCTTCTGGAGGCTGGCTGTGCTGGGTCCATCTGAGAGCAAAGCAACTTTCATTTTCCCAAGGTGAAAAGAGAAGCGAGACAATGATTGTTTTCTGAAATGGCTGGGATATACTTTGCCTCCTGTTGTGATCTGATGTAGGTCCTGCATTTACCAGTTTGAAAACAGCAGTCAGGAACTAAAAGTAAATGCTAGAGACTAATTTTTAGAAGAAACAATCAAAAATAATTAGACTTTCATCCCAGATTGATTATTGGTCTATGGTAAATATAAAACTTTGCTATTGTATTGCTGCCTGGTGAAACTATATAATCTTACCATATTATGTATTTATCTATATCAAACTATTTTTTAACCTAGCAAATGTGGTATCTGTGAGCAGATGGCCATTACTCCAAGGGCCTAATTCACAGAAGTGGCTTACATGTACCTAAGTGATAAATGTACACTTTCATCACAAAGCAGAAAACATACTTGCACACATTTCCCTTCCGTTCTGTAAAAGAAGCTTAAAAAAAAATTACAATGATAATGGAATGTGGATCATTTATAAGCATGTCAAGGTAGAAAACATGGATTGTGAATAATTTTCAGTAATCAAATAAAAAAATGCCTCTTTGTTAGGTGAACTGTGCAGCAAGTGATGCCGAAATGTGGCCCATGTCCTTCCATGGTACAATACTGAAAGAAACCCACAAAAAGAGGAGCTTCTGCTCCTATGTGATATGAAGAAAATACATATTATCATGTTAACAAAGCTGAGGTCCTCTTCAACTGGGGGGGAGCATAGCTACACATTGAGCCCCCTTTTGTACACAGTTGCTAATATATTCTGAAACTTCTTTTCTGAAAAACAAAAAGAATCTTCCTTCACTGTGCTACGAAAATTCTTTGAAACACTTTCTTTTTTAAGGAACAGTATTATAACTGTTACCACATTCTGTATTTACCTTTGCAATTCACTCTCAATGCAGCCCCTAACTACTCCAGTGTGAACTTTTAAGACAAAGCAGGAAAGTAGACCGCCTAGTACTGGGGCAGTGGTGAAGCTTAAGATGCCCGCTGCATCTTTCATCTGTCCTCTACATGTCCAGCCTTTTCAGAAGATAATTTGATCTTTTTGGTTTTAAAGAAAAGTATTAAGCAGGGCTCAATTCCTTACAGATGCACCTGACTCAGGTGTTTGCTAAGATATTTAAAAGCACTGGTGAGTACCAAGCACAACAGAAGTCACTACAAAAATCATCCTGGAGCCAAAGGCTAGGAAGATGCCAGAAAAGCCTTGTAAAAGCAGAAAAAAATTATTCTTAAAAATGCATTTAGTCCATAAAATGAAGACAAAAATACAGGAATACTAAAAGAACTGAGAAGCCAGTCAGCTTCTCAGTCTTGCAGTAATGCTGTTGTTGAAATACTCTGCTGGTATATAAGCATGGTACTACCACTGCAGATCTGAACTCCAGGCATATCAGTAGAATTCGCTCCCACAGCTACTGTCATAGCTGCCCTGTTAAAGACACCTGTTTCCAGTCATTTCTAACAGAAAAAGACAACAGATTTTTAAGTTTCAGAAAAGTAAAGAACAGTTACAGAAGAACATGGTTTCTGATTCTGAAATTACTTTTAATAAAAAAAAATTTAAAAAGAAAAGAAAACAACTCAGAGCCCTAAAGTGCATAAAGATGCAGTTGCCATCTGGCATTTGTATTTTTAAAAAAAGAAAACTTAGTAATGATGAGCAGACAATCACCAAGTAGAAGCTGGAAACCGAGGAGGCCTGCATTCTGGGCTTTTATGAACTGCTGTCTTCTTACTAACCTCAGTGGAGCTATGCCAATTTTCTCTAATTTTCACATCCCAATAGTTTTAATAAATAGATGTAAGAAACTGCTGTAAGATGATGAATGTTGCTATAGTTGATACAGAATTTTGTAACAATCCATGTGAACTATCTGCTCACATCTCTTGATTCTAAATTGCATAAATATGCATTTTTATAATTACTATATATAACCATCTAAATATCTGATTAAGAAGAAACTCTAGTTGAGCCTCTGTCCTAGCTTTTATTTTCCTTTACTTATTTATGATGGCATGTTTTTCTCTACCCTTGTATTTTTGCACTTTGCCATAAAAATAAAAGGAGCTAAACCACACAAGAAATGCTAAAACTACATGAAAGGCCAGTGTTAAACTGTCAAAGCAAAGAAACAGTGTTAGGGTGAAATATCCATCTTTCACTTCTTTCCTAGTCTTAGGTTCTGCTGAGACTACTACATGATTGAATTCACTCCCTTACCAATATATACTGCAATATAAGAGTTAAGAATGTACTAGTGGCCCAGACTCTGATTTTCTATGATTTCAGAACTGAAGCCAGATTCTAGGAAAAAAAAAAAAAAAGAATTTACATGATGTGCACACCCACGTATCTGTGCAGTTGTTATCTGAAATAACATAAAGAAACAATTCTTCTTAACCAAAAAGAGAAATTTACCTGAATTGTTTGATTTCTATCATTGCAATCATCAAGATTTTATTTAAGTCCTATAGTTACCACAGAATACATACAATACCTTTTCATTCAAGACTACTAATGTTTATAAGATGAAAAGCAGCTCACTGAACATATGGTATTTTGCAAGGTCAGTGCAATTCTCTAACTGAAAATGTTTCTGGTAATGGTAGTTCAGAAGCATACAAAATGAAGAATGTTGTAAAAACATGTACGTTTTACTAAAATTCTCACAGAAATTTGACAAGTAAGTAAGCTTCAGATTTTTAAACATAGCAAAAATATTCATATTATAATTAATTGCAGAGACAAGGAATACTACTCTAAGTCAAATAAAAGTGTGAGATGTTCAGATTTTCCCCCTAAATTATAATAGGTAGATCAACAGACAGGTTTCAGACAGTGTATCTTTCTGTGACTGAGAAACTCTCAGCAATCTTCTCCATATATTCCTGCATTTGCAAAAACACTGCTGATTTACACGAGTCCTGAAACCACACAAAAATACCAGAAGCAGATGCAAGCACTGATCCTCCTCACCAAAAGCTATATCCAAAGATGAAGAAATTACAGAACATAATGTTAGCTTTTCCTTTCCTTCTCATTTGTGCATGCATGGACTCAGGCAAATGCACAGTGGAAAAAGGGGAAAAAGCTTCAAATTCAAGATGACTAAAAATCAGGGGGAGCAGTTTTTATTTCTTAAGTCTTGCTATTATTTTTTGCCTATAAAATGTGCCTTCTGGATGCCAGTGCTTCCCCACAGATACACTGTCATCTTTGAGCAGTGTTAAAAGCTGTGCATTCTAATCTAAGTGGACATGAGAAGCTATATATTGTACATGTGAGTAGCACAGCACATCGTGTTTGCTTCAGTGAGAATATTTACACTATAAAATACACATCCATTGTTTGAAAAAGCAGACAGAAATCTGAAATGTAAGGATGTAGTTAAAAATACAAATATTCACACATAAACCCCTTTGTAACCTCAAACCGGTGCTTTTGAAGGAATCTATCTTTGTGGAGGTATTCTTTTCCATTCAAAAAGGGATTCAGCATTGAATACATTAGTTTGAAAAGGACAAAAAGTAACGATTGTATTTGTAACAGTCTACAAAATTAAATGTAGCAAACTCTTCAAGACCTGATTTTAAATACTTCAAATAAATTAATTCAGAAGAAACACCTCAATATTGAAGGCCACAAGTCAGTAAAGCAATTGAATACTGAAATAATTTTCACTGAAATATGTATTTCATAGTTTCAACAAATAGGGTTGGGTTTAAGTTTGAAATTCTTCACTAAATCAGGGCCTACTCTGGGACTAAACAATAGTGGCACAATGTGAATATTCATCATTCCTCAACAGATGTATTTCCATAGCTTCTAATATTTACCCAGACAACAGGAGACAGCAACTGCAGAAGTTTTCACAGCCCACACCGTCACCTTTCACAAACTGCACTCTAGGCTGGGGATGACTTCCACTGCACACAAGAACAATTTCAATCTTGGAAAGAAAAAGGACGGATAGAGACTACAACCTATAGCCACACACCTCCCTTATTACAGAAAAACGAGAGGGAGAGGGAAAAAAACATTTACAGATAGGTTTCCAGAATACAGAGTCATGACAGTTTTACAAAAGAACCAAAACTCTCACTTAGTGAGAGTTTAAAATGCCCACTGGAAGATTTGTGAATTTTCTATATTAGTATATACAAATGTTCACACAAAATTCTGGCACAGATGCTACAAATCTGTGTGTGTCTGTATTAGGATGTCACTACAGTGGAAAAATATGGCTTAGTTACGACAAAGGCTAAGAAGCGGCACAGACTATCAGACAACCAAATAACCTTACTAGAGTAGCTTGAGTCTTTAATTTCTAATTGCAGCAAAATGAGGGGCAAAATACTAGAAACTGCCTACCCTCTAAATCTAATGCAATGGGTTTGAAAAGTAGATATGGTACTGTAACAAGAACAACCTCCGTGCTTCTAGCAGGTTGAATGATAACCCTTAAAGGCATCCCATTAAAAACCAACAAAAAGATTCTTCACCTCCTTCTCTTCTTTCCCCTATCCCCTTAAAATGAATACTGCAAATAATTAGCCAATGCTGGCAACTGGAGAATGAAGCAGCTTGCATGCTGGTATATTTTCACAGTGATTCTAATCTGAGAAATTTACTTGCTCTTCCCCTTCTATCTGATAAACTATACATTCAAGCATGATTCTCATTAGTGTTCGGATCACCAAAGAGAGCTGGAGATGAATCAGTCCATCCACCCCTCCTCTCCCTGCTCTGTCGAGATTATTTCATTGAAATGTTCATTTTCATCCCTGCTGGCAACATTAGAATGGAAGTATTTAACCTGTTTCCATTACTTATACAAATTACCATTATGGGGTAGGACAGATGTTAGAATCATGCCACATTACTGACTTCCATACATTCTTTAAGGGAGGATAAGAAGAGGGAAAGCTGTTAGATCATATTATCCAGTCTCAATAATGTTCTCTCTGCTCCCAGATTCATTAACTTCCAACATCAACGTTTCACTTTCTTTCTGCGTGAAAATGCTCCGTCTCCTTTAGCTCATTTAATTTGGAGCAGGAAATCTTTGTCAGAAATAATTTTTTGATCAGGTGCTCTAACTAAGGGGTGAAGGGGGGCTGGGGAAAGAATAAAGAAAAGAGGGGGGAAAAACCCAACACCTTGTCGAAAATGTTATTTCTCTAACATGGATGATGAAAGAGAAGTCAGTTAAGATGCTGGTATTCAAAGATGGCTGTCACTTCAGATAGGGGATGGCACGACTCACCTAGACAGGTGACGCTTTGGTGGAGCAAAGGCTTGCTGTATTATTGAGAGCACCAGAGATCAGGATGACAAAGACTGTAGGCCCAGGGTGCCTGGGGCTCCTAGAGAAGTGACTTCCGCAGGCACATGGATTTCAGCCTCCATTTGCATCACTAACTAATAGTGAAGTACAAAACAAAAGTTCGGTGATTAAAAGGCAAGCACATGGGTACAGAAGGCAAATATCCCAGTCACCGTCAGCAGTAACTTTCTATTCATTTTGAAAGAACAAGGTAAAAGCTCTTAGTGTTTAACAAAAAAAAAAAAAAAAAAAGTTTTATTACAAAT